>CM030370.1:63486432-64211993 GCA_003604175.2 Clonorchis sinensis
ACGGTTTCCAACAAGTTGGCGACAAGAAGCTCGTGGTAAAGCAATGTGTAGATGGGAAACGAAGAACTGGGTTCAACCTGGTCTCGCAGAAATAAGGAAAACACTTTTTCTCTCCACAATTCAATGGCCACCAAGTCGGCTACCAACATGTCTAATTTCTGATGAGTTACAAGGTACTCTTTCACAAACTCATCACTTTGTGTCTGAGCTGAATTGATGGCCTGGTGGAAGTTTACCCCAGCAATCATCGATGTTGCGCTTACCTGCATGTTTAATTTTGTCAGATAACTATGATAATTGTACCATCGCTCCAAGCCGTACTCTTCATAGCTCACCATCTCCAAACCTTGAACCATTGCCTCTGCTTCCCCGGGGAAGAGTATATACTAGAAAAATCAGAGGAAACGAGCATATCGTACAAAGTCGTTTATTTTCAGCTTCTACAGTTTGACGTGTGAGAAACACCCAGAGCTATTTGCCCCAGCTACAATAACTCGAACTATCGTTGCATACTTCTCTGTGGCTTCTTAAGAGGAAACAGTGCTGAGCGGATCGGTGGTACCTAGTAAACGCACTTGCTGTCTTTTAAACCTATGATTACCTAGTATCGTCATTTCAGAAAAACACCATTTTTTAAAGTCACAAGTTAAAACGGTGTAAGCCATTTAAAATCCATGGATAAAGGAAAAGGAGCCACTAACAATTCAATGAAAGTTGGCAAGATCTAGTGATTTCTTCCGGAATTTACCTTTCAATTTTTTTTCAACTTCAGACACTGTTCGTCATTCACGAATTTGGAATGGCTTGGCTTACAGGATTTTTCATTTTTCATTTTGAAGTATAATGATTAAAAGTCAGGACAAAAATGTCCTTCTACCAAGCTCATAGTCTTAGTTACCTCAAGAAATATAGCAGAGAATCTCTCCTTACAGGTAGCAAACATTATGGTTTTTACAGTCAAATCCTCTAGGGTTGGCCAACATTCTCTGAATACACACTGCAACGCTGGTGTTTTGATGGTTAGATACACGACAATTCCCAGGCCTGTGACAGGCTTTTATCGTTAGCAGCCCGTGAATAAACAACTCAAATACAGCCGATAATCTCTTATCCGGTTGCTTCAAAATGTTTCCAACAGTCAACGAAGATTAAGAAAAGGTGAGCCAGTGAATTTGTACGTTTCTGTTTCATCAAGAATAGCTTAGAAAAACCTTATTTACTCCTCGCTGAGACATCACTTTCAAGTTTAATATCCAAAACTTCAAACTTATTTTATTTTATTTATCTCTGTGAGCACTCGTTTTGTTTCATTTGGACAGCTGCTACTAAGCATTAATCCGCCTGAAAAAAGTAGTATGACTTTCACTGACACTCACTGCTTGTTTTCAGAACAACTAACCCAAACAGAAACGTCAACGCTGTCGCAAAGTCTAGGAAGACCTATAGCCAAATATCCGCTCTACTATTGGCTTATTAGTACTTATCCAACAGTCTGGCCCAAGGACTACTGCTGGGGACCTAAAAAAGCAGTGAAAAATCGGAGGAAGATGGGGCCAGTATATATAAGACAGTACAACCAGCCTCAAGTATTACAAGGGAAGTCGTCTTACATTAACAGGTTTTCTACCTAACTTCGTGGATATTCATTAACAAGTAATTTGTTCATCAGTACTGACATCACTATTCTGATGGTACTGGCGACTATGCCCCAGTTAAGTCGAATGGACAATGCTTGGTGGCTTTGAATAATCGTCATCTTCATTGTCAGCATCGATAGCACAATATCACTGTTCAACACTGACGCTTTGCTGCCTTCTTGAATCATGGAAAAAATTCTGGCGGAACGTTTCTCTGATGGATACCAACCAAAAACACCCCATTTGTAGCAAAGATTATTTTGATTGCAGGACTATGCAATTTATTTCGAAATTTACAATTTAGCTTCTAAAAATTTTACTTCATAGTGTCAACCTCTTTTTAAATGGTCTATTTGTGTTTATCGACATGTACTCAATTATCTGTGTCATAACATGTTTACTGACCAGTCCTCCACAGTGCTGGAATCTTATTGGCACGGTTTTGCCAACTGCCTCCGTGAAACACATCGCACGATCTCACTGGAAAAATTACACAAAAAAGAAGAAAACAGACTAGAGCACCTTTTAACAGCTAAACACCTTTAGAGTTTCACATTAATTATATCTTCTCCAAATTGTTATATGTTTTCTTGGCACCACTGAGAGCCTGGAAATTCCACAGTGGCCACTGCGTGTTACATAAAAATAATGTGCACTTCAGTTTTGTGGATTCGCTTAAGCAATATGTTGGACTTAAATAAAGATCTTGACAGGTAAATTCAAGTTTTCGCAACAATTTGCTCAACTTTTGGGTTTATTATACCTGCGTAATCGCAAATTCTGATAATATTTAAACACGTTTGGAAGGAACACTTTTGTCCTCGAGCGTGGGCGCCTCAGGTAATTTTTGCCGTTCATTTTCAATATGACGAAATAAAAATGGTTTACAGAGCCCACATCATTTGCAGACTAACATGTGCGACCTGCACAAGAATTCACAAAAACAAGCGGACTGATAGATTAGTTTTCAAATACTAAGACGTACAACCGCAGCTCAAAGCCGAATTATGACGAATGTGATCCAGATGAACAGTATTATTATGATCCTTAAACCTGCTTCGTCAACACCTTACAACCACTGCGACTGAGGTGTTTTTGAGGTGTGCTGTAGCCTAGGAAGGACAAGAATGGGGCCAATCTAATGATTTTGAGAAGCATTGTCGAGCTAACGGGCTAGTTTAAGGTCATGACAAAGAACGCATGTTGTGCTGGCATCAGGAATAGTCAGAGTCTTAAGTAGATTGTGAGATGTGCATTGTCAGCCATTTAGTAACCATTTGGTAAGCTTCTCAGTGCCGCTGCTTCAACAGCCTATACAACTGTCTTATGCTACGAATTTACACCTTACTAGCATATACATAGTGTATAATGCACTCTCGTTTTATGGCTTTGACATTTTGTTCACATTCTACTGTTTTTCTATACGGAACTCTGTACCTTGGTTAGCCTGTGTTGTTGAGCTAATTTTAATTCTGCTAATACCTGTATATTTCTCCATTTTGGTTTGATTATGACATCAGACAGGTTTACTTACATCTTTGAGTGACACAAATCTGACGGTGGGCTGCGGTTACTTTGTTGGTGCAGTCATAATCACTGTCATCGACAGGGGTACATTAATAATATACACTGATGTTGAACTGCTGTAGAACTAACAAGGGGGAAACATTCAGCAGACTGTGGAACAAAACGTTTATGACAGGTAATTGGTACAACGAATCTGGGTGGTTTTGAGAAAAAAATAAAAAACGGAGTGCCTAATTTTTTGAACAGAATTAAAGTAAACACTTGCAAGCATCTTTTTGAAAGTGCAAACTTGACTCAACCTTGTTTGATCTCCTCATATGATACAATATCAGCGCGCAACTAGAAAAAATTATCAGCTAGTAAAGCTATTTGGAAAATAGCAGAATTTGGGACCGCTGGGCTCAATTGGTTGTAATCGTTTATCTTTTTTTCAGCCATTTGCAAGCGGGTTACAATCCCTATTCGGGAGGGTGCAAAGAACAAGTGGTGGGGAGCAGACTTATCTGAACCCCTTAACCTCGGATGTTTCAGAGTAGTATGCCAAACATTGAGCCTTGCTGTACCTGCCATTCTTCTTTTGGTTGCCCGCTGATAACGTGGACATGAGTGTGTTCCAAAAACAAGTACGTCATTTAATGAAATAAGTGCTTTTGCTCGGAGACGTGCAGAATATGATATGCTCCCTGTGAAGCCGTGTTGTTGCTCCATCCTGATGTTGCTGTCTTTCATATTTCTACTTAAAATCTTTCCGACACCTTGAGTTCCCATTAGAGAGCACATCAAGCCAGTTGGTGGCAGCTTGCTCGTACACGTCTTTCACATTCTCTATATAATGACTCTGCAAGCCGTTTTTATAGCGCCATCCTTTGGAGAACATTTGGACGTGACTGCACTCGACAATGCCATAAATAGTTGCAGACGGCGCTACACTAACGCATGCATTCCTTCAGGTGCTATGGATTTTCGTATGCTCAGTCACTTCAAAAGACAGAAATGGTTCCAAGAATCTGTGGTTCAGGAAAACTCGGGAACCTCTAAAAACCGAACAAGTGAGGGTCAGTACACCCGTCTTGGGGGTGCGTAACCTTTCCCTCAGTATAGAGCTTGCATCACTGAGCTTAAATTCTGCATCTTATAGGAGGTTAAGAGGGAACTTATTGTGACGTTCTGGATCCGTCAGCCAGATTTAGATCTTAGTTGTTCGAAATTAGACTGTGAATATCCTGCATGAATTGTATGCAGCTTATTTACATTAGTATGGTTTGAAGTTCCCTCCAAGGTCTTCGTGTTGTCCAGGGACTTCCCAACAGCTGTCCAAATTTTCATTCACCGACATAATTCTCGCCACCGACAGCAATAGACAAACAGCAGTTATTAGATGTAAACTGCATTTATCATTACTCTGGCGGCTGCTTTTTTCGGACTGCATAAATAAAACAGCTGGGTTGAGCTGAGCCAAAAATAAAAACCATGTTTCAGTTGCACCTTTGCCAATTGTTTTCCCCAAACTTTTAAGCTCATTGTCAATATGATGTGGCTAATTTATCAAGCTATCTGTCTTACGATAACCCCCACCAACGTATAACTCCGTCACGTCTATTAGTGACTGCTTGGCCTTAAAGGTTTATCTAAGCGCAGCCTCAGTAAACCCAATTAGCAGTTGCACTATTATTCAGATCTGATACTGTTTGCATTATGCATGAACGTCTGACAAAACTGGAGGTCGAGGGTCTACGGAGTGGATGGTAGTGAGCATCAGACCGCTGAAATTTTCAAAATACTGTACGTTTCTCGATTGCACAAACCACACGGTCTTAACTCTTGAAAGAGACTATCCCCCGGTGGTCCATAAACCTTACTCTCAGGGCCTTGAAAAACTCAACCAGTAGAGAACATGAAGTCACAAGATTATTGGAAATGTAGTCCGAAATCATAACTAAACAGAGAAACTCAGAAAATTTGAAGGCCTCAATGGGAGATCCGTTGAAAACCCTTGTTAACTGTGTCACCACCGACGACATTTCTTAGCCAGAAACTACTGGAAGAGTCCGACCCTAACCGTGACCAACTGAATTCACAAGTAGGCCGTTCATATAACAGATGTAACCTCACCACTGATCCCTCAGCAGTCATGGTGACCGTTTACAAAAGCGCGGCGAGTTCTTGCTTCAAGGTCATGAACACGTAAATTAATGCTTGATAAGATAAAACAAAATCACTAATGGATTGATATACAGGCCTTCTCTAAAGCTTCCCGGATCGCGTTAGTTGTTATCGCTTAGTGAATTCCGTCTACCTGGAAGGGAAACGAATGAAGAATGCGCTCCACTCTTTAATTTCTCATTACTGGACACCAAGTTTGCCAGCGCGAGGACTCAGAAAAACATTGGAACTGAATTCAGCTGGATCCTAGATACAACGTGAAGAATAGTTGGAGGTAGGTCGTTTTGCGTACCAACCACTAACAATATTAGAAAACTTCTAGCGATTAAAAGTGGGCACTCGGTTCTTGTGAGTCATCCCCGCAGTGTATTGGTGAGGTGAACGGTAAAATGCCTGTCACGGATTCACGGATTGATACACAGGATCGAGGCTTTCATCCAAGTTTCCCGGATCGGTTTTGTTCTTATCCTTCAGCAGCTGTCGTTCACCTGAAAGGCACAAGTGAAAAAAGGGTGTGGCACTGCTCTTTATGTTCTCAGCGCGGGGCAGTAAGCTTGCCAGCGGGAGGAGTCGCATAAATAAGTGTCTAATGGTACTTTGAACTGGGTTCTAGAAGGAGCGTGGACAATCGTCGGATGAAGTGAAAATCACGCAGCCACTACCCGAAATGAGAAAGAATTTCGCCTAATGAAAGTGAGCTCTGAGCTTGAAAATCTTCTTACCATGTCACCGCCGGGTGTTTGCTGGGTCAGCGGTGAAAAACCTGTTGGCCAAGCCTTGTTCAAACAGGGCGTAAGTAGAATGAGTCCCCTCGGAGGCGAAGATACTCCAAGGGAAAGAGGTCGAGCACCGCGAGACGCGTTTCGTAGTCCATGGACTTGAGGCCGGCAACCATTTTCGTGGCAGCTCGTTGGACATGCTCAATGAGAGTTACGTCTTTCGCGCGTCCCGAGTAGACAACCGGGTTGGCATATTCAAGGAGCGGTCTGACATAGGCCACATAGAGTAATACGGGAGAAGGTGCGTCCAATCATCCGTAGAACCGCGAATGCCTTCTGGATCGATTTCTCAAGGCGCAATGAGAAGGACATGTTTGGAGAGAGCCAGATACCCAAATCTTTTGGCATCTATCCTCGTGATGTCTTCTGGTCCTTTCTCACCATGCATGACAAAGGAGTTCGCTGAGTCCCCTCCAAATGACATATGGACGCACTTTTCCTCATTCAGAGGAAGACGCCAGTCCAACGACCACTGCTTTCCAGCGTCTACATCCATTTGGAGGGCACTGACATTGGGACTTCCACGATTTCAAGTCGTCCGCAAAAAGTAGACATGGACTTGCAAGAACATCTGGAAGATCATTGACGTATATCAGAAACAGCGAAGGTCCCGAAACGGAGCCCTGGGAAACTCCAGTGAAGGCCTGACGGCCCCACAAGTTGGGAATAAAGATTATTATTATTATTCTTAGTAGTAGTAGTAGTAGTAGTAGTAGAGAGAGAGAGTAGTCGAGCCTACTTTCACTCGGAATAATCTGTCTGATAGGAATGCCTTGATCCAGTGTAGGACTGTCCCCTGAATCCTGTAAGACTCGAGTTTGTGGAGCAGCTTGACGTGTGGGGCTCGATCAAATGCTTTTGAGAAGTCGAAAATATGGCATCCGATGTGAGTCCCTCGTCCTTGGCTTGAGTTAAGCTGTCCATAAATACGAGCATGTTCGTCAAACAGGAACGGTTTGGGAGAAATCCGTGTTGAACTGGGGAAATCAAGTTGTTGGAAGTAAGGTGATCTAGAATGGCTCGCTTCAGAATGCGTTCCATCACCTTGCATGGCACGCTAGTGAGGCTTATAGGCCTGTAGCTGCCAGGCGATAGTCGGTCACCAGTTTTGTAGATTGGCGTGACAATCGCTTCCTTCCAAACAGAGGGAAGGTGGCCTTCGTCAAGCGACTGACGAAACAGCAGATGGAAATGAGTTGCCAGTGTGTACGACGTTTCCTTCAGGATCCTTGGGTGGACTTCGTCGGGCCCCAACGCGCAGAATGGGTTGATCTTGTGCAGGAGTTGACGAATGTCCTCCACCGTGAATACCAAGTCGGTTAGAGGCCGTTCGTAGGTACGCCTTGACAACGTTGGATGTGACGAGGACGCTGGGACTGAATACAGACCTGCATAGTGATCTCTGTAGAACTCAGATACCACTATTGGGTCACTCGTGGGTTCCCGTTCCTGTCCCTCAGGAGAACGCGGATGGCTTGTTTCTTCGGCGATGCCGCATGTATTTGAACAGCACATTTCTGTTCTTCCGGGCGAGGTCTAGAATGGTGGCTTGTTTTCGTATGTTCCATTGGCGGATTTCCGATTTACAGCGGTTCCGCATTTTACGAAATGCCAGCTCATCTTCTGTCTCCTGTAGTCAACTTTTTGAGAAATAGTTGTGACCTCTTTTCCAGAAGACGCCGGATCCTTTTGGGTAGTTTACGGCTCATCCGACTGCGTGCTGGTTTTTGGGACGAACATCGCGTCAGCCTCGTGAACTTTCTGGACAATTGTCCTATATAAGTCTTCCACTGAGGCTGGCCCCAGTTTAACTTGGTTGAAAGATGCGCATTCCCGAAAAGTCTGCACGGCAGAAGTTTCGAATCCACGTTTGGGGTTCGGGATTTCTGGCCCAATAGCAGATGAAATCAAAGGTGAGCACACAGTGGTCGCTATGTCCCAGTGGAGCGTTAATTGTCACCTGATCAACGAAATGTCTTTCGTTGGTGATGACCAAATCCAGGAGGGACGGTTGTTGGCCCGCGCGGTATCTGGTGGGTGCAACGACATGTTGAGTCCAAGCGCTCTGTTGAACGACTTCGGTCAACGCCGCTGCAAAGGGTCCACTTGATCCGACGCACTGGAGCTCCGTCCAGGGGCCTTTGGAGCGTTGAAGTCACCTACCAGCAGGAGATGAGTGAAGTGGTAGCTGGAGGAGAGTTGCCCAAGGGTTCGTATGAGGAAGTGGTCATCTTCCGGAGGACTCGAGGGGCTACGGTAGACCACACCGAGAAGGAGAGAATCGGACCCGCGCAGCGGGACTTGAAGCCACAGTGCATCACAAAAAGGTGCAGTGGTATCAGAGAGACAATCGGGATTGGCAGGGCCTCATGTAAGTATAAAGCAACCCCACCAGCCCTGCCTCGTTTTGAGTCAGCTCGAAAATAGAGTAGCCGTCTATTGAGATCTCCGCGTCAGAGACATCTGGTGTGAGCCAGGTCTCTGTGAATGCGATATTGGACGGCTGTTCAAGACAAACTGACTGTTTAATTTCGCAAAGTTTGTTGAAAAGGCTAAGGCGGTTTGTTGACAAGCACTTGAACACTGTCTCTGCTGCCTCCGAAGGTGATGGGCCGAAAGTTGTGTAAGCGGGGAGGTTAGCAGACTTAATAGCTGTACTTCGGGTTTGAGTCGAGGGCTCGAAGGGACATCTGAGGCATACTTGTTTGCTCCCTCGATTGGTGGTTTCGAGGGTTGCTTTTCATTTGCAAGGTTTTTTCGCTCTGTGGGAGCCCGGTTCGCGCGGGCCTTTTGCCTTTTTGGTGGACGAAGTTTTTCTCCCCGTGGGCGAAAATTGCGACCACTGCTACTTGTAGCCCTTTCAATGACACCTTTTAGACGACCAGATTGGCTGTTGTTCAGGAAGTCGAGGAAAATTTTTGTGCGTTTCTTTCTTGGGCATTTTGGCTCGGTTTGATAGGAAAGGTTCCTCCCTGAGGATCTGAGCACTGGGTGAAAGCACCGAGTAGTTCTTTGGTGGCGCGCCCATGCGGCTGGTTTTCGCGGAGAGCTGCACCTTGAAGCCAGCCAGCATTTTTCTGATTTGGCGAATCGTGTGTGGCTTGTTTGGCCGCAGTCGCCTTTCTTTCGTGTTTGTGTGGACATCCGAGTCACCCGCTATCAGCGTGGCCAGTCATTGTTCAAACGCACGATACATAGTTTTCAGGCTAGCTTGGAGGCTCGGTAATTCAGTTTCCTATTAATAAAAGTAATGTGTATTCCTAACTGGTGGGTGGTATGCCGTCAGGAAGGATCATAATGTTACAATCAGAATAAAAGCATGACTGGCTGGATTTGTGGTACAAGGGATTGCGCTAAAAGGGGACAGTGTCATAAACAATGGGCATTACCCGATGTAAATGTTAGAATTTCAAGGCGGCGAGCAAAAGCGAAATGAGAGAGGGCAAACAGGAGGCATCATTCCTGGAACACGACAAGAAAACTACAAATTTCGGAAAATGAGGAACCAGAACGACGGATCTGGTGGAGAGCAGAGTTGGCGCAGTCCGGCGAAACCACTGCTGCGTTCTCGCGGCCTTGGACTGTTAAGCTGATGGCCCGGTTCACCAAAAACGTAGGTTAAGACGATGAAGTGGAGGGATTAGCAATGGAGATAAATGGTGGCAGGACTCTTAGAATCGTGGTGCACAGTGAAAATGTAGGCCCACTGGTGTCGATGATCTAGTGGAGTCGGGCGTGAAAGTTCCTTGGGAGAGTGAGTTGGTGCCAACGTACAAGCCGGAACGCGAACTGTACAGAAAAGTTTTGACTTTGAATCCTGCAAGGTTCAAGTTTTCGGAGCAGTGGAACGTGCAGAACTCGGCCGAACGCTTTCAAGCAGTCGAAAAATATGGCGTCCGACGTGGGTTTTTCGACTTTGGCTTGTGTTAAGCGGTTCATGAATACAAGCATATTCGTCATACAAGAGCGGTTCAGAGGAGATAAGTATTACGTCGAGGATGTCAGGTTGTCGGTAATGAGGCGCACTTTGGAGTGCGTTCCATCATTAGTACACTGGGTTCACTAGTGGGGCTAATAGGCACGTGGCCACCAGGCGGGAAACGGTCGCCCGATTTGTGGAATATGTGGTATTGGTTTCCTTTCAAGCAGGGTGTAGGTTGGATTTGACAACAGACTGATGAATATAGAATAGAAACGTTTAGCCCAACTGTGAGGAAATGAATCAGGCAAGTTTGGGTTCGTTTAATCTGGCTCTAACCTACAGAACAGATTTGTCCTATGCAGGATTTCTCGACCGCATTCTTCCGTGACAATATTTTCGGTTAGAGGCCAGGCGCCTTTTGGCACGATTGGATTTGATGAGGCCGCTATGCCAGAATATAAGCCTGCATAATTTTATCATTGGGATTCAGATGTCACTGTTA
Source organism: Clonorchis sinensis (assembly GCA_003604175.2). Lineage (NCBI taxonomy): Eukaryota > Metazoa > Platyhelminthes > Trematoda > Opisthorchiida > Opisthorchiidae > Clonorchis > Clonorchis sinensis. The sequence continues at coordinate 63,496,963 of CM030370.1, forward strand.
GGTATGTACCGTTTTTTCCCTGTAGGCTTATTTTATTGGCCATGTCTCAGTTATTTAATGGCACGTTTTATTTTTCCCGGCGGCTGCTACCGTGATCATTCCTCCTATGTTAGCTGGTGGATCTATTCTCCACAGCGGTTCACCAGCATACGAAATACCAGCTCGTATCGCGAGTCTCGTTTGGTTTTTTTAGAAGTGGTTTAGACCTCGATCACAGAAGACGCAGAGTCCTTCAAGGTAGTTTATCGCTCGTTCATCTGTGCACTGGTTTCGTTGGCAAGAGCACCGCACCAACTTTCGGAAATTCCGGAGAATGGTTTTGTACGTCTCCATCGCTGAAGCGTGTCTCAGCTAAAGCTAGTCGAAAAATTTATACGGTCCCAAAATATCTGTTAGACAAAAACTTTTAAAACGAGTCTGCATGCCGGGGCTCCTTCCTCAGTAGCCGATGATGTCAAAAGTCGTCACAAGAGCATTCGCAGTTCCAGGGAACCTCAAATATCACTTGACCAACGATGTGTGATCCGTTCGTGACAATTAGATCCTTTATGGGTGGTAACTGACCTGCGCAGTATCTGGTGGGCGCGTCGACATGCTACGTCCATGTGCCTTATTTCCGACGTGAGTCAGCGTCAGTGACCCGACGAGCAGAAAAAACATCCAGGAAACTTCAGGAGCATTAAAGCCAAACAAAGATGAGTAAATTGGAGGCTGGAGGACAGTTGCGTAGGTGTTGGTGTGAGAATCAACTCGGCTCCCGGCAAATTTGAGGGAAACGTAAAATATGCGGAGGGGAAGAGTGTCGACCTCGTGCAGTGGACGTTGAATTTAGGGTGTACGAATGGTCGAGACCGACACGAAACTGAGAGTTTGGATGAAGACATATTTTGAGGCTGCGCGTTATCTATGCGCCTTAACTCTCGACCACCATAACAATTTTGGGAGAACTGCCGTTATCCCAGAGGTTTTGTAAAACGCGGGTGGGGCAAGCCATTCACCGAACTATTCATGGTTGGTTGCCAATCCCGTTGACCGGCCTAATGCACCTGACACGGCTGTTGCTGAGGCCACGTAGCCTGCAAGAGTGGTAGAACTGAAGCAGGAGTGTTGAGAAAGCGTAGCATAAAACTTGCGGCTCTGATGATACAAGGAGCATCCATTTAAATCCTGGTAGGGTGCGATTGGAAGCCCAGTGGCCTCTCCTTACACAGTACCATTTCTATTTGATTATTTCATAGCGCTGATGAAAACTATAGTAAGTCTCAGGCTATGTGCACAGCACCTGCGGCTGACGAGAACGCCAGTAATCGAGGAAAAATTGCAACAGTAATGACCGCAGGCCTATGGGAAGCCAAAGACATTTGTGTTCCATCAGATGGGCATACCACGAGGACCTGCCGTCTTACGTGCACACAACACACTTTCTATCGTCTGCAGCATCCGACAACCAGTTTAAACATTTCTAACACAAAAGCATAAGTCTGACTGGCGTGGCACAGTATATAGCTGAAATTCAGCCGCGGATAACCTTTACTCTGTTCCATCCGGAGATGGGCGTGGATTCCTTTGGTGAGAAATTTTTTAAAAGTTCATTAAAAAATCCCCCAAATGTGAATACTCGTGAGGTTGACATTAGCACACCGAAATTAAATCTGATTCCGTGCACCAGATATTAACATCTATACGCAGTTTCCCAGGGCAAATACCTGAGAAGTATTTTATGGTTCCAGTTTTATTTGGTGTCATTTGGTAAGATCCGACACCGGGACTAGTCTGCGAGTCCTCAGCTTTTTATCTGCGCACAAATCTGTTGAACTTAGTGAAACTAGCGCCCAATGCTCAGGTCCAGTGCAGGCCCAATATATCTTTAGCAAGGAGCGTGGTTTTACTGCGTCAATAACCACCTTTTCGTTTCGAATGTAAGTGAAGGCCATTGCGTCACTTTTCGAATTTATTATCCTGTGGCCGTGCCCATACCATCTAACGAACTCTACTTACCACAATAGGTACAATCGCAGTAGCTGTATTATAAGCTGTAGAGAAAAATATGAAAATTGGGTCTGCCCCTGTTTCTACTCTGTCAGTTCCGAACTGATGCACCAGAGTGGGATCTGCTGAAATGCGGAAATCTATTATTTAATGGAACACTAATTGAAAGACCAAACTTCCCTTGCTGTTGTTGACCACTTTCCCGGACTGATTCTTATCCACTGAATATTTTTTGCTAATATCCTAACAATTTACTCATGAGAGTGAGATCCTACTCAATGGACCCGAATCGCACAACGCGGCTGGTGAGTTCGCTTCGAGTTGCGTAAAGGAACACATGGGAATAAGCTCCTCCTGCTGTTGTAAATCAAACGGAACCACACGTAAACGTAAGTTATATTCAACTTTTTTCATTCAAGAAATCGCGTCCTGGCCAATCAAATTTGATTGGACCTCTTGTTTCATTCGCTAATATCACGATCAGTCGGCCTAAGAGTTTTCTCTTCTAGCATTCATTCGAGAGAGACATCTTAACCTTTGCAGATTTCACCCCAGTATCGAGACTTTTCATTTATCAGCCAAAGCTCTGCCATCATAAATGTCTCCGGTGGTTCCATATAACTGGAACACATTACACAACTAACGTATCTGATGAAAGCTCTGCGTGTATTTTCGATCATAGTCAGCTTAATTCTGGGCATTAATCTGATAAGACCAGAACCTAATTGATTGGTTGCTGACGTGGGCTTTTAGGCAACGTAAACAATATTCCACATTGTGAGTTTTCATATATAAAGCTGACTTCTTCTCCTCAAGGTATCCACGGTGACCAGTTTATGGTATGTTTTATGCTGAAGACTGCCATCAATAGATACTTTTGTTGATGAATTGATCTTATATTTCTGATTGTATCATTGCTTGTATATTGTATGCCGTGTTTAAACAAGCTTTTCTAAAATTTATCAGTCTGTCCGTGCCTCCCATTTTTTCTATCACGCAGTACTTTGGAGCATGTGCTAGCCAGCTATGGATCAGTGTTGTTCCGTACACTTTTATTGTTAAACTACATAAAACAATACAAGGTGCTCCTTATGATGTTTTTGTGTAGTAAAACACGATCTCTTCCATCTTTTAGTACTTGAATCTGTGCTGGGATCGCCCAGAATTTGTCTACTACAAAAGTTGAACGTGTCTACACGGACAAAGTTGCATCAACACAAACTGGAAATAGCGGAACACAGTTTAGTAGCGTTAATTACATCCTAGGTATCGAATTGTTTTTCGGTGCTGAATTCACTTTTCCAATGAAAGCTAATGCAACTCTGAACCAGGCGCTCAGATCCGTAGAAAGTCGTTTGATGCGCGTAACGTATATCCAGAGTATTGCGATCTTTATCGTTTGGTACACCTTGACACATTGATGTTAATGAAATAAAATGATATCTCCAAGTTAAAGCAAATGTTTGGCTATTACAAACAAATTTGTGACTTCTGTTCTTTGACAGCCAAATAAATGCTTTGCCAACTTCAAGGACTCCTTTAGCGTCCTCTACGTGTGCCTAATTATATCAAGAATGATACTAAAGGTACAGAGAAATAATGAAGCTTTGCTGTAGAACCTCTTTGATACATAATTGACATGCAACTTGAAAGAAACTAGAATATCCTCCGTCTGTCATATTCGGTCGGCCAGTGGTTATGGCTGAGTAACACAGTCTTCTGGACATTCAGGCTGAATTGTTAAACGAGTGTGGTGACTTGTTCTTTTAAAGTTTTTACCCCGGATTTTAGAGTGAAAGTGTTTGGATGTAGACTCCAATCGTCTCCGTCTAGGTGTCTGTTCTCGGGCCCATGTGCAACTATGATTTACACAAACTGAATTACCGTCGTGCTACATTGACCGTTATCTGATGTCATCAAGCAAGTCGCCTTACTTGCTACAACATTAGAACGGGGGCAAAAACATGTTGATGCTTGCGCCTCCCTTTTCTCTTTTACAAGCAGGCTATTTTTATCCCACCCAATTATTATAATACTCTTTTTGTTGGCTCATCCGTTAGGGCTAACGAGAAAGTTTGTCATATATCACAAATAGCTGTGACATCTGTGCTTCAATTAACTCCAACTTACTCAGAGACTATGAGCTAACTTTCAAGTATCAGCTGCACTTTATTTGATTTCTTTTAGCCTTTAAACCATTAGGAAGTGACAAGAAAGAGTATTGGCTTTGATACAATGGAGTTGCTTGAAACATAGTTATGTTATGTAATAGAAACAGAAAGTTCATATTGAACTGAAACCGTGTGGCTAAATATGTCAGCCCTCTTATTCGTTTTATCTACGCACCGATCCGTCGATCGGTTGTTCAGCTGAAACTCTCTTTTAGTGCCTAGCCATTATTCGGCTTGAGGGCTGAGGTACTGCGAAGTTGCCCAAACCTAGAGAGGAAAAGTCAAGATGCAGAGGTTAGGTTTAAACCACGGACCGTCTAGTCAGTAAACGCGCGCTTTATTCTCTTATCCATTTTATCCTCTATCTATCTATCTATCTATCTATCTATCTATCTATCTATCTATCTATCTATCTATCTATCTATCTATCTATCTATCTATCTATCTATCTATCTATCTATCTATCTATCTATCTATCTATCTATCTATCTATCTATCTATCTATCTATCTATCTATCTATCTATCTATCTATCTATCTATCTATCTATCTATCTATCTATCTATCTATCTATCTATCTATCTATCTATCTATCTATCTATCTATCTATCTATCTATCTATCTATCTATCTATCTATCTATCTATCTATCTATCTATCTATCTATCTATCTATCTATCTATCTATCTATCTATCTATCTATCTATCTATCTATCTATCTATCTATCTATCTATCTATATCTATCTACCTAGCAGTGCACCAATGGCAATTTAAAGTTAGCCACTAGCCAGAGATCAAGACTGTTCCATGTTATGGAACATAAAGGTTCTTGCTTCTCTGAATACCCTCTGATACAATCTTGGCATCATTTGTGAAGGAATTTGGCAAACAAAAACTAATTTTCGTTTGTTTTCACACTTAAGCTCCAACTGGCTCTACCTAAACGCCATCAAAGGCAGTTTTTACTTCAAAATAATTGCCCTGTTAAAACGGACTAGAAGCCTACCCTCTGTAGTTACTGGGTATTCAGGTGCTTAAGGGAAGGATGTAGGGTGAGGAAGACTAAGTTGAGTGGTGAAAGTTGACTCGTTACCTACAAACATCGGAAAAGGTCGATTCAGCTGTGTGCTGAGAGCAAGGCACGTCTGTGAGGCACTGGCCTCCAAGACTACCAAGATTCTCCAAATACTTGGCGTCCGCCAACCGCGCGCCAGTACTGGACACAAACTGAGCATGTTATGCTCAGACGCTGATAACATGAATCGGTTCTTCTGAAAACTTGTGTGAATTATGATTGCGCAGGCCTTGCTATTTCGGGCGGTGCAAACTGCAGACATCTTTCTTACTGATCAAGCAACTCGCCGGTTGTAAAGTCATAGGAATTTTTAGAACCGTATTTCAGCTGTCGCACCGTCAGATACCAATAAGTGGTAGAATGAGATTAACACATCCTTGACGGATGGCGAGGGTTTGGCCTCTGGCACGGCATAGCTATCTTCACCCAAGCACTAGACATCAAAGGGATGAGGAAAAACTGCTCCCACATAATTCCACCCAGGGAGTTATTATCTACAAACAAGGATCATTGAGAGTACCAATCGTATGTTCTAATTCAAATGGAACGCCAAGGAACTGGAGACAGAGAAAAATATCAGGAATGCAGGGAATTCGTTTTTTATGAGACAGGACTCAACCTATGAACCATTAACATCCTCCTTGGGATGACCTTTTACCCCCATTGTTAAGACAATAGGCTCCTGTGTAAATTATATGCCTTTAGTTAAAAAAATTGTCCCAGACAGTTGCTGTAACAAGAGACCAATGCGGGGCCTCCTTTGTTCCGGTTGTACGGTTGCTCTTGGCAGAATTTGTCCATTGTCGTCTTATGGTGGCCCGAAAAATATCAACTCTAGGAAGGTAACAAGAATGTTGATGTGAAAGAGATTGTGCTGGTTACCCCATTACACGTTTTCAGTCGCTACAAACAAAACCGTACATGTCTACAAGCTTAGTATCTTTGGGCTTCCAAGGCGCATTTCCTTACATCGACTGGTCTTTTCAGCTTAACACGCTAGCTGAGCAAGGAATTTCCCAGAAGTTTATGCGGGTAACAGATCATTTCTATTGTAAAACTTTTCAGCATAAGAGCGACTGCGTTGAGCTCCACAGAAACATCTATGAAAAAACGTGGCTTTCCACAGGGCTACACATTATCTACATGCCTTTTCGGTTTCCCGTCTAAAGAGAAAAAGAGAACATTGAAGGTCTACAAAACCACTATATTTAAAAGTCTTCTGATGGAAAATTTTTCGGGCTAGAGAATATAAAGTAACCATTATAACCTCCACAGATGTTACCTATTTGATGCACAGATATCGTGCAACTCTAAAGAGGCACGAGTGCCGATAGCCTTTTCGGTCCCTCAAGCCTAGACAAAAGAAATCAAAAGACAGGAGTGGTTTCAAACTGCGGGTTGCTGGCCATTATTTTGCTTATCCTGAGTTTGACATAGATGACTTCTGTGGACGAATAGATCTGACGTCGCCAATGTGGTATTTTGGTCAAGTGTTATGAATGCCAAAACATCACTGGCCAAAAAAGACTGCCGTCTGTGAGCCGCAATGGCTCAGGTGGTCAAATCAGTAGAGGGTGGTGATAGCGATTACGAAAGATCAGGCTATCCCTGGTACAAAGTGCCTTACAGAATTGGCCCACAATTTTTTGAGCTCAAAATTTATGAAAATACCCTAACTTGTGCCATGTAAATGAAGGTGCATATATACGTGTAAAGGACAGTTGTCTTTACCGCTCGTTACGTTTTTGGCCTGGAAGGTATTCTAATTCCTGGAGTTAAGACACTCTGATGGCATTCAACCATAGAAGTGATCCCAGTATCATTTGAACTTGCTAATACTTGTGCTCTGACCCGAATAATGTAAAAGTGTAATGGTTTCTGAACATATTTTCCGTATTTTATTTGTACGACTGCCAAGAGAGACAAGCCGTTTTTCTTTAACTTAGCGGTGGACGTAACACTTCGGTGTACTCGACCACCGTCCAAATTCTGTGAAGGAGAAAGACCTTATTCCGATAGTTACTACGTAAACAAACCACAGCATTGCCCTTGTTGAAAGCAACACTTGCTTGGAAAGCTACCGCCTTACAATCAATTTTAAATAAAGCTTTCGAATGGAAAAGGCAAGCAGAAGATTAAGCCTAATTTTGGCGTTTCACGGACTTTTGGGATGTCCACTTCTCAATTAATTAAGCGGTCAACCAATCTGGATAGAAATTAATGCCACGAAAGTCACTGATATTCGTTTGCAGGTCAGCCCTTTAGAGATATAAAGAGAGCAACAAAGGGGTAATGCAGCCTACAGTATGGAGAATGGAGCGCAGCAGTACCACCAAAAATTTCTCCGATGGTATTTCCATTTAGTAATATTCTTCTTACCTTTGGATAGTTGCCATGCCTTGACACGCGCTTGGTATTCTTACAATATGCAGCGCCAATAAAGAACAAGATATGATGACAGCAGCGCTTTTGGCTTGCAGACAAGTAGATAATCTTGATACTAAACCCTAGTCGCTATGTCAATTACATCGTCCGGGAGAATCACACCAGCTAGACTCACTGTAATGGTGAGTAATCAGTTTTTTGTAAAAAAAAGGAGCCCGAAACACCAGTTAATTTTACTCGGACTTCTGATTACGCCTAAAGAAGTCACAGTCCTGGAAACATCAAAATATGACGACTGGGTTTTTTTAGTTGATTTTAAGAAGAAACAATTGTCTTAACTATTTAAATCGACTAAGTGAATTTTCCTGGTTGACGGTGAGTTCTGAGACATGCATTTTCTGTTCTGTAACAGTTTGATGAGTGGGAAATTTACGAGTGTGTTCGCATAACTACTTAACAGCGTGGCAAAAACTTTTCTGAGCAGTGCATACACTGGTTTCGTTAACTGCCATTTTTTAAAAGGGATATCATTGGATGGGGGCCAATGGTAAAATACTTAAACATGATCTAGTAAAAGTCATCGGTTGTTCCGCTTTATATCTTTTGGGTGTCATACGTAGCAGTTGAGAAAATTCGTTGGTAACTATTAAGAAACTGATATTCGTGGCTCGTTGCTCTGCATCAAAATTATCTTCCTCAAAGTGATGTGAGCTGTTAAATTGGGTGCTTGACCATTCTCAGGTATTATTCTCCCGTCGTCATGAAGAACGCCATATGATGGATGACCAAACTGTTCTGCACCTTGATTACAGACTCTACATCTCTAGAATAAGAAACCTGAGGTTAAGTCTTCTACAAGTGAGTTTTACTAGATATTCATAAACTGCAATGATGCTAGAACCAACGTCCTCTGTTTCCGTCAAAACCCGTTCAAATCAACATGACGGCATCTTCCATCGTTTGGGCTGAATAATAGGTGCGTTCCAAAAGCAATGCAAAATTTTCATTAGTGCGTGCAATTTTAGGCTCTTAAATGTATGATTTTAATTTATTCTTTACATGACTATCCCATTCAATGACAAGCATGTTAAGCTGGAGCACGACTCAGACTCTTGTTGGTACATTGCATCAAATAGTGACTCCACTCTGGTTAGCCTTCTTGTGATGCAGCACCATATTCACATAAACGATCCACGGATTTTTTTAAACTTTGCTCCAAAATATGACGCCGTTAAAAAACAATAATTAGATATAATTATTGTTTTTTTCTAATCTCGTAAGATTTACAACAAAGTAGAATAAAATCAGTTGTACAAAATATACCCTAGGAGAAACGGGATACTAGTATAGCTCACAATAAACTCGCATCTGCATATGAGTATCGAGTACAAGTGAGTGATATTACTTCACCTTTTGGAAATACGCATCCTAGCGGGCGATATTTGCCCTTTATGTTGAGGAACAGCCAAATTGTGACTCATATTTGCAGCTTCTTTTTGGATGAAGGTTTAGTAAATGGCCATAATTGGTTGAATTATAGACAATCCTGGGGGATCTGTTAAATGAAGAACTAATTTGTTTTTGCGCACCGAGTACGAATGACTATTACTACCAGATCATCAGTTTTTGGTTTACTGATTTTACTGTTCAAAGTGTAATAGGTGTCGCAGACAGGTGATGATCAAGGACTTGAACTAGGAGATATCGTAAATGGTCTGATTCATGGCATCTACGTCTTTTTGCTCCCCTGGACAAAAAGGCCTTCCGCATGTCCAGCGAATCAAAATGAACCGTAAGAGGTGACCAGTGGAATTGTTCCATAGAATGTCTCATTGTTCACTGAAAGTGCAATTAATTTCTCGTGGGGCTAACTATCGTAACCACTAAGGGCTTGATTTCCAGAAAGAAATCTATAGTTCCGGTTAGCCAAAGCGGACCTTGAACATTTTCAACTTTTTTGCTGCCTAATTTTCCGCCGCTCAGCTCCACCGTTTGTCGAAAGGAAGCTAGGTTTGTCCGTCTTTTAGTACATTCATCGTTTTTTGGTGTATTTGCACTAGAATACAGTTTGATTTAACCCAGTTCTAGAGGCATGGTTTACCCAAATTGATATGGCATTGCGTATTCGGATATGATGCCTTCATTCCAACATCGTACATTAAAAATTATGTTGCTCAGGCTACGTTTTACTGCGGTGACAAGCAAGTATCGATAATTTTATTGGTTGTGATCTGTTTGTATGATTTTGTTAATGACTTTTGCATCGGTTTCTGTGATTTCTCTCCAAAAATACGGAGAATTGACTAGATGTCTGGTTGTGAACTGTGTTCCAAAAAGTTGCAAACAGACTACATATTTCTTGGTGTATTTGAAATTGAGAAAAACGTTTGCGAGTTGTTGCAATAAAATGCTCCCTGTGTCACGCAGTGCTTAAGTTTCATCAAACAGGTTTCGAGGCACCCAGGCGCAGTACAAGGAAGGAAGTCCAACATTGGAGCCTAGTTTCTTGCGTAAAAACATTGGTCTAAATGCGCAAGCGCTGCGATGGCTGTGAATCATCAGTGCAAGCGCTGGTCTTGTTATGCGCGATCCTGATGAATTTGTATCATTCTTTCTGTCTTGTGGACTGTCTGGTAGATATACTGAACAAGTCACCTCCCAGCATCGACTTTTTCCATTTTTTAAAAATCTACTTCTACCCGGGATGTTGTCAGCTTAAATCCATGGTGTGAATATGTTCGAATATATGCAAATGTATTCGAATATGAGAATATATTGTTCTGCCCCGTGCACTGTGATTTTAAGTTAGCAGTTGACTAAAAGTACAATGAGTTCTATTAAGTTGTCGGCTGTTCGCAACAAGTTTGTCGTCCTGAACTCGGAACGCTAGCCTAATTCCGCCAAAGCTGTCCTGCGCGACGTATTTCTGACGCCAAAATTTGATGTGCATCGAATTAATTAGCTTCCAACCATTTTAGACGTCTAAGTAAGTCAGTTAGTCCCGTTTGGGTAGAACCTATCAGTCTATGTTTGACCGGTCATTACAGTTGTCACGTTGCTCGTTTAATACCAGCTACAAAGAAGAGGCATGCTACTTTGAAATTCGCACAAAGAAAGCGTCAGGTTGGCTTAATCGTCTCCAACGAAAATTAGCTGAACCTATGAGCGCAAGCCTGTCAGAGTAGGCCAAATACATCCATGCCAACACACAATCACATGGAACAATTGGTATCAGCTATTTGTGTTTTTCGATATGAGCGCCTGATTTGGTTGGCACGTCAGCGCGTGGAACCGAAAAAGACGCGCAAACACTGGTCTGGTCAGCAAACCCCCAAAATAACGTCTGTAATTTGAGCAACTATGGTTACGTTAGTCTGTTCGGCTTACTGGTTGGTCTCTTACTGAACTTAAGCAATCACCAACTCTGTTACGATAATAACACATGAGATTGCTTCAAAAACATTTGGCAATAATCGCGTTATAACAACTATTTGTATTACATGAAAAAATCACTGTCGTAGTAAAAAGTAAGAAGAATTCACAAGCAATACCAGAGTACTAAATAATGCATTTTAAAGAAGCATCACGACTGGGTAAAATCTTGTGATGGATGCAGTTGCGAATCGTTCTGAACTCAAAAGCACTGCCAGACGTTATCATTTTGTCACAACAATGCCGCGGTATGGTTTGATTTTTAACGATAGCAGTGTTCAACATGTGCATTGCAACGTACGATATTGGACAGGCCCTAAAAATTCAGCAACGGCCTGCCAAAATGATTTCATTACTTGTGGTGTTTTAAACCTAGTTATAGTGGCTCTTATGATGGGGCAGACAAGCTAGTCGATACCGATATATTCATCACCGATAAAGTTTTGCGCCCGCCAAAAGCGATGCTTATGAATCTCCAGGATCATTGTTCTCTGAAACTAGAAAAATAAACGTACAAGGTTTCAAATGGCTGATTCTTCAATAGTGAGAAGTAAAACACCACAGCTGTGTCATAAAAGGAAATGTGAAACAAAGTCCTTCGACAGACCACTTCAGAGATGTTCTCACAGCACCATCCTGCGTCCAGGCAGATTCATCCTCTAGATTTCAGTGTCGTGTCCACCCATTTTTGAACTGACATGATATCCGGCCGAACATGTATAGCAGTGATGTGTCGTTGTTCGGAGGAGTTGCGAAGTACGGAGCAGGGAGCCAGCAAACGTACGGATAATTTGGCCTTTGACATATAGGCTCACTCGCCTTAGCTAGATTTTCCTTAAATTGAGATCATATGTTGCCTGACTAGCACCACTTAAAATTTACAACACTGTAGGCCACGCCTGTATGATTGTTAACAAACTTTCAACCACTGACATTCAACCGCCCTTTAGTGTTTTCTCTATCTCCGGAGTGACTACTTGAGCAGACTGAAAAGAAGCGGTTGCTTATGAAAGCCGGTCTCTTATGAGGATGGCCTTCTAGGTGGTGGACAACTGCAGTCTGTTTTAGAGTGCTGATTTCATAGGACTATTTTCGTTTCTGCGAAATATTGCCATTGTGTATTTTTAACGGAGTCTGCGATAATATGTGTAAACTCAATTTAAGTAAATGCATTGCACTGGCCTCCACAGGTTGCGCTCGTGGAGTTCTGACCGTATGTAATGATTTAACCTTGCTGTGCTTACGGACAGCAGCAAACGCTCTTCGCAGTCGAAGTCTTTTGGAGGGCTCATTGTCACTACCTAGAAGAGAACTTTAAAACAAACTCCTCGAAGACACCGCTGTCAAGCTTTCCTTTCTGACTGTCTTTTCAGAAGAAAAAAATATAAAAATTTAAGAAAAAGTCGGTCTAATTAGCCGCTAGGAATACAGTGGCCTATAAACAAGAGATTACTTAAAAGAGGCCATTTAACCCCCCTTAGAGCGGCCTACTTTCCGAGATTGTCATCACATCACAGATTGTGGCTGAACGGTTTTGTTGATGTGGTTTTTCCTGTAGAGTAGTATCTTTGGAGAGCCGGCACTTCCGGAAGTATTATTAATCTGGTTGTTTGGCTGTATCTTTCGTGCTGGTCACTCAATAGGCTAAGAGGTCTTAAAAAGCTAACCAAAAGTTGAGAAAAGCTTTGATGTAGTAGTTATGGCAGCGCTTCTTCTAGAATGTTACGCTCGGCGGTATTTTTAAGAGAAAACCTTTTTATCTTTTAAATTACGGTACTTGATAGTATGCATAATTAGCAAAAAGCGCTGCACTTTCGGACCTATCATCTAAAGGATTTTTCACTCACGTATAACCATAGTTCTGTCTTTTTGAGGGAACTACACTCAGGAGAGATTTCCTACCTAAGGTGATCAGTTTTAGTTCACAACCTTCAGTTTATTCCCGAAAACCACCTAAAGAAATAGATTAAAAGCAGAATTTTTGAGGGATAACCTTTGCAACGGGAAAAGTTGTGGCGTTTATGTATCATATTAGCGAAGGTCGGAAAAACAGTTTTGAGTTGAATAGGTCATAAAAGAGAAAACGTAACCCACCATTCTTATGGGACGGGCTGCCAAAAACTCCACGGCTTGGGTGATATTTCTCCTACAAGGTGATTTTTGACAAGTTGCTTATACGTTGCAACCACATTGTGCATTTTATTACTTTTTAATGTTTACTTAGACTGACACAGTTGTTCTTACAAAACACTGTTTGTTCTTTTTTCAGGTCCTCAGGAAAAAATGAATCAGCTAAACGAAGACAAACTCTGCGCTTTCCTTAAACGACATCCACATATTGTCGAGCGATATGTTGTAGAAAATTGCACCCAGATGACGTTGAACCAGTGGTCAAGCCAGCTTGCCAAAAGAAAGGTCGAACAAGACGTTTCGACTGGTGGGTAGAGGGTGGTTTCTTAGGGTAATTCGCACAAAGACTGTAGTGCACGCATCTTTTAGGTACCACCATATTTGTACCTGATAACCATTAGGTGTCACCATGCCTATTGCACTGCGTCATAGTGCCTACTTGAAATTGCCATCACTAAAATGAAGTTCTAGACTGGGTTGGTTAAACACTTCGGACTTAATTTGTGAAGTAATTTCTCTGCAAGATTGTTTCAGCTAGTTGTAGGCCGTTCCATTAACCAGCGTTTTAGGAACAATTATAGGAAGCATCATACCGCACAAATATCTGGTTGACTGATTAACAGGTGCCCAGATGTATAACCAATAGGTTAGGCGTTTGATTGGTAAATGAACTCTTCAGTGTGGAGTTTTATTCGTCGTTCACTTGAATACTGTGAGATGCACTTTTTCTGTCCATTCACGAAGAAACCTTACGAATTTGTGTAACCATGCTGGTAAACGTAGCAACCAACGGATTAGTGCGTGTTTTTCTTCCGGGCACGCCTACTTGTTCTCTCCTAAGTTGGCGAGCTGCGTTTAGTCCTTCACAGTTGATTTCCGCCACAGGTAAATCGTGCATTTGTGTTGGTTATATTATATCAGGCTAACGTATGTCACTGCCAAGCGTAAGTTAGCACGCTTATATATATATATATATATATAATATTAAGGAATTTCCCACCGTCTAAGCCATTGTTTTACTTTACAACAGAACAGAGATTTGGAGTCCCGAAAAGTTGGGGAGGACGGAGTGTGTCAGATTGTTGAATCCTTTATCGATCTAAGCTGCAAAATTTGTGACATGGTTTAAAACTGCCAATCCTGAGATAGGACGTGCAATCAGTGTGGTTTATCTGAATTCTCTCTGCATACCTTCACCAACGGGATATGTGAGTTTGTTTGTTTTTATAAAGTCCGGTGAATCATATTCAGGTGATGCAGGCTGCAGAACGAGCATCGGCTGATGTCCTGTATACGCTCATTTCCTTAATCGATATCCAATCTGATTATTCATCAGCTTAATTTCCACGTCAAATTCCCATGCTTCCAGACACCTAAATATAATCCGAAGTCAACCTCCATTGGGCGCTGCATTCATCAGTTGACTGGACTTGATCTGGTCCCACCCTTTTGTAGACCGTGCACGTCTGTTTTAAGCCAAAGTTGTTCTCAGTTAGTGCTTACCTTGGCATGGGCAAATCTTTCAAACAAGAAGCCCTCACTCATCGTGGTACTGGAAGACTGTCTGAGGCGAAATACGGGGAACTCTGTTTGTTGCTAGAACTCCAGTAGCCTACACGTCTAGACAATTTAGTTAAAGAAAAAGTTTAATTTGTGATATTCGTGTAAAAGTTTCTGCTTGTATTAAGGTCATAGTAGACATTATGGGTCAGGTTCTTCCCAGAGTTCCTTGTTATGAACAGTTATCGTGGACACGTACGGCAAATAAGGACTGCATCCCAACACAAGTAAGCTTACACTCAATAGCACCCCTCAACCCCATCGCGAGTTTCAGTTTTGTTCCGTTTCCTTGAGTAACTTTCCTGTGGTTCTCCAGTTGGCTTCTATGAACTATGCGCAAAAAAATGTTAAACAAGAACTGCAACCTAGTTTAGGACTCAAATGGCTGGAGTCAGAGATTCTGAAACTAAAATTAGGCTACTCAAGGTAGTTTGATCACATTAGAGGTGCAAGCTTGCTAATGACTCTATCATTGTGCCTACCATGGATACCTACCATGTCCAACTTGACAGATGACACTGTCTACTTTTCCTACGTTGTTCAATCAATACGCTCATTACTCTAGTACTCGTGATTTGCTAACTACTACTTATTCGTTTTCAGCCTTGGACAGTCTTCTCAGGCAGGATGAGGTTTGACGCTGTCCCCCTCTATCTAGGCACATTTAACGGTAGTCTTCAGTAAGCCTTTTAGTGAATGTGCATTCAGCTGGTTACTTTCGGACACAATTGCACTGTTTATATGATCCATTAGCTTTGTAGCTTTTATGAAGCTTTCTTCCTCATCGTGATGGACTAGCTACACAGAAGCACTAAACCGCCTGAGGTCTCTTCGATGATAAGGAGACAAGACGGGAGTAGCCTTGCTCATCCACAGCATGAAAACAGGAAAATGTAGCATCTACAAAGTACATAAATGTTTTACATTCCGAGGATTTAAAGCGCCCTTGACAAAATCTGTTATTCCAAAACATTGATTGAATATGAGGAACAACGTCATCACTGCGCTCAGCGCCAGTCAGCATGTCATTCGGAAGAAGCCCTACTCATGTAGATTTTTAGATGATTTAATCGGCAATTACGGCCCAAAAAATCAGTGAATCTAGAGTTCATAATGCACTACTCATAAGGTTGCTGAAAATTCTTCGACACATTCAGTTGCCTGGAAACATCACAAACGAGCGATTCAGCTGGGTTCCAGGTGCGTCTCTCGCAAAACCAAATTTGTTTGCAAATGAGTGTATTTCGCTGAATCTAGAATTCGTGGTGTTAGCCACTTGAGGTGGAACCCTTTTGAGAATACTATTAGTGACGAACAACCTCCAAGCACCAGAGAAGACAAAATGCGGTGGATGTACACTATCCTTACTCCGGAGTGGAATCTGAACTTCTTCATCAATGATGTTCTCTTTAGGTTGCAACGTGGAATTAAGGAATTACTTTCAGTGGTTCTGTGCTTACGAGCACAGGAACTGTCCCTTGATCACCTAGTCACTGGGTCCACACAGCCATTGCTTTCGATCGAAGTTGCACCTCTAGCCTTTGCCCAAACCAATGCAACGTCCAAGGCACCAGGGAACATGCAAAGAACAGACAATCAACAATGCTAGCATTGTCGTTAGATTTAGAAATAGTCCCCCCATCGAAGCTGATTCATGTGCTCACCGGTATTGTTTTGAAGCCGGAGATCGGCTACCTCCCATAGACGGACGGCTACGGGATCATCAACTAGGTTATTGCTCCTCATACTCACTTCCGCCATTTCACTTTGGTGGAAACATCAACGTATTCAACTGTTACCACTTGCGCTGGGAACTGCTGATCCTTGGTTTCTGAACGAAAGTCATATAATAAGTTTCGAGACCGATAAAGAAGCCATGAACCCGACTAAGTCAGAACACATAAAGCTGATGCGACTACCTACTCTTGGCTCATTGGAGAACTTTGAGCTAGGTTAAAACGATAGTCACACTAAACGTCGTCCTAACTGTAGATTGTGCGTGCATAGTTAGTCAGCAGGTTCCAGAAGTGAGCTTTCGAGCCCGGTCACCAAATCCATTGTTCTGAATCTCTAATCCTCAGCAGCGCTTGCCTCCTTGGCTTGGTTACATTCACGTAATCATTTTGATCGCCTCCTGTCCGTCTACTCATCAGATTCGAATGACTCGCAGTCCTTCGCACACCGAAAGTGCATGCGTTCACGAGACCGTCGAAACCACCTATAAGCTTTCCCGGTAAAAGAGCGAGTCGTTCGCTTCTTATGCCACATCCTGAAACGAACTTACTCCAATAGGTTATTACACAGTCCTTCCATAGGCCGCAAGTTCTTGCGAAACTCGAGCATATCGCCCGGTTGCTAGAAACCCCAGGGGATGCGTTGCTTTGACTGAAACATCCACGCACGTTCGATCGCTGTAAAATAGCCCATGCCAAACAAGTCACAGATTCATGTGTGTTCATGTGACGGTATGATCTGGCCATCCATTAGCGACAGCTCAGTCTCTAGACAAGAAGTTGCAGCCAACCTCCAGTAGTCACAAAACGCACTTTGATCTTCCACCATTAACAATGAGGGAATAGCTTATAGTTTCTCTTCTGACCGTACCAACTGCCAAAATGATTTCTGTTCGACCTGAAAACATCATCACATTCGTTCATTTTAATTGAATTACGGGGTAGAGGTGAAGAGTCTGCTTTTAATTCATTCTGTCCGGTGATCTATACGTGCAGTATCGCTTGAGATATCCCGATGAACAGAATCATTTCCCCCGATATCAGAACATGTTCCATTTGCATAGAAAGCATCAAGGTCGTGAAATTCCGTTGGATTTAGAAATCGGAAGCTTTCCATCAAGTAAAGTAAACCTGTTTTAATGTCCTTTATGGCACCGATCATCTTTCGCTAGGTTTCACTTACAAGCATGTGGGCACCACTCTGTCTCAGTTCAACATGTTCCAGCTCATTGAGGGTTTGATCACAAACTGCGGCCAAAGCAACTAGTTTCATTACTGTTCACTGACCTAGTGCAAAAGACGCAGGAGATGCTCCATGTTTCTGTTTTTTCTCGGAAGAATACGCTTCTGGTCCAATGGGAGAGTTAGTAACACCCGCTTACGTTTCCTTGTCGACGAAATACCTTATTTGCAAGTAAAAAGAACGTTGTAGTAGTATTGAACGTAGACAGTTTTGGAACTTAAATGCGGGTACTCTATCTGTGAAGCTTCCGCTATTAGTAGTATGTTTGTTTCACAATTTCACGTTAAGTTGATACTACCTATGCTTCCTACTGATTAGAATGTTCTTCATTGTTAGCCCGTGCCCCATAATTCCTGTTTTGGCAGCCTCCATAGATGGCTAGAAATAAGAAGCGTGAGTGTGGATATCCATGTTCTCTGTTACATACTTCCGGAGTGGCTTTCTTTGAAAAAATTCAGTGCAATTAAGTTGAGTTCCGTCTCAACTCTGGTACGTTCCCTGGCACAATTGCACACCATTTATCTAGAAGTGGGAATGCAAATTACAATGATTGGTAACAGCAGGCAAAGGTAATGGTTGTGGATGCCACCAGACTATTTTAACCTGAAGCAGAAATGCTCAAATTAAACGTGCTTTAGTGTATGAGAAGTTGTGTTTACTCAGATGATAATCTGGGGGCATCTTTAGGAATTTTAGAGTGGAATTTTTCAAAGCAAAATACAAATGTATTTGGTGTTTTTGGGACAGGTGACTTGTCAGAATATAAAATCGTCACTTTCAACAACGTACTGGCCCAGAATCTTACCGTAGGTTTACCATCTGCATCTGAGGCTTTCAGATTGCAACACAGCCGGTTTTGTTTTTGTCTCATGTGAGAAAACGGAGTCAGCACTAACCTGTTCTGTCCGGTGATGATGTGATACCTTCCAGATAACCCTGAAGGATCGAACACTGCATTACAATATTTTGCTCCATTACTCAATTTGAGCTACAGTAATACCTTGCTGAAATTCGGAATTCATCATGAAACCATTGTTGTTTGCTTCGTCTGCGTGCATGCAATCCATGGTGCTCTATGCCAGAAGGTGTATTGGTTGGGTAGCATTTTTATGTGATTCACTCCATGGCATATCACGTCGACTAATCTAACTACTT
The DNA here is from genome assembly GCA_003604175.2 of Clonorchis sinensis. Classification (NCBI taxonomy): domain Eukaryota; kingdom Metazoa; phylum Platyhelminthes; class Trematoda; order Opisthorchiida; family Opisthorchiidae; genus Clonorchis; species Clonorchis sinensis. The sequence goes on from CM030370.1 coordinate 63,515,835, forward strand.
TGTTATCTAGATGCCCTAACATCAAGGGAAGAGAAACGTACCTCTCGCCGTGTAGCCTCAAATTCTCGTCACTCACAGTCGTCGGCAGTTATGTCTTGGAAACTGATCAAAGCAACCAGAGCGGGACAAAGCAACAAACTACTAATATTCGCCACCTTAATCTCATCGCTTTGCGAAAGTAAGTCTATCAGGTTAAGAGAATAAATTATGTTTTGAGGGATAGCCAAATCCGTAAGGCCAGTTCACTTGGGGTTTATAACCTTCAGTTTGTCACAATTCCTACTGTTTTTGTTCCGTCTGGTTTGTAGCTTGTTCTCCACCAGACCACCGTGTATGTTATCGGTTATTTTCAACGTCGGGTCTAGGAATCAGTCGACATGTGAGGCAGACTCACCTTCTAGAATTTCAGGATGTCGGATCCCACTCTTTATATATATCTACATGGATTTCAAGCCTACCCATATAATTAGTTGGTGATTTGTTTGCGTGTATGCAAAATAACTTCCCTACTGAACAGCGCTACCTTGATGTGTTGGTTTTCCGGAGCAAACGTCCGTAGTTGAGAACGAACTGTAGACTTGCAGATAAAGTACAAGTTTATTTCTTACCGGCTCCTGTTTCTTTGCTAGTAACATTTTAAGATGAGTTTTGATGATGTTCTTTCATGCCAGTGTGTTTCAAGCATAGCCCTTGGTTCTTCCGACACTCTTCCTAGGTGTGACGAACCGTCCACTGAATGACAATTTGACCGTATTTTTTTAAAGCTTAGTTAGCTTTCCTTTTTATCATCTACTGTTGCTAACGGTTTCCAACCATATGAATAGGCGGCTGTGAGCTTGCTACCTTGTCTAGTTTACTTGGCAATCCGGTTCCAATCATTGGCTGGGCATCACAAGAGCATCACACAAGCAGGCAGAATCCGAGAGTTTTATCGGACCAGAGGGAGTGTATTTGGAATCTGTGCTGTGCCCTTAGGAATCAGTATGGTCTTCTTAAGTAACTGTTTTCACATGCCAAAGCAAAAAACAAGCGACCGAAATAGGCGGGGCTATAACGTTTGTGGAAGTATTTCATACTTCAGGTACCCTGTAGATGAGCATGGACTTTAGAATGAGGTTGATGATTGATACAGCTCTACCTCAGAAAACTGTGTGTAGGTTTTCTCCATACACCAATCCCTCCCGTCATCCTACTCTTTAGAAGTTTCATCCACCCTTCCTGCTTCATCATTCTTCACCCTAATAGTCTGCCGTTATTGAGCAAATTACTCTTTCTAAGATGTACATGATCCTGCAGTTGTGCAGCTGATATAGTCAAGTAGTGTCCAGTGAAATCTTGCAATAGAGTTAAACTTATATCCTCGCATTCGAACTTTGTGCATGCAGTCGAGTGGCTGGTTCCATGAGTTGCAGTTGTGTCATAATCAAGATAACGGAAAATATAGATTCATAAGTGGAATGAAAAGGTAGCGCAAACGATCTATTGCAGGTATATTGCAGAATTTATCAATTTCACATACCATTCATTAGTTGCCCTTATATTCTCTATCCACAGATATACCAGTTGACGGATCGACGCTCTACCTTAAAGATACCGAAGGAAAGTTCATATATGTGCACGACTTGGACCAACCAATGTGGGTAAATTATTGAAATCGATAAATACCCTGGCATGTTGCTTCAGACAGGATCCAGCTGAAGGTGTGCCAAAATATGAGATAAATTCACGCAAGATCCTCGCCTGTTACGCTGTCGAAACTGGAAAATGTGTATTCTCGGATGATTTGCCAAAGGTATCGTGCTTACATTGATGAGAATTGCCTAAACTGTTTTCCACTATGTAAAATGGCTTTTGCAGCTAGGGAAAGGTAAATTTTCACGCAGCTGACTATGTCCACTCTGTGGGTATCTGGATCACACTGGCAGAGGTATTGGACCTTACTTCTTACGTAACTCAGGTAGTAAATCAGTAAATGGATATCCGCGTTCTTCAGACCCCCCTGACGACTAATCGTGATGGTAATGGTTAGATTCGGCAAGCTGCATTACTCAGGTTTGTTGAAATGTTCACAGTAGGTGAAACAACCTCACTGGACAAAGCATATACGAAAGAATTATGCGCAAACTAATGTTGTACGATTGAGTGAAAAATGATGCTTATTCGACGGATCGTAGAAAGTGGCTGGTCAAAAGTTCGAATCATTTTTATATAGACTGCGTAAAATGGCCCCACAAAAGCTGGGACAAATACGGGCTTGTGGGGTGGGATTTATTCCAAACTATTGCACTTACTAAATGCCAGGCTGTGGAATGAAAACCACTCTATGATCAAACCGCACTTACTTTAGAGAAATACACTCACTTAGCAATGAACATGTGAAGTTGAGGGGATTTCTGGATCAATTAACGGTGAACATTCCGCCTTAATATCAACACATGGCTGAAACCGGATATCCTAACTTCTTCAGATGGTAACAGCACAATTTCAGACTTTCCGCAAATTCCGCAATTGTGAGGTTTGGATTTTCCAAATATTTAACCTTCCTGAGAGGAACAAACACCGTTGAGGGAAACTGGACATTTATTCAGTAATTTTGGGAGAGAACCAAAGTTTATTAGATACACCAGTAGTGTCCTTAATGATCCTGAAACGGTTTAACCATCCAGGGAGGCAACAGTGACCAGCATAGCTGAGTTTGCTGATACTGGCTTTCAATTTTGAAGCCAAGTCACTTTTTGACCTGCCCTGGCTCGTTTGCCCCCTTCGCTCAGTACTGAGATTCACTCTCAAACTTGCCGGTACCCGCTTATAGCCTTCCGAAATTTCACTTGACTGCTAGAAAAGACTCATTTGCTCTTGTCAGAGTACGTTGATGAAATGGACTGCATGGTCGGTCTATGGACTCATTATTAGTCTTTTTAGGCAAGAAACAAGTCCGAGTTTTTACCCATTGTACCATTCTGTTAAGTTATGCGATTTGCTGGCTTACCCCATCAACTGGATATCTAGGCTACGAAAGGAAATTCATAATGCTGCAATTCACTATTGGATATCTAGGCCGCAAAAGGAAATTCATAATGCTGCAATTCACTAAGTCAAATTATGTAATCGCAAACATATTAACTGATATTTAGCTGTCGATTTATGGCAGCTTCTCTTAAGTTGCACTGCCAAAAGTTTGATAACGAGAGTATATTGGAACCAGCAGCTCTTGGCCCATTGGATGTCCCACACACTTTAAGATGCTCAGTAGCTTCTCACTTTCAGATACAGTGATGAAGAAATTGCAACCATTATAGGTATCACAAACCAAATCAACAGGGTTACGTTGTCCGTTTATATATGCCATTTATTTCTTGTTATCGGGTTTTAGCTTCCAGCTTTTTTGCGTTTTTTAACGATGAAGTGTTGTTAATTTATATGATGTGTGATTTGAGCATTCCACTGGTTAAGAAACCAGCCACATAACCTTCTGAACCCAACTCTAACTTTCTGATCACTGCTATCTGAGTTCGAGAAGACCTACAGTTCCTCCTGCCTCGTGCTTCCTTTGAGTTTCATGACAGCGATGCACTCATAAGTTGCCATATTTGAACAATTTCAGTGCTCGTTTGGAAACATCGCAAAAGGTAGCGGTGAACATCAGTTTAACTGACTCTGTTTCGTTTGCTTATGTACCACCATACCTGCGGTTTTTGGTGCTGTGATGGGAGGCAAAGAACACATTATTATGTTAATATAGTGTCAGTGTAGTGATGGCTTTCAGTCCTTTCGTGAAGAAGGGTTGAATTCCCTGTCCCAAATATATATGGTGACAAAGGCCATGTGCATATCGGTGCCCTGAAATGTATCCACTCCGCAGATGGAGAGGTGACAGAAATTTTCTAAGGACGCAAATGAACTGCTCTCAGAAACGTAAAATGGAGACCTTCTAACTAAGAATGACAGACTTTCCCTCCGATTTGTGAGTAATAGATTGGCTGCAGTATGCACATAACAAAGTTCTATTTACGTCTGTTTCACAATGAACGCCATAGATGTAGACTGATGCTCACAGGTGAGCGAGGGCAGTCTTCAGCATTCCGTCTTATGGGATTTTATTTGAGGATGTTAGATGTTTGGTAGAGAGAGAGAGAGAGGAGGGGTAGACTGGGCCAATGCCGATTAAACTAGTAATAATTTGGCGAGCTAAGTTTCCTGGATGAAGACTGGCAGATTTTGATCCCCGGCGGTTAGGAGCGCCCAGGTTTATAGTTAGGAATACAAGACACTGGAGAGAATGTCCAAAACTACGTCGCCGCCTTCTGTTCTTTCAGTCGGCCGAAAGACAAGTATTTAACGAGAACCATGTACAGACACACTAAACACGGATAAATTTAATTCTCTTCCCTATGTTATCGCTTGCGCAGTTATTTTATGTTGTAAACCATGCGCACCAGGCCTACCAACAGAACAGACGAATTGTTGGCAGCTTGGCGCCCATCAGCCTCTGTGTGGATCGCGCAGCTGTCCGCCTACTCATGAGTAGTCGGATTTCTTATGAGATATCGAGGCACTTAACGAACTGAACCAAAACCACCGAAATACATTTCCATTCCAGTTTGGTTTAGACGGCAGACTCACCTGATGATGATCATAAACTGGAGATTCAGCTGAGTTTCGGGTGAGTCTCCCGCAAAACCAAGTTGGTTTTAAAATGAGTGTATTTCTTTAAAGATATCCTCTTGTTTTGCCTCAAGTGTAGATCGCTGGTCTGAAGTCTTGTGTGTTTCATACTCATGAAGAGCAGTAAGATCATTCGGTTAACTAGAAAACACGCCCAGCATCTAGCCGAATTTGCAAAAAGCCGGAGTTTGTGTCATCACTAATAAAATGGAGGGTTTAGATGAAACACACTACTCTTACAGTTGCTTAAGAATATCAACGAGATATTCAGCTGACTTCCAAGTGAGCCTCTCGCCAAAACCAAATTGGTGTGAAAAAGAGTGTGTACATCTAAATGAAGTTAACTCTTGCTGTCTCTGCTGTCAGTGACATGTTGTTGCCACCTACGGTTAAAAAGAAATTCCCAACAGGCTTGATCACAACAGAAGAAGCTTTTCGGTTTTGCACGCCATTTTTACAGGAAGTAGCTCGTATTTGACCGTTTAGGGGAAAAACTAGCTTATCATATTTGATGCTTCCGAATAGGGTAGGTCAGATTGATTTCACTTCAGTATGACAGTATTCCGTTTCGTTATGCTGAATAAAGAAAACCTATACTGCACACAGTTTAGATGTGGTGGGCTGATGTCTGTTTCCCGTTTGGCCCATCATATCTGAATGTGTCGATGGACACCCACGCACAATGGGTGAAGCAGTCAATTTGGACATAAACCCTCATGAAAGTGTTTCGGATGCACAGAACTGTCCACTTCTACCCTATAAACGCGTGGTATATATTGATGTTGAGGTGCACAGCGCAGACAGAGATTACTTAATGCTAGATTATTACTAGAACAGTCCCGGTTATGAGGTTAAAGCTGGAAGGGGAAATCCCGTGCGAAGAAACAGCGGGTTAATCTAGGTGATCACCAATCATATTTTAACCATTTGAAATTCTCTACCGTTTTCTATGTACCCACCGTAATCAATAGCGTCGATGTATTTCCATTCACAGGATGTTGCCGTCGAAAGGTGTTCTCGTACCATTCAGTCCGAAGCGAAACATGTGATTGCTCACCCCATCATGCTATCTGAGGATGAAACTATTGGTATGACAAACTACTAAACCCTCACAGAACACTCAGCTTCCACAAACGTCACTCAATTTTGAAAAAACTTTCAGAATTTACTTTATTTTATGTGGTAATGTGGCGATTTTTGTCGGAATTCGGCCTCGCCAAGCCGAAATTTCATGAGGCCAATCCAATGATGGTTATAAATTTAACAAAGCCTGCTGAGGACCAGAAAAATGTGATTAGTTAGTGACCTCTCCGTGCTTGATTTTAAGCGGTTTCGTACTCCACTTACTATGCAGCCTTACGATTGTAGAACTGAAGTGAACAGAATATTCGTTGTGCCGCTGAATGTTAATGTGGACAGAATTTGTCTCCACGATGGGGCCATTTGTGTGCAAAATCTCGTCTCGGTTCGGTACACTTTCTCAATCAGGAACCGTGTGTGACTAAAGTTCACTAAATCGCTTCTCCCAATTCTTTCTTCAGTGCTGGAGTTTTTTCCTGAGAAGGCCTGTCATATTGACCGTTTTCGATGCTTCCAGAAAGTGATTTACAAAATTTTTGCTCATTTTTCGGTGCGGAAACAATGCTGTTCTAATCACAGTAGGATTTTCCTGATTTGGGTGGAATGGACTATATAACCGTTAAATAGTTTAACTAGTATAAAAGTACGGACTAGTTCACAGCACCACGTTAGCCAGGTTTCGCCATACGAAAGCCGAGTTTAGTGATCTTCCTTGGGCTATCTCAGTGTGACCACACTCATGGGCCATATGTCGGGCATGTGAGTACGATGGATAAACACCTATGGATTAAGTAAGACAGTGTTTAGAAAAAACGAACTAACCAAACCAAAGACCATAGAGTAGGCAATAAGAAGTGATGGAGCTTTGAGTATGTGTTCATCCCAATCCACGGTATACCGCTTGTAGAAAGGAAATCCATTTGATTGAGCGTTTCCGGTTAGCATTCATTTCTGAAAACTTTGTAAAACTTCTACCAACACCAAACACTTCTTCAAGAACCACTTCACTTGCTAATAACACTTTCGGATGCGCACACACCCGATGCAGTCAATCCTCGCCTTTAGTTACTCAATGATCCCAGTGCGTTTTCCGAGATGACTGTGTTTTGCCAAATTATTAGAGTTTATGTTTCAGGTGCCAACTTTAGGAGAATAAACAAATCTAATGGTGTTTCACACAGTTTTCATTGCTTGATAGGTTGTTTAGTAGATTTTAAACCAAGGTGTACACAAGGGTATCACAAGTATAAAATTGCCTCGTCCAGATAAAGTAGACAGTTGAATGGGCAAAAGATGGCTTCACAAAATAACCACAATTTTTCGTCCAAAAAAATAGTACCTATGTAATCCAAACCATAAACTGGAGAGATATTCGGAGTGTGAAAGAGGAGAAGCATTAGAATGGTTGTTTTTTTCTTTTTGTTCCACATACATCTGTTCCCTAATTTTGGGTGTTGGTTATTATAAATTGTCCTACCCTTAGCTACACAGGTTTATGCTATAAACTACCAGTTCTTTCTCAGCGTCCGTGAGATATAACTCAATAAGCGTTGCACAACCTTCGCAACGCAGCCGTCCGTCTTTTGGTTCAAGATCTAAATAATGCGCTTCCCGATAGAGCGAGATTCCTCAGAAGGGACGACACTTCACTGTGGTATCCATGACAGTGTTTCCTGTCAGTTATGACATTTCACAATCTTTCGAATAACGGGGCCGAAAGCCTCTTTTCCTCTGATGTTTTATCTTGAGGGGGAATACTTTAGGCCGTATAGGTGACATCAGTTAAATCAAAGCTACAATCTGTGCATCGTGACCCTGTTCCACACCCACAGAGTTTCGTGACCATTTGGAACATATTCGTCAACTGAAAGCAAGAGCGCAAGGTGAAAAACCCCGTTAGGACACACAAGTCCTGCGTGTTGCAGCATTTAGTAGAAAACAGGTTTCTTGGAGCACAAACAGCAAGTGTGCTGGGTTACGCCTGATCAACTCAGCTCAGCTGCTAGGTTTTCCAATGTACCACAAATACTATGTATTGGAGTGCTATGTTCCCTCTTCTGTAATATACGAGTGTTCTGAATTTCAGTGTGTTTTCTGTGATCATAGGAGTTATTGAAATATATCGAGCTGCTTCACGAAGACCATTCTCAGATTCAGAAAAGCAGGTAAGCTTCCTATACTTGACCTTGGTTGCTACGGATATAGACATTCAGAGCTAGTGTGCCCATAAGTAATCAAATGGCCATATGATCAGTAAATTTATGCCCAAGTGGTTTGTAAGCAAGTTCCGTCTAACTCTGGGAGTTTTTCCTACGTGAACAAACTGAAAGACAGTATGCATATGCACAAGCGAACATCGCTACGATTTAGGTGAACAAACACAAATACTGACCGAAGCAGACGAAAGGAATGTTGGGTTATTTCTATCGATGGCTGTGTTGTCTAAAACCAATAGGTGCCCCTTGAATGCCTAAACAGTAATTCAAGTTACTCCTTTTCCTAGGTTGTACACTATGAAGTGCACAACATCCTGTTTTTTCGTTGCCAGGACAGCTGTTATCAAGTCCTGCTGTTGAGTTTCCTTCTGCGTCTTTTGAAGAACTGGCTCATGGTGCTCCCTGCATCTTTGATACATTGTTTTGCCTCTACCACTTAGGTTAGCTCCCACTAAGCAGAAAATAGAAAGCGAAATAAATTGCACCGATGACCAAAGTTATTTTTTAAAAACTTGTTGAAAAAATTTAACGGTCTCTGTTTTCATATTCTCGGTTCCAAATGTCACGGTTTAGAAATGATTTGGTTGGTGCATTTACGGAGTTGAACCGCGCAACTCAGAACATCGCTAAACGGCTTCAGCAAAGCTCAGTCCAAATACCCAGATACAATAAACTAGTTTGTGGGGGGGGGGAGACAGTCACTGTCGTGCAAAACAGAACTGTATCGTTCTGGATTTAGTAGGAGCTTCACTAGCCAAAGCTTCAGCTTTATTCACTCACACTGCTTCGCCGTCGACACTGTTTCGAAGACCCATATTCCTCCAGTTCTAGCTCGAGCAGCTATCTAGTTATTAGAACTCGGCCTTATTTGGAAGTGAAATATTAGGACAGGATTTAACATGGTATGTCCATTTTCTATCAATATATCCCTCTGTATTTTCCAGTTGACCAAAACTATTGTTCGCTGGGCTCAGCTCGTGTTGGCAAGCGATGAGGTATGCACGTGAATGATTTCGTTTTTGGTCTGTGCTTCATAGGTGCTCATGTACAATACTCTATCTACCCGTGTGAAGTCTATTCTAAATACCATTATTGCAGTTCTCCAGGGAGCCCGGGACGATCGGGAACAAGTAACTAGTAATTTTGAGCTTACTGATTCAGACTTGATTCATTGCGAGGTTAGAAAACAAATGCCAACCAATTGCACAGTATGTGTAAGCGGTTGAAACCCATGTTTACCTCTTCAACTTAGACTCCCGTGCACAATAATGTCAAGATTCGTAATCGGATGAACTAACGAAGACCTGTAATGTAGTGTTGTCTTTCTATCTGGCAATTGGATTTCTAGTTTCGTTTTAACAAGGTGCAGTCACAAGGCGGCCGGGCAAAAAATGCACTATTTTATTTCCCTCGTCGTTCTCCTCGAATTTATGACCGTTGTATAATCTGTAACAGCGTTGTGATTATTTTTGCATACCATGAAGCGGTTTCTTGAACGGAGTGACTCATGATCAGGTTGTTTGCTCACTGCAAACTTCGATCTGATAATTTGATGCGCTTTAGAGTTCAACTTTTGAGGTTTGTACAATCAGTAACTCACTATTTGACCCACGGTATCGCGTTCGATAATTTAAGCTTGGTGTTCGACGACTTTAGTCTTGGGATTTTTCTAATCCTTTACGGGAAACTCCAATGCTGGTTCTGCTTTGCCCACCACGTTTCACCAACCACTAAAACAGTTCTACAGGTCTGAAGCATAAAAGATCATTTTAACGTTTCTCCCAGATAATTGGCGAACAGGACCATGGGAGCTGTAACCAGTGTGCAACAATCACACGGTTTCTACCTCTTAAGAAGATGATGTGTTTAAAAGTCAGATTATGATTTCAAGACTTGCTAGCTCAAAAACCATCTTGTTTCTCTGTGTTATTTATTCCCCTAAAGAAAAGTAAGGTGTTCTTACGTGTTGTAGTCAGTTAGCTGCTCTCTCCAAAAATACTTACCCCCAAAGATATGTGGTGCAGAACCTATGGACAGTGAATCTTTTGAAGAGTAACGTCCTATTAAGAGTCGTCTTATCGATGAGTGTGAAGAACGATATTCTCTGAAATATGTGTTTTCGGAATATTTTTTCACCGGTTCACTATGTTCTTTTGAGATATCCAGCAAACAGGTTTTAGATACGCTACTTATAAGGTTGCTGAAATATCATGAACAGCCCACGATCTTCTTCGCCCTTCTTGTAACTCATCAGGTGGGCTTAAGAGCATCATAAACGAGAGATTCATCCGTGTTCTAGGCAGTTTTCTTCCTTTTTGGATGTTGACCCAATGCCTGTAGATTCAAAATTAGTGCTTTGTCTCACTAAACCGGCTGCAGCCTCAGTACAACTCCATATTGAGTTACTTTCTCATACAAACACATGATCCAATTGGTGATAGCTATATCAATGCATCCCAAGCACGTGAAAGAACAATAGCAAACTGAGGCTGCGTGCAAGCATTCGTATGCCACTTATCAATGAACACCGCTTTGCAGATGAGTCTTGATTACTCCAGGAAGGAAGAAAAAATTCTCTGATTGACCTATTATCAACAGCAAAAGCTAGCTTACAGTATTCTAAAGCTGACAGACACCAAATTTACGGAATAACGCGGCTGGTCGAGAAAATCTCCTTGAAGTAGTGAACACAATGCGACTTACGCCGACCAGCTCAAGTACATCCAATCAAATAGTGGATTTTATACAGCTTGATGTTTAACTGCTGGGGTGGGTTCGTCAAACGATCCAGTATGCACTTGTCTGCACAGGATAAGCCTCACTACTTCAGACTGAATATTGTGATATTCATCGACTGCATCTGGAACCCAGCTGAGCCTCTCCTTTATGATGGTCTTAAGCAAATGACTATGCTGCACAATGTACCAGTTGGTGCAATATTTGAGATATCGCGATACAGTGCACAGACATAACACATTACTAATAAGGCTGCTGAAAATTCTTCGACAGACCACAACTGGTTTTACCCTTCTTGCGACTCATCGTGTGGGCTTAGTCCTCGAGTTTCTTTATTAGTAGTGCATTACGTCGACATGGATTTTGAATTCATTCTTTCCTGATGAGGCTCTGATCAGGACATAACCCAAGTCCATTGCTTTTCCTCTTCGGTGTGGGCCCACCAGAATAATCACGCCTGGACAGGGGGACTATTCTGGTGAGAGTGATGTGAATGTAAATTCTGCGAATGCCGGACCTATCCACCATTGAAGGGAGAATATCATGCGTACCTTTTTATTTCAGTTGCTACCAGTTTATCGTGCATACTCGATGTTGGTTTTACACTTTTGTTTTGCTCAGAAACTTATGGCTTCACAAAAGGCTCAGGCACTTGGCGATTTCATACTGGAGGTCATTCGGTAAATGATTTTGTTTCAACTAATACTTTATATCCAACCAGGAATCTGTTTACCAAGGTAAAAAATATGGACAACGTTATCAAAGTGATAATGGTGAGTGAATTGATACAACTGCATATTTGATTTTAAAGATGAAAAAACACCAATATATCGATCCTTACATTTAGCAAGAAAGCTGTTAAAGGCAGTTTGAATCAACAAGCTTACGAAGCCAGATAGCATTGTGGTAGGAACCAAATCGAAAGGCTGAGCACTATTTCTGGAAAATCCGGTGAACATGTACTTTAAAGACCATCAGATTCGAGGGTCTCTTTCGTACTGGTCATAAATATACAGGGCAAGAGCACGTTAACAGGGTTGTTCCTCCGTTCTGTAATTCAGCGAAGGTTTTTGAATGAATGGTTCCGACGTGCTGGAAATCGGATCTTTGAGAACAAAAATGAATTCTCAAATAAAGGCAGAATGGGTTTCAACTTGTGACGCCTCATTGAATTCTACCACCAAGCATTCGCTATGTGCTTCTAGATTTATCACAGGCTCTGCTGTGATTACAACATTCTTAAAACGTATATTAGTGCCCTAATGGGTCAATTTCCTTGTCATATTCACCATCGGGTTAAATCCAGTGCATCGGATTGCGGTAACTGGAAAGACTTCTAGTAGGAATCTATTCGGTGGGCTATTGGACCCAGTTAGACGCCAAGCTCTTCTCATAAACCATCTGATAGTGCTCATCATAACCTGCAGCATAACATGAGTGGTGCTTCGCCGCCGTACAACCGCAATTTATTTGAAAGCTTCATTGTGAAGAAAAGACTAAACGTGAATTGGCAGAGGACCTAGTGCTAGCTAAGTAAATTCATTTCAATATACATACACCTCCAGGCATTCAGTTACGTAATCAGCATAGAAACTGACAACACGAATGCCAGTGACAGCGATTAGCAGCCATTTTTTGCAGCACCACAATCGACCATAGAGGCTCACCAGGATCCCATCTCCGTATGCGAGACATCACCGAGGCTTTTTATAATCGCCGTCTTACGTCTCTGCCTGGTCAAAGATTGAGTACACCTCTGCTTGCCCTACTTTGACACGGGCAAGAAAAACGGCATTCTTTACGACAGACGTTGATTTGGCGTGCGTAGTACATTACCAAACATCCACAGATTTCATGCTAGATACATTCTTTGATTGAAGTCACCGCCACAGCTAGAAGTTGTACAAATTCCTAGATACGTAAAAAGCTCCTTAATCTTAAGTGCTTATCCTTGAAATGTCAGTGACGTTCAACGTCCGAAAGTCCAGGTACCTGCCCTCGCTTTTGTGGGTGCAGAGCATGTACCCAAAAATGGGACGACCTTGGTCAGTTCACCCAAAAAACTGCGCCTTACCTTCGAAGAACAGAATAATTTCGTATACATATTCCAGATCGACGATGTCTCTTCAACAGGCCTTTGAAGGCCAGAGTTTTGGAGACCTAATAGACTTCTCATTATTACATTGCTCAAGAAATCAAGGCTTCACGAATACTCAAAAAGCATTACCTTACAAACTTCTAGAGGCAGTCTTTAGTAAGCAGGCGTGTGAAGAAGAAAAAACAGGTCAACAGATTTACTATGGAAATCCAGGAAAATGGTAATTCTGGTTGCTTATGAAAATGACGTTGTTCTAGAACTTGACGAAATGCAAAAATATGGTCAAGGGGACTCCTAGCGGGACGGAATCCCCCTTGCTACTCTCGAGCCATTGTTTCACGGGCTACCGTAAGGCGACGAAATACAAGTGATGCCCATTGTCTTGTTATGATTTTAGTCTAGCTAATCTTCTTGTGATCGCCGCGCTTACTAGGGGCCCCTTTTTTGAAAGCGTGCACTATTAGCGATTTCCCCTAATTGTCTGGGACAGTCTCCTTTCCCATATGGAGGTAAATAGATGAAAAACGTTGACTGAAGACTTCACACCCATCCTTGAACATTGCGGAGGGGAGGATGTTATCCGAACCAGCGATCCGGTGGAATTCGAGAGAACACATAGTGTCATAAACATTCTAGAACGTATGGGGTTCCAAGTTCACCATCCAGGGTTCTGGTTCAGTTCGACAATGCTCCTAAGTATCACTAGGTGTCCACCTTAATTGTTGTTCAAAGCGCTTGACCCCACAATCATGGTGTCTTCCTTCATTGAAGAAGGGGGCACCAATCTGGTGCTTGAAGGTCTCGCCCACAGCCGTTTTCCGGCGACCGGTCACACAAATCAACTGAGCTAAACTTGGGGCATTCTTGACACTCTTCGCTTAACCTATTTCCTTAGCCTTCCGTGTCCATCGGGCTTCAAGGAAGGCTCACACCCTCAGTTTCACTAGACGTCGGATAACTCACTAGATCAAGTCATGTTCGGGATCGGCTGAAACATGTTGTTAAGATGCAAACAGAGCCGTAGGCGGAACGCCAGGAATTCTTCAAGGACTGGGTGATCCAGTGCGAATAGATACTCGGTGGTAGGAGAGTTGGAAGACAGTCCAGAATACGGTTTTGATAAATTCGTTTAGCTTATTGATCTGGTAATCTCTCAGTTGCTGAGTTGTCCGTTCTTTGCGCCTAAAAGCGACGAGACAAGTGACTCCGAATGAGCACATGGTCGGAATCCACATAGGTGTCTCAAAAGGACTGGCAGTTCGTCACTCCACACCATCGATGTTACAAATTGGGCCATTGGTTTCCGACTCCAGTTATTACCAGAGATAAGAACGATCTTTGGTCAGTCGTTCCTGTGTGCAACGAGTTCAATCCAATTAGACAATCCAGTTGAATCTCGAATCCGTCAAGTGTGTTCTCTTATGTATACAGTCCGACAATCACAACTACATCTAAGCTTCCAGCCTGTAATCAAGGCGTCGTAAAAGTTATATTTCATGGTGTCAGAGCTATGGTCGGGTGGGATGACACGCAAAAAAATGCAGATCAGATTCTCCCTTGTGAAACTCATTCACAGACGTTACCAGACGAGACTCAAAAGGCAGCTATCACCGGGTGTCTAGTCAAGCAAGCATCCTTTCGCCCGGCACCGGCCCCTGCACATCTTGCTGCAGCGACCTCTAGATCGTCAGAGATGCATAGTCAAATGGACACCGGCAAAGCAGTTAGCTCAATCACTATGCTTGGATCTTGAATCCTTGTTTCTGACGCAACACACATCAGTTTCAAGCCAGGCCAGCGTGCAAGTAAGTGCTTCCCTTGGAACTTCCCTTCAAACATCAAAAGCGGACAGACAAACCAGACGTCGAGGCTTGAAAATTGTTTTCGAGATGCCTGAGGCTATAACCGTCGGAATACGTAAAGATATCGCGGCCCAGACCTATGTGAACAGAATGGGGTGGCCACTCCCAACGGACGGTTCTGAAAGGGGAGCATTATTAAGGGACAGGGAAGAAGCAGGAGTGAAAGTATGTGAAAGATAAAGAAGGAAGGGGTCAGTAGTAGCCTTTTTTGCTCACTCACCCTGCCGCATCTAGCAAGTAGGGCGACCTGGATGATGACGCCGTGCAGTGACCGATGTAACATGACATTATTTTTGGTTGTAGGAATCATGATTGTACGCTAGTTGGGACACGGTCAGGGCACCCAAACCAAAAACACTGGCTTGAAAGCCCGACAAACCAAATGGAATCCGTCTAAATTGGTATTGGGTGTCCTCAACCATGATCGCCGTTTCCTACTGGTCCTCTGATTCGAGAGCCAGTCGCTACAGCCCGACTCGTAGTCAGTTCATTCACACACCAGAATTCCACGCAAAATCAGTATTTTCCGTTCGCCTTCACAAACACAACCGAAGAGTTATACATACCGTTGGCTTCCTCAGTTATGTCATTTCCCAGCATCTCTTGAACCTGTTTATGGACCATCTCCGGTAGATGAAGCGGTAGATAACGAGAGCCCTAAGGTCGAATGTGTTCAGACGTGAGGGGGATATCGTTTTCGATTCACGGACAGGAGCCAAACAGATCTTGGTTGTCTGTGAGCAGTTCGGGGTACTTCTTGAACACAGGCTGTACTGATGGAACATTACAAGAGTGAAGCTTTCGGATAGGCAGTTCGCTCATGGCAGTGCTTTGGTAACCTTCGAGCTTGACTAAGCCATACTTGTCATCAGTTTGTCCCGCTTTAGGTCCACCACGGATTCTGCGCTATTGGGAAAATCCGCTCCCAAATTGTCTGCCTTTAGTACGGCAAGGCGACCTTGATTCTTCCAGTGGCCAGGCACGCCATAGTTGTATCATCGGCTCTTTCAAACTTGCCTTCGCGACTCTGTCTTCATGATGGCAAGCTGTTTGGTTAGTCGGTCCTCTTGGGTAGTATACACCGTTATAGCTGTAGCACAGTTGTAAGCTATTCAAAGCGATGTGTTGGGACGGTTTTCAGCCCTTATTCCGTTGCTAATCACTCGTAATCACTGGGGCGGTAGACGAGGCTTACTGATTTATTGTGGCTGGGATATGTACCAGGTTTGCTTAACCACCGTATCCCCCACCGTACCCCCCTGGCTATTGTTGGGGTAGAAAGATTTGCTAGAGGGACCAAGACTTGGTGATGAAAACTGAAAGCAACTACTGCGCCCTGAGGGTCATATTCTCCCTGGCTGGAGTTTGCGTGGTTTTCCTCACAGGCGATTGAAAAGCCACTACGAAATAGAGGATCTCAGTGGCGAACATAGCGCCAATTTTCAGCTGAACTGCTTGGCTAACGTTTGTTGACTGGATCTGTGTTGAGACAAACGAGTCAGTTACACTGGTTGGGGCCTGATGCTGAAATCTACTGCTGACTTATGGTTATCCATGCTGATAATGACTGAATTTCATTTGAATCTCCATTGAGATGCACCTTTCATCTCTGCAATTTAGCGTTACACGCAAGCGGAAGGCTAGTATGTCTATGTAGCATCAACTAATTGGAAGAACGATCCCACTAACGTCCCATCTATAGTCATTCCGGATCAACTGAATTACTGAGTAAAAAATGAGGGCACAGCTGACCAATAATGATGAGAAAGTTGACATAGAGACAACTGCGAATTATGTTCAGTTAATCATTGTCCCCGGCCAGAAGAAAACTTTTTAGCGGACACTTATTAAAGTTAGTTCTGACGGTATGGATAGACAAATGACATCACTGAGCGTGTTAGCTCTGAATGTACCATCTTCCATCCCTGACTGTGAAGGAGACCTTTGGTAAGGGTTTTTTTTATGAAGAATGGTTATTTCCCAGAATTCTGTCAGCTTTTGGCTTCCAACCGCAAGCTCTTTCTTATACTATTGGGAGGCCTGTTTCGAACTGTCAAGCGTCCTCCGTGTAGACTTAATAATCCTTATTGCTGAGGGTTCGCGGCCTATTTCAGGCCCGGTAAAACACCAGGACAATTATCTAACGACTATGTGCTTACAAACTATTCATTAATAATTATATTTTAGAATCCTTTGGCAGTTTCTCTGCTCCTCTCTGCATGCAAGTACCCGGAGATTTTTTATTGACTCGCCTGAAAGTACTGATGAATAAAATGTACTTAGTATATACGTAGTACACTACTCCTAAGGTTGCTGAAAATTCTTCGACTTAGGTTTCAGGTCTAGGCATGGGGTCATTTTTAGCGCACTGGATGAAGCAAACATCATGCGGAAGTTTGTACTTCGTAGTAATGGTTCCCGACCCTTCTATTCTGTGATTACAGGAACACGCTAAAGTGTTGGTCAGAGCGGAACGTGTTACTCTGTTCCTGGTGGACCATAAGAAAAATGAACTCTACTCCAGTATACTGGATATCGGTGACGTCGATTCTGCCGTCTTTGTACAGGATGAGACAAATGAAATCCGGTGATTTCCTAGTTTTGCAATATATGTTATATTTTTTTCCTTCTCTACGATGTAACATGAAAAATGCCTGCCACAGGGAACCGTGGATTACGCAGGTGACTGGGGGCCCAATTGGCTGGTAAAACGGAAAGACTGGTTAAAATTTGCAAATGATCTATTGTCAGTTTGGCGCCCACTTAGCTTCAATACATAGGACCAGTTACAGCATTTGTAGCAGAGTGCTGTTGTCGATTCCGAAAAGTTTTTCCGTACGAGGCCCCTCATTTTTACGTGGACTCTCTAGGTGGAAGTATAGGGACCCTTTAAACAGCGTTTGTTTGATGTTTATTTTCTACCATCCTCTCCGCGCCAATCAAACAAAATATGGTTCTTGATACAGAGTGCTACAAACGCATTCAGCCAACTTGATTATTACTAAATAATCATAAATACGAGTGTCGGACCGAACGAATAGCTAGCCGTGGAGTTAGAACGGACAAGTTGTTACATTTTCGGACTATAATGGCCTCCATCAATCTCATCCTTTGAGAGAGGTGGCGATTCTGCTACAATAATCTACTATTGTAAGAGGTGTTTGAGTAAATCAGCAGCGGGTAATTATTGCTCTCCTTGAGAACTTGGTGAGCTAATAGTTCACTTTAAATTGAACAACCGCTGATTGGATAAATAATGAAGCGCAGTAACCTGGACGCGAAGAAACTCAGTATGAGCATTCCACTGTGAATCGTACAAGAGGTTATAGAAACTCCACGGATTTATTTCACCTGCTTCAATGCGGCTTAACGACCTGCCATCTGGTTTATAGTTGCGGCGTCTAAATATTTGCAAACCCTGGACTAGTGCACGCTTGCGCACATTTCAAAGTTGAAGAACCGAAAGGACCACTTGACGTCGGTCAAGTGGATGTGGTATCCGGAAGTCTGACCCATCACTTCCCTTTGTCAGCAGTTTGTACGCCGACTACTTAAAACCGATAACTTTCGCATCTTAAGTATCTTTAAAATGGATTTACATGAGCCAACCCGCGCACCACACACACTCATGAACCTTCAAAGAGCTCAGTTTGAGAATGAATGATTTCTTCAATGGTTTTCAATAAATTTCCCTTTACCTCAAACAGTTGCATTTCCGTGGTAATTTTATTCGTGCTGATGATCGGTACAGACGTAGTTGTCATCGGTAACAACACAGTCATCAGCACCAGCAACAACAGTGATTTCAGTTTCCAGCAAGGCTGTGAGAAAACTTACTCGTGGTGTGGAATAGTTGTTACTATCGTCTTGAGCAGCATTTCGGTTTTTTTCCAGGTTGCCCCTGAGCCAAGGAATCGTGGGCTATGTTGCTCGCACCGGCCAATCGATTCGTATTGCTGATGCCTATAAAGATCCGAGGTTTTACGCGAAAGTGGATGAAGGCACCCAGCGCATTACTAAATCAGTACTTGCGGTGCCGTTGGCGGATGGAAAACAGTGAGACACAACATTGTTTTTTAAAATTGTAAATGGGGTGTTCTACTAACCTGCCTATCGTAATTCCACGTAAATTCTGTTGTGAAAATTTTTGCCGCATGCTTCAACTCCAAAAGTTAGTTTCCCAAAACAACCTATAGTATCAGAAGAACTCAAGTTTACCTTGACCATAAAATTTCTCGTTAAAATGCCTTCATCAAATTTCGCCCGCAATTGACTGAATTGGGTGTGTGATCTTGTGATCGACCTCAAGCTGCGAAACATCAGTTTTAGCAATGTGCCAGTGTTTCGAGCTTCCACGGTTCTTTGTTCACCAAAAATGGCGGGTGAGAATGCGGGGTTCTACGCATTGAATGGAATGAGTCGCATCAATAAGAGATAACCCAGCTATATTAACCAAGATAGTTCCGTAGACTGATAGCCGGTAGGCGCCATATCCAACTATCATCCAATTAGCACCCAACAGCCCGCGATGGCACATTTGCGCATTATATTTGCGCATTACATTTGCGCGTTATATTTGTGTATTAAAGTGCATAAAGGGGAATTCGTGAATCTCAGAAATCTTCGCGATTTGGTCAAAATATGGCAAAATGAGTGGATTTTTTTTACCAATCGGTTTGTCTGTAAGCAAAAGTCACTTGGTATTTGAAGCCGCCAAAAGCCCTGTTTCCTGTCTTCAATTATTTACTTATTGGTCATCATAATACAATTAAGACAATTTCACAAGATGGCCGGGTAGTAACCTGTTCATTGAAGTGGTGCAGTGTGGGTGTGTGAAAGATGCAGTGGTTTTTGATCGAATATGACTGAGCACACTCTACAACATGTAGTAAGTGGCTGTATCACGCAAGATATCCAGCGCGACCACCTCTATGAGCTACTGGAATACCAACCCTATGAAAGTACTTAAAAACCAGTTAGTCTTTCCACCCAACGGCTATACTGATCCATCGGCAAACAGATGCTTTTTTCGTTGAACAAATAAGATGACGGATTTTCAGTCGAGGCTTCATCCTCCACGTAATATCAGTCTATTTTGAAGAGCAGAGTAGCATTGTACATCCGTTTCATCCATGCTGAAATTTATCAACAATGCTCGTCCAACTAATCGTCAAAGAGACTCGAAAACACAGACCTCCGGTTCAGCCACCAGCGGCTGATCGCTATTGTGTTTAATTTTTACCAGGACAATGAAGCTCGGGTATCCTTTAGTCATACAGTTTAAGTCACGTGATGCGGTTTTCATTTCCACCTCGAACGGCGACCTCGAATCTCATGCGACTTGTGGAATTTTTCCCATCTGAGCAGATTACCTATAGTCCTCAGTTAGTAGTACAGATTTTGAAGTTCTCACTCTTACAGCTAACCGTAAAGATTTACGCTGCTGCTGATTCTCGCCAGTCTTAAAGGAGCTATCCGGGTATTCCGGGTATTCCATAATGGACTGACGTCGTTTGAAGGATGAGATTTTGATTGCAAACCGGTACTGCTTTGTCCTGACAAAACATTCTGCGAAACTGGGGTAACACTCCTTGCAGGCAATTGTCCCAATGTACTTGTGAGTGGTTCCTGGGCTCTTGCAAAATACAAACACTAGTATACTATACGTGCGTGGTAAAAAGCGGATTCTTCTGCTCGCTGAGCTTCCGTAATAATCTGAAAAATCAAATACTGAGCTCAGAAAACGGGCCAACAACTGTCCAACCCATCTCAGATTACAATGTTTTGCAAAACCAGTGAAAAAGCGATTGATTTGCGAATAATCATCAATCACATCTGAAATACAGCTTTCATGGAATGGGTGAAACGTATTCTTCACTGATCTACGCTGTGTTGTTTATCGTGAGAAGATTTCGACTTTGTTTCCACTTTTCTTTATTTCAGAGTTGTCGGCGTTATCGAGATGTTGAACAAAACTCAGGGTGTATTCACCAAAGACGACGAAGAATTCCTTGTAGCATACTCCATCTACTGTACACTTGCGATCAATGTGGCTCGCGTGAGTGGTAGTATGTTGTGCCCGAGAGAGGTTTCTTTAATCAGGCCATTTGGAAGGGTAGAAGCATTCATCATTGTACGGGCTATTGTTGCGTATTCTTTTTTGATGCGCCGAATTATTGGTTCTCGCACTATTATTAGCTAATATATGCAAACATGAAAATGTAGGAGGTTTTGAGAATTTCGGATATCAAAACGTGCAGTTAATCTTCGATGAACCGTCGGTTGATCTCTATATGTAGGCATGGTGCTTGTGATTTGACTAGGCATCGTTTCTTGTTAGCAAGCTAAGATTTTAAAAGGTTTGTCTCTAGTTATTTTCCGAAAAATCCGTGAGGACTAGTTACTAGTTGCGTGGAGGCTCCAGTCTACCTTTCAATGGTAAATGGTATTGCGCATTTGTGCCGAGTTGATAACTATTGTTTTGTCGAAAGGTGATTTAGATTCCGTAGTGCGACAAACTGGGTTTTTACGCGTAGACACTGGAATCTGCTACACTAACTTTGGGCTAATGCTATGCTTTTTCCTTTATGGATGGAAATCTACTGCGCATATTTGGCATACCTGTTTTATTCAGATCAACCTAATAACCTGTTGAACGGCGTGCTAAAAAAACCTTGACTAAACTCGCAGTGGTGATCGTAAAGTTCAGCTGTTCCGTTTGAAATTCAAAGTACACGGTCTTGTTCCTCCAGCAAGATTTTGGGCTCTTGGTACTTATGTTTGTCACCAACATCATGAAAAATGTAGCGATTAAACGTGGATACCGGCTGCCAGACTGTTTGGTCGGAGGGTGGAGTGTGGTCATTTCCAGGGTAAACGAGTGAATTGAGTCAGTCCGTTTACGCGTGGGCTGTTGCTGAGTTTTGTCTGGTTGGCACCTTTTATAAAACCATTACTCTCAAATTGCAGTTACATAGGAAGATTTTAACGGTCAACGGTGTGGTCTATCTTGTAGATATGCCAAGCAATCGACGATATATGGTTCCTTGCCACGGACTGTGAGGTCTACATTTTTTGCTGCTGGCGTCGAAATATAGTATATCAAGGTACGCTAAAATATCTCTTTAGAAGAGGACTGATTCTCGCGAATTGTTAGGAGTCCAGCTGTGGGAACCAGAGAAAATCCAGATTCTTTTGATTGTAACTTCTTGTGGATTGTGGCAGATCTAAATGGATCACGGATCACTCTAAATCAGTGACTTTATCGTTTACAGGCAATATGTCTTCCTTGAACTCCGGTGCCACATTTAAGGGTTAATTACGATATCTTACCTTTGATACAGCAATCCTTTGAATCAGTTAAGTTGCTTTTTCGTTAAGCTGTATACTACTGACTCGGAGGTACGTAATTAAAAATGTACTCCAATTTGGCAATTGCTCCTGTCTGCGCTGGAGAGCCAATCTTTTCCTTCAGATGACACGGTGACAGTGTGTCGACAAAGTGCTACAAAAGAACAGTGCAATTTTCACATTCCAGCTTTGTGAACAAAGACATTTTAGCCACTGACATTTTGTTTGTTTAGGTTTGGAACCCCACACCTGACAATTCACAGCTTCCACTGTGTCACAGCCTAGCTTTTGTTATCAAACTCTCATCTTGTTTCAAATGAATGACATCAAAGCGAGCAGTAGTCTTTTATCGTATCCCGGCACCATGTTTGTCAACGGTTTACAAAAATACCATATTAAGAGTTACATGTGCATTAACGCGTTCTCATTGTGCAGATGTACGACCGGATCTACCGTTCCGACAAAAAATATCGGGTGGCGTTAGAAGTGCTAACCTACCATAACTGTGTCACAGAAGCAGACGTGGCTGCCGTTCTACCGTGTGACATTCCTGAAAACATCCCCGGTATAACTCAGTGAGTTTTAGTGAGCATGTCCACCCTATGAGGTTAACTGTTCGTGTTCTTCACGCGAAGCCCCTAACATTACAAGTTGACTTTTTGTTTCTCAACTCAGCTTTCATTTTGTAACTGAAGCTAATTTATACTGAAAGACCGAAAAACACTGTACAGCTGTTTAATCTTTGTTTGGAATCACCAGCTTTTCGGGACCTCCAGGTGGACTCGAACACTCAACGTCCCGATTAGTAATTGAACACTAAGCCGTTCGGCTGTGAGCGGCTGATCAGCGGTGTGACTAATACAAAATTAAACAGGTCATAGAGCTAATCAACTTTCACTCACGAAATCCAAATTACATGGTCAAGTGTTGATTGGCTGGCCTCCTCAATTTTCAGCTACGACTTCTCACCTTGGGATGTCCCTGAAGAACAAGAAATACCAACGGTTGCCTATATGGTGTATGATCTGGCGGGCAGGTTAATGTGAGTAAACGTCAGTTTCTTGTTCTGATTTCAACCTTATGAATGGATATCCCAGGTTCGAAAAAGGCAACCGTCCTGAAAACGTTAAAATCTCTTCCTTTTGCATTCTCACAACTCCAGAATCGATAAGATGACGCTAATTCGATTCATGCTGACGGTGAGGAAGAATTATCGTCCAGTCTCATACCACAATTGGGACCATGCTTTCTCAGTCGCCCATTCAATGTATTTCCTCCTGAAGATTAGCGAACACCGCTTTGTCCCGATAGAGGTAAGATGGGTTAATCTCTCACGTTCGTCATTCTTTAACTGATTGGCGTTCATCATTTCAAAAGGAGTTAAAGATAGGAAATTTCTAATAAAATACTGGATTCACTCAGTAGAGAAGGTGCCTCAGAACTGGTGGAAGTTTGGCGAACCTGATGTACAACAACATAAGTGAGGTCGGTTGCTCGGTATACTCAGTGGCTCGGGAAGAAAATATGGTGAAGTAATTCTGCACATACTGATTGGAACTGGGGATCGTTTGTTTATGCCCAAAAATGAATTGGCAGGATCCGTTCACAATAAGCTTGTGGGATATCATAGGATCCCAGGTGTCGTAAGTTAGTAAGTAAGTAAGTAAGTAAGTAAGTCCAACAATACAATCTACATTCACCTCTGTGATTCAAGAGTGCTTGAACAGAGATATACATGATCTTCGAAGCTATCTCAAAGAGAGAGCAAGCGAAATGTCTTGTGGGTTCCTTGATGTGCGGTGATACTGTAAATTTAATGACGATGACTTAACAGCCTTACACTTGGTCAGAAGTGTCATGTGACATTTTTTCGGCCGAGCTGAACGTTCTTCGCTTAGTATTTTCGGGCAGGGAAGCCTTATTCCTCGTGACGTGTTCGCCTGGGAACCTAGGCTGATCAGCTGGATTACCAGCCCCACAAATGAGCTCCCCTTATTTTACCGAGCTTTCGTAGCGTTGTCTGGCAAAACGCTACTAGGCGCCGCAAAGAACAGATCCCATGTTGCGTCTCACAGTTTGCCGTATTACAAACCAAACATCGGTCTTCATGCAAGCATAGTACGTTCCCAGCTTAATTTGGCAGTATCAGCAATGCGAATCGGCGATATTCACTGGAGACAAATTTCATTTTTGAACTTACTGGCTCAAAGTTGCTAAACAGAAATAGATTACCAAGCCAAATAATGTTCGTGAGTCCCGATTGTTTTAAAAGGCTGGTTACTGTCGGATAGTCCGGTGAAAACTTTGACCAAAATTTTTCGGTTACTTTCAGAGGTTTCGGAATTTTTTCCTGTTGGCCCTAATGTGAAGTCTGTGGGATCCTTCTCCTCTATAGAAATGGGCTATACAAAAGCAAGCGGAATCTCATAAGTTCAGAAGGTCATATCACCTTGTAGGTGCGACATTACTGGTTAACCTAACGTTTGAGCTGTGCTTATGCGGAGAACGTGATTACAATCCACGCGCAAGATATTTTACCTACTAGTATTAGTCTTCTGAGGCACGTAGCACTTTGAATAATACTTGTTTTCTTGGAGAATCTTGTGAAGCTTGTACACGACTCACATTCAGGGTCATTTCTTTGTGTCGGGAACTAAAGTAAACTAGGCTGAATTGGGTAAATTCATGGGGTGAATTCAGCCTACAGACCGTGGACGGTTAATCCCTGGCCCATATCGCGAGTAAGATGAGTCAACATATAAGTTTACAACATCTTTCATTTTTGCTGTACTAACTGTTGTGTCTTGAAGACGCCAGTTTTTCGCAGTTACAAAGCGGTCTAATTTCAAACTTCAAAAGGTCCGCCGAAATCCTAGGAACGGGTTCGACACCAATTAGAAAAGACAGAAGCTGAGAGGGACCCGAGGAGAATTGTATCAGTAACTAGCACTTGAAGACCAGATGGGCGGAATAATCTGAAGCCGGATTTTAGAGATTTATCGGAGCAGTTGTTCTAGGTTCAAGTGTTTATTACGGACACGACTTTCTGCGAGTGTTGCAGTCGACTTAACAAGTGACTGCTAACGATCCCCCTGTGGTTTTCCTGTCCTTTCCAGAGAGTTTGTCTATTTGTAGCTGCAATCTGCCATGACCTGGATCATCGGGGCTACGATAATAGGTTTATGAAGAAATACTCTTCACCTCTGGCCTCTCTATACAGTTCTTCACCCATGGAGCACCATCACTTCAATATGACGATTACCATCTTACAGGTAAGTTGCAAGGAGGAACGCTTCACCTTATTGGACAAATTTGCACAAAAAAACGAATTAAACTCCGATGAAACTGCAACTAAAGTTCTGGGTTCTCTGGTTCTGGGCTGCCTCCTCCAGTAGCATGCCACTGAGATCACGCAAACCCCAACTGACTCATCGCCAGTTGCCGGGCTAGTCACAGGTGTGAGACGAGTGATATGCTGTAGTTTGCTTGAGACGGTGACATCATCTGTTTGACGGTGGTCGTTGTTCCAGCACTGACAGCGAAGTCGACAAAGAGACCCGGCACTTTTCCTACAGGCATGTCAGCTGTTTCGGACCTAGCGCTGCAAGAAGAAGACAGGATGCAAGGAGCATAAATTTAGTGTCACCTGCTCAACAACATCAAACGTATCCGTATTTCCAGCACCTTTCAGTCAGGCAGTCTGGACGGAAACTCACAGCGCGAACGTCATTACAATCAGTTCGCAGCCGAGCACGGAGAATGTCAATTGCGCCACTTTCTGGGGTCCGATCGTACTGACATCTGCAAGACTCTGTTCAACATCTTTTATTCCCTTCAGTTTGAACCTACTTTTTCTGCTTTCGGGTTTTCAGCGTTTCGAATTAAGCACGAAGACCAGCGCTCTTCTTAACTGACAATATTCCGGCGTTAGCACGTGACCGAGCTTAAAACCTGAGGAACCTTCAGTCCCCTCTTGACGCACCTGAAACACCATCGATGCTGGTCTCCCCCGAGCATGTCAGACCAAGGACTTAAGAAGTCCCGGCTCATTCTCCCACAAGACCCAGGTCTTGCAGCTGCACAGCCGTACGGCTCTTAATGTAGTTTGACGCATACCACAAACGGCGCAAAGTAGCGAACTAAATACTGGTCATTTTAGGCTAGTACGTAAGCACCATCTGTCATACCTAAATCCTACCTAACTCAGCTACATAAAAGAACATGCCTTCCATAGACTCAGATGACTTCCCCTGAATGGTTAGGGGTATTTTCAAATACAGCATCATCCAGTTTATGGGAAACCGGAACAGCATGATGTGTTGTTCGTGGAGGCAAATATGTTAGAAAAAATCAATGACTGAGAAGTCATCGTCATCCTTGAATGCACCCAACGGAGTTTTCTCAGGACCAACAGATTGCAAGTTTTTAAAGGAGAGAACGCACTCATGTAGTTCTGAAACTGTCCGAGTTTCCAATTTCACTGTTCGTGGTTTTGTTGAAGGTGATGACTTCGAGCAGAAGATCAAATATAGCCATTGGAATTAGCGAAATACACTCATTTGCAAACATATTTGGTTTTGTGAGAGATTGGGATTGTTCAGTTGACTACCAGCTGGTTCAGGCGTTGTTTTCATCCATATTTGAAAAAAAATAATTTTTGAAGCCGATCGTTTAATTCACTGATGGTTTTTCGGTCCTTGTATTGATTAGTTGTGAAAGTTTCTGCGTTCATCACCTGGTAAGAGTCAGCGGCACTGAGGTAAATAATGACACAAACGAGAGTTTCAGCTGGAATCCAGTTGAGTCTCCCGTTATGACCAAATTAGTTTGGACATGAGTGTAACTCACAAATTGAGTCCAACGGACGTTCAACGTAAAATCAGAGACTTCGCCCACCTGATGAGCCCCGAGAAGGACGAAAAAGGTTGTGGGCTCTCAAAGAGCACTCAGTAACCTCATGAATATTGTGTTCCCTAAGAATCAGTACCTTCTCTTGTCACATGTGAATTTCTTCTTAAAGACAAACCTGTAACAATGTCTTTATCCATTGGTTATTCAGCAACAGGCAATTCGTACATTCAAACCAGGCATACTTCCCCCGTTAGGGACGACTGAAGTACGCATACGCCACGACATCAGTGTGTGCCCGTGCAGATGCTTTGTCAAGATTTTCCAGTCGTCACCAACTTATTTGATGTGCACAAGCCCACCAACTACCCAAGGCCCATGTCCCCGATCGCCAACTCTGTTCACCCCTAAGATTTCGTGAGTAAGTAAAGAAAAAATCATAAAATCAACTGACTATGACAGAACTAGCACTTGGAGGGGTACTTCTGAAGACAGATTTCTTGTGTTCAATGCGAAGAAGAATTTCATTTGTCAACTTGAACAGGTATACCATATTAAGCATAAACCGCGCTCTGCTTACTTTGTGCGCAACAGACCCACAAAGCTTCACGTTCCATAGTCAATCTAGGACATTAGAAGTAATATCCTTGTAGCAGTGATAAATGCACCTTCTGCTGGATTTTTTTCAAACATTTTGATTAATGAGCAATTACTAAGAGCAAATGCAATCCTACTCAGTTATTTCGTTGTCGTTAAACCAGTCAATTACCGACCGAACAAAATCTTTATCCGGCTTTGGTAGGTTCGCTTGAAGAAAAAGATGCCCCATTGCTGGAAACGACTGGATTCCCCAGAATTTGACCCACAAAATGATTACATCTACTTGTGTGAGGTCTGTTTCCTAACCAGTTTTCAACAAACCTTGCAAAAAACATTAAAATATGTTTTGATCCAGTTGGAGTTGAGCACTTTCTCAATGAGCAACACTGCCTCGGTATTGACACTAATCTATCTCTGGGCAAGATAATACAACCTCTTTTTCCGGAGCTCCAGATAGATTACTAGTTAATGCGTAAACCTAGTGAACGAAAGATCCGTGGTTCGAAACCCAACATCTGCAGCTATACCGCTCCTGTCTAGAGTTGAGCAACTTGGCAGTATCTGAGCTCTTGTGCTTTCTTCGGGTGGCGTGGCAGCTAGGCACCGAAAGAGTGCTGCGATCGGTCGATTATTTCTTAGGTGAATCATTCTTTGGGTCTGAAATGAATGAATGGTTGCACACTGCTTCAAACAACATGCATTAACCTTACACAAACACTGGATTAATCTCATTAACTCTCTTCCCGTATACCACAGCAACGGGATCACAATATTTTTCGGTACTTCAGGAACGCTTCGTATCGAAATGTGAGTCTAATTTAAACGTTTTTAGACTGAGTGGACAGCTTCCGCCTTTTTTCATTCATTTTACATGTGGTGTGAACCTTACCAGTGCCGCATTAGGTTAAGCTAGAGTAGATCTTGGAGTCCGTGTCAAGGTTAATCTAAGATGACTTGGACAAAAGGATTGTTTGAGGCAGTCGTTGATGGGTATGAGTAAAATGTACCACCGATTCTCCTTTCTAAACACGGTTTGTCACTGGGTTCAGCCGTGGCTTGACTGATTTGCTGAGGAAGGTAGAATATTATTTCCAGAAGCAGCGTTTCTAAACTAGTGCATTCACATTCAGTCGTGTCAGTACGTGAACCGTGGACAGCAGGTTGGCAGTGTGAGTGATTCTTGGTCACATTGGTTGTCGAACTATTCAGACACGGACTCCTGGTGAACAGTCTGCTTGTCAATGGAGGCTTGATGCGGAGTCTAGGAGTTTGATGCTGCTCATTCAAGGATCCCGTGAGCAACACCTACAAGCTTAAATTGAACGAAAATACATTTTGAAATCCGACCAGATATTCCCTAAAAATACCTGATAACCCATACATGTTGTCTACGCACAAATTGCACAAACTGATTTTGCACTGCCATTCTACCCTAGGATTCCCGTTAACGCCAAATGAAACATACGTCATCCAAGGTTGGGGAGCTATAGGATTCTTTCCTATGGCCTTTCTTTGTAGCTGCGATATTCCATCGGACCCATCGGACTACTAAACACCGATCTGCGGTTCGGTTGAATGTTGAAACTGTTGTGTAGCAGGTTGCTGATTCTTGCCAACAGCAAAAGCCAGAGGGATAGTGTTCTCAGTCTTGAATGACCTAATTTTTTCAACACAACCCTCAAACAGGACACATTAATTTATATGGATGCGCAGACCAAATCAGTAAATGAGAATTTTAAGTTATCTAACTTTCCTCTCTCTGTCCTCTCATGTGGTCGTAGACAGCAGGAGCTCAGAGGGTGTTTCAGTCATACATTTAGTGTTTTGTCTAATGTATTTAGTCACTGACTGCTTTTTTGTTTACTACAGCTTCTTGGAATAATCAAACACGCGATTTTAGCGACAGATCTGGCAACGTTTTGGGCCTCAAAAGCGAAGCTGGACGATCTCCTGGATATTTCCTCTGGATTGGACTGGAGCGATCAAGCCCACAGGTATACATTTATTCAAAAGTAATTTTGGCTGTATTCTACCCCCTCCATAAGCTTCCAACACCAGTCACGCAATTTTTTTACAAATATGCCCTAAACTTCATGCACTTACCATTTTCACCTCACCTGAAAGAATAACAAATTGAACCTTCTTGAATGATAACCCCAAATAAGTTAATCATGGTGCTCTCACGCGTTGATCATTTGCTGTTTCATATCATGGGAAACAAAGTATAAGGAAGTAGTTCAAATATTTGTCCCCCAAGTTCGGAACAGAGAGGGCAGTCATCTGAGATTAGGAAGTGGCCGTACTCAGGGAATGAAGACACCGCTTTATAATGACACTGACTGCATTGTATCAATGGACAGAAATACCACTCAGTTGTTGACCCAGAACTGGGAACACTCACCACGCACTTAAGCTGGGTAGAACAAAATAACAACGCACGTCGCGGCTGCATGATGCAGTGACGCATACAGCGTGAAGCCAAATGCACCTAGTAAATACACAAACATCTAGCTATGCTGAGTCCACAACAGCGATGTGTATGGACAGCAAAGCCTGGTATGGAAATACCAAGTACATAGTCGACTAACCTTGGGTAAAAGATGATTGGACCATTTTTTCTGTGGAAATGGTTATCACCCACAAGTTTGAGACCCACTCAAATATGAGCCTTCAGATGTTTGAGTGTACTGTGTCATCAATAAAATTTGAAAACAATTTTTTGGTGTGTAATTGAGTGACTAACTCACTCGTTGGGATGGCATCCCCGTACACGTCTGGTTCAACGGCAGCTAAAGCCCCACAAGAGCAGAGCTACCGTACGCCTAAAATTAGCTTCCTGACAGTCGACGGCATTGGGTTGTAACTGTGCTAATCAAAGCACTTCGAAAATCCAAACTGATTGAAGACTATTTGCTGACGGAGCAGTAATGATAAGTTGGCTGAGAACTCTTCGGCAGCTCACGACCGGTTTTGTCCAACCCGGCGCTGAGCAGGTAAGTTCAGTCACCGATTTTCCGTCGACCCTATGTTCCAGGTGAACTAAAATTGGATAGCTGATGGAGTATACTCATTTGCAAACTAATTTCGTTTTAACGGGAGGCCCAGCTGAACCTCAGCTGAAGAAGTAGTTTCCTCAAAGCTAACGGTTTCCGATGACTTGGGGATTTTGCTAAACAATAACACAGCTAGCATGTGTAGACATGCGTCATGTGGATTTCCATGATGTCTGACTAACCAATATACTGGCCCGGTTGAGTGGTGCCAAGTTGACTCAATGTCTCTTCAGTTAGGCGAATAAACAACCGGTTCGTAAGATCGCTAGAGAATTGTTCGACTTCATTCTCATTCGATCCATGTTTAAATATCGACGGAGCCTTTGAAGATGTGCAATCCTAACAAAAAAGTAAGCGCCACTCACCAACAGTTAAATTACTAAACGGACAGAAATGGATTGACCAACATTTTGGTGGTTTATCCAGCCATCCGCTTCTTTCAGGGCATGGGTAATGGATCCACCATGCAAATCATCCATCCGGATCAGGTTTAATCAGATCATTGCTCAGGTTTGTGCGTTCTCTATTCCTTACATGGTACAGACGCGCTTGTCTGTATATGTCAGTGTGTACACTGAAAGAGGAATGCATACCAGAATTTAGAGAGTCATTGACGTTGGTTAAATCAGTCAGGTGAAAACAAGAGACCGACTGAAACTCGAATGGGCCGCGTGTATGCGGTGCTCTTAATCAGTTGTTCAAGACAAAGACTCAACAGGATATATAAAGTATTTTTCTTTCCGCACCGAGACTTAACATAAAAGCGGTGTTGCTAGTCATGTTAGTGGATTACGGAGGTGTGAAACACTTGATATCCTTTGTGAAATTGAACGAAAACCAGAGGACATTTTGCGCTATCCCGGACGATTTTATCAACATGATGCATGTCGCATAGGTAAGTAATTAAACAAATATACCAGCCATTATTTGGAATCCAACATCTGAATTCGAACTGAGAAGCGCGCTATGTGCAACTTGGTCACGTGTCTCAGGATAGACGCAACCACTGTCTCAGTCCTTTTTGAGTGTAATTCGAGAACAGTTCCGATTCATTTAGTCATCGAAGCTTCATGAACGTGCAACAAACAGTGTTTCGCCCTACTTTTGTCGCTGTTCGGATGAACTAGGCCCGAGCTTGTCCAATGGCAACGTAAAAATTCAGCTCATCTTGCGTAGATGATAGCTAAACGTTTGGCTAACTATTGAACAAATCATCCTGAAAGGGAAATCCAAGAAGATTTTTTCACGTTCTTTCCCAACCCTGTTTACTATTATTCACCGCGACGAGCGCGAAAGACTTCTCCAGTTTGGGGCGTTAGTGTTGACCAAGTATAGATACCTCAATACTTGCTCAGTTGATGGACTGTTTATGGGTGATAACGCATCTCATGTAGTTATGCACTGCGTAAACGAAGTGGTGTGAATCATATACGCGAATTACGAAAATTCGCCACTTTGTTTGTCCATGTAAGCCGGACCCATGCGTTTGTGACGCACTTCTGAATGAATGGAATGCTGTTCATTTTAATGGACATTTTATTAGAGATGAAGCTTAAGTCTGACACAAAGCAAGTGCATGTAATCAATTTTCAAGACGGATATTCCGGTTGAATTGCGTAAATAATGCTTCAATCCTTATTAGGTGTGAACAGGACTCTTTCCTCAACACGCATTCTCACTCTAGTAAACCCGGTTCGTTTGGCTATTCAGCACTGTGTAAAACAGTTTCGCAATTCAAGGCTCATTTGAGGATTGAGAGTAGGAAATAGAGTGAAGTGGCACTTCAAGTTCAATCACATGAATTTACAGACACGACAGTGGCCAACAAAAACAGCATCATCTCAGAATTTTTGTCGGAAACCTAGTAAATTCGCATCTCAGCAGTTTTCTCGGACACCAGAACTTCTCACGGAATTTCAAAAAAATGTCCACGACTTATTCTACGACAGACAAGAAGCTTTCACTTTTAAGTCCGGAATTTAATATTAGCGGAAAACGCACTTCCCTCCCGAAAAAATTACAGCAGCACTGCTATTCTGAGGGATAAGCCTGGGAAAGAGTGAATAATTAGGGGAATGACTACCGGTAGAGCCATCGCGTAGCGATAGTCATCCATCGACAGCTGGTCAGTGTTTTTGACTCAGAATAACTAGGCTGTTGATGCCCTGAGTGTTGTCAGTAAACTCTGTCTCTACATCAGGGGGGTGGGACTTGGCGAGGCTGGGTTAATAAATGAGCCTGGAATGGGCGTCGGGACATGTTATGGGCAAAATACAAATTAAAGGTGAAGGATGAGATAACATAAATTAACCTGATATGCGCCAGGTTACAATAGTTCCCCATGTTTCCATTTTTATAGCAGAATACACCATTGCGGAATGACTAGTTTCGTGGTACCCATCCGAAAGTGAAACAGACTTTCAGGAAAGTTGGTGGTGGTGGTGGTGGTGGTGAGAAGATAACCAGTTCCTTCTGGTGGTAATCTTTGCGTTCAAAAGTGCAAGCAAATTGATTTTTTATGGCAGTCTACATACCATATGTAACAGCGTTAATTCGGTTAGCGAAGGGTTGCTCTATTCCCATCCTAGGGCATTTGTCTTGTCGTTTGGCTATGCCTGTTTGTATTCCCACTCGGAGTTTTCTAAAATCCCATCTCTTAGACACCATATCGCACATAAGAGAGACTTCTTCGGCTGTCTAGCACGTAAAAAATCAGAGGCTTACGACAACTGCATTGTTGCATTTCACACGCCAAATTTACCGGCGGATTGCGTGTTACCCGGACCATAAGTATGAATGTTTATGCCTTCAGCTTTTTGCAGCTGGGATCTGTTTCTGTTAACAGATGGAAAGACAACTATAAAACAGAATATACTTCTTTTTATTCTAGGATGACCGTGGTCAGCATCGCAATGCCCACCTGTGATCTGTGTGCAATGTTCAAGCCATGGGACGTGCAGGTTAAAGTGGTCATGTTAATCATGCAGGAATTTTGGAACCAGGTGAGTATCACTGTTTAACGGGCCACCCTTAAACCTATGTTTGGAGAGGCAAGTCACTGGGCAAAACATGGTGCGTACGCACAATTCCAAGCGCCTAGGCGAAACTCGGGAAGTAAGTTCAGTCACCGGAATACGCACTTTTCGCGAACGCACCGGTTTGTTCAACCAACCCTACAAACCTTTCACAGTACCGTTTCTACCGGGTTCTGTTCACCGGATTCCATGCTCTGACTACTGTACGAACTCCAGAACTTTTGGAGAAGTGTATGGTCGATTGGACTAGAGTGAGCATAACCCCTGAATGCAAAAAAATCTCAGGCAATCTAGACTAATCCTGAGGGCGTGCCCATTTGGAGCAGGTACAATTTCTTTCAGACTTCCTTGAGTAGAACTCGGTCTAGAAATCAGTCATCTAGACATGAAAAAAGTTTTTCGCCCATACCAGCTGAAATGTTGAGGGAAACATCACAAGAAAATTATGTGCTAGTGCTGCAATTCCTCTAAATATGCTGTCAGAATCCATCAGTCTACTATTAACAAGAGAAAGTGTTGGCAGTGAAGACATTCCCGACTCGGTACCTATGAACAATCCGAAG
This sequence comes from Clonorchis sinensis, assembly GCA_003604175.2. Lineage (NCBI taxonomy): Eukaryota > Metazoa > Platyhelminthes > Trematoda > Opisthorchiida > Opisthorchiidae > Clonorchis > Clonorchis sinensis. The sequence continues at coordinate 63,549,941 of CM030370.1, forward strand.
TGATCAAGCTTAATAAAGCGAAATAATGTGTAAATTGAACATGAACTGATTAGATTTTAACGCGAATAGCATACAGCTCGGGTTCAAGCAGAACATAGGTTCGGTGGAAATTCGGGAGTTGCACTCACCTGATGAGCCCGAAGAAGTGTGACACTAGTCGTGGGGTGTTGAAGAGTTTTCAGCAACCTTATGAGTAGTGTGCCCCACCAAAGGAATGATCACGCTATATTTTTACAACCTGATTGATGCAACCTATCGGATCCTGGAGATAGGCCGGTTGATCGCTCCGATAAAACCAGTCCACTAGTGACTGAATGCAAATAGATGTTGATACACCAGTACGTTGGGGCGAGATGGTTCAGTGGTTAGAGCGCCAATTTACTGACCTAAATGTCCGTGGTTCGAACCCGGCTTCGACTCCTCCGGTTTAGGCTTGGTTAACCTGGCAGTATCCCAGCCCTCGTGCTTCCTTCAGGTGGTAAGATAGCTGGACAAAGAAAGGGTGTTACGCCCGAACGCCAGTATGATGAGATTACTATCGAAGTGCGAAAGAATTTGTTCATAGACATATCAGGATTTTAGGAACCCCTTCGAGCAGTAAGTTCTGTAGATGGTGTTGTTTAGGAATGGCAAACCGTGTCTGACTTAGTGCTGCAGTTTTTAAGGCACTTATTCCGCCTCGCCTATGGCACTTTAGTTATACGCTCTTTAGATCCGTACCAAGGACAAGTGTAACTTCATGAGTGCAAGTATCGGCAAATTTTTGTGCCAGGAACTGTTTACTGCTAATATCCTAATCGGTGACTCGTCGGTAGCCTACCGAAGCCTTAAGCGCGTCAACTGTCCGCACATTTTTTCATACGGTTACTAGCCACTGGAGCGTTGCACAGCGATGAGTGGATTCTCAGAATACTACTCATGATATCGACATTATATTTATTCCAGTTGTGGAAAACGATTGTCGAAAACTTCTTTGTACTGTTCACTCCTGCTGAATGACGATGATATAGTACGGACCACAAAGTGACAACGCAATAGCGGAGTTTTGCGATTTAATTTCGGCCAAAATTCCTCTGCGGTTTTTGTGCATTGGTTTCACAATGGTCGTTTTTACTGTCTTCAGTTTTGAGCCCCCCGGAATCTGGTGAAGCAATTATCTGCAGTAAAATTAGAGCCCCGGCTGAGAAGTCCGGTCATCAATAAGCGTTCAGTGTTCTGACCTAGATCCACGGCCTTGTTGCTCCTTTTCATATGGACCAAATTCCAGGAACATGTTATGCATGTAGTTGGACTATGTGTCAACCAACATGCAAACTTTTAAACCATATTTAATCGGTTTATTCCGTATACGCCGACATTGTCACTTAATATAGACATGAATTGCTTCTCAATATCCAAACGGTAGTCAGGTAAATAAACAACTCGGCAACTGGCTGTGAAATATCTGAATACCGTCAAGCTTGTTCTGGTGGAGTACTGGTACCACGCTTGCCTCGCATGTCAGATATCCGGTGTTCCAATCCGGTGTGCACCCAAGGATTGCACTGCTAGTGAACCCTTGTAATAGCGAAGCTCGAGTCCAGTACTTCCCCACTTTAGTATGAACTTACCAGAATAGTTGTATTAGGACAAGCAAAGAAATGTTCAACTGGTGAGATGAAAGTGAGTGCTATAAATCCTGCAACTGCCTGCAAGTCTATGACCGTAACTCCTTGACTGTATTTGTACGTGTGTGGAAATTTCGCCCTATGAAAAAATCGAAGATAGCCAGTGAGGTAGATATCCTTCAGCTGTAACACCTTTTCGGTGCTTAGTTGTCATGTCAACAGAAGGAGGCAGGAGGGCTGCGGTGATGCCAGGCTCCCCGAGCCTAGATAGGAGTAACCGAGATGCTGGAGGTAGGTTCGAACCACAGGTATTCCGGTCCGTAAGCTAACGCCTTAACCACCGAACTATCTCGGGCTCAGCGAGGTCAATAGGCAGATAACAGAAGTTTGCCAATTGAGAGCAGTATTGTCGGAATTCAAAAACGTGAACAAAGGTACGAAAATTAGCACATCTGCACTGTACTGCGTACTGCCTTCAGGTTGACTGTCTGAAGACCCAGAATGATTCATTTTTTGACAACTTCCCACTTTTTGCGCGTTGTCATTCGACCGTATGCGAGTAAGTCAATACAATGCTCCTTATCATGTTCCTGGAAGCTGGTGTCGTGGTCGTGCAGATATTCTACCACTGGACTGCGGGATGGGGAAATCATCTAACGATGATGAAACAGTGCGCATCTGAACCATAATGCCGCTGCCTGTCAGAACGATATCAGTGCAAACACACACATTAACACCAGTCGAGTAATTTAACATAGGATGAACATGCATTCCTAAATTCTATGCTATGCCTAGCAGGTGTGTATACACTGCCGACCGACATAGGCTTTTGCGTTTTAAGCGCCATAACTGAGACATTTATCCCCTGTTCGATATGTTGTGTTTGCGATGTGCACCTCATCGCTCGGTCCAACGTGCACCCGTTTATTCTTGTTCTGACTGAGCCAATTACCTGGTGAATTTCCTACTCAGCAATCGACGCTTGAGTAGTGTTTGGCCTGGTTATAGACAATTGCAGGAGTCGTAGGTTTTACTTTCATATCAATCAGCGTTTTTGTAGTGAATTTCGACCAGTTTGAGTTTACGGATCTCTTTTCCGTCTGGTTTCCTTGCGAGTATCTTGTCCGTTCCACACTCGAAGCGGAAAAATTTTGCGCCCCGTCTGCTTTTTGTTTGTTCCTCATTATGCGAACTAGTCAATTAGATAATCGCGACTGGCTCTCTTACTCGACTTGGCGTAAACCGACACGGATCATAATTCCAGTGATTTAGATTGTGTGCCGCCCAAACATCCACAGTCAATGCTGACTTATTTCCTTTTTTACTTGATGTTCAGGGTTAGCAGTAGGGAAAAACTTGGAAACCTGAAGCAGTCCAGATTGTCGATCGCCAAGTCCATTTTCAGCTCTCACACTTTCGAACCTCATACTATGTAATGAGGAATATTCCACCTAGTGGGATTTTCGTCGTTTCCAGAGTTCTTAATTGCTTGAGGTTTGATAATATTAGCTTCGACAGAGGCAAGTTCCATATCAAGCTATTGTGACAAGACTGGATTGTACGAGGAGTGGATGGCTTATGACATGGAGATTGTCGCAGACTACGTGTTACTAAGATGCATCACCGCTAGCTGATCAGACTAGGGGTTTGTGATGGGTCGGTTGCCCTTTCTTCTTGGGCGTCATGTGCACATCAAGCTGCTGTTCCCATGCCACCGTGTGAAATTCATAAGTCTTCTCCCTGCGAGTCTAGCAAGGATGTTGGCATTAGGCACGGCGAAGTAATACCACCGGCTTATTTAGACTTTCACGGGCCGAACGAGACGTCAGGTTAGCGGTCTGAGCTGCTTACTGCCACCAGTCAGTATCACCACAGTCCTACCTATACCGCCTCGATATGGTATTGTCCGTTAAAAAATTGCATGAAAATCGCTTATTCTAGCAGTTGTGGTTCAAGCAAATCGCCAGTTGGGTTTGGCTAGAGCAAAATAGTGCAGCCACAAATTAAGCCGGTGTTGTTCGCGAGCATTTGATTGAAACACTCAGTCGTCTGTGGGTGGGCCGTGATGAGATAACTGAATCACCAGTAGTCGTCTGTGGGTAGGCCGTGATGAGATAACTGAATCACCAGTATGGTCGCTGGATCTAAACCCAATGAACTTTTTTCCTGAGGGTGCATTAAACACCGGTCCAGGAGAGAGGCCGAAAATCCGTGAAAATTTTAATGGAAAACAACTTGTGAAAAGATCAACTTTGGATATTTTCAACGCCTGCTTGGTATTAATTCTGCTTATTTGGCTGAGCTACTCAATTTTTTTAAATCTGAGCATGGTTAGAGGTCGGCTTGCATAACGTCAGTGTCAACGAAAGATGCATCAAAATACCGCTGGATTACCTGCAGTCCTACTTCTTGAGTGTTTTGGTAACAATATCTCTTCGGTCAATGAACGTCACTCTGGGATACGACCTACTGTATTTCAGTTATCAAGAACTTTTTCGAATCCAGACACTGTTTCCAAGGTGGTGCGTGACAATGCTTCGGACAGGGAACCCAAAGAACTATTCGGACGCATTTGTGATTCCCATTAGACCCATTTTGAGAAAATGCTTTAACAGTCAGTAAACTATCAACGCAAACACATTTCTTGATTACCCCACATATCTCACAATGTATTCTGGCTATAAATCAAAACGTATAACTTTGATGCTTTTCAAGACGCAGGCTGCAACCTTTATTTTTTTATCACACATTAGAGGACTTCGGATTTTCAGCAACCCAGTCGGCTCCAACTGTGCTGACTACGTTGCACTGGGTTGCTGTAACACCTAAGTGGAATCATTCGCCCTGCTAAAAAAAGTCTGACTGGATTTGTTTAGCAGTCAGATCTTCATTCTCTAAGCCTCCTCAACTCCTATCTAACTCCCAACTGAGCATAAGCCACAAGTCCTTTGTTATTGAAATCCACAGCTTCCCTGTCAATCCGCAAAGGGTTCCAAACTTTTCAGCTTTTGAACCTTTCGACAAATTCCTTATACACTGCCTCGTCTGCCCTTAACATACTACGCTTGTATTTAGCCGGACAAAATACCTTTTTTTTACTCACTTAGCCTCAAACATCGCTCTGACTCGTTACGATTTCCTCTAGTTTTCCCACCGTCTATATCCACTCCCAGTTCATAGAACAAAAGATGGAAACATTTATGAAGTCTTCGCTTTTGAATAAGTGTGCAAAGTAGCTCAGAATTTGTGTTTAAAGGGTTGCTATTTTGATGTCAATCTGAGGCCTGTGAAAGATGTGGTATTGATTGTTCTGTTCTAGAATAGTGACAGAATTTGCTTGAGATCATGGTCTCCAAGCAAAACAGATACAGCCAACTTTTTCCGTGAACCTAATTATAATTCGACTGAACGCGTGCCTCCTCATTTTTGTCTTTTTTGTAAATATATATAAATATAAATGTATAAATATAAAATATAGATGAGTTGAAGGCAGCCATCCTATTATGTAGCTGGTAAATTTGCTTGAAGTTACCTTTCAGTTGTTTGTTTGCAGGGTGATCGTGAAAAGGCCTCTGCTAACAAACCTTTGAGCTTGATGGACCGCGATGAAGCAGTGCAATTGGCTGATGGTCAGGTAAGTGACCTGGTTTCGAGTTAGTTAAGGTGGGCTGGCAGCGAAGGTGAACTAAAGAGATGAAGTTAGACAGTAATTGACGGGACCGAAAGCGCGTCGGGAATAATCCGAAGTAGATACTGATAGGTCACCTCCCGCGAAGGTCACTAAGCCGGACATGCATGCTTCCTAGGCTACGATCTAAAAGGTCTAAACAAGAATTATTGTTTTGGTTGTAGCATTCATTGAATAAGTCATGGCTTTTGATTTTATTCCTCAATTATGCCACCGCTTACCAGCCCCCCCCCCCACTTAATGAGTGTGGTATGGGCAGAGTTGTCCTGTTGGTAATCTGCGAACAACATTGAACACCGAATTTAGATGGACCAAGATGCGAACTTTAGTTTCTCTCGAATGCAAGTGGTAAATTGCAGTTAAGTGGTATGCCCCTATTTTAGTCATATTCATTTTCACAAATCATGTGGAAAGCGAACGTTCACAATTCACTAACCACGCCAGTTCAGTTTTGTGAGGGCGGACTGTGAGGAGTCCTGTAATTTCCATGTATTCAAGGACCTAGCACGTCAGCCAGTCCACGCTATGTAGGAGCGCAAAAAGCGATAAAACCGGTGCAATGGACCTTCCAGTTCCGCAATGTGACCGTCCATATACACCGAGGTCAGAATTCGAGTAAGCAGGTCGCTCCTCAAATGAAAAGAGTCATCGATCCGAGTACAGTGCAGTAACGCAAGACATTTCGGTCCAATTTAGACATCACATGTCGGAGTGCAGGAAGACAACTTAAAAACAAAAGAGATGTAAAACTACTTATAGGGCTGCTGGAAACTCACCGCCGGTTTTGCCCTTTTTTGGGCTCATCGCGTGAGCCTGCGTCATTACCTATTGTCCGGAGGCCAGCCTCCCTTAATAACCGAACATCGTTAATTGGACGAATAAGTCACGTGCGGACTACGGACCAAACGAAGACACTTCTTGCCCGCTCACGGAGATTCTAGCACGACCTTGTGTGATGACCCTATAAATACGGTTGTGATAATCTTCCTTCGTCTCTATCACACGCTGTTTGAAGCTACCGTGCCTTTCGATATACCATAGTGGGCGGAGCACGAAGCCAAGGACCGACACAGAGTTGCACGACCGTTCAGCAAGTCACAACACCTATATTTGTCAGTTCGGTGAACTATTGCATACCGCGGGGTCGCTGAATAAGGGCACTGAAAAACTATCCCATCATACGAGTTTTTGCACCCAGAAGATGATCGTTTCGATTATCTTCCCACGGAATGGAGATTTCTATGCGTTTCATTGTGATGAAATGGTCAGATGATAACAGTGTATTTCTAAAATACAGAGAGAATACATCTTCCATTTAATTTTCGTATGTGGGACTTCAAAAGGTTGAGAGGATTTCCTCCAACTAACGAATAAATTCTCGTCATCCGAGCCATTTTTCACATACCTGAAGTGCTCACACCTCACGGAGACGATTGTGCACGTAGAGCTTTGATACAATCGTCCAACTGCATGAAAGATGACTGAAATTCATCTAAAAAGTTCGAAAAGTCCTTTTTGGTGGTTTCATAGCTTTTCGGATTTTGCCTTGAATTTAATCGGCAGACAATTACTTCATTTTGTTTTTCTAGGTTGGATTCATTCGCGCCATATGTTTGCCCTGCTATTCCACAATAGTCCGTGTCTTCCCGCAAGTTAGCGCCATCGTAGATGCGGCTCACTCAAATCTGAAGCAATGGGAGGCCATATCGAAACTATCCTACGAAGAACGAGAACGTATACTACGGCAACAAATGGAACAGAAGTTTGCCAAAGTTGTGAGACGCACGGCCATGAACATCTCCAGCCCTGCTAGAAAATAGTGTTGGTACGCTAAGAGCTGCTTGCGTTCGTCTCAGCGAAACTTCTGAACGGTGGAGACACCGCTGCTCGGTAGACAGACTACGCTTGAACTTTCTGCCCGTTTCGAGCGCTGAGCTGTGTAAAAATATTACAACCAACATCTATTGGCTTCGTTCGTTCGAACGATCAATACAATCTTTTACGTACCGTTTTTCCTTTTACTTTACTAAGTGGCTCAGCGGCACGCTCGATGCGTACGAATCGTCCTGTGCGAACGGGGCGCAACTGAGTGGTATATCGCAACAAGAATGATTAAAAACGGAATGAAATCGCTAGCCTGCCTTTACCCTTAAGTCAGCTACATCATATTTGTAGAGTAGAGAGACGTTGCAAAGATGAGCGATGAGCCACACGAATGCAGCTAAAAATAACAAGTACGATAAGCATCTTGGAGAATTATGACATCATTGAATCAGTAGTACATTGACCGCTTCTGGGATGGAACAATGGACTAACTTTGGACCGAACAACATGAACGATGGTGCACAACACATCATGTGGAATGGCTTCTACCAACAAGTGAGAAGAGTAGAGAATACCGTGAAAGTGGAGCTTGTAGATCATTAACGACTAGTTCAGAATGTGTCCACATGTATTCACGTAAAGAGCGGTCTACTTCGAAGTGATTAGATCAGAGATACTTTGGCGCTTAACCTCCTTTAGCTACGTCTTCAATCATAATGCCACACGAATTGCAATGCGAGAATAAACACAATACTTGGTGTAGTGGAGCTTGAAGATGGCAGTTTATAGTTGATCCTTAGCTTGTAATGCTCAATAGCATTTCCTTCAGCTTTCTGCATATAGACAGTGCTGGACATCAGTGAGGTCGTTAAGTCAATCCACAAGCAAAGAAACATTCAGATTCAAGCAGTGAGGAAAAACAAAATCTTGTCATGATCTTACACTGCAAAGAATTTTTTGACCACCAAACGCATCGTTTGACCACGGTGGAGAATTCTCAAGATCGCCTTGAAGAGCAATACGTACATGATAATTAATGAGGAACGCGGTTCGTTAGTTCTGTAGCAGTCACCTCCTTGTTCCTCAACGAACTTCGCTTAATTTGTCTGGTACATCCGTGCTCACTAGATCACGCGATTCGTTTGTTCTGCAAACGCACAAATCACGTGACAAAACCCTGTCCCGCTCGCAACGTAGACCAACAACAAGTCAGTTCCCGTCTCGTACGCTTCGGAAAGATTCTATGTATTATACACACGTCAAATCTTCCCATATATAGGGAGACACAATACTGTCACCGCACACTACGCGCGCGCGCAGGGGGGAGGAAGTCCACCAAACTCCACAAGTCCACGGACAACTACGGAACACGCGTAGCACCTATAGTGCGGAGAAAACACGTCTCCCGTCCGGATTTTCACCCAGGAACTCTCATGAGTTGTCCACAAACAATAAGTCCCCTTTTGACTTACTCCACTTTTCGCATTGCACTTATTTTTTTTAAGTAATTCACCTAGTAACTGCAAACCATAGTAACGGCCAACCACAGTAAAAAAAGTGTTATTGGTGCATATATATTCTGACTGACATAAACTGTGCACTAATAGCTCTAACAGTTTTTGGCAAATTGTTTTGGACGGACTGCTCAAAGCGGTTGATGAACAGCAGTCACATAACAGATTCCCAAAACGAAGATCTAAGACCAAAGGAAACGGCTGTGTACGGGCTACAAAAGACGCACAAGCTAGGCTGCCCACTACAGCCCATGCTCAACTTGAGCAGTGCACCTTACCATGCAGCTGCTGGTTGGTCGAAGGGAGTGCTTGGATTTGTCCAGAAACAACTGTGTACCGTTGGAGTTCGTTGATTACATATGAAATGTGAATATTACTAACAAGCACACGTCCTCCTAGGATGTTTCTCCCTTTTTACTAACGTACTTCTACTGAAATGAATGATTTTACCTGTGATTTCATCAGTCCAGCGAATATAACCTTACTTAAACCAAGGCTAGTTGTTAAAGGATTGCTTTGGAGGTGTGTCCCTAACAAAGTTCACGTTCCCTCGCTCCATCTTCAGACGAGATAGAGGGCAATGAGATCTCCATTCGGTCCAGCTCTGAAAGATATTTTTACCAGTAAAAATGAACGTGAAAATTTGAACCTCATAATCGAAGAACCCTTGCCCCAAGACGCCCATTTAGTCGTGTCAGTATACGAAGTTTCAAAGCTTTGTGGATATGCAATATAAACCAAACCTAGTTAAGCATCTGGCAAACAGTGCCCATCACATTTGTACGCATAACACAAGTGACGATGTACTGACTCACATTTCCGGGACTCTGAAAGAAAACGGGTACGCAAACGAATCCAAATTCGTGCTGGGACATCTAAGATAGATGGTTACGAAATGATGAGGAGGGATATCGTTGGTTTGTCTCCGTCAGGCTGTCATGCTTAAGCGAGAGGGCTTCCGAAACTGTCACATGAAAGATTAGCCGTTTTCGAAGTACAACATTTTGTGCCTCGCAGATCAGAGTTCACTTCCGCGGTGGCCGTTTGCCCAACACCAGGATCAAGGATAAAGTACCAGTTCGCGACTCTTCCGTTATGTTTGTCGTTTACAATTGCGGTGTAAATTACGTGGGTCGTATGTCCCTGCCTGCCTGAGAAAACGACCGAGCACCTTCCATTGTGTCTAGAGGAACCCAGAAAATTGAAATTTGGGAAGCGCGATCACGGCTCATTCAATCGATACGAACCAGTGCGCCCATTCGGCCGAATCGTTCAACGTGATTTGCTACGTGATTTGCACCCAATGGTACCAAGGTCATCCGTCAAAACGCACTCTCAAGTCACAGTGACCACCATTAGGCAAAGCCAGAAATGTGAAAGCATTTACGCTGCCTAAGTCAAGCAATCACTCCGCTCCGATTAATTCCAACCGAATGATATAGCTGAATCCGTATTTCGATAACTCTAGAAGGCATTCCTGCACATCAGTGTGTTATATTTCATTCAAATTTATAACTGTACCAACCAGCTGGGAGTTTACCAAGATCATCTTCTCGACAGAACTTATTGCGCCATTTCACATTATTTGGTGGACGATTTCGGGATTTGTATAACTTGTTCTGAAGCAAATGCGACGACTATGATCCCGAAATGGGATACATAGAAGGCACCCGTTTACACTTTAGTGGCGTCAATACGGGCATAGCGTTGATCCCTAAATATTGGTTGCTGAGGGAGACATTCATGAGTTAAGATATAGCAATCCTCATACGAAAGCTTTTCTCAGCTCATACGTCTCTAACATTGAGGCCCCTTTTGCGATGACACCTAGCACGAGGGAACATCTACTGAAGGTTGGTGAAAATCTCAATTGTATGAGGATTGCTTTGACCACTCGAATTGGCTAACACCCTGTGAGTAAACCGTGAGAGATTCACTGTTCAGTTGACCAGGCAGAAGTTGCAACAAGTTCACAGCCCGGGGTTGGTGTCAATTAGCTTAGAGTGATGAATGAAAAAAAGACTGTCATACGAATTGTACCACTTCCTTTCATAGTTCATTATTGTCCTGATTATCGGCAACACTAGCACCTTTGATTTTTCCATGCTTTAATGAATCAACCGATTACAATAGACATCGAATGTGGCACAGGGGCGGCGGACTCACGCCGTAGTGTTGTCTACTCACGACTATATTCGCGTGTTCTAGAAGAGGATGGTCCACCCATGAAGAGGTGGACGCAATGGTGACAGAGACGTCCAATGGTCTGCACTATGCAATTGAGACCAAGCCTCTTAAGAGGGACTGAATGCTCTGGGCTGGTTGAAAGTCCATCAATCTGCTGTAAAAAAAACGGCACCACACACCTCAGGCTCGTGTGCACAACTGAAGCACCAGGTGTGTGAATACGCATAGGCTATGAGCCGCGGTGGAACGGTAAGCAGTTTGAGCCTACACACTGTTGTGTACCTAATGCATAACACTCACGGATCGACTCCGTTATAGGTTGGGTTGAGGTGATTCCATGAGATCCGGAAAAATGCAGCTGGAAGCAAACAAGCTTCGAAGTAACCTACTACTAGCATTAATTAATTTGATGAATCGGATGAAGATCTTGAGTGCGATGATTGGGAAAATGACGGCAATATTGGATGAGGGCCACCATTGCTAAATTAATTTGTTCGGGGGGTAAGGTGGGGAGATTTGGGAACAGGTGTCTTCTAAGGTGGCATCAACTTCCGTTCCCTGAAAACCCATTGTGGTCTGTCAAGATGGGCAAAGCACATCCCAGGAGAAATTCCATTCCTAACTGTTTCTCTTTAACTTGTCTTGAACGAAGTCGTCTCAAAAGCTAGACATGTTGGTTTGGCATTTGATTACATTAGAATGTAACTTCGATAACCATAATAATCAGCAAGTTGCACATTGTTGTGAACCGAGATAACTAGTTCATACACAGCCCACTAGACCATTATCACTTAAATTACGCTTCAATGTGCCCATATGTCGGAGAAGACGGCTGCGGCAAGCGAAACCATTGCGCATTGAATGCGCGAAAAATAAACTCAAGAGGAACAATAATGTTATCTTCCGTAGTGTAGTTTAGAAAAACAAAATATAACCATTTGATGAAACGTTAAGAATGGGTGGAAACGGGCAAATCGAGCACGGACCCTTGCACAAAATTGTAGAGGGAGTGTAACGGTTTTCCAGAAGGGAATAGGCCGAGACTGATGTGCGCATTTTGGTAAATGTTATTTGATCAAAATTGTCGGAGTGGGAAACCAAGCATATAGGAAGTGTGGATTGCGGTTCTTCATAAACAAAACTTAAGCAAAGCAGGCCAATGAAAACGGGGATGGGGAAAGAGGCAGTTCCGATCGTGGAATCTAGAGTTGATGGTGTAGCAGAACGTATAACACAGCGGCGTCGAAAATACCACAATTAGAATTGAGTCCGTATTTGTGTGTGAACGGAGAGACACTGGTTGCCTGAGGACAAGAAATCAGTGTTTAGAAAATTATGCCGTCACAAAAGGTGAGTGTAAACAGGAAAGCAAAGCTTGTGATATGTATGCTGGTCACCGAAGTGCTGAACAAGGAGGACCGATAGCATGAAGGCTATCAGCTGCAGCTGTTGATTAAGACGAAGCGGTCAGCTCAGGTCACGTGACGACGGTCTGCATCGAAAAAGGGAAATGGTAAGAGATAGAAGGCTCGAGAAATTCGGACATACGCAAAGCTGTCTTGAGGTCAGAATTTCAGTTGCTTGGTGCTGAGTCACAGAACCATTGTGCGTGGGACACATCATCGACATTAACTCGCTAACGTTGGGTATCAGTGGATGGTTGTTGTGGCAGTTTGTTTGGATAGGAGACAGGTGTTTACATCCCTGACGCAAATATGTCAGTGTGTCCATAAGAACACACTGTGACTTAACAAGCCAATCTCGCAGCCCATCTGGGCTACGGAACCATGAAAGTAACCTGAGGACTCCAGTTAAAAGAATGATCAGTGCACAGAAAATCAAACAGCTCAGTTACATAGGGAGCTTCAAGAAGGTTGCAGAGCCAGATACAACAGACTACATCCAACACCGAAGGAGTTTTGGATCGTAAACACGGAAAGCAGAAACTACCAATACGGTTACGATGTAAACTATTAGGCTAAATGTGCACACGGTTGACATTAATATACACGTGACGGCTGGTAGCACGCTTTAGCCATTATTTGGTCGTATACTTTAGTAAACTGGGTAACGCGTACGTTTAGATGATTGCATCTGAGTGCACAAAGTGGGTACGGCGCATGCTTCAGTTGAAGAGTCCAGTCCAGGTCATTCAGGGTTTTTTTGTGGCACTGAAACATAATCTTCAGCAACCTGTTAGATTAGTTGACTTCACAGTGTGACCGATTCAGATGGGTGAACTGAATGGACGAATCTTCAACTTGGAGCTGCTATGTAACAGTTATTGGATGGAAAGGTTTACATATTCAATCAATCGGAAGTTCTCATTCCACGACTGATGTCCTCTGGTATTAGTAACGTGCAGACGGTCTTCAAAAAGACCGTTTAACCCTATTCTTTGGTGGCCCAGGCAAAAAACCTCTCGACATTGGAGTGAGTCTCACATTATCGACAAATTGCAAGTGAAACACTTAGCGGATAATTTGTAACAATCGGTTGAAGTACGGTTTTGTCTATCGTTTAGCCAGTGTGTCAAAGGTACCCATGAGGTCGCATGTCAGACAAGCCCTCACGGGTGAGAGCAAGCTAGGCGTAGAGCTAGGACTTGTTTTGAATCCTGCTCGAGGATACAACTCACCTTCAAACAAATAACGGTGGTTGAGACCTATGTGTACTTTTCGGTGAACAATCCGTATGAGTGACTCCGCACTTTTCCGGATAGCTCACATCCACAAAAAATAATGGTCCATTGAAGTTCGTTTTCCTGTACGTGTTGTTCGTAAAACACTGTGTACAGCAGCACTGTTAGTAGTGGGGACTAAATGATCAATTTCCAGAGGAAGGTGGAAAAAACAAGCTGAAGACGAAAATCTGAGGTGGCACCGTGGCGAGATGTAGGTGAAACCAGCCAGTCCACTAAGTATCAGAAGACAGCGGAATACCGCTGTGCTGAGTAGCTGTCATCAATACCAATGAATGGACAAATGTTTCACAGAAGGCTAACATAATATGATTAGTTCAAGCGTATCGGTAGGCTTGTCAAAACTTGTCAACGAACAAGGAGAATAACCACATAAAAACTGCTGTTCAACCTGCGAGCAAACACAGTAGCCAAAAGCTTCCCTACGTTGAGAAAACCTTCAAGTCTATCTGGAAATCAGTGGTACAAAAACGAAAACAGTCTGTAAGTAATTAGTAGGTGAGACCTTGAGGACATGCACTACTCACCCATGTACTGGTCACTGACAAAGGATGACCCGGGCGAGCTAAAACAATCTCGTACTGAATCGCTCAGGGTATTGGATAACATGGAGGAATTGATCTGACTACCCGTGTAAGATGTCGAACAGCCGGTAGTGGTATGAACAGAAAACGTTGAGTGTTTTGGATGAGGTGGCGGGAAAATCCTACTAGAAACACCACTAGAGTCTGCTGTAGATCCATTGTTTAACGGTAGAGCGATCTGCGGGGCCGGAGGTGGCAAAGGCTTCATGGGTCCAGGTGGTTGGTTTGGGATCCGATGGATTGGTCGGTAGGAAGCGCCGAGAAGACTGGCTCGCTGACCAACACGCGCAACGTCGAAAAGAGTTACCTGTTCCAAGTAGAGAACCAATGGGCAGTTAGACCACTTCGAGAGATAATGATCTCGTCATGTACTTGAACGCGTGTTAACGGGCATAAGGAACACACCGAAGGACTAGGACGGAAACAATGACGGATATCTATACACGAACTTCAAACACCGTTTACGTTATACGTGATCTAGAAGGCTATGAATACTTTCAAACTGAACAAAGTTTAATTTTAAATTGGAGCGGCACGGAGGTGAAGCCTAATTCGAATAATTCGACATGAAAAACACTAGCCAACGTAGGTCACGAATGATATAAGTTGGTTTACAAGATTTCAAAACAAAGATGAAACCAACGAGCTTGTGAGGTTGGAAACAGACTACACAATCATAACCTCAGTCAAACCGAATCGTGCAGTGAAGAAGAGTCATAAAAACACTTAGCACAATTGATTACATTTCTATTCTTAGTGCAAACGGGGTTCACAATAGCCGGAACAATAGAGTCCTACCTAATACTTAAACAGGCACAGAAGTTTGAGCATGGGTAGACAAAAAGTGCGGGAGCAGTAGTGAACGACGAGAACTCACCTGTCCTGGGGCGAGTTGGTAAACACCAAGTGACGGTGCTGCTACCGACTGAGCATGTGAGAAATCCACAGTACCGGGTTCTGAAAACATCACAGAACTCACAGCTACTACATCATTTGAATCCAAAACATGGAAAGTGTCCTTTCGTGACAAATGGGGCATACTGAGCACGACTGCTTGTCCTCCGACATTGGTGAATACGAACGAAAATTCCGAGCCATACAGGTCACCTTGGGTGCCGAAGTGATTCGGAGTTGAGGCTGTACTGGCTCCAGAGCGATCCAAATCGCCAAAGGCCGAATCTATATGGAGATGCGGGAGACAAACAAATAACACATGCCACACAATCAACACGGAAGAATACACTCACAAAGAGGCAAATCATGAAACCAGAGATGACTTACCATCTCCTACTTTGTCCACAGAACCTCGATGCGACTTGTCGCTTATTCGAAAGGAGACGACCGTGCCAGCTTTGATACGGTAGCCGTCCTTGGCTGTAATACGTGCTTTGAAGCGGAGGCGGAGTGCAGGTAGAGTGAACAACCGCACTTGTTCCTCACTAACAACCAGTAAGTTGGGCGGAACAGTAGCGTGATTGGAGAGATTCGAATGAAAGTATAGAGCTGTGGAAATAAACAGATCGGATCAATGTCAATATCTTATAATTCTTATTGATATCGGTGCTGGAAAAGCGCGGCCCTTTCTTCAATCAAAAGAATGATTAAACGGAATGTTGAAAATCGCTAATCTGTGCGCCCTTCCTTGAAGTAGGTCGGGAATACTGAAAACAACACAAAACTGTGATAAACGAATTCAAAGCAGACAATTTCATACCCACCTTAAATTGCTTATCAGGTGAAAAGAAACATATCCGTCAGTCCACACAAAATTGCTCTCCCAGTTGAACAATAATCGAGTCAACTACAAAACCCTATTCACCCAAAATAGGAAATTTTCAGCAGTAATATGATGTGGGTGGTGGTTGTGCGATGTCAGAACAGCTATCACTGCTGCCCTTCGAGAATCATCTGTGTACTGATGTTCCTGTCAAAATATGAAGATGCAATGATCAGAGGTTGACAGAACAAGGAAAAGTTCACCAGTCAGACGTGCAGAGATACGTTGGGTAAAATACCTACCCAACCGGGTTAGATTTCTCGAACAGCTGGAGATAAAAAAAACTCAGGATAGACTTGAGGAATTTGTTTGCAAATTCAGATGTGTTGCGGAAATGCCATTTAAAACTGAACTCGTTACAACTGCGACCGATTGGAAACAGAAATTCTGATACAAGATAGATTAAATTTGATTTGATTCCATGGTAAATACTCCAGCCATAAAGCTGAACAATGGTAAGTGTCCAGTCTCTTCATTATATTATCATCGGTGCATCGTAGCGGCAACATCAGGAAAGCAGGTCAGGTCGATGACTCGCCGATGTCATACACACCCCTACCTGAAAGGTAGGTGATGTTAAAGCTAGATGACGATGAGCACGAATAAGCTACTTCCAAACTACTATTGCCTGTTGAGGAGGATGATAGAATCTCACGTTGCACCGATGGTCGTTGGTTTGTTCGCACCAGCGACCAGTCCAACCAACATATGAACAACGAAAACGTTTGTCTTCGAATGACTGTTATATGAGAAATTCATCGGAATTCGACGGGACATTTGAGGACAGCAGATGGATTTAGTAATCTGCATTACTCAAAAGGCACAAGTAGACCACTACTACGGAGTCCTTGGAAGAACTACAAGCGATGGCGGCTGTGAGTGCCGCTAATTACAATGTAGAAAAGAAACGGCACTGAAAAAAACGATAAGTATTAAACGAAAATAAACTGAAGCTTTCGAAACCGATCTGACAAACCGGTGAGAGGTCTCCTAGAATGTCACGGAAATGATATGATGTTACTACAGATCCGTTCACTTCGTCTTCAGCATACGCTGTTTCGATTGCCTACAGGAATCGAAATATTATGGACTAACGCTCGTTTAATGTAATGAAATCTCGGGAGTCAGAATAGTTTCGGGGCAAAAAGATAGGTTGAATGAAGCACACACCTCATGCTTGCAGACGAGCCAATCGAGGTGTTGAGCACATTTATTAACCCGTGTAGTCGTACAAGTTCCAGTGGACTGGCTGGAGACGAGATTACTTGTCGAACTAGAAGGGCCAGGACAGATTTTCTAAACTCCGACACTTACGGCACCAGCGTGACATCAATTTGTCTATCAAGATCACAGTATACACTGTGGCAGTGCGATCCACACTGCTTTATGGGTCAGAAATGTGGCCTCTATGTGCGGAAGACTACGGAAACCGCTGGTGTTTGATCATCGGTGTCTCCGGAGCATTGGCTGGGTTTAGTGCGAACATCGGCTTTGCAATGCTGAGTTAGGGCTGGTTTTGACAGAAGGGAGCTCCCCAATGACGGAGAAGTTACTCATCTTCCATAGATTACGCTGCGAAGCATCAGTGTTCGACACTGATATAATCTGTCGATGACAGTGAGATCACACTGGTTAGGACATGTACTCCGCATGCCAGAGGGTCTTCTACGTTGCAGAACACTTTTCACCCAGCCATGTACTGAGTGGAAACAGCCGAGGGGTGGACGGTGTATGACCTGGCAACGAAGTATGAAAACATTAACCAATGAACTCAATTGGGTTGAGAACTACCGCCTACCTGGGTGGAGATCCCGGGACTCAACTCACCAGTGTTTAATGACACTGGCAGATACGGCTGGATCACGCAGTCGGTGGAGCTTGTGCACCGAAGCCATCACCCGCAATGCGTAACCTCCCAGCTTCTCAAACTAACTGATCATACCATATGCTCGGCTATCCCCACTGCTCTCCCATTTTCCGGTGACTGAAGCTGTAGCAGTTAGAGCCAACGTACCCTTGGTACTGTACTGACTGTAGTGACTCACGTTTCCAAGCAGACACCGCCAGTGACTGTGACAACTGTCCCCTACAGCTCTCAGAATGGCTACAGTTTGCTAAGTACTGATCGCATGTGCGCAATCATGTGTACCTGAACCGACAAGTCTAAGAACCAAATCCAAACCAGGCCCCAAATACCCTTTGTCACAGTCCTGTTGTATGTGTCAATGGCGATTTATCTACTGCCCAATGTTCAGAGTACAGGTGTCCTGACAGATTTCTTTTCTAACTTCGGATTTGCATGAGGTCGAATAGCAGCGAAGGCCGGCTATGTGAAATTCGACATAATGCAACGGATCCCACCCTCTCTATTTACAATAATTAGGTATAGTGTGAATTATGCACCCGTAAGGTCGTGGCAGAATTTATCGAAGACAGTCTAGGTAAAATGCCAACTTGTGTGACCATTCCAACTGGACTAGGAGTCCGCATTACAGAAGAAAGTAGCCTTCGCTCGAGGGATTTAAAACGGTCAGGACTGCAAGAAGCTAAACAATTCGAGTTATCTCATCAACCCTGTGAAGCAGAACATTTTGGACACAAGATTCGCTGAAGCCGTTTGAACAACACTGCTTGATTGATGGCTACGCAAGATAGGTTTGTGTTACGTTGCAGAGTAGTGAACAGGCAACTTGCGTTTTGCTTGCAACTTGTTTCAATCACGTTCCGAGAGATCGATTAAGGTGTTTTACTGACTACACATGTGATCAGCTATGTAAATAAGGCTCTGTTTGGCCCAAGAACCGCCTACGTACGTGTAGCCGACTCGATACGGGGAGCTGAAGTTTGAATGCTGGGTGAAAGCGCTACAGTGTGGATACCGGTTTACGGTATACATCAATTAACCGGCGACATTACCGAGTGTGTTTGGTGGGGAATTAGTACATAGAGAGACTAGACTGTTGTTATACCCGAGAATCGAATAATGCGATTACTATGTTGTTAAGACAGTGGTGCTGTGATGGATACACGCACCGGCGTCTCGCGGTCATAGGCCTGATCCCCCATTGTGCCAAGTAGCCTATATGCAGGTGATGACCACAACCCCTCCCCCCCCCCTGAAAAACACAAAACGACCTGAAAAGTAATGGTTTGGCATTCAGGTGCGGTGTCAGGTAAAATAGGCCATGAGAAATGAAACGTCCGCAATAAGTAAATGGACCCGAAGTGCCAAATGGAAAAGGGTGGGAAAACACTGGAGAACTTAAAGATTGGTGGGCAATACGTATATATGTAGTCAGAACACTGCGCTTAATGGTCCACTTTATTGTACTTAAAAAATTAGGGGAAGGGGTGGGCACTTATCGAAAGGACAGAGCATAACTAGTTGATGAAGACTGCCGACTTCCAGAAGGATCAACACGTGGTGTGAAAAGATCGCCTTCCTATCATTGATATTGCAAACTTTTCGGGTGGCCTCACACTACAAATGTGGGAAATCGGCCTAGATAACCACTAAGTGTCACCGAGTTAAGCTCAGATTCAGCGAATCCATGCAGAATCGACCCACTCCCTACTGGCGCACAAAATTGTCAACGCCTAAGGCATGTTGCGTTGAACATCGTTATTGAATCCCACGGGTTCAAATAATCGACAAAACAACCCTTATATCGCTGAAAGTGCCCATAAGGTAGTAGATGGGTGATTTACAAGACTGCAGACGTGAAGCTCGAATAAGACAAAAATTAAAACCAATAGGTGGACTGCTGAAGAGTTTCCATCAATTTTACAGGTAGTATCGTATCAAGAAAGAACAAACCTAAGGGAGTTAGTGATCAATAACCACAACAAAAATACGGATAGATCGGTGAAATACACCCATTTTCAAAGTGAATGCGCTGCTCAAAGGCAACCTCAGGTTTCAATTGACACTGAAGTTTGAAATACCGCAGTATATTTTTTTTGAAATAACATACTATTCATAACGTTTCTGGAAAAATTTCGACAGTCCACTACCGGTTTTGCACTTCTTAGGTGAATACCAATACCATCCCCTGAGTCTTTAGTTAGCACCAACACAATTTGCAAATTAGCGAACAATTTGGTTTTCAAGTAGAACAGAAGGTATGCGTTGTACGTTACATACGGAGAGATCCCTAACCAACTAAGCCTTTAGGCGATAATAATCGTATGTCCTAATCAAATTTTGTCACGTAATTCAAAGAATGTGGATTATTCGCCAGGTGGCAAACGTAAACTGATCAATCAATCCGAGCACCCTAATGTCCAGATATACTGTCACAAAAAAGTTAACCGTAGGGAAAAACCCCAATACGTACCAGAGCTTGGGAGTGGATGATTTGATTTGCCATCCACTAGACGAAGATTGAGGATAGGTGCACGGTGTTGCAAGATGAGCTGTTTCGCCAGTTGCATGCGAAATACAGTTGGAGGCTGCGAGGACTGTAGGCTTCGGTCAGCGAACAGCGCGTAGGCTTTGACGATACCAGCTTTGGTGCCCACAAACAAGGATCCGATTGGTTGATTGGCCGTTTGTGAGGCAGAGGATGATGAAGAGAACCGGAACAACGGAGGGCCGTAGACAAAATAGGAAACGATGGCGACACTAGCTGAGTCAGTGGGGCGATCACAGATTTCGCGCTCGATACCAACAGGTGGAAGACCAGAAGAGCTAAACTCAGCTGGATCATTCATACCTATCGCACGGAGTTCGGCGTCTTCAAGAGGGCCGCTGTCAATGTTCCGACCAATACCACGAGTGTTCTGAGCAAAAAAAGACAAACAAAAGTGAGTCGAGCGGCCAAGCACTTCATTTGTAAAGAAATGAATAATGGCTGGGTAGGCCCCAGAACAAAATATATAGCGGGGTTAGTCACATATTCTCTAAATCTTGTAATAAGCCTATCCCGCGCAAGATTGGCCAAAAGTTCGGGACGCTTGCCGGTCCGGCATCAAGCCGAGATCTGACTGGTCAAAAGTCTGGACCCAACAGCCAATTATGACCAGGTATTGGCCGAATGCAGGTTGCCAATGGCGCATCCAGAAGGCGTCAGCATTTCCAGAAAATTGTCATCGCTTATAATATATATATATATATATGAAGCGCTGTACAAGTGTTCTTGACTTCGTTTTGGGCGTTAATATACGTTGTGCACCTTTGGTGGTTGCTTTTGGCGTGAACGCTAGCTTGGGAGGCTCAAACCGAGAACTAAGCTGAGAAAAATACCGTTACTTCAGTTTGAAAGTACGGTGTACTGCAAATGAACATACCAACGAAACGTGATGGCTCGGAAAACACCTATCGGTTCATTCGGTCATCTGCAAAAACTACAACATGGTTGACAGTGCATGTTTATCGCGCGGAATTCTTCAACAATTTCCACAAACTCGTTTAAGCACAAGTTCCCACAAACGCTCACCAACTGCCTGCATTTAGAAGTGCTTCCCCTGGGGTACAAGAACTGTGTATCACACAGTTGGAAACGTTGTCTTCGGTTCTAAAATTTCTAAAAATGACTTGACCAGGTCAGTTAGCGGATGTACGGGGAATGCACTGAGTACCACTTGGAACTGGACTTGATTCGATAGGGACAACAAGCGGTGGAAAGATTTCCAGTGAACCGTGCACGACACAATTCCGTCCACTGGCAACATTGATCAAGCTAACTTTTCAGATAAAGCTCTGTTACGAATAATGCCATATTTTATGGATTTGAGCGTCACGGAGCTTTCCAGTTCGTAGTTCCTGGAAAGTTTATCCATAAAAATGATGAAAAATGAACTTGGGGTAATCATCTCGATCAGAAGACAGTTTGATGAAGAGGTGCCGATCAGCCCCAGTGGGTTTGACGTGCACTGAAGAAGAAGGTGCGTCATTCATCATCGCCATCGACAGCATAACACCAGTGTTTAACACTGACGCTTCGTTGCCGTACGACAATGACTTATTCGAAAGCCTTATTGTGAAGAGAGGAATAAAAATGGACGAGGAAAGGACGTATTGTTAGCCTACCATAATCATTACGAGGTGCCTACACCTCAAGACAATCATTCAGGCTATCTGGGTAGAAACTGACAAGAACGTCATTACTTGAAGGACCAATCAGACCCAATGAGCATGACGCAGTCCTCAGCCTGGAAGGCGAGTCATACTGCCAGCACCTAGAATTTCGTAATCTCTTGCATACTCCCATCTGCTTCCGACACTCTGAAACTGGCACGCAAAAAAGCACTCTCTGTGGCAAATGATGGTTCGCCATGCGCAATACATGGCCAAACCAAAGTAGCTCCTGGTGCTGGATATATTCATCAATAGAAGCCCACAACACCAACCCGCACGAGCTATGGTTCCGAGACAATGATTGAAAAAGACCTGGAGACATAAGTTTCGCGCGATACAACAAAACAGCCCGCACTGTAGCCTGATACACACGTCTTTTGAGACTTAGTTATATACCACTTTGACGCCATATGGCGTCAAACACACCCACACACATCCTGCCGCAGCGGCCTCTGGATCGACAGACGTGTAAGTGGATAGTGGTGGGGCAATGGGCTAAACCACTGTGCTTGAATTCTTGTTTTTGATGCACAACACATCAATATCAAACGAGTCCAGTGTGAGAGCAGGAGCAGCTGGTTGCCCTGCTTGCTTCAGACTGCGAACACTAAGAACAGCCTCACAGACTGGCTATCGAGGCCAGAAGATTGATTTCTAGCCAGACGTTCGGGCCAGCTTCTGGGTATGGTTTTTCGTTCACCCTACGTGTACTTGAACTGCTGAATTCAAGATCTACCCAATTCCCTTTTAACTTCTAACAATTTACACCAATACTTTTTGAGTAGCAATGTACGGTCTGTCTATAGTGGAAGTCACAGAAGGGTCTCAGTAGTGGCACTGACAGACGTCAACTGTTCATTCCACTAGGCAGAGGCGTGGCGAATCAGATGTGAAGTTTGGACAGATGAGCGTGACGGATAGCAAGCGTCCATGATAGTTCAATCGGTAGAGCACCAGTCGGGTATGAGTACTCTCATTTCAGAATCTGCCAAACCTCCTACTACTTCCTAAAGGTTTCAACGGTTTCGGTAGTGTTATGCAACTCGGTTGCCAGATCAACTCCTACAGAGATCCCTTTAGAGTAAGCAGGAAATAGCTGTTAGTCTAACGGCTTTTCAGTGCAACTCAAAGGCCAGTCGTGGTCCGAAACGATGGTAGTGATCAACTTGGAACGACATCACATTAAGTTGTGAAGAGGTGTCCAAAATTCCACTTCAGGAAATAACTTGAGAATTGCGTATCGTAATCAGTATTGAACATATCTTGAGCTTATCCAAGTGAGAATCATGTGCCTTCGGGACGAAAATTAAGGAAGCAGTTGAAATCGATCAGTGATAACTCGATAGGAGGACGTGGGGAAGGTTGTGTCATAAAAAAGGTAGACAGGATTCTTGTCGGAGCAAACATACTATTCTAATTTACCCGCAATGAAGCCTACCGATCAAGCATTATACCCCCCTATACACGTTGATAATTTAACTGGTCTCGTGACCACGACGCGTAAAGAGAGGGAATTGATTCACGGGAAGAACCTGGGGCAAAAGTAATAGAGGGCTAAGCTCACTAAGAAAGGAACGTGCGCACCAAGTGACCGAAAAAATCATCCGACGCGAATCGAGAATCAGTCACGCCAAAAGCCTATATTTTGGTTGATCCACTTAAGTCTACTTTTCAACATAACCAGACACTGAGGGACAGAAAAGAGTCACATAGTGTTGTTCCAGTGCGAAAAGTGCAGCAACCTCAGAAACAGTCTGCTTTTCTGCCTGTTTCATACAAGCCATAGTGGACGATTAAATATGGTATACCAATGGTTGAACTCAATAGTACTTGGAATACACGGTCAGTGAGAGACTCACACACAGTTAAACGGGCGAGTCGCAAAACTGTTCCAGAGGAGCGTGAAACAGCGATAGAATTGCCCCGGACGGATGACAAAAGAACCACCTGGACAACAAATGCACTAATCTTTATTGGTCACAATTGGAACACACCGGCCAAGCATACTGCCTATATTTTGAATGGTAAATAGCTGTGTAGCATCGACCAGGATTTCCGAGAAGATGTAAAGGCCTGCAGAGATGTGATTCAGTCATAAATAGCAAACATCACTGGTTTTTACAACATGATGGTTATTTTTATAATTCACCTTGGCTAGCTCTAATAGTTTCACTTCATCGGACGCATTATTCTCAACCAATCAATTCAGATATGTCCGGATTTAAACCTAGATATACGTACAATATAATGCTAAGTTCAGTTAACAAAATGTTAAATACCATTATCCAGCACTCGGAGCACCCAAAAATTTACAGTAATTCGAGTAGCACAGTATCTGAAGAACAATAAAAAAGCTGCAGTATGAATTTAAATCAAAACAAATATGCATAGCGCTGACCTGCGTGACAGTTCGGCGAACACCAGCCCTACTGAGATTGGTCGTAGCCGGTACTTCATTAGCTGCTCGCTTGGTTGAACGCATTCGTTTGAGACGTCGAAATGAGTCACGCAGACTCTTCTTGAGTTCTCGTGTGCGACGGCGTGCCCATCCCTCTCCGGCTGCAGCCTCCTGTAAAGCTTCATAGTTGTCCGGTAGAGTACTTTCAGCAACGAGCAGTTGTGTGGGACCAGCTTTCCATGGAGTTGAAGGTTCTGAGGGGGGAACGTTGGGTGGTGGTAAGTAGACAACACCATAACCATGCGGTGTGCCTACAGCGACCATAACCCCAGGGTTGGGGGAACTGAGAGGATTATGTGGTTTTGCTGCTGATGTTTGCTGTCGAATCTCGGAAAAGCTCAGTGCCGTACATCGAGCTGGTGGTTGAGCCAAAATAACTCCAATCGGTTGAAGTTGAGCAGGTGGCTTCGTTGTTTGTTGTGGGCCGAGAACCTCGCCAAGTTCAACGCCAGCACGAAGCTATCAAAATAATGCAAGAAATTAACAACCAACATCCCTGACCAGGTGTTACAAAAACCACATACTGATATATATATATATATATATATTCCATGTTTCTATCTGCCGCAAAGCAATCCTTCAATTGTACAAGCAGATGAATCTTGCGTTATTGTCTGATTTCCTCTTGGTTGATTGGTTAATCTGACGTCGTCGTTTCCAGTGGCTTGATAAATCTCTCCGCTTGTAAATCGATTGCTAAGCTCGGCGAACAAACAAAAAACTGATGCAGAGTGCAGATGCTCTCTTCAAAAATGCTCCTCGCGTGTTAGCACTTGAAATATTATAGATGCCTCTGGTTTGTGCATAATAGGAGCTGTCCCAATTCACTCCCAGGTCAAGTCTAGCCAGAGATAACAGCACCATCTAACTTGAAAGTTGATAGAACGAACCATCCAGAAATCCGTTTGTGACCTCAAATAGGTGTGACGTATAGAACACCGAACCTACTTCTATACAAATACCTTAAATCCGTCTGCAGGAGGGTCTGGCCCCGACCACCAAATCTGAGATTCACATCGGGACTGGAGTGTCGTATAGACAAGGCCATTCCCAATTTTGTCCGCGCTGTTCGGTGAACTCATGCTCGTCTGTTCCATACTACAACAAACGCACTAAATCCACCTAACAAAGTGAATAACACCGTAAATACTTGCTGCAAAAACACTCTTGATGTTTAACTGCAGCAAAAAGCCACAAGGCCACATTGCTGGGTTCTGGGTAGCTATTGAACAAATCGGAAACAATTGAATTCTATAGGAATTGAAAGGCTCGAGGCTCTAACTCATCAAATCACATTGGAATGCTCTGGAAAGTCAGTTCCGGGTTCATAAATCTCCACGCGACCTAAAACGGTCATATCCCATAATGTGTAGCAGGACAATCTTACCTTTCAACAACTCATGTTACTTGGGACGCTTGTTACCTTAATCTATCGATAGGGGCAAACCACCTGACCTGGCGACCACGGGGTTTTATGTCACGTTCTCCATGAGCTAGTTGTTTGGTAAACGGTGTACAACATGATTGTCATTCGAGTAGTAGTCAGCCACCTTAAGATAATACGGACCAATCGGCGAGACCTGCTGGCTTCTCCAATCTCAAACGAGTGTCTCAAAGGCTCCACATTCATCCCTGTGGGTTACTTTTTCACGACAACGCGTGAGGTCAGCGCGAATATCATTTGTGCAGTTGAAACCAAGATATGTTAGAGGCTGTGCAAGAGTGAAAACAACATACCCTTAAAGGCGCATATCCTTTCCATTGAAATCCCGGCAGTTCTGGCTTGATCGGTAGGGATGTAGGGCTAAGTGGAGGCGAGTAGTCCAAAAACTGCCAAACAGTTACCTATTTGTGGATTAGAAAAACAGAGGTATGTGGTCACGAACTCAAGATTGAAAAAAATGACAGTACAGACTAACTGTCACACGCAACAGATGAGGGTTTAGCTTAATGCATGATCAAAACCAACATGGGTACAAACTCCGCCCCAAAAGAAAGGAATGGATGCGGTTCCCAGCAAAACACAGCCTGCTTATTTGCATATTAACAAAGGTTGAGGAAGTGAGGTAAAAGTTCAGCCATGCGCATACGAAATTATGCTGATCGCTAGAGCATGGGCACACAAAAGTGGAATACACACGCACGTGTACAAAAACAAAGACCCGTCTGTTTTTGACTCAATCCACACGATCCAAGGGATGTCGATCAACATAAACCGTTATGGACGTGACAATCGAGGTTGCAACGAAGGAACGTCGAGACTAATAACTGCCAAAAAACATGAGGACGAGTGAGACACAAAAATGACCAGCACGCTTTACAGCTATCTAGACTAAGAGCACGAGTTGAAAGAACCAAGCTTGCCTCACCAGCTAGAAGCCATTGCAGAAGCCAACGCATGTCGATTCACTTGGTGTACATCTATTTAAACACAGTTCAGTCTATAAGTCAATCAACCAGAAACGCCACCCAGAGCAAATATCTTAACGAAATAAGTAACTCGGTCCACAAAAGTATCAACTGGAGTTGAATTTCGTCCACACTGAAATGTGAGGTGGCCTTTGTGCAGCACATTAAGTTGCAGAATAATATAAATGAGAAATACAGCTGGAATTCAGCTGCAACTTTTGTTACCATCGGCTTTATCTACGAGTGTGATTCTCCGGAAAATATTCGTTGGAAAAAGTAAAGAATGCAGAGATTGCTCAGTTCGCTCCCACCACGAGCATGGGTGAGCAAGCCATGCAATCAAAACTCCCATAGAAATCCGTCACTCCCAGGGCACTAGCGCTATATGTGGCGTGGTTGCAAGGCCCTGTAAAATCAGAGACGTTCGATGGAATCCGATTCCCATTGAGTGTATTTTTTCATGCCACAGCGCGTCCTCTACACGTCAGGAGAGAACGCAGACCAAGATGGATCAATATAATCTCGACTGCCAGCTGCAAGTGGAACAGCCATAAAGCGGGTAAAAAGGCAATACCACTGTCAAAAAAGCTTGAGCCGTTCGGAACAGATGGGAAAACGAACTAAAATGGAAATTACAGAGTACAACCTTTGCATAGCTAGTGGCACAGGGACGTCAACAACTTACTTGTCCAGCAGCCCCGCCGACCGCAAGGGTGTTGCCGACAAGTCGAACAACCTGAACAGCAGCCCGACTGTCATCCATAAAGGGATCAAAAACTCCAGCTTGTCGGAATGGTGGCCATGAATCAGCGTCTTCATCTAAATCACTGGCGTGATTCTGGAATGAAACGAGGAGTAACGTTCATTTACAGTATAGTTAGATGATGACGACCGAAATTGGGCGTTCAAATCACGGGACAATCACTAAAAAATAGTCTCACGGACGCGCTTACCACAAGACCGAATTCCCCCTCGAAAAGAACACAGGTGTGTAAAGTGTAGATACGTCGCGCGCATCCCCCAGGACTAAGACGCCAAAAGACAACGGAGCCATCTTCGTGCCCCGTGAGGAGTAAATCGTCGGTAAACAATAAGTTATCGTCTATTGAAGATGACGAGAGCCGAGATCCACTGACTAGAGCTTGACCACCTTGAATAGGCCATTGACGATGGGACCAACCAGCTGAATTTGGACTGGATAAAACCGCACTACCACGTCCGAACCTGCCTTCAGGACCATAATAGACACCAGCAGCTTCAAGTTGTGCCAGAAGATTTGGGTTCACCTGTAAAAGATTGGGTGAACGGAATGAGAGCAGCAAGGTAACCTGGACTTCAGTCAATAAACCACAAATGCCGTGAGCATCGAGGCAGATAAATAAGACAGAATGCTTGGTGGATGCATTCTGGATAGATATGGGCAAATTTAGGGGGCCCTCAACGTTCTTGATCAACCATATCGGGATAATCCTAGCAGGATATGGTTCAAAATGTAATCTAAATTTAAAAAAGAATTCAAACTCAGACTAGTCCGAACACTTCGCTCAAACATTTTGTTGCCCATAAGGAAACTAGAAAGCAGTGTACGTCGATTTACTAGTTTCTGGTAGAGTTCACGGAAATCAGCTCGTGGTTTGAGTTCGAGGTAGGCAAGTGGTTAATATGCAAGCTTACTGGCTAGAAGTCCATGGGTCGAACATAATTCCGGCATCTAGACCGCTTCTGTCTGAGCTTGGACAACCCAGCAGTATCACAGCCATCGTGCTTTCTTCGTGTGGCGTGGCAGTTAGACACTGAAAAAGGTGTTACAGCTGGAGGGATGCTTTTAGTCATCTAAATCATCTTTTTATGTCACCCATTCTGAAACAACAGACGTGCTGTTTATCAGGGAAAGCGTCAGCAACGAACAAACAGATATCCGTGGAGAACCAGATTCGGGTGGTCAAAGTTGGAATCCATTCGATGGAACATGCTTGCGATACCTTGGCCCTCAACTAACTGATCCCGTTCGTGACAAGAAAGCACTGTCCGCATCATTACTCACGGTAAAATGCATGACTACATCAGGTGAACGTCTCCAAGACTCAGTACCTCAAGATGACATTCAACAACGAGAAGATGGTAGGAGAGATCAACTTAGGTCCCAAAGACTACAACGACAATTCTGTTCGAGGTCTGTTCCCCATACTTGTTTCAACGAAACCTGGATGGCTTATTCGAGAAGTAGAGAAATTCGGTGGACGAATCTGCGAAGCGATGAGTTCTAGGTGAAGGATTAAGCAACAAGAGTGGTCGCCATCGTCAATGATAGCAATACCGAAAAAATACATAGGTGGTTTATTCAAATAAAATTCTAAGATGAAAAGAAGGACGTGAGGGGAAGAGAAGGACCTGGTGTTAACTTACCGAAATTTGGAAGGGGCGTTACACTGTAACAATCACCCAGGCAAACTGGCTGGAAACTGACATGAATACTACCGGTATCGGTCATCTGGCATATTTTTCAACATCCCCAAACAAACACAAGGTGACACAGCCCAATCCTGGAAATCGGACCGCAGTGAAAGTGCCACAAATCTTATCTTCCTTGTCTGGGATGGCTCAGTGACTGGAGCACGAAAATTAATGATCGAATCCGACCTCTGCATCTCGACTTCTGTTTTGGCTTGGGCAACCCGGCAGTATCCCAGCCATCGTGCTTCCTTCGGGTGGCATAGAAGCTAGGTACCGAAAAGGTGTTACAGCCGAACGGTTATCTACCTTATATCTATCGGGTCATATGTTGTCCACCTCTAGGTTTTCACCACGCATAGTTTGGCTCTCCTCGGTAGACGATGACTCGACATGCATAACATATGGCCGAGCCACCGCAGCTCGTGATACTGGACTAGTTGTGTTGGTAAGGTCAGTAGAGATGCAGCCAGACATTGGAGGCGGTGGCACAATCAATTAATTGATGTTGAATCACTTTAAGTGTTTTCCTGTTGGTTGCTTCCATTTAGTACAGGGCCCGGTAAAAAGGACGCTACGAGGTAAACGGTCCTGCGACGTGCGAAGTGCATGTCCTAACTAGCGTAACTTAAGACAAGTGAGTAAGTAATACTGGATGCGTAGGATAGCTGAAGTACTGAATACTTCCTCAAAAACCTCATTATCCCCTTGCAAACGTATTGGTTCCAGTCGACCCCCTTGGAAAGAGTGACCGCACAGCAACACAGCCCATACTGTATTGTGAGACGTGCGTATTTTGAGGTCTAATGATATGCACACCTTGACGTCACAAGTGGCGCGAATTGGTATACATAAATTTAACCCCTGGGACTAATGCGTTGACTTCATCTGTCGTATTAATACCAGACCCAAAGAAACCTCCGAGATGAAACTGGTATTCAGTAACTTTCAATATTTCTCTTTGAATGGTTAGAGGCATGTTCAGACTTTACATTCCACCGCGTGACTTTACACTGAGTGCGAAACCAATGCCCGAAAACTGAATGAACCTGACTGGTCTTTATAAAAATACTTGCGTCACATGAAAACAGTGAAAGTGAACATCAGCAAGCAGTCGAGCACAATGTTTGAACGGCAAGACACGTCTGTATATTGACAGTCTAACTGGTAGACAAATGCTTGTCACGATTTTTACTTTATCATAACTCGCTTGTCAAGTGTTCGGGAATCTCGATTCTGTTCCGGCCGAAATCAAGCATCGCGCTTCCTCCATTGTTTTTTTCGAAATCGTAGTGGATGCGGAACACTGTCACTCTCACAGACATTCTTTTAGGTTCAACTAGAGTAATTCACAGGAGAGCTTCCAGCAACACAGTGCAACCGCTATGCCGAATGACCAAAGTTACATTATTCCCTGGTGGTCCAGTGTGGACAACTCGATAACTGCAACAACAAAATTCAAAATCTCAATGCCTGACAATGCGGCAGTTCAAATGCCACGGAAGCATGGTCGTTGTTGTGACACGGGCTAGTGATTTGGCTGACCCTAGGTTGGTCCCCAACCAAGACAGGCCTCCAACAACTCAGGAGGCACTACCGCGATAACTGATTGCCACAAAGCTTACAAGGCCGAAAAAAGCATGCTGTGACATGGTGCGCTAGCAATAGAATCGGCCCGGAACACATGTTTGAACAGACCATGGCTTTTCGTCACCAAAGAGTAACATACCTAAAAACATCTACCCCAATGGCCTGGAGAAGTATTCTAAATGGCTTTAAAAAGCTACTAAGGAAGTCTCCGGTAAGGTTGGTTGCAGCTGGGAAAATCGGTACACATTCAAACACCAATCGGTCATTCAAACACCAAAAACCCCACCGTCAACCGTCATGTCAGGCCGCAAGATATTGAAGGCAACAAAAACCAACAGCCATATCCCCCATAAAAGCACTCGCGGAACCTATTCTGTGGAATGCAACCGTGTCCTAGAGCTTAAGGAAGAGTTCAACATGTCTAACAACTCAACTGCATGTCTCCTCGTTCGAACTGCGAAGTGTGAAGAGCTGATTTCTACTGCGGAGGCTTGTCAGCTCATGTCAAATTAGTTTCATACGGAGAAATCTCACAGCGAAACATCTAAGGCTAACTTTCACAACAACGAATAAATATACTGACTAACGCGGAGCGCGAGAAATGTATGAGTCACCGTTTTTCAGTATAGTTAGGTATGAGAAGAAATAAGATCGAAATGACCGTTGCCAGCCCTCTTCCCTACGAACGGGGGTGTTCAGTGACTGCACACTATTGAAAGAAGTGTCATCATGACAGTGGACGTACAAGTTTTCTAGATCGGTTGCATACCGGAAATAACAAAAAGAAAAACAGCATCGATCGATGTAACCATGTATGTAGAAACCGCTTTGCCGTAAACTGGTGATGGAAGTAAGCGGACAAAAGGGTGAAACCACATCGTAGAAACACTATAGATGCTATTTTAGTTTTTAAATCGGTTGATTAAAGCATGAGGTAGATACGCGAGGGAACCGACATCGAGATGGACGTGTCACCCTTGGAATCCATTTCTGACAGTTCGCTCGCTGGTGTTGACATTCTGGTAGTTTTCCGAGGGTTGCAATCTGGCATCAAGACACCGTAGCGAGCTCTGTCACTTCCGGACCTTGACGCATCCAATACATTTCCACACACATGGAAACCTGTCTCCCGCGGCCGCCATCAGCAAGCCCATCAGTTGTCGGCTAACATAAAGCAGTTACGCCGAGCCAACTACGCCGCCATCCAGACCCTATTTCACCAAAGACGGAAAGGTGCAGCGTCTGTTGTGCTCGATGGGTCGTGGAAAGAACTATACAAAGGTAACTTCGGCCTACCGTCGGGCGCTGAACGGTATTGGAAACCAGTGCTCTTTGCTTCAAGACACGTGGACAGCCAGCCAAGTTACGTAGTACCACCATCCGATTGGAATTTGGCCCAGCTAATCACAGATGAGGAAGTTGGCCGTACGATCCGCTTAACAGGCAATTCGTTCCTAGGTCTGTACAACCTCACGCCCAGGATGTTTCGCTGGTTCAATGTCAACGCCTTACTCGGTATTTCGACTTACTATTATTGTTTGGGGGTTGTCCACCTAATTGATGTCATGCCCATATTACTCTAGTTCCAAAGGTCCCAAATTCGAATTCTTCGGACCAACTGAGACCGATCTCCGTGTCATTTACTCTTGTTCGACACTTTTATAAGGCACTTGTTGATCGCTGGAGTCGGAGACTGTAACTGCCTTCACTCCCGTTTGCACCTCTACACCGAGACAGTTGTTTGGAAGCTACATCGCCGTTACACACTCTGCTTTGTCACTCTCCAGTGACTGTTTTTGAGCTTAGTTTGACGTTCTTTGATATCTCGAAAGTGTTCGATTCCGTTTCACATAACACAATTGTCAGATCTGCTGAGGCGTTTGGAGCACTATCACCTCTAGTTGGACATAGTCCTATGAGAATGCTGTAGTAGTTCTCCCCAATTCCGAGGTTCACTGCCACAGGTGAGACAGGGAGATCCACTCTTCCCAATATTGCTCATCATGACAGTGGATGAGATTCTTGAATTGTTGATGCCGCAACTGGGATACAAGTTTCAGGACACCTTAGTGGAGAGTTTTGCCTTCGTTGACGACTGGGTCGTGCGTGCAGAAAGTCAGGCTCGCCTTAACGAGAAGCTTGAAGCTGCTGCGAAGAAGTCAAAAAGAACTGGTATGAGGGTCAACGCCCAAAAGACGAAAGCAATGGTGATTCGTGGGGACAGAAAACATTGGGCGACCGCGGTCCCAGTCGAAACTTTTTACTTCACCGAATAACTCATCAATCCTTTCGGTCTGATATACACCGTGGCATATTTGGGCGTCCCTTTTACTTTCAAAGGGAAAGAAATCTGCAACCACCAACAGAAGCTGCTGAAACTGCTCGATGAAGTAACGCCTGTCTCGTTGAACCGGCATCAAAGAATGGAGGTCACAAGGAACCACCTGATACCGAAGCTGATACCTTCGCTCGTGCTCGGCCAAGTCCACCGAAATACCCTCAAAACGTTGGACAATGTATTCACGGCTGGCTACGTCTACCAAAGGAAATCACAATCAGCTACATCCACGTCGGTAGACAACATATACCATTCGGTTTCTCAAGCCTCAGTTCAACCATCCTAATGCAGCGGAAAGCGCGTATGGAGAATCTTCTGTTTACCCAGCGCCGAGCACTACGCAGTGTGGTTGATGATCCCACGTTTAGGAAGGTTGTTCAGGATCTAGGCCTTCCGATCCCAGCTCAAGGTGCAAAATGAGCACCAGGGAAGAGCCAGTGGCTGCTTGGGGCGGTAGTCTACACAGCAGCGTTGATGGCCACGGTTCGAGAGAATTGGTTAAACGTGTGTTTCCGAATGCGTGTTTACTCGTATATTTGTCTGCGATATCCAGTTTCGATGTGATGTTGATTTTTCGGTCCACCAGCGGATGAATCTGTTTCCCTCAATCCACCAGGTTGGTGTTGGGCTGGGACTTCCTAAGGTCACAGTCAGTGACTTGTGTGTGCTGCCCATTTTTGGCTCTCTACGTAATTAAGACACATTTATGCGTAGTACATGGCGTTGAGTGTGCATTCTTGCCATTAGCTTTCACAGCTGACTCTGCATGAAGGACACCTTGTGCCTGATGTGCGAGTCTTGACTCTGTTAGCGTTCATGTTCAGCATTTAGTGCTGTTCATCTTTTCTTCAATTGCTGGTCTTTACACGTGGGTTTCCATACCAAACATCCTGGTATACGTTGGAAATCATCCTGTCTGACTGGGATCTATCGATGGCACGCCTTCGAATGGAACGTTTCCCTCGTTTTGCCTAATGTTCTCCTGCACATCCTTCCACATCTATTGTTTGCATCTATTTTTTATGTTTGCGATCACGCGCTTCAAAAATAAACGACAATAGTAACTCAGTCCGGGAAGTACAATATTGATATTAAAATCCTATTATATGAATATTACACAAAACGAAAAACTATAGGCGATTATTAGTTGTTGACCAAGTGGTGGTTGATCTGTTCATCCAACCTGGAAATTGGTTTACAAAGGTTTGGTTACCAACCAAGGAGACATCAACCGTGGTCATCAACGACCACCATTTGTGGAAGGGAGATCACTGCACCACGAACAAGTTGATAAGTTGGGCAGAAAAGAGAGTTGAGAAGTTGGCCGTTGAGAAGTTACGTTGTCGCTTCTATATACATAAGCGCGCGTTGTGCAGCACCCTATCGGGGCCTTGCTGCCATACCAACTGAAGGAGACAAGAGGGCTGGGATACTGCAAGCCTACCCAAGCCTACACAGAGCCAGTCGAGATGTTGAGGTTGGGTTCGAAACATGGACCTTCCGGTCAGTAAGCCGACGCCCTAACGACCGAGCCGTCTCGAGGTCAAAAGAAAGCGCATCGAACAAAAGCGCGTAAGGACATGTGTAGAGTGTATTGCGTAGGCTTTTCTGAAGACCACGAGGGACAAGGATAAACAAAGACGAAAGTAATGACTACCTCGTGGACAGAGCTCCCTATCATACTCTGCCCATCGAATTAAGTTCAACTCTTTGGAACCGATAAAAAATTAAATCGATTGTCACTCATAGGAAAAGGACGGCGCCTAGGGTAGGAACAAGTAAGCAGGCCTTTTACATTGAATTAGTAGTACTAAACACACGGAAGCCATCGAAAGAAAGAGCATACCTGTGTGACAAGACTGTGGGCGGTGATATTAGCTGTGTGGAGGCAGGTCAGATAGGGTGGACGCATAAAAGGCCAGCCAGGCGTGAACAGATCCACAACCACCAGTTCTTCTTCACAAAGAATAAGTAAGATCTGCGCAGGACCCCCGACTGGACCGACGGGAAGTAGATCCACCAATCTCGAAGGCAAATCAAAACAGACGTGCTCGGGTGCATCGGGATCGAATACGTGCATCGGTGTGCTTGGAAGTTGATTAGAGCCGAGGAGATCGTCGTCATCGTCATCTGCCTCCACAACTGCAGCAATGCGTGCCGCCACCAAATTGGCTGCTGCTGCACGATCTAAGTTCGACCCACGAAGCAGGCTGACTGTGTGGCGTTCTCCGTAAGTAGCGCGAGGCATTCCTCCAACAAATGCCGTGATACCACCACTTTAAGATACGCGAAAAGAAAGTTTATTGGAAAATGACAAGAATTCTATGACAGGCAGACAAAAAACAGAGTTCCTGATCGCTAGAAAGATTTTGCACATGGGAACGAAGTCCCTTACCTTAGGTACAGAGTGAGAACGGCGCACATACACTGCAAAGACGCTTTGCAACTGCCAATTATCGAAAATGCATGGAAACCATCAAATTCCCAAGGTATAACGATCAACAGAGCCATTTATCTTGAAGAAACAAATTGAAGACAATGACTTCACTGATGATTAAAAATTCGTTCAGTCATAGCACCCTTTCGCTGCCTAACTGCCATGCCACCCAAAGGAAGCACCCGGGATGCTGCCAGGTTGCCCAAGCCTAGACAGGGGAAGTCGAGAGGCAGAAATCGGGTTCGAACGACGGACCTTCTGGTCAGTAAATTCGCGCTTTAACTGAGCTATCTCGCTCCCTGTTGATGAGAAAGTGAAAGTAACGTCTCACTGATCAAGAGGACAGCTTGGGAACGTGTGTAACTGCCCGAAGAGTTTCATATATCTGGCGAACTAGTCGTCACAAACCACAATTAGACAACCGACATTGCTCCCTCGAATCCCTAAAGATGCGGCTATTCGCCACATCCGATGTTCTAGAGTAAACCTGAGCCTCTTTTGTTACCTGTGTCTACTCATGGTCCAATCAATCAGTTACTTGGGAGGCTCAGTTCAGATACAGAGAACTGGACCGAATAGTGTACGTAGTGGCAAGTTTATTTTCCACTTCCGAAAAACCTCTGAATTCTGACAGTTCAGTTCATCATACAGTTGCCCTCTACCAGGAAGACCACCAGTCAGAAGGAACCACTTTTGGTCGTATCAATGTCCAGAAGAAAACAGCTATTGAGAAGCAAGGCGGGCCCGATTTGTCGCTGAAGTCAAAGATAGAAATGGGTGTACGGATGCATAGAAATGTAGCGGGACGTCATGAGAGATCAGTGTAACTGGGATCTTCATCACCATTGAGTTGCTGTATAGGAAACCACTGTAGCCTAGTGAGGTTTGCTGGACTACAGGAGGATATAGAATTGTGCTGGTGAAAGCGTTGCATCGATAGAACAGGTAATAAACTAATAATCAAGTTAACTCCTTGAAAATGAATGTTGTGCTTTGTTGTAGGCAAAAGGTTCTTGTAACATCGTACCTAGACAGTGGATAACAGCAAGGGTTTTGTCACAAGCTGCTCACAGAAGAGTCCATTGAACCCATTATTTATTGGGTTGGCACAGTTACCTCTAGCCGGATTTCGTTCTCTGACCGAAGCCCTAGGATGAGTTGGACAGCAAACAGCTATAAACCAAGAAGAGCCGCGAATAAGTCTAGGTAAACGAACTCTGAAGCTTGTTTATACAGTTAACTGGTGTGATGGCAACGGATAAAGTGAATAGACCGCTCCTCTCTAGGTATGGGATCCAGTTGCCGATTTCAGTGTTATCACTGAAGAGATAGCTAGAAAGGCCGAAGCTCAAGATCAAAAGCCCGGTACCGAAATCGCGTGTGTTATTGTGCACAAATCGGTTTGTGTAAACAGAGCACTCGACCCTGATTTGGTCACATGTAGCATCCAGTGATTCTGACGCCTCCGAACACACACAAACATGCGAGCACCGGTGGTGGTATGCAATGCACACGAAGGTAGAGTACGGTGCAGATCACGGACGAACCAGGAATCAATCTCAAATTAACGAATTGATTTTGAATTGATACTGAGTCACACAGGTTCAAATTGGCGTAGCGACGAACGGGGGATCTCGAGTAGATATAGAAAATCAGTCAATGGATAGACAAACGATATGTACTTCGGGATGTTCGACCGAAGGACTCCAGCATCTTTGGGAGTCCAAGTGTAGAACTAACTGAATTGACTGTCATCATGGCAAAAGCATCTTGAAATTGGAAACGTCGGAGTAGTAGGAATAAGTGAAAGTGGATGCGTCGGGACTAAGCCTGTGTCTTGCTGAAACCGAAAACCATAAGAGAATTCTGACCGAAACGAATTAAGGAAACAAGCTGGGGTTAAAGTAGCCACGAAAAGTGTTCTGCCTAACTTTCTCGATCCAGATGAAACGTTAGGTTGTGAGCTGAACAGCACGTCATGTTACACTACTCTTAGGACACTCCTCGTTGCGTTGTTGTCAGTCAGGTGAGAGAAGTCCGTATGGGCAATACTTTACAACAACGCAATGGCAATGTCAGACTATTGTTCAAAGTTACCAGACCTACGAACAGTGCCCCGTAGATGTGCTGGTTGCGACAGAACATAACTGAGTCCGTTTTGGGTCATCTCCGTGCAGTCACACGTATCAGTTAAACGCAGCGCGGATGTGCAGATGTAGACCAGTGGAATACAACGGGTTCCAGAAAAAAATTAACACGCACGCCATTTTTCAAACGTCATTTCATATGACGGTTCTGAGGATGAAACTGCAACGTGATCGAAGGTCCACGCATACATCGCTCTGAAGATTCCTACACACTTTTCCACCAAGCAGAACTGTGCAGAAAGGCAGTGACTCAGCAATCACACACGGAAAAGATTCTAAGCATTCAAGATGGAGTTCAACGCGAGGTCTCGTTAGAACGTATATGTGTGCGCATAAGCATTGATCAGCATGTCTTGGAGACAGTTCAATAGACTTAAGTCAACATAGCCTTTAGTGGGTAGCCACAACGAACAGTGCATGGCGCAAAGTTGCCACAACTTTGGGTACGGCAATGAAACACTAGAAACCAGCAATATCTAGTTATATTACAATCACTACGGTCAAATTTAAACCACATGTTGGCTTGGAAATTATTTGTTCGCTACAACATAGGCATCGAGCAGTAGAGAAGTAGAGATTGAGGTTTTTTGACTAAAAGGAAAAATAATGGAGCCAGGTCACTTCGAGACAACGTGCAGACTCGTCGTATATTTTGATGTCTGTTTTCCGTTCTATCACGAAGCGGTTTGGGCCAATCCAATGAAGATAGCAGTAATTGAAATTGTTGCCGCAAAATCCCTGCACTTTCCAGTCTTATTATGGTTCAGCACATGAAGGAAACAGGTAGACGCAAGAAAGCATAAGATTCTTCACGAGGGAATCCCGCAGAAGGAAACACTTCCACGAAAACGATTAAGGTGACACGGAATTTTTCGCGATTGCAATTCCAGGTACAAACCTGCAAAACTGGACCCTCGGGCTACTAATTTTATCCCCAAGAAGAACCATCACGATGGAGATGTTCTATGCCGTTGACCCAGGTCTACTAGTTCGCTACCATATTAGATCATTGGTGTCACAAGCCCTGCTGATAAACTGTCCCTCCACACTCGGAGGCCCATACTGATTGGTTTGGCCATAGTTCAGCCAACCATGAACAGAAAATGTTACTTGCTGGAACACGTCACAGTTGAAACACGGACCGGTAGTGACGGAGCTGAAACACAGGATGCAAAGAAGAACGATAGCCAGATATTCAATAATAGCCCAATCAGCCACTTTCTCCGTCGGTTTAATAGAGTGCATATTTGTAATAGGATATTTCAATTTGTGAATTCATTTGAGCATTTGTTCATTATGATCTAAGCTATAGAACAAACATGTTTACGATGTTCGCTGGCATGCTTCAGTCAAATACATTCAAATGTATTTAAGGAGAATTCACATGGGAAACATGACTAACAACGACCTTCCGCACGCTTGTTTGAAATGCTGGTTGTAAGTGGTTGTCCTAAACTGATTTTTTACGTACCTGATGGAAGGTTTCGCTGTTATCGATTGCTCAGGCAGCCAGAATTCATTTGGGTAATCAAGAACTCTGTTAAGGAAAAGCTGATGCGACCTTTGAACTTGTGTTAGCCTACAATCGGTTCAGCCACAACTTCAAGTTTGACAGCATCGCCATCCGTTTTTAGTCAAGTGACGGCGCCGGGTGTCTTCATTGACCCATGTTACGTCCATTTCCTCCTTTCCCCCGTGAAACCTTGCATGTACCTTAGAATACACGTGACTACTGGTTATTTTCATAAGTTTGTGATCACCTGATCACCATCACAGAGACCGGGCTTTCTTAACTACGTTTTCGTTCGGATGACTACCGTGGTCATCAATGATCACCATTTGTGGAAGGGAGATCACTGCACCACGAACAAGTTGATAAGTTAGGCAGAAGAGAGAGTTGATATGTTGGCCGTTGAGTGGTTGAGTGGATCTATACTCTACTTAAGTAGGAGTTACCCACATTGTTGATGAGCCAAACATGGTGGGAGGACATAATGTTCTGCTATTGACGGGAATTTGCAGTTTCATGGGACATGCACTGTTGATGAATCTGAGAAAGCATGAAACAACCGTACACCGCCTCCAGTTTTTTAAGGATAGATCGATCCCACTTACAGAAGGAAACAGCTACATAAAAATCACCAAATGGGAAAAAAACAGTCATTGAAAAAACATATGGGCACTTACGATGGTGATGGTAGCCAAAAGACCTTGCTGATTAATTTGCACGGAAATGGTCCTGAAAGAGAATATACCCATAGAGAAGACCAAAACAACGTGCACACAAGATATGCAAACAGCGACATGCATCGATACAAAGGCCATTCAAGGTCGCAAAACGGCGGCGGGAGACGAATTTATGTAAACGAAGTGGTTCTCTGTGAGTAGGAACACGGACAGAAAAGAAGTGCGAACCGTATAAACAGGCTACGGATGGTGGTGGTTGGTTGATAGTTGCGCACAGCGGAAACTTGTGGAAAAAACGTGATAGCAGCAGCTACCGACGAGTGGCTTGGACGCCACGGGCCATTAACGGATGTATTACATACAAAGAGCAAAGACCGACATGGACGGTGTAGACTACATAATTCCTGATATTGACGAAATCGAGTCACAAAAGGTAAGGAGAAAAATACAGAAAATCTGAAGAGGTATGTGAACCCGAATTGCGCCGTATTGATGCTAGGCAATGGGAAAGATGAGCTAAACAAATGCCTTGAGTCGTTGAAAGCGAAGAAACACGTAATACTGCAAGCAAGGAAATCTAAATTCAGTGGAGACTGACCGTAAGGCATTGTAGGTGGCTCCTCCATAGTCAGCGATGGCGGTTCAGATGCCGGTGAAGAAGTGACCACGGTGAACCCAACATTCTTCAGGTTCCAAACCCCAAGCGATCCATCCGAATGCGCAGTCAGCAGACGCATTCCCAGGTGGACCGGAGAGGCGTTGGGAGGTGCCGTCCGCGATGGCCAACCACTTCCTCCACACCAAGTGGCTGCCTCGAGGTGATGTTTCCACTGCAGCAAAGCAACGATCCGGTCAGCTCTGAGGTCGAAAATCAAACTCAAGCCTGAATTGTATCCTATCAACAGCTGTCCAGGGAATCCAGGTCTTTCTGAAAGAACTACGACGGCATCTAGCCGCAAACGCTGATGACGATTAGGGGAAAGACTGAAGAATGAAATTAAAGTGGAAATAGAAATGGATTGAACTTGGTGCCGGCGGAACAGTACCAAATGCCTTATCAGACAAATGAAAGGCAAAAATTCTGAA
The DNA here is from genome assembly GCA_003604175.2 of Clonorchis sinensis. Lineage (NCBI taxonomy): Eukaryota > Metazoa > Platyhelminthes > Trematoda > Opisthorchiida > Opisthorchiidae > Clonorchis > Clonorchis sinensis. The sequence continues at coordinate 63,591,005 of CM030370.1, forward strand.
GAATAGGGAAGTATGTTATCAGGAAAACAAACATTATCCGAAGATGAAACAGAAAACGTCAAGTTCCTTCCGAAAACCGTTCCTTTTCGAATCTGAAACTGAGCACCGAGAGGTCTAACAAATAAGTTTTCTACAGATACCGTCGATAACGATAGCTCACTGACTTATTGCAGTAGTTACCAGTACGTGAAATGATGTTATTCCGCAACCACGTCGGAACTACCCGCACTGTCCACTATTTTCTATACTCAGGTTCACTCGGTCCATACCAAGCGTATCAACGATTGAAACCGGCGTTCCTCTGAGACTCGAAAGGTCACAGCTCAAGCTAAGAATAACCATCAGACCTAGTTTTGGTGCACTTAACCGTAAATGTCTCAGTATTGTGGAGAGCATCGTGAAGGACCTTTTCTAGTGCCTCAGGCACATCCGTCAGGTTTTCGGATAGAGTGTGGATAAGGCTATATTTTGGTCACTTACACAAAATCGAATGAATAGGGGAAGGAGCGCCTGTGGTAGCTGTATCTACAATGGTGTTCCAGAATGGTGGTAATCGAGGACAGAGCTAGGGCGATGGAGACTGGCAACGACGCTGTCTGATTAGAATCGTGGGAAAGCTGATCCATGTCACTTGTGGCTAGTGGCGTAGCCGTTCAACTGAGTCCGGTTGTTCCGAATATTGATGTAATATTGTCTCTTCCAATAAAATATGTAAAACAATATTTAGGATACTGAGAAATGAGTAAAAATGAGAACTACTGGCACTTAACGGGTCTTCTTGATGTTATCTGAAAATGGGTTGTTCGTTTGCCAAGGCAATATCAATGCCTCCACATTCCTTTTTTATACCACAGTGAGCCTGGCAGTCATGCAGTCGTGCAAAATGGATCCTACACAGGCGACGAGCTACCCAACAGTCAAAGGTACCCAAGAGTCTAAAATCGTTGATAAATTATTAAGTAACTCCAAAAAAGACTATAATTCCCTCCTTCGGAAAAAATGTAGATAAAAGATTGCTTACTTGCTCAGTATCCTCGCCGGGGTGATTGAGTCCTCAGGCGTCGGTAGAGTTAAATATTCGAAATCTTTCGATGGAATGCTCGACTTCGAAGGTATGTTCAAACGTACAGAGGCCACCCATCCATGGTCTGTACCTATGAGGAAACTTCGGCCATCTGATGTGCAACAAATGGATGTGATGTGCACGGATCCATCAGTAACTGCGATGCAATCCGAGTGGTTCACACCATTGACAGAGTTAGAACGCAAAGAAGAGGTAGCTTCTCGCAAACAAGCGATCTGCACCAGGCGAACTGAGGCTTGTGTGGTTGAGGTGAGCTCCCAAAGGTAAATATCGTCAGAATCGGTCAACGTAATCAGTTTGCGCTAGAAGTAGATTAACCACGTGCACCGAAACAACTTACGCTTCCATTGAGAAATAACACTTGAATGTATTCTGCGACTGCGCTGTGGCTACCTTTAAACACAACACCTGGTTTACCGTAGCTAGGAAGAATATCGGTTAAAGAAATATAATGGGTCGAGAGAGGAGATATACTGTCTGATCTACGGCACAACATAGTTACCAGGTGACCAAAACAAGGGGTCATATCGATCTTCAGTGTCACTCAATTGGCAGTTTCGGAAAAATTGACCATGTAAGATGCGTATGATGGAACATCAAGGAACATCAAGCATAAGTCAAGCCCGCAGCGAACGACTTGGTGCCTATTTGTCAAATAAAATTCACCAATAATATTGGTTGGCGTGACCGAAAGTTAGCCGGTCTGCAAAATTAGAGCCTCCCCTGAAACCCAGTGATATTACCACTAGCGTCAGTCGTCTAGATAGGTAAGCAAATTATAAGAGTTTGAGTTGTACTTCCATACCGATGCGCAAATACAACCCACCTAACACCCGGCGTGTTACCGTAATTTAGAATACACTCCCCACGACCATATTTCAAACCTACATAATAGTGTCCGTTCTAAAATGAGTGTGAACACTGGTAAGTGGCTGATGAACTCGGTTTATGCAACAACCGTCGGTCAGTCACAATTACCGAGATCACCCCTTACAACAGCCTTTAGCTTATACCTTGAACTTCAGGACTGTGGAGGGCATCTCTCTGCTCGGAAAATGAATCGTTGTTAAAGCACATCAAGATCAAAACGATCCAAATAAAATACCAAAAAAAGTTGCCTCATTGGCTTGGCTTGTCCGAAGTGCAGTCAAGTGTTTTGGTTTATCCCAGTAGAATCCATGGGCAGAACAAGGCAAACACATTGGAAGCCTCAGTTAGGACCGCTTCACTCCGGTCCTGTGAAATCTAGCCTGAAATCGGTAACATTTGAGAGACTACCACCAACTCCCAACAAATGCTAGTCTAAGAGAACCGGAAGGATGATCATGATGCCTACACTAGGCACCAAGGCAGTACATTACTACAAACGGTACGCGCAAGTTTTTCCCCACTGTGATTGAGGTCTGCAAACATGATTTCCAGCTACAAAAGCATTTTGTACTACCTTGAAAAACACCCCTCCAAAGAGAGGGGCAGCACTCCTCGTTATCAACGAGTAAGTGGGCATTTTGTCAGATTACTGGGATTTCGAAACCTGACAACGTACAAACCAACGAAAAGCCGAAGGAAACATGAGAAACGCAGAAAATTATGATCAGCTGCATAAAACATTCGTTCCAGTTGTGAAGCAAATACTCAAGTTTTATGTACGTCAGTGGTTAACTTTTCATTTCAAAATCCCTGTGTACAACGTGCGAAACCAGCACCCGTCATTTGATACACAAAACGTGAATCCAATCCAGTACCATACCAGTATAATAACATTGAGAACCGGACTGCCTTGTTAGTGATATCTTACGGATGCACGTGTCCAACTATTGGTAGCTCCGGTGGGTTAATTGTCTGTTGATCCAACCCAATCAACCGTGTACTGACGATGTCTTCTCGTATGGTGACGAAACGTTTGCAAGCCATTGCCAGGCTCGGTGAACAGATCAACTGCCACCTGATCAATATCAGATGCACTAGACCCTGATTTAATGTCATTCGAATGACAACACCAAGTGAAATGTGTTTACCCACGCGAGCTGCGTTAGTCGATACCGAACACTTAGCTGACAGGATAAAATGTGAATACCGGTTTTAGTGGGCTTGGTCGTAACGCCATCAGTATACTTTTTGGTGTAATTCGAGTGACGCGACGATAAGTTCGGGGAGGAAGTAGCTCAAGAGACGTGACAACGTTCATTTAGCAACTGTGCTACCATTGACGAGCTAGTACATAGTCACCAACTCCGCTAGATGACCCACCGAAGAAGCCAACACGGAAACCAACAAGGACGCAGTCAGCAAGGATGAAATAGATCCGATTGGAATAAAACTGTAGGAGTGGTCCATGTCATTCATTATTTACGGATATCCGCATTCAGTTCGTTTGACGAATTAGGTCAGATGGTAGGATAATTCAAATAATATCTCCAAATTTCATAGAAGATTTGGTAAAAAAAATTCGAGTCCTATTTAGGGGAAGCCCCGAATGATAGAAAGATTGCATTCGGTCCAAAGGATGTTCTACCTATACCACTTTTTCTACCTACACACTGAATACGTCACTTTATTTTACGTCAACCAGCAACCCATCAAGCTAAGGGTACGCATTGAACAGAATTTACATATGTGCTCCAGAATGGGCGTTGGTTGGTAATGGATCCGAACCACTAACAGCTCCTAACTACATGACCGAATCACAGACTCAATGATAGCACACCACTGTCCGTGTACCTCAAGTCTAATCGAAGGTAATCAACTCAATAGTGCAAAAATGGAGCCATTCGGCGATGGTTAGTGTTCAGTTGGACGTCACTAACTATTGCTGCTCTAGTGTGGTCGATGGTGATGAAAACCTCTCAGGTCGGTAAGCATCAGCAACCTTAGGACTTCTGTCACCTGTGAGGAGTGTTTTTTCAAAAAATAAGCCCGCCTTGATAATACATCTAAAACGACCTAAGAACGCCAACGATATGAGGTGAGGTGTCGGGGATACTCATAAAATATCTTCGAAACAAGATACCTGGTTTAGAACGGACGCACCATCAGTCCTTAATGATCATTAGGATAAAATTTCAGCTTTAGCCAAAAAGAACTCGGAATGCTTGTGAGAAAATGTGACTTCACAAAAAGAACTGAATGGATGATCTTGCAGCCTCTTGTGGACAAAAAGAAATCAACCACTTAAAAAGAGAAATAAGACGAATGTTTGGAAACAATGACGCCAGTTCGCTCCTCGCACCATGGAGAGGTGACCTGGCTTGGTGGAAGGGACGGTTGCTTTCAATTTCTATCAGATAAGTCCAGGGCCTCTATCACAAATTTAAACAAACCGAAACGCTTGATATGAGTTTTAGAAAAAAGGATACATGTAAAGACTTCCATCTCGCGTTAGTAGCGCGATAAGATCTAACATGGGATCGTAGGCAATGGACGTCGGTTTGGCAGGAAAGCCGTAATCCGCGCACTTAAGTAAATTTAGCAAATAGAGGAAACCTACGACGTTTATCTTGTACGAGCTTCCATGGGCCTCAATAGGTTCCGGTTTTTTCCTAAAAGATGCCAAATGGCCGGGAATTCGACGGAACGACTGCAGTAAGCGCTGTGCCATGATAGCTCATGCGAAATCGAATGCAGCAAGAATGTTGACCAGGAAGTTGCGGACTTTCCTTGGTGGGCTCCCACACTATAACGTAAGATAGAAAAAGTATGTCAGCACTAATCCGCGACCCCCAGTCCTAATAACAAGGTAACGAAAAGTACCTCGGACATACGATTCGCGGTCTGATGGCGAAAAATAGTTGGTCTTGGCAAGTTGTCATAAGGTGGACACCGGTCCGGTTAGCTCAGTGGTTAGAACGCTTACTGTCCGGAAGGTCCGTGGTTCGAACCTGACCTCTGCCTTTCGACTTCTCCTATCTACGGTTGGGCAAGCTGGCAGTATCGCACCCTCGTGCTTCCTTCTGGTGGCATAGCAGTTGGGCATCAAAAGGGTGCTACAGTTGAACGATTTTTTTCCTTGAATTCTCCTTCGGGTTCTTCCGGCAAACCATTACGCGAGTTAATAACCATTGATGATAGCGTGAGGGGAAGATTCAAACACAATCCTTCATGTTCATACAGCATATCCAGTCACTCCCATACTATGTCACTACCAAGCACTGAGAAATGCTTTTGAAGCTACTTTAGACCTCCATGTAGAATTATCCATGTACAAAGGAGACCACTCCTCAGTCGACGATCTTCAAGTAAACGGAATTCAATTCCATAAATTGATAAGAGTACACCATCCATCATTGATTGTGGCCTATTCTCGCTTCAGCCCCTTTTAGTTAGTTTCCGCAACTGCATAAACTGTATGTTGACCACACACTTCAATGTCAGTACAATCCGCAAACGCGGAAAGGGGGAGATAACTCTAGATTCAATCGAGAGAATGATCTATTGATCACATCAAAATGGGAGCAGTGGCTGACTTCTTTCGACAGTTTTCCTGTGATCTCAGGGTCTACATATTTCACCAGAGTTGTTTCCCCCATTAAGCCAACCAAAGTGATATACGTCAACCTTGTCTAGGAGTGAGGGCCCTGGCAGTATCTTACAGCTGTAGGTAACCACATATCACATCGGCCGTCGCGCGGAACCAGACGGTCTAATTTCCTGCATAAAGCAGGGCCGGTTACTTCTGATCCACTTTCCTTCGTTTTCATATCTTCGTTCACGCCTTCAACACCCGGGAATCACGGAATCAGTTACAGCCATAATACCCTTGCCAGCAAAATTTCAGTAGGCCCATTCTTGAGGAGTGACAGATCTGTTCACCGCCGATGGTCACTAGTTGCAAATTCACATCTCGGTACACTCCATTATTTGTAGGGAAGCTTCTGGATAGTTCGCTGAAAACCTAAACGACCAGAGGTGGCGAAAGAGAGAGCAAGAAGTATATTCACAAACTCCAGGGGGTAATCCTTATATTCTAGGACTTAAGGAGGTATGAGAGAGTTCTGCAAAAGCTTCCCTAAACAAAATATTGTCCGACAACGATGCCAACTCTCTCCATTCCTATTCAATTTCCTGACAGGCAATATAATAAGACGAACGCTGGAAAGCCAGCAAAATCCTGGTGTTCAGATAGCTGCTGACAAAAACCTTGTCCGCCTAGAATATGCAGACGAAGAGGAGAAAAAGATGCATTCGTTTTTGGATAAACTGACCAAATTCATCCTGTCCTTTGGCATACTGTTGGCACCCATACGCTGTAAAGTCATGCACCTGAACATCCAGTCACTGAACAGGCCACTTAAAATCTATGGAAAGACTCAAGGTTCTACCGTTCTACCCATCTTGGAAGTTGCACAGGTTCCGACTGTCGTGTGAAAAATGGAGTTATTGCACACATAAGACCCGGATCGCGCTTGCTAAGTTGAAACAACGATGACAAGAAAGCAATATATTCCAGAATCCCAAGCCATGTGCGTATCACGTTATAGTATGGACCGTTTTGTTTCATATTTGAGAGGTGGCCTCTGAGAGTAGCGGAACTGATGAGTCATCGATAACTACTGGCTTAGAACCAAAGTTCGGATGAACTGGTGCTGGAATCCACAAAGATACAAGTGGAAAATGGGTGTCTGGCTATGCAACATGAACTTCAATCGAAAAAGTGTATAGCACCAAAAGCTGCGGTGGTAATGGCATGTAATCCGCATGCCGAAGCATCGTTTGCCGACAACAGTGTTGTACTCGGTGCCTAAATCAGAGTGCCGCAATAAGAAAGACAGCCAGTTTTTTATCCGGCAGAAGGGTATGGAAGCGCTTACGCAATATCTGGATACTGTCGGTGCAACTGACATTGCTGAATGGGGTTGGCATGATCCTGCCTGTGCATGGTCGGAGACTCTGCAAGATATCCGTATCTTGGAAGCTGCATTAGCACTGACGGTACTGAAACACACGAAGTCAACGCACAAATGTCGAATGCCAGAATTGCGTTTGCCGATTTGCGCCACTTGTAGCATCAAAAAGCATCTCACTGGATCTCAAAAGACACGTTTATCGGACTAGTGTACGGGCTGTATCATTGTATGACGGCGAGACTTGACCACTTCAGGCGGAGGATCTGCCACATCTTCAGGTCTTTGTCCACCGATTTCCCAGAACGACCACTGGAATCGGTTGGCTGCAGCGAATTTGCAGTAAGTGGATCAAGAGACGGGATTCCGGAAGAGTTCCCGTCAAGGGAACCACTGTAAGCCTAAGTGGCTCGGCCATGTGTTACGCATGCCGAGTTACTGCCTGCGGAGACTCCGTATTGGAGATGTAGGCAGGTAGCCCTAGGTCCTCCTCTCTATGGTATTTCTTAGGTACCATGGTTGTACGTGGGCTGAGATACTGTCAGCGCGCCCACACCTAGACAAGAGGACGATTAGGGCTCTCAACCAAAGCTTTCGACTCAAAAGCTTGACCGCAAGGCAGCGGTTTTTGGCAAGAAATGCAAGTGCATTTCTACGGAGCAAGTCACCAAATGTTCCAATCCCCAACCTGGAGGACCAGGAGACTATTCATCAGACCTCTAACCATTGACCACAGAGACTCTCAGAGACTCACAGAGACTCTGTGAGCGTCGCGGGGACACCCCGCCCCTCCGTATAGCTCAATGCTGTGCCTCCGAAACACGCATACAAGACCCAAGCGTGGTTATGCATCTCAGCCCCACAGCTGAACGCGCTTTGCTGGATTGGATCCCAGTGAACAGTAGTTTTTGCGCTGTCCGTGTATCCAGCTCAATCAAGCTCAATGCCTCTGGGCATGAAAAGCGGTGGCAATGAGCATGTGGATGAAGCCTGGTAAAATGTGAAAGGGGCCATGTTAGCGGCGTTCAGTCTGTCTGTCCGACCTCTCCGATTCGATCACAAGACCACTAAATGTAGGCGAGGTCGCTATCCATGATTGATGCCAGGAGACCCACACCAGCAGGCAACGAGTACGAAGGCGCACGCAGATCCCTCAAACGCCAAATAGTGAAGAGCCTAAGGAAAGACCGAGAGCTCTGGTGGACATCGAAGGGCTTTGCTACCGGAAACAGCTGTATATCAACTGTATCAACTATATCAACTGATACGACCGACTGGCCTTAGAAAAGCAACGGTCAGTGAAACCATAAGTGAAAGAGGTAGCTCATTAATTCACTCACAAAATGGTCGACTGGGATCATGGGCTGAACACTTCGGAGAACATTCTAGCTGGCCTCTTGCAACCCAGCCTGTGAGAAAAGTGCGCACGGGTGAATGGCAGGTAAACCTCAATCGCCCGTCGGAGGAAGAAATAAAGTACGAAATACCAGCAGTGACACGCGAGAAGGCATCAGGACCGTACGGTCCGCACCAGCCCTCTTCAAAGAAGGGGGAAAAACTCATGAACAATCTAACAAAACTAGTTGGTGCGATATGGAGTGAGGGGAAAGTACCTGTAGACTGGGGCACGTCGACAATTATCCCCATCTTCAAAAAGGGTACGCGGACGCTGTGTGAAAACAACCGTAGCATCATCCTGGTAGCTATGGCATCAAAGGTGCTCTCTGGTCTTATCCTTCGAAGGTCGACTGAACATAGGGAGAGGCAGATCCGTGAAAACCAAGCTGAGTTCCGTCCTGCAAGAGGATACATCGATCACATCACCTTCCGACGGATTCTGGAACAGCGACACTGCTTCCAGCAACCAACAATGGTTGTGTTCCTTGATCTGAAACTGCCTTTAGTTTTGTGGACCGTCAGGCACTATGGCAATGTCTGTGGAGCAAAGGTGTCCCCATAAATTCTTGACCTTCCTTAAGGTGCTGTACGCCAACTCTCGCGGCCAAGCGAAGGTCTACGAGAAGCTCTCGCCTGAATTCATCACATCAAGTGGTGACAGACAATGCTGTCCTCTTTCACCTTTCCTCTTCAACTTCGTCATTGATCTGATTATGAAAGACTCACTAGCAGCCTCTAATGCCTCTGTATGTGGAGTGGAATCGCTCCCGTGGCGTCCGCTCACAGATATCGAGTACGCAAACGAGATAGTACTACTTAGATGTGGTAATGTAAACAATATTAGATGGTCTAAATAATTCTGCCTCACGGCTGGCATGCGTTTCACACCGGCAAAGTGTAAGGTGCTACTGGGTAGGTTCGAACCCTAAGATCCTGCAGGGGGAGGAGCCGATTGAGGTAGTGGACAAGTTTGTCCACCTGGGCAGCTGTATCAGTCCCAGTGGTCTCGCGAAAGATTATATTTCCATCCGGAGCAGGAAGGCCAGAGCAGCTTTTGTGTACCTGTGTCACCTGTGGCGTAGGCGTGACAGCTTATCAGTCAAGGGCCGAGTTCACAATGCTGCAGTGCGCTCCATATTACTATACGGAGCAGAAACCTGGCCGCTGCGCACCGAGGAGGTCAAAAGACCTTCACTGTTTCACCATCGATTTCTTCGAGGCATTGCCAGAGTCTGGTAGGGACAACTGAACAACAATGCTGAAGTACGTCGAATGGTATTCGGAAGAAATAAATCACCCACGATAGATGAACTGATCACACTGCATAGGTTGTGCAGGCTTGGCCACGTGCTCCGTATGCCAGTCGACCGAAAAGCACCTTCGTCGAAGGGTTCTTTTCGCACAACCACGTAAGGGGTGGAAACGAGCCAAAGGATGTCTAACAATGACTCAGCAGAAAACCAGCTGCACTGTTGTCTCCCAGGATTGGGATCCCGAGACGGGCCACATCAATGGTTAGAGATATTGTCAGACATGGCCCAGTCACGTCTTCAACGGCGCTCGTGCACCCAAGCTATTGCCTTCAATGTATAGCTCCATTCAAAATCCCTTCACTTCATGGTCCACTGACAATCCTGTATTTACGCACCGATTTATCAGCTCCCGTCTCTAATGCGTAGCTGCCTACCCCACCTCTCCAAATCATCGGTGAACGAAACTGTGGCAGCTACAAACACTGTACAACACGTACGCGGTTCTTACAGCTGATAATGATAATAATGGCAGAGGACAGTACGGATTTACCCAAGAGTACCTCGCAATACGATTACTCGTAGTATGGGGTCTCACTGCTCCCCTTTGACCTTTGTGAAACGAAGTTCCAGCCAGTGTAGCCCGCAGAATCACTGCAGCACAGAAGCCCAACCACGGCGTTAAGGTCTTATGATATAAGGAACCTGTTGCATTTGCAATCATCTAGGATACTCCTGACTGTGTAAGTGTATTATACAGAAGAGACCGTTCAACTGAGTCGAATGCGCCTTGGAAATCCTGAAATACTACAATTGTGGGTCGTTTATTCGAATGGCGTTTTATGGATATATATATATATATATATATATATATATATATATGAGATGTGTGTATGATATGTGTATATCAAGCCCCTTTACGACCGGAATGAAGTTGATTCTCGTGTGATAACCGTACTCATTACAGGTCATTTTTGGAAAAAAAGGTAATATTACTCTCCCTCAAGTTGTCTGGGATAGGCTCTTTTATAAAACAGAGGTTAGCAGATGAGACATGCGATGGCTGAGGAATTCAACCCCAGGGTTGAACAATGTGGATGGAAGGTCATTCAGACCAGGATTTCCGTGGCGCTTGAGAGAACATATGTAGTAGCAGATGACTATGAGAATTGCTGTTCGAAGTGCCTGACCCAGCGGTCCAAGCGTCCCTGTTTATTGAAGGTAGTCAATCCACTTTGATCCCGGATGGTTTCGCTCACAGGCGGTTTCAGGGAAACGGCCGCACGAATCAACTGAAACAATCTTCGGGCATTCCCGGCATTCTTCGATTCCCCCAGTCCCTTAGCCTTATGTCTACCGTGAGCACCAAGTCCAGGCCAATTCGACTATCCAACCGAGTCTCAGATGTGCTAATTCTGCTAACTCGTGCATTCAGATGTTCGGAAAACACAACGATGTTTGACCCTTTGGCCCATCGTACCAGGGCACTCAATAAAATTTGTCTCCGGTGGTGTTAAAGGTATATTCGGTTGGAACGTAACCAGACACGATGAACAGACGATCCAGCTTGTGAGACTTTATGGACGTTGCCAGACAAGCAGCACGGAGGCGAATATTAACGGGTATCCAGTCAAGCAAAGACTCCAGTCCCGGTGATTTAGGACGATGCCGACCCCTGCATAACCTGCTGCAGTTTTCTCTGGATCGCCAGATTTGGGCAGTCAGAAGTGTGGAGAGTGATGGGACAGTTAGATCAATGGCTTTGCTCGGATCTCGAATTCTTTTTTCTTCTGATAGACAGGACACTTCAACTTCATGCGAGATCGGTTACAAGCAAGTGGTTCATCCGGAGAGCGAACATTAAAGGCAAGCTGATAAAGCGGACGTCGATGCTTTAGGATTGACTTCAAGATCCCTGAGGCCGTCGGTGTCGACTGATATGCATATGTCACCGCCAAAGTTGAGCAGTGAAAAGAACATCACGATGAAGGAATTCGCCACCGAGCACCAACGTCAGATCGACCTTAAACGCGATACTGTGATGGTACAACAGCCATCAGGACCATCTACGCCCACCAAGGTCCATGTAGTACAACGGACTTTCGTTGCTCCTGACAAGACGTCTCCCACAACTTGCTGGTCTTGCGTGGAGTGGCATCATTCACGTTTTTCCTTCCGAAACACGTTTACCGAAAGTACAGTTGGCGGAGTCACGAGAGGTTCTACCATCCTCTTAAAGGCAACACATGAAGGAACACAAGTAACTATCTCAAGACAGTTTCCTTTAACAGCAGCACCAGAGACATTCACACCCTTAGAGTTTTCTACATCCAAATTTTACCTCGTATCTCATAGAAGGTGTATAACGATGCCCCCTAACCATATCCAAGGCCACTACTCTGGACTCAACGCAGTGCTAGATTCATATCGGTATCTATTACCGGGGCTCACTGATTTTTTTGCGGAACTCGACCGTTGTGTGAGGCTTGACCCTGCTGATACTCATACAAACTCGAGATAGCTCAGTGGTTAAGGGGTGAAAGTGCTCACCGGTTCGAACCCAAAAGTCTTTTCGATTGCTCCCATGTGGGCTTTCGCAACCTGGCAGTATCTCAGTCCTCGTGCTTCCTTCCGGTAGCGTGGCAACCATACACTGAAAGAGTGTTTCAGCTGAACTATTATTATCACCATTACCACGTGACTGAGTCACCTCAGCTTGCGGGGCTGGATGCATTTTCTGAGTGAGCGCAATTTATTCCTATCTGCCCGCTTGGTAGTTGGTGTAAAATCAGCACTAGCCATGTTCAAACAGTAGATGGATTCACGGTTGCCGATAACTTGGATGATATCATCTTCACTGGTTCTACTCAGGACGAACTTAACCGCTTAATTTGTGTTATAGATCTGATGATAGCGGTTTTTATCTCCATACAGATAAACATGAACCTTTTTTTCATCTGTATACAATACCTTGGAATCAACTCTGACAAACCGGCCGTCGTCCTGGACCGGTTGCCAGCACCGACGGACATGTCATCCCTAAGACACCACCGTCGTACTAGTAAGCCATCTGTCAAATCAGCTTTGAAAGGTGTGGTATTAAACTGGTCACATGAATACCAATCTGCCTTTGGAAGCGTACGGTTATTATATAATTCGTCCTCATTCCTCACACTTCAAGCCAGCTATGGATACTATTGCTGTCAGATGTATCTAACTGCCATTGTCATCATCGACAGCATGAAATCAGTGTTCAAACAATGATGCTTTGCCGCTGCACTCAACTACAGCAGTGAAGAAGTCCGTTTCCATTGGGGGAATTCTCCAATGTTTATGGTATGGCCTAACAATCACTAAGCGTAATTTTGGTGAGATGGAGGAGGACCCGATAATTGTGCTAGCCATCGAAAAGTTTCACACAATGCCGTATGGACGTCATGTCTCTCTTGTTATCGAAAACACAACGCTCAATGGGGTTTTCGAAAGAAAGGGCACCATGTTTACACAAATAACCGTCTGCAAGTTTGGGGTTTTATGATTTCACCATCAAATACCAATCAAATGGAGCCATGAGTCAGGCTGACGCCCTAAACCGATTAGTAGAGTCTTGGCGCAGACAACCTAAAGAAACAGTCATAGCATCTGTAACGGTGGAGCCAGGAGTACACACTCAGCTGGTGAAATTCTACCACTTCGTCATTTCTGCTATCGTCCGTGATGTACATAGCAATGCAGGACCGTTGCTTCAAGTGATCTTTTTCCACCGGACACGCTAGCCACCAACTTGCGCCAACAGCCAAACATGAAAGTTTTTCCAAATTCGACCCCTTCTTTATGAGGTTGGTGATTGTATTCCCCAAGGAGCGTATCACTTCTTAAACTGCAGAAGGTGTTCGGTCATTTTGGAGTTCCGGAAATTTCAGCCTTTGCCACCCGCAGTTCATGCGCCTCCGCAGAATCTTCCACGTTGATCATTAGGCATCAAGCATGTTCAGACACCGTTATTCAATCCGCAACCCAACGGCGATATGGAACAACTTGGACGCACTTTCAGGAGAGCAATACACATACTCGGAAGGGGGGGACTACGCTGGAAACCATCCGAATTCCTCCACCGAGCTACTGAGCAACATCTGCTTTCAACCTGTCAGTGTTCCGCTGGCGGAGGCACCCACGAAGCTGAAAATCCTCTGACTTCTTAACATCGCCCGTCCAACTGCACGTTCCTCGATCACTAAGAGCACTATTATGGAACCACAGTTTAAACGTCTTAAAGGTGCTGTCAGTGCGCTTGAGCACAGTCAGTCTGTGCCAAGAACTACCAAAGGGTTTCCTAGAAATGGACATAAGGCTGCATTGTGCATTGCAGTGGGTATGTACCACACGCTCATTTTCGTTCAATCCTCAGTAGAAGCCAAGGACGACCAAGGAACCGACATGCTTAAGTAAACACTCGTTCACGCCTCCTGGAAAATTGTGGTATAACTTTGAGGAGTGAACGCTGGACGGCGCTGCAAGCGCCAATGAGCCTAACTCGCAAATGATTGGTCAGACGTCTGGCCCGTGGCCTTCCAGCCCCAGCAAAGCACTAATTGGTCAAAAACGTGGCACAGTTGCTTATTGCATTCGAGTGACCACAATATACTGGTTAGGAATATCATGTCCGCAGGGGGGTTGTCGGAACTTACACTAGACACGCCGCACTGAAGTCATGTTTCTGACTTGTTTTTGGGCGTTCAATACGCAGTGTTTACCGCCAGTTGTTCTCACGGATTCACGGATTGATATACAGGGTCGAGGCTTTCGCCCAAGGTTCCTCGGCCGATTCTGTCCTTGTTGTTTAGCAGCTGTCGTTCGCCTGAAAGGCAGTGCTCTTTAACTTCTCAGTGTGGGGCAGTAAGCTTGCCAGCGCGAGGATTCGCTTAAAAATGCCCAATAGTGCCTTGAACTGGGTAATAGATGTAGTGTAAACAACCGTCGGAGGAAGTTTATTCCACACAGAGACCACCCGAAATGAGAAGGATTTTCGCGCTGAAAACAGGCTGAAATGAGCGGGAACGTAGGTGTAATTTCAATCGACAAAAACAAATCCAGAATGTCTGTTTAACTTCACCAGTCTTGAGTGCCATCATAAGAATAAGCTCGAAGGAACAAACCTTAGGCTGACTAGGTCATTGTTTCAGAGACTGAGTTCTGAGTGCGCCAGTATGAACGCGCAGTCAGTTTCTTTAGCTAATATAGCCACAACCTCAATCAATAGACCCATATTCGACCCTCCCTCAGGCATGTTTCGGATCCCGATTCAAATGTCACGAGGAAAAGTTCAGAGTTAGTTTTTTCGAGCTCGATGATGGATGGGAGGCCGGAAGCTTGCTGAGAAAATACATGCCATAGGTCGAAAAGTATGCAGGCTTCGTTGCTCTAGACTATCCTGCGACTTTACCTTTGCGCAAGATACCTTCACAGATATTCAATGACAAAAAGTAACTCGTTGCCAGCTAGATGGAAGGACAACGAAGATTTTGACACTTTTGTTTGTGTCTTTACTCTGAAGTACGAACATCTGAAGCCCGGTTTCACGGCAGAAGATCAGTCTAGGTGCCTTGCTTTTACACCCAACAACCAGTCGTCCCGCGGTGAAGATATCGGAGCCCGGTTTCCGAACTTGGCGACCTGAGATTCTGACAAAACTCACCAGTGAGTATCGGCCCGCATAGCCGTGCGTATCGGCTTGGAGCATGATGTCTCTTTGATGTGCCAGTGACAAGTCCCCCATCAGCTGAATACCTATGACCAAATCCAACATTCCAAGAAGGTTTTATGGTCAAGTCCGGCTGAAAGTAGCCCAAACCCCCCCGTAAGTGGTTGATGTCATGGTAGGTTATCTATGGCCCGGCGTCGTCAGTGTAAACCTGTTGTCACTAACATCGATAACAGGTGTAAACTTCAGGGCCACAAAGGAAATTAATGTCAAGCTCAAAAACTGCAACCAACATCGTAATGCCTTGCTGCTCAGAAATCGCGGTCAAGTTCGGTGATAGTGATAATCAACATCAGTCTAATCGACAGAACTCTTTTTTTCAATTTCAGCGTAACAAATGTGTCAGTTCGTTTGCTGCTCCAATATCGGACTTAACAGCAGGACTGGTGGGAGCGATGCGTCAAACATCATGTGGTGCTGAACAAGTGCTGGACCGCACTGCTTCCGCAGGGAATCTGAAATTGTCTGGCGAGTTGGGTTGCACTGTGAACTATGGTAGATCGAATGCCCAGACTATCAGGTTGTCCGTCACCACACCTCAAGTTTGATCACACGATGTTGGATCGGGTATACTAGCTTGATTTGTCGGATCGGTACACCAAAGCCATTTTCAATCTCATGCTCGCAGACGCTGAACCGATGGGAACCAACATTTTCCAGCGTTCGGCGACCTCCTGAAACACTCATTTGGACTTTGATGGTCGCAATATTAGTCCGTTTTCAGCCGTAGGCACCCAGCACCGTGTGCGGTCATGCCCAATTATTCCCGGAATGAGACGAAGCACAAAACGTTGATGGCGTTCATCTGATGAAATATGCAGCACGGGGTACGCTGACCGAACGTTTGCATGGATGCTTACAGGTCGTCAGATTTTCATAGCCTTTCCCGCTGCTTTAGTGCTGCACTATCTATACATCTGCATTATCTTAACTTTGGAACAATTTGTCCGTAAAATTCGACTGAGCAAAGCACGACTTTCGAATCAAAGACGCGGAGGGGATTTTTATCATTGCTATGCGCCGTAATTTTTTCCCTTCTGCTTGTTTGCTATCAGTCAGTCACGTTTGAACGCATTATTGACAAGGTGTTGAAGTCTACCAGCAACATGTGGTAGTCATGGGGTACAACTGCCCGGTTGTGGCCATCTTGGTTTCTTGCTCAGGGACATGAACCCAGAGTGTGCCAACATAAGCGCACCTTTTGAATGGTGTCAACATAGAACCCAGGTTATTCGAGGGAGACCAGTAGAGTGTTGATGCCGCCAAACGCATTGCGGATTTTGAAGATGTGGTCGCCCTTGGGTCATTGCTCAGTACAATCAGCCACTGAAGCTCGTTCATGCCGGCCGTGCGTTGCCTCAGAATCATTCCAACTAGCCAATCACCAAAGGCCACAAGTGGACACCCAGAAGATGGTCAACGCGTGCCCGCTTAATTCATACCCAGCTTCAACATTCTCAACCATCGTCAAGCCTTAAACGCGCGCCCAAAATTTCCCTGAACCCATGGTTCGAAAGAGGGAAACTTTAACAGAAAGTTTTACCGTTTGATGACAGTCATTCGAATCCTTAAGATATAATAACGTGGCCGCTGTTTTGTTGGAAGTTGTTTAAATGCGCTAGAGGTCTACATGGCCGCAAAATTCACATTTTAATGACCATCAGTGGCATCGCAAGATGTCTCCGTAATGATGATGAAATAACTATGGCAGAGACGGTTTCTTCACGTGTTTCCTTCCGTGTTGGATTTGAAAGTAATTTCAAGACTACCTGAACAATAATTACACCCTGTATGTCGGCGCAAAATCAAAATGGAACAGGCATTGGCGACCTGTATAGGGGAAAGTTTTCTTGGGTTATGGTAGGCATCCCGCGGAACGCAGCCAAGGAATTCATCACGGTTTGTGATTTTTTTGTATTTTATCTGCATATCGGGTGCGTGGTGAGGTTTCGTCTGCACTGTTATACTGAGCACTTAATAGTGTCATTGAAAGAATTAGTGGGTTTGTTGGCAGAACTAGCAGACAGCTTAATAGGGTGGCCTTTACTTCTAAATTCTGGCACAAAGTTCAATGTATGGGGACAGTCTTGTGGACGCGTGTAACGCGCTCGGTCGGGAAATATTAAGATGTCAACTACGGGCAAGCCATCAGAATAGGTGTCGGTCGCATTACTATGATCGCGACGTCGTACTGGGGTTCGTGGACAGTTCCATACATGAACATCTTTGGGAGTTAGTTGGGTTTGTCGTGGTAGTGAGGATTTTTCAGGGAGTCGCAGTAAATTAGGACCCTTCCAGATCAATTAAACGCTTGGGTCCATTGAGGGTTCAAGGCGGTTCATTACCGTCATTCAAACGAGGCAATAAGGAAGCTGTGCCTACATTGGGAACACAAAGTAAGAAAAAGTGTCAAACCGTCTACTTGAGAGAACTATGGTATGAGTTATACTGTGTCCCGAAATAGTAGACAGCCAAAGGTGGTCACAGTTTCTAAGTACTGCAGTTAAGCGACACAGCCTGATTTCAAAAACGGTAATCGATATTCAGCTCGATGCAAACGGGTGTGGGCATATGTGATTATGGTGGACCTGCATCGGCCAAATTGTGCGCACCTAGCGTAGCTCAGAGCGTGCAGTGACAAAAGATCAGAAAAATGTGAGATGTTTGGTTGTTTGGTCCGTTCGCACGATGGGGTGATCTCAGAATGGAGCAGTTATATCCCAAAGAAAAGCGTGAAGGATTTGCAAAATGAGTTGCCTCTGGGGCGCCATATCGTGTGTGTTTAGTGGGTCCCTGTTAGCGTTGTTTCCCGCTATCAAGGAACTAATGGATTCATAGGAGAATTCCCGGGATACAAGCTACAGCCAGGGCAAGCTTAGGCCAGCAGCGAAAGGGTCCGACAAAAGTTGCATTTATTTTAGTATTTTCTTTCTACCATTGCAGAGGGAGAAGAAACAAGTTTCAGCATTGGGTAGGAATATCTTTGGGGAAAAGCTATGTAGTTGTAGTGAGAGGTGTCCACAGTGAAGTCATCTGCATCGCAGGGTGTAGGAGTTGCAGCGGAAACGGACGTGAAACGGAAAGATTTGCCGGATGCAAACATAATAAGTTCTATGGATTCTTCGACTCCTGCAAGTGTGAAAGTCTACGGAGAGTTCTCCAAAAACTTCCACCCACAAAGCAGTGTCCGTCAGGAGCGCCCCTATCCCCACTCTTACTTAATTTTGTGACCGACGAGATAATGAAACAAACACTAGAAGATATTCAAGACACCAACATTAAATAGTCTCCGACGAAAATTTTGTCGATCATTAATATGCAGACGATGTCGTTGTTTTGTGGCTGTGGGACTTGGTAGGTCCCAGCAGCGGAACGGAAGCGTCCCGAGATGCTCGGCAACCGTTGTTTGGGTGCCATAGATCGTGTGGGTTGGTTTCGGCTAATCCCTAATGAATCAATTAGAAAGTGAGTCATTGGTTGCCAAACGGGGATAATATTTAGGAATGTTTCCAGCATCAGAAGTTGCGTTGGTTATGTCATGTATTGCGTAGGCTGAACCATCGCTTGCCGCGGTGTGTTGTTTTCCGTGCCCAATCCAGAGTGGCGGAAGCAAATGAGTGTTCAACGCCTGACCTGGCAGAGGTGTATGAGAGATAAAGAGGCATTTGGGTGCTGTCGGTACTACTCATCTTCCAGGAGGCGGACCGTGAGATTCCCGCTGCGCCTGGTCGGAGACGCTGCAATATATGGCTGATAATCGATGTCACCGGGGTTCTTGTTGTCAGTTTCTATCCAGGTCGCCTGAATGAGTGTCTAGAGGAAACATTGGATCAGGCCCAAACCTATATAACCTATATAATGGGACGGACTACCTGAGCAAGTAGAATATTTATTTTCATAGCAGTAAGACTCTGGCTTCGGCGTGGACAGATATCGGGTATTGTGGACACTGGGGTTTATTAGGCCTTTGGTGAGTTAGCCACTACAAGTTTGCTTAATTATGTTTTCGGTGGTATTGTGCAACATGCACACGAGTTTTATTTGATTATACGTTTCTCCTTTCAGAACCCCTGTCAAGTGAAATCGGCTACCTGAAAACGAGAACTAGGCTGACTACACATTACTTTCGTTCAGATGCAACCAACAAATAGAAGCATAGGGTGGTTGTGTATTTTTCCGGCATGGTCTTAGCAGACAGACAGCATGTAGGGATATGAAGGATCGTCATTTGTCGTTGAATCCGGCTACAATTCATAGTTGGAACCTCATAGTCAGCTCCGCGCATTGGTAGGGGCCCGGCACTTACTTTAAGTAGTCAATGTGAGTGATAACGCGAAAACGCATGCATATTGCAGAGGTGAGGCCTCATAATCAGCGTCGCAGATGGGCCTAGCGGTTGCCAGGAGTGGCCGAGTTGAGTGACAACATGTACGGTTATGAGTATCAGGGGCAGTCGTTCGCAGTTGGATTAGGTCACCGTCCTTAAGTGAGGCGTCATAATCGACGTCGCAAATGGACATGGACCCGGCATTTGCGACAAGGAGGTGTGTGATAACGGCTGCCTTCATCATGGTGACCGGCAATGGGTGCCCTTAGTTGCCATCATTATATTTGCGCTTTATGACGTATTCAAAATGTGGAGTGTCCTATTCCCAATAGGACTGATGTCACTATATTGGTAATTTACCTGTGGTTATATCGTGATGCTGTATTATCCACAGACTAGTTATGCATTTCTGTGAAAGGGAATCATCCACGGAGATGGCCCTCGCATGGCCACTTCACAATCCATGGAGTTATCTAACACAGTTGTACTTGACGGAAGGGGAACCTCATAGGAAAGTGTGTTGTACCTAAGTTTGCTGAATGAGCTCATCCCATTGGTTGAAGCTGAGGAGGGTAAAGCAAAGGACATTACTGAGCGATTTTTCGCGATGGAATTTGCATAGAATATTCTGTAGATGTAACATCATTCTTGAAGAACACCGAAGAACGCTAAATTTTTCTATAGTGCGATTTCGTGGTTAATCTCTCGTAAACGGGGCCCATTATTTACCTTTGCGGGTGGAATAAAACCTTTTGCGCCGAAATGTGGCATTTTGTTGCGTACCTGCTCAAACCAAAAACCATCCTAACCTACGTTCATATTTTCGCAGTTCACCAAATTTCATCGCCCACTGAAGCAAACATACCTCTGGCGGAAAACGTCTAGTGGAATACTTTCCTAGCATCACTGAGACCCCGGGATGCCTAGATGGGGCTCAAAAGTTTGGACTGATACTACGAACTCCATTGCCTGTATGCTTAAGTCCATCAGGGACACGTCGTAGCTTTCGAAAAATGAACTCCATTGTGCGAATACTGAGCGCCCTCGTAAACCCGTAGAAAAATACGAATCCGTAATGGTCCGGGACCTTGAACTTTCGCCCACTTAAACAAAATGCTATGAACAACATAGCACTAGAAGGTGATATGTTACAACTCCGAAAACCCTGTAGTTTCGGCAAAAATACTTTGGGTGTGCTTCTAGTGATCCGCAAGCCAAGCCTTTTGTCACTGGATGGTTCCACGTACGACATCGACGCCTTCCTTTATCAGGTCTCCCTAGGTGGTAACCGCAACACCACTGGTCACGTGACCATATCCCCGATATCAAACGACATCATTTAAAGTTAGCTGAGTGAGAATCTTTGACGACTTCGTTTCGCCTCAGGAAGATCGATGTGGTGCTCTACGGTCGTGAGTTTGTCTTGATAAGTTTGTTCGGTTTCGGGGCGATTACCGGTGCGCTAACAACCTTGAGTTGGTGGGCACGCGCGATTTTCATTGGTTGGAGAGGGTTGGAGTCGCAGCATGGTATCGTTGGAAAAATCACTGTGGACCTGGAAATTGAACGTCCAGGTTTGGAAGCAGTTTGCAATATCCCAGAGTCTGTCAGTAAGGTCCGTCGATGCGACGACATTGCTTTGCGTGGAGTTGTAAAACGCCGCTGCAGTCAGTAGCACACGCCCAGCCATAAGACGGAATTCGACCTCAGCTCAATAGGCATGATGCGTTTTCACTGTTTGACCGATATCTTTTGTGTCTGACAGGTGTTGACAGTGCAAAGGAGCTGCACCCTTTCACTTGACTCTATAAAAAAGATTTTTCTAAGAACCAGCCGAGCAAAGCTCCATTTTTGGAGTAACATCTAATTGATCAGGTCTTCATGTGACCAACTGTCCAAAACCGACGGCTAACCAAATTCAGGTCTATCGAAGTATAAAATGTCGCCGCCTGAAGTACAGCAGTTTGTAGTTGAAATATCCGGAGCTGCTTATTTTCATTAGCCGTGTAGAAAAATAACGAAGTAGTTTCGCCGTTTACCGGTGGTTCTCAGAAGACCATAAGGTACTCATCAATAGTAACCACACCTAGTTTGTGTGGTGCCACATGCGTTATCAGGGACGTCCTTCCACTTGTACGTGTGTTGCACAAACGCATTCTTCACACCTAACCCTTAAACGGAACTGTCGTGCAACTCGTTGTCTGCTCTGCTGTGTTCACCCCCGCACAAGTGCATCGATTAGACTGTATGACATGGCTCAACTCATTGAGTTCTGCTAACTCAAGAAGGCGTCCTATGAATGGCAACACAGCGGACGTGCGCGCATAGGTCAAAATTATGCTGCGGCATAAGCCCACTATCAAATTTAGCCTCGATGTTTCTTATCTATCGCATGAAGTGCACCCCTTGAGTCAGGCGGCAGTGTGTTTTGGCTGGTTTCGTTGTTTAAAGCAACAAAGTGTGTCGTTCAATGTTCTGCCATTTTGTACACTGTGAAGGCAACAAAGTGTGTCGCTCAATGTTCTGCCATTTTGTACACTGTGAACACTACCACGATCAGTAAAGTCGACCCTGCACAGGCACCCGCATTGAGTAAGTTCTTCATGTGAACGAGTTGCCCCATCAGCGTATCGCCTAGTTGTGAAATATCACGACTGCTTTGGTTGGAGAGTATGTAGTTGGTAATTTAAGATACGTACCACTGGCATAGACTCTTCACTGCTTGCAATGGTTTAACCCCCGGTCCGATTTCACCACCTTGGTTTGCTGGCTGAAGTGCATGTCCGGTGAAACCTGCCGGATACCAAACAATGATTGTTCAGTCTCGCTTTGGAATAGAGCTGAATTGGAACTGCAATCTTTATTCATTCGGTGAGCCTGTGTACGTGTTACCACCCTCTTTAGACTCAGAGCGTGAGTGGAGTTAATGTTTGAGTAACAATCTGATTGGGCTTGTTTTGGATACACGATGATTTTAAGGTGGCAACTGTTCGGACAGACTTTACTATCAAAAGCGGCAGTCGTTCCCTAAAATTCTTTGTAGTTTGCAGCAAATAGATCGACAGGAGGTCATTAGATGATAAGTAATATCATAGTTACAAAGCCAGCAACGCCAATTAGGTTTGCTCTGGACCTTCAGAGTGAAAAACAAATGTGCAGTGCTTAGGAAAAATACACACTAAGGTGGGCGCGAGAAGGTAGAAAACTTGGAGTATTAGATATAGTGCGAGCATGGAGGACACCGTCGGACAGTTCTGGCAGATGTCGATTGACGATGAAGTCTTTCAGCTTTGCAGTTTTCCTGAAGGATGTATGCTGTAATGTGGATGCTATGACGTCATATTGTAATAACAGCCATTCAGACTTGCGTGCTGCTAAGCTGCGAACCACTATTGGTAGCCCTGTCACCAATCAGGCCTAAGGACACCTAAATACTGACAGAATTCAGATAGCAGTATAGACGTCAACTGCTGGTATAAATATGGCCATGGGTCATCGTGTTTGATGGGCAATTTTTGTCAAATAAGGCCCTGTCGGCGGATGGGGGCAACTGGGAGTCAGTTGACGAGAAATCATGATGCAGTGCGTCTTCGCACAAAGTTAGAAAGTAAGTTGTATAGTACCCTCGATTGTCGACAGGTTTGTCTAGGGTTGCGAAATGTGTGCAGAGCGGCCAAGTGTGGCAAGGTGCGAGGGCAACTTTGGTTTAAAGGGAGCAGGACTGGTTGAATCCGTGTATGCAACCCTGTCGATTATAACGGCCTGCATCCACATGTCTATATATCGATGCCGAGTGCTGCCAACAAGATGATCGAGGTGCCAAAGAAAATTGGCGCCGATTATAGGTATTCAAATGTTGTCGGCATGGATCGCTCATAGTAAAGGCTACCGAAATGAAAAGTAAGCATTGGTTCTAAGGGATTGCGGGCCCACAGCGGATAGCTGTTGGTTTGGACCGGGAGATTACACCTACTCCGGCCAAATTGATGTAGCTCGCGTATTCGAGTGCAGGCTCTCTACCGGTTACGTTCATAGCCATTGCAGATTGACCTGTCTGTCCCCCCACCCATGAATAAGGAAGGATGGTCGAACGTAACACTTCTATTGAGCAACCCCAAGTAACCGTCGAAACCGGCATGTATCTTCGAAAGTTAATGATGGAGATAAGCACGGGTAAAGGGAGGTCTTCGCGGTCGCTGGGCACCGAAGCGTATTTATTTGAGTGTTGGGCCCGCGCAACACTAAGCAGCAAACATTTACGGATTCCTACTTCTTTGAAAAGCTTACTGCCATTGATGCGCCATGGACACCTCAGCAACTGCAAGGAGAAGGATCCCTAGTTCGATGTTCTTGAGTTATTGCCGAACTGGTCGGACTTCGCTTCTCTCGAAGCCCACGACCGGCTTCGCCCTGCTTGGGCTGTCGAAGAGTTTTCAGCAACCTTATGAGTAGCGTATTATGTCTAAAAACGTACTAATTAACTACATGAGGCACGGTAGGAAAACATAAACCAAAAGCCTCCTCCTTGAGGAACAGTAGCGTAAGACCCAAGAGTCATTAAAAATGGTTACCGAGACCCACGGCATGTATACGTGGGTCTTCATCTTGACTAAGCAAATTCATCGTATCCTAACTTGACATAGTGTAACCGTGAAAATCCCGCAGTTAATTTGAACTGGTCAAAAAAAGTTGTTGGCGAACCCGTGCACAAGGCATATTCCTTTAGGTTGGTCGAATCGAAGAAGTGCACCCAAGGATCCTGAAAGAAACGTTGTTCAGTTTGGCTAAGCACCTTTACCTGTTGTTTTATCAGTCACTGAACGAAATGATCTTCGCTCCGCTTGGAAGGAGGCTGTTTTCACATAAATCTACCAAACTGGTGACCATTGATTGCCCGGAATCTACTGGCTTATTAACATCACTAGAATTTCGGGCAAGATAATTGAAAGCATTTGAAACGGTAATTCTAAATCACCTCATTGTTAACATCTTGGTGTCCCCAGCGCAAACCTTCCTTGCGAGATGAACAGATCGTGCTCATGGACAGCTGAGCACAAGCCAAAGACGAAGAACCTACATTGGACGCCCTTTTTTCAAATTCGCAAATGCGCTCGATGAATTTCCACATGATCCACTAGTCGGAAAACTCGGGACCCATAGGTTCAACGGCAGTTCTATGCTAGATTAAAATTTTCCTTTCAGGAAGAACCTGCGATCGTTATTGGAAGAGATATCTAAGAGGCAATTACAAGAGAGGATGGTTGCGTCAGTTGTGGAGCAACCAACAAGGTGATGGAAAGTTAGGATGACCGTCGGGATCTACATTAAAACGAAGGCAGATGTAGCTAAAATTAGTCAGGGGAGAGCGAAATGAAATATACCTTGCAGTTTGTCTTAGACACCAATAATTTCAGGGCTCCCTGTTGTGTGACAGATACCTTCACTTCGTCTTTCAAATGATGGGAAAAGTATCATAAATCTGGAACACGAGACAGCTGGCATATAGTCAACTATTCATTAGGAGAGAAGTCCAAAAGAAACGGAACCACGCAGCCCAGATTTGGACTGCGGTACACACATACACCGGCCCACTGAAGCTGCAAGCTACGGCTGTGGTTGCCTAATGATGTTAGTTGGCCCGAAAGCGTCTTGCGCTTGAGGGTTGCGTTCACTTAATGCTTTTCGTTTGCTCATATTAAGTGACAATTTCTGAACCGACCCTCCGCATGGGTTTGGTTTGCGGACAATTAAACTTTCACGATAATTTTTTTCATCACGATTCGTTAGTTCAATTACGGATTTCAAGTTGATATGCTGACACGCCTTGAGACGTGTTTGACGGATGTTTAAATAGTCGCTATTTCATGATTGTACCCACAGTACGACATTATTAAATAAACGTCGCCCTTTCGACGATTGCGGTCCTGCGATTTCGTTCGTCCCTAAACAATGGTTTACGTGAATGTTGGCTGTGTTCAACGAACATGTCAAAATATAGGAAACATTCTGGAGGTTTTACCGCAGACAACGCCACTGGAATTGGATCGCGTGATAGATCAGGAAATGCAATCACCCTATTCTCGTCTGAACAGTTCTCCCTCTGTATTGGCGCATTCACTCTCGGTGGCACACGCCAAATCAGGGAAGAAATAAGCTCGAGCTTTGCCCTTATTAGAGCTCATCAGCAGTGCGATTCCTTAGCCGTGTTGGGAGTTGAATACAAGTTGTTTGACATTGAAAGCGAATGTCACCGCTACACTACCACTGCACTCTAGATACACGTGATTTATCACGCTCGATCAAGGGAACTCGTTCACACTAAGTACTAGCCAAACAATTGCCCAGTATCTGTCCTGGTTGAGTTGATCGACCGACCGGCCTTTTACAACCTCTCGGTGGAGTATTGTCGTGAACTCTTGTAGTCGCTTTGACAACTGAAGGAGGTTCGAGATATCTACAAGCCTTTTTTGTGACTAATTGACAGGTGATTTCAGTTGTCGTTCTACCAGATATTTATAATGGACTTTGTGGTAACCACTCAGAATAAGCACGAATTTTCAATGTGGATCTCAACGACGATTTTATACAAAAATGGAAGTGCGCCCGATCTTATTTGAATTAGTTTGGACAAGGGCAGTAAGAACGCTCATTTGCTCGACGGAACATACTACTCCTGAGGATGCGCAAAACTCTTCAACAAACCTATGAGTTGTGTTTTCTATCAAGCAAACCTTCTAGGACCCTTTGGTTGTCGTAAGGGCTGAAAAAATGTGCAACACAATCAGCTGGAGAACTTAATTAACTACAGATCCAGTCGCTGCTCCCGTTAGCGCCAAAGCACTTTTTATCACCACAGCAATTTTCAACCGCATGTATTCCTTCGAGAGAACGTCTTCCCTGTTCAGTTGCCAGTATATCAATTGATTAATTTTGAAATGCAATCGGACTCAGTTGATACCGGTCGTGGTTCCCAGCCTAAAAATCATTTGGAGTCACCGTGAGGGTGCGGACAGACACTGAACGCCTTACTTCGCAGCAACCAGCTACCATGCACTCCAAGCCCATGTTATCCGTGAGTGGGTGCTCAGCCACATATCTTTTTTTACACAAATCATTCGATATCATGCAAAATTTCCGCCCTAAAGTTGGATGACCGTTTAGTGCGTCTGTCGACTGGCTGCTCACAGTTACCAGCAGACCTAAAGAAAGCTCCCCAATAGAACACTCCATCATTTTTTTCTAATGGTACTATAGAAATAGACAAGCATATCCCATGGATCAGGTTTTGGCAAGAATATCATCAAATTTACGAATGAGGAAATCCTTCTAGACACCCGGTCGGCGAAAACGACTCAACGCTCTCATTTCCGGATAGTTTATACCTAAACTAAACTGCATCAGAGCATCTCTTTGTGCCTTTACAGAGTGACACGAGCAACAGAAATATAAAAAAGAATTAAAGCCTCACTGAGGCACTTCATCAATCATGACCATTATTCTCCTATATTGACTCACTTTAAATGCTTTGGAAAAGCGGATATGTAGAGCCGTATTACACAGGACACTTGCCGGTCATAATTAGGTTTTATTTACAGCCTTACAGATATACTTGTCGCAAGGAAGACGGCCAGTGCATAGTTAATTTCTGCAACCTCATGAAGTATGCCTTAAACAAAATAAAATTACCTGTGACAGAGGTTTGTTACTCAGTAAGCAGAGCAATACTACAACACTGCATTATTTAGACTGCGTCTTTCACCACCCTCGTCTTTCCTGTTTCCAGTTGCGATCAATCTTTGTTCAGCTTCATAAAGCGGTTTGAAGACGGACCACGTAATCTACGAGCTCTGAGCGTCTGTGATTTCAACTTCCCTCATCCGATTGACCGAAGGCCTCGTCTCAAAAGAGGATAGTCTTTAAGTGATTACACAATGCATCTAGAAGGTCTGACTGGCGTTTATGTCGCAGCGGTCATCAATCAATTTACAAGATACCACGATCAAAGCAGTGTGAAAGTAATGATATAGCCCAGTTGAACCGCTCTCACTTGGTTAAGATTACTTACGATACAACACGATTCGCCCAGCATCTTCTCAAAAGAAGGGCCGGGTGAGCTTAGAACTCCTGGAATCCTATAGTCTTTCAATTTGATGAATCCTTCCTTCCAAGGTTCTAAAATTTGATTTTTCTGTGAGCTCTATCGTCTACAGAATGGATGTCCGAGTAGAAGGTTGACAGTAAAATGCTTTTTGGATCATAAGTTCGCTGTATAGTGTCCATCAGCTTTACCCAGTGGCACCACGCCGAAACAGTCTTCAAAATTCCAAGAGAACAGTGAGTTCATTGCAGGGATGCAATTGACGAATGCCAGACTGAGTGGAAATACAAACAATGAGCGAACAGAAGAAACTGATCTGAACCTATATGATAAAGGCCGCTGTTGGAAAACCGCAGGCTTAGTGCAAAATGTGGTCCTCGCTACCTTAGGCGAGAATTCCTGTGCGACTGATAAGCTGAAAGGACGTGGTATTTGACGCTGTTCTAGAAATTAGCGACACTGGATTACTCCAATACAATGGACGACTCCATTGCACTACTAAAACCACCTCTGCAATCCGCTCACAACTGGTACTGCATAGGCTAATGCGAACCACGCTACTTGAGTAAGGAAAGCAGACAAACGTTCGTAGAACCGTCCGGGACTTATTGTTTGTCAAAACGTGATTGCCAACACGGATACATGGATACAGAATGCAAGGACAAAGATGGACCACCTCAGTTACACAGATAACCCCAGTGCAAGCAGCTCGAACAGCGGAGTGACTTAGTTACCACACTCCGCGCATTACCTGAGAACGTAAGCATAAGCCGTAGCAAAATCTCGATATATATATATATATATATGCACAGAGATACCATGCCACATGACACCGTGCGTTAACAAGTCTGATAATGTCGAGTTATCTGTCTTTGGGACCGGCCTTCTTCATCGCACAATGGCAACTCAAACACAACTCAGTCCCAAAGGCAGGTGTGAAGGATGCACATAGTGCAACACACACAGGCACAAGCGGCAGGACGTATGTGACTTTCACGTTATTCACAGAACGTATAATAGTATACTGACAAGTCTAGTCAGGTTAGTCGCATTGGTAAAGTCATTTGTTCCTCGGTGGTCGAAACGTCCGCTCTATGGTCACTAGGATGTTCTCTATGAAGCATCCATGGCGCCTAAACTCCACTAAGCCCTCCAAGCTCAGTTCATGAATGATCTGTCGACAATTCGAGCACTTTCTCTTCAATATGTATTAAAAGGAAGCCCATTTTTTGAGTAGTGACCGTTATTTAGTAGAACGAATTTTTTACATAAGTAGATAGCTTACTTGTCAGGATCCCGTTCAGGCACACCGTCACCTTGAAGACTGAGAATCTACAGCTAAAGTATGAAAGTAGTACTTGAAATCGAATATCCAAGTACAAATTTCTCTCTGTGCATGTTCCGTGTAATGTGCATGTATTTTCGCGGGTGAAATTCGTTTTAGCTGATGTATTTCCCTGTGATTAGTATCCATAAAACACCACCGTAAACCATTTTACTAACCACAGTAAGTCAGGAGAATGCCTACTTTTTTCAGCAATTTGACCATCCCAGATACAAGATGTCATCCTATTATCATCATTCTCGTCGTTTATGAATCGTTAACTAGTTGTCATCACTTGTGAGAACGTTTCCCCACACGCCACTACTCATAAAATCTCCAGATGTTCCACAACCGATTTCGGCCATTTTTGGGCTCATCAGGTAGGCTTAGTCCCCGAATTTTCATCTATCTTATATTGTGCTACTTCACCAAATTGAGCAGAGCTTTAATTTTCGTTCACTGATTAATACTGTGTTGAAAAGAGGGAAGCGTGCATTGGAGGTAACAGCTCGAAACAACGAATGTTAGACTCAATCACGACGGCCTATAGCATCGAGCGTGGTTCGTTGATGCCAGGTCGATGAACATGCATAACTATGCATTGGAGACGATATCCTAGATACAGAGACAACATCGGGTACACACCGGAACTGTCTTTGGATGTTTAATCCCATACTGAGCGAAAACCTTGAGTAGTATCAAGCACACCTGAAGCTGCATCTATACAGTCAGATAAACTGGCTTTCCAAGTGACGCAACACTCAATGAAATCGGATGCTGGCTTCATGCAGGATATAGAATGTGCGCCTCGAGCTGCCTGAACGAATGGCTTTGAAAACTCGTCGATCTAATTCATCACACAAGACAACCAATGCGAGGATTCCAGTTAAAACAACTCGCAAGGCGGTTTAAAGCAAATTATCTTAAAGTTACAGTGAGTTCGTTAAGGACGAGACACCATTACCGCACGAAATTGGATTAGTCTATGAATCGCACACACCAAAGAATTTCTCGAAAGGGAGACAAATGGAGTGGGGGGTTACCAATCCCTCTTTCAGAGAGACCAACCAAAACGATTGAAAAACAAGACCGTGTCTGCTATCCAGTACGGTTGGCTAATGTATTACCATTACGTTTGTAAAAAATGGAACGCTCCCTGATTAAAAGTGAGCATTTTATTCGTATAACTGATGAGATTCTAAAACAAGACCTACCCACGAACTCAACATGGATGCGCCTTATCGAAGTCCGTCCCCCCAATCGTAGGTTGGTTCCGAAAGGGTGCATGCTAGCTGGATGACTTTCAGAGGTCTTACTATTACATCTGTCTGGACGATGCGACGTTACAATCTAAAACGTTTTGTCCCGAG
Source organism: Clonorchis sinensis (assembly GCA_003604175.2). Lineage (NCBI taxonomy): Eukaryota > Metazoa > Platyhelminthes > Trematoda > Opisthorchiida > Opisthorchiidae > Clonorchis > Clonorchis sinensis. The sequence goes on from CM030370.1 coordinate 63,621,457, forward strand.
TAGGAGCATCCCGCGTATTGATGGCAGTGATTCACTTCACGATGCATTACGCTTTATCGAACTGCGCTTTCACGTCAACAGAGAAGTGATCATCTATGGTTTGTGTTATTTCTTCGCGGTCTAGCTGGTGTACCAGTAAATCTAAATTAGCCAGAAAACGCCTGTTTATCGACATTCAACTAGACTTCATCAGTAAGGCGTTTCCAAGTATTTGCATTACAGCTTACGTTTAATTAGCAAGCTGTTAATATGGATCTGAATTTGGAGAACAGGTTGACAATGACGGGTATTTATTTTACGGACGCAAAGTAGCTGACAATCTGGACAACGTAATATCCCCAGGTTTTCTGGATAAAGGATGACTCTCAGAACGGCACTATGATGGACAAAGGTGCCTCATGACACTGAAACTTACTAGAACGAAAGACCATGCCTGCACACTTCAATGGCAAGTATATGAATCCAGCCCTCAACTGTTAAGTCATGTTTAGGCCAATTGGAAGCTTGCAGCAAGCCCTTACATTTTTATCTCCCAACCCCTCGGAGCTGCATCACCGCTAGGGGTCTGCACGCTGCATAATATTAAACTCCGAGTAAATTGTCTGTTGCCGTCCAACTGTGCGCGTGTGTCCAGTGCTTCAACCAATGTTAATTGCAGCCCTATTCGGACAATCATCACTCAGTATGCACCAATAAAAACCCGACCACAAGATTTTATTCAACAAATTTCACAGCTTACTGGATACAAGGTGTACGCTAATAAAGCCATAAAATGGTGGAGCGTGAGTGCACTTAATAAAAACTAATTTGATAAGACAACTGCAAATTCTGGTCATTTAACCGAGCATACCTGGACAAATACATATGAAACCACTAGAAACATCATGGGATCTAATAAGGAATTGGTCGTATATCGATTGCGGCGGTCGGAACTGATTTTATTACCACAGAGAGGGTGTAAACATGAGACCGTTGAAGGGATGGTGTACCGTACAATTGATGAGGAAAAAGAATTTATCGTTGTATAGCCCTATAAAGTTTGGGGGTTTCGGTCCGTGATATCGAAATCTCTTTTACTTGTGAAAAATGTGGGTGTTTTTCAGCAGCACCGAGAACTAACACAGAACTGCACGCACTGCAAAAAAAAATCAGTTTTTGCTTGTTCGCTTTTTAAGAATGGCTGGTGTATCAGTAGATTCTATTTTCTCTAATCGCGTCGCATAAAACTAGCCAACCCGCCATCTGCAACAGTACGTTCATTTTTGACGGTCATGTGAATTTGAGTACTTCATTTTGAGTTGCGGTCTCACGCGACGCATATTCTAGATTACGGTCACAACAAGGCAGACTACATTCTTTGGCAATTGACAATAGCCCATCCGGTCACATAATCCACACATTCTTTTCATAACAGTGAAGTAACTCTGAGACTTATTACAATCGTTTTTTCCGATATGACGACCAGTTCCTGCAGTTTTATGCGTTCAACATGTAAAATTCCGGCACCTGCCTTGCACCTTGTTAACGATTGCTGGTGTGAATGTTTATAGGCTGTCACAGTTCGTACGTGCGGGAGTATGGTAAACGACGGCAAAAACGCAACTTTGTTCAGTAAGACTTCTACACATTGTAATAGTATTACGATAAAATTCATAACCATCTCCAGGACAGTTATGAATAAAGGCAGGGCCACTTACGAAGACCTTCGAAGATGGAGCTCTCTGGGACAAACACACCGAAGTAAACGTTGACACACTATAGAAAATACCGTAGCTAAGGAAGCCGGATACCAAAAAGCACATGACCCCTCACTCAGTTACCTATAACTTTCAGACACAGGCCATCCAGCGGTGGCAGAGTGAGGCCTTTGCGCATTAATGTCATTCAGATACGATGCACACAGAGCATCAACCGCCGTACAGTTAGATTGATGTTGATTATGGAAGCTAAGTAGGAAACTGACCACTCGTAACCGGAAAATATTGCTGTGGATAATTGAGATGCGCAACACACATTTCTAGTCAGCTCCCAGATACGTTTTTCATCCGCTTAACACAATTCAGTCGAGAACGATGTTGCCGTACGTTGTTTTCTGCAGTGCGGTTTAAATACACACGACGGTGCTTACATGGATTGCGCAGAGTTCAGAGTGATGAGCATCTGATCCCCGAACTGTGAGGCACGTGCCACCACTGTTGAAAACCGTAATGAGGCCGGATCTCGCTTAGATGGATTGAAAACAACGAAATCTAGTGCCATGACACAATAAGTTTGTCCTGCGTTTTAGCGAATGCTGTCATTTGCATTCAAATGTTGACAGCAAGTCACCCAAAACGAACTCAGTTATGACATGTATGCCGGTACCAGAAGTATTGCATTAGTCCAGGTTCAATTACGGAATTTTGTTAAAATTTCGCGGTGTGCTCTATGAGCGACATTTACGTGAGTAAATCAAGGTCATAACTCATACCTCACGATTTATAAACGGGCCACTTGGTTACAAATGGATCGTATGACTTCATAAAGATTGAGATGATTGCCGCAAAGTCCCTCACAAAAAAGTCTACCCTCCGGAAGACCCTTGAAATTTTTTCTTACCGTCGTCTCTCTTGGGAGGCCCACTTATTGTGGTAAACACGCATACATAAGCGCTTAAACCCAATGTTTACTAGGTCAGAAAAGGATGAGATCTGTAGGTAGCATTTGCTCAGCATGAGGTAACGAGTAATTTCAAATTTCTCCTAATCTGCCGTTTAAGTCACAATCTGGTAGAGAAACTCTACTGGTCTACCATCAATACGCAAAACGGACCACCTTACAGAAGAACGTAGACCGTATGAATCAACTGACCATTGACTAGTCGCATGAAGAAAGACGGAACAGGAATCTAACTGACAGGCATGTGGGAGTGGCCACTACAGACCATGTGACGGATACAACTGCTAGGACAAAACCCACCGGAACCCATAATCAGAACAAAAACAGCCAACGACCTCGAGTGAATATTCGTGCTTGACACATGCACAGTAAACGAAATAGAAATTGCGTCATGGAAAATCGAACATAAACGACAACGGGCAGGGGATGAAGCAAATGACGGCTATTACGATGAGCCTCATGCGGTTGTCTGCCTACGTGTGGGAGCCGGGTATAAAATAGGACTGGTAGGAAATCTAGAAGGCGGACCAGGTAACAGACTAGGTGGATTCAAATAGCTTCACACTTCTGTGTTGTATCTTCCTGTACGCTTCTCTGTTGTGGATAGATGATCAGCATCCGAAAGGACGTGGAACAAAAACTAGAGATCTAGTGCACGGTTTTCTGGGCTAGTATTAACAGACAGTCATTTCAAGTTGCACCCGGTTGAGACCACTGATAGAGCACATAAACTGCCACAACAGTTGAAGATAGAGCCAGGGTGTTGTGAAGCAGCTTCCGTCTACCGTCATCCCGATGAATGAGAACCACAGGACGGAGAGGAGGACCGTAAGGATGACTAGGATTCTCAGTGATCACGGGCCTTATTCGACCGTTATTGCCCGTCATTTGACTCAAACCAGAAGACCCGTTAGGACTGTTTCCAATGCTCCCAAGGCATGCTGGCGATCCGTTGGACGAACGGTATGGGTTTTTGTGACTACCATTCATGATTGACCTGAGACCACGGGGAAGCGAGGACAGCGAGGGTGCCACCTGATATTTGCAACATGGATCCCACTGCCAAAAAAGCGCGTAAAAACTGGCAGCCATGGAACTCAGACCACTGAAAAAAGTTGTGCTCATTCGTAGCAGTCGCGGAGTTAAAACGAGGAGGGCGGTTCCCGCAGGAGTGTCGTTTAGCCACCGGGAATGAAGATTGGACGATGAAGACAGGATGTAAGAATGATGCGAATTCCAGAAAGCCGCGAAGCCTGCTGTGGCCAACGCAGAAAAACCTGCATGAGAGGAAGAACACTGAAAGCTAACGACAGCGTTCAAAAAGCTTTTTGTATTTAATTGCTAATGTACCCAGCTGACAGGAATTAATAACAGCGTGCTTTCGACTATTGTTACATACGCTATCAGCCCAAAAGTTACGGAGTGAGACCACCTCGATGTCAAGTGAAGCGTCAATAAAAATGGGTATTTGTCTTCGAGACGGAGTGTGTTGATTGAAATGAGTCAGCCGTTGTCCATGCGTCAAGATGTGGACTGCAGACAAAGGGTGCAGATCGGGTGTGAAATTTGAACTGACCCTTAGATGATTGGCTCAACTATAGCACGACACACATGTACTGATTGGTCTTATTTGTCTGTAACTGATACTAGCTGCTTGAAATCAATTTTCAGCTGGCGAGCACCACGCGTTGTTTGTCGTCAGTACATTGGTATGATGACTGTTTCCCAGTTGATTCCTTGTCTCTTGTGTTTTGAACGGGATCGTCCAGAGAAACGAACAACAGACCAGGTCGGCGAGAACAAATAAACACATGAACTAGCGCCGAAAGTGACGCGATCAACAGTGGGTGATCAATGATGTGTAATGCATTTTGTCGTTTGTACTGACATCATCCTCGTATGAAAGATCCTCCTCCTATCCTGGCACAACTGCTGGTTAGTTTACGTCAAAGAGCGGGAACACTTCACAGGGGCTTCGCTTTCATCATAGGTCAGTAGTAGCTCACATCTTTGGTTGTGCAGGAATTCGAACCCAGGGCATGGTACATGCAACAACGCGTTATCGCTGCTCCCCCGGCGCATGCTAAACGCACTTGAGTTATCGCGCCAGAACAGACGTGTTCACGTTTCCTCTCTCTCTCGCGCGCGCTCTGGGGTGGGATAAGCAGAATAAGTGCACCAGGACAAAAGGAGGACTGTCTAACCGAGAGTGACGCAATTACAAATCTCACAGATAGTGTGTTGTTACTGGAAGCCCACACTACGTTCCTCATTTAGTTATGCAACTAAGTTGACACGTACTTGGTGAGTCTCTCACCACATTCCAAACCACACCCCTTTTGGTTTTCTAAGGCATGTGTCAAGCAGCTGAAATGAAGCATGCATAGTGATACATGATATTACGGTTTAGATTGGAGTCAATGGATTGCCTCAATTTTACATCAAGAATTCAAGACAATAAATAGATACTGATCAGATTAGGAATAGTCCGCAAAATCACGAGCGCCCTGGAGGAATGCTACCTGTGTGGATGAATCGAAGTATTGATCGACCAAAAGAATTCTACGAAAAACACTGTGCTTTGAGACCGTTGGTTCAATCGAAATAAACATGGCAGTTGATGAGAGTTTAGCTTCCTAGGTACTTGTATGTGGTACACTTTTTACTGACTCATCTAGAAAAAATAGAGCCAATCTGGACAGGCGACAATAATTTGATGTGTTGCATGGAGCTTAAATACTAAGACAGTATTCCACTCAGAGAGTTCACTACATTGCTCTTGTTAGCGGCGACCTAGTGAACAGAATTCTGCAAGGCAAATCTCCTCAAGAGAGGTAAGCTCCCACTTTCAGCCTGATGATCCTTTTGGTGGTATAATTGTAGAAAACGAGACAAATTCGTTGTATCAATCAAAAACGGTCTAGAAACGAGACGACTGTAGAGTAGTTCGTCTACAATGGTTTTGCCATTTTCTCTTCAATTTTTCATGCAAGAGTGAACAGGATGTTTCCAGTGATTTGTACTTTTTCACACTCAACGAGTCATTCACTCGGAAAATTCGCTTTTTAGTATGGCAGCATAACTAAAGGTTCAATAATAAACTCATAAAACACTGTAACGTGATTAGTCGCTTATATCCAAGAAACTATTTCGTTCTTTTTAGATCCGTCTTATAAATAACCGGTTGCCAAATGCATAAACTGAGGATTAGCTGTCTTACGCCTAGGAAAGCGTTCACGTCCTGCATAGGACGGCGTCTTCAAGTGCTATTCGAGAGGCGTACTTCTGGCAACAGTCAGGAAAGATTAAACAGGCGGTGGCGCTTCCCGGGTTTTAGCAAAGGTTAACTTGAGCGAACACGACAAGCTTTTAGTATGAACTCTTTGAATTCGAAAAACAGACCCAATATTATGAATACCGTTCATTTATTGCACACTACATTGGCATGCTAATGACCTCGGTAGACCCACAAGTTAGCCTGCGTCATGCGCACAACACCGTTCTGTTAAGCTACAGTCCGGATTGAAGGCAATGGGATGTGAAAACAGGATGACGCAACGTCGATACCTCGTTAGTAATCCAGCGGTGTTCTCCCGCAATATGCAGCCTACAATTTGTGCCCGAGGACTTTAATTTGAAACATCCAAAATTTTAAGAGATTCCCCGGTACACCTTAGTACCCATAAACATCATAGTAAATTGATTTAGTGGAGTTTTACGGTGAAATGTTTTTAGATTTTTAAACGTAAACACCAAGTAAAATGGAGCAATTCTCTGGAAGAGTCTGGAAAGATTTCAGAAACACCCACTAGAAAATGTGCAACACTCTGAAGCACCTTCTGAAGAGTTGTGAAGGCCTTATGATGCAGTATAAATCAATGTAGTTCCTATCCTCCTTCAGCATCATCATCTCAGTCTTTATTCCAGTCATCTATCGATCGTCACTAAGTTCATTTCGCAAGTATTCTCTCTGGGTGTTTACTTGTGCCTTGGAAGTATTTACGGAATGTGGGAGGGTGGTGAGAGGTTCAAAATATATAAAAGCATTCTTGAGGAGTTTGACCTCCGGGCATCGCAGATTTTTGTCGTATGCTGAGATGGGCGGCGAAACGTAGTCTTTCTGGAAAGTGAAGTGCTACTATACGGTTGAAATTGCCTACAAAAAACTGCGATAAACTAGTGTTTTATAATGCAGTTTCGAATAGATTTAGCAGAAAAGGTTGCCAGTTTGCATTGAGTAGACGATAAAGGTTGACAATTATGCCATTGATTCACCCGTTCCCAATGGTGCCCCTATCAAGACACATTAAACATCCGGAGCGTACAATAGGAACAAAGAGGAATGATCTGTCGCAAAAAGTTGATGGAAATAGGTGAATAGGTATAGTCTTCCTATGGTGAGCCCACACACCGATGCATCACTTCCATAGTGTGCACTAATGATAAAACCTCAACCGATGACGAAATGTTTGTCCAGCCCAGGCAACAATTCCATCACCTGCGGCATAATACCAGCTACCCTCATTTACTTCGCTATCAGAAACTTTCTTACTGAGCAAACGACAAACGGGGAAACAGGGCGCAGGGCCTACTTTCCCCCTGATTCTACAACACACACGGCTCAGTTGATTCTGAGGCGATCCGGTATTTGGGATTTTAATTCCGGCGCCACCAAGTAGGTGGTTTACTACGGGACTACATATGTCTTTCCCACGCCCGGCCGACAGTGTTGTTCATTACTTTCCAACTATTTGATTGAAATATCTAATGAAGATAGTAACCGAGTTGGTCATGAGCATTTGTATTCAGATGGAGGACCATTATCGAACTTCATCGTACACTACCCTAACCATGTCCATGTGTCGTTCGCCCTCTATTAAAGACAGAACGAGAACGTTAATAAACTGTTTCACATAGTTCTTCAATCATCACCGATCCGTTGAGGACGTAGGTATCTGCTGCTCCATGTATTTCTCGTTTGAGTAGCAAGGCTGCATGCTACAACGTTGGCGTTTGACACCAAATGAGAGCTGTCCACAGCAATTAGTCATTGTCTTCGTTGTAACTCTGCCATATTAAGCAACAGATCAACAATACAACGTAGTACTACAAGGGAACCCAAACAGACCTGCTTGTCTCGTCTGTTAGGTCTGCGCAAATGAACCTAAACTCCACCGTATGAGCGTCCGAAATTTAGCATTCACACAGTCGTATGGATCACCCGAGCACATAAAATTACGTCGGAAGAAAGGCAAAAACGACCGTCTATGTATTATGTAATATGTGATCGGGAATCTGGTTGAGGCAGGATCATCAACCGATGCAGTTTGCACTGTATGAGTCTCTGCGGTCTAGCCTCACTTTCTGCCCTCATACACAATCTGAACTCAAACGCTTCGTTAAAAAAAATAGTGGTATACCACTGTAAAGCAGGTTTCGTAGGATCGGAACGCATCCAGACCTGCACTAATCAGGAGCTTCCACGGGGTTCATAAATATCAATTTACCTGCCACCACACGGTACACAACCCAAGTTTAGGAAAAATCACGGAAACCTTACTTCCTCAACTCCATTTGAAGTTTTCCGGTTTTTATGCTAACGGTGGTTAGAACGTTCAAAACACTTGCACGCTAATGAAATTGATCCACCTGATTCAGAAAGTGTACAGTGTGGATCGACAAATACACTCATTTGCATACCAATTTGGTTTTCACGGGGAAATAACTTGAATCTCAGGTGAACCTCTCGTTTACGCTGTTCTTCAGCCGAATGTGCTGCACAAGAGCTGCCGAATGTTTCAGTTGACACGACATTCGAGATATCGCAGTATATTTTAATGAAGGAAAATACCTAAAATGTTGCTGAAAACTCTTCAACAGTGTCATTCAGTGGTATAGTACAGTGTGCTTCCATGAGGAAACGCACTCATCAAGATAACCTGTATTGAACCTAACTTGACTTTATGATAATTCCCCCATTCATTTGCTTACTTTGCTTATGTAATTTTGCTCTCCAGTTGTTTTGCTTACCCTTACTCGCCACTCCCATTTCCACAGAGGACGTTCCGTCCGGCACTTGTGTATTGGCCTGTGTGTCCGTGTGTAAATGTGCGCAGCTGATCTACTTACGCATGCACGTTCGCATTCCGGTTAGTGAACCGGCCTGACTTGTTTTATCGTGAGTTCCGTGTGGCCGCACGACACCGCAACCCACACTGCTGAGCCACTGCTCCGATCGCCATTTGGCGTGCGGACGTTGACAGCGCACCGTGCCGGTCAGTGACAGACTGGTGCACTTGTTGACGCTACGATCGTGGACAATTCAGGTTTGTTGTATACATTTGCTTTTACCTTTGCGTAAACAGCACCATAAAATTTCGAACCCAATTCCTCCTGTTGATATTCAGAACTGCAGAACCTACGAGTCACTCAAAGTTCCGTATCGGAAACCTCAACAACCTGGCATTTTTAAGGGTATGAGCTCAGGCAAAATCATTTCATCAAGGGATATAGAGTGTCACACGTATGAGCTGGACCGATGGGCCCCGAGTGCTCGCGCTACGTCAGCTTCTATGAGGTCCTTCATGATCAATGTCACGAAATGCACCAAATCTTCCTTCCAGATTGGTACTAACAAGTAGAGATAAACATATCCATCCTCTATAAACTGAAAGTCGGAAACTGGTTACATTAGTTTCCCCCAGTCATCTGTCTTGCGCCTATTAGTTCCACGGAATAAACAGATATTTTTACAGCATCCGAGCGTAGTACTTTGTACAGTGCAATCGAGGAGTTTGAATGGTACAATGGACTTGCAGAAAACGTGTGAACGCAGGTTGCTGGACCACATGGTATTTCGACGAGAGAGCGCACGTTGTCTATTATTGCAGAAGTCAAGTAAACCTAACATGGCAACCAACAATTTTGAGCAAACGCTCAGCTTCCGACCTGAGGTGCATAACACCAGCAGATCTAGGGGGGATTATGACTGGGGAGATTTTTGATGAGTGACCTGAACAGAAAGTAGGTCAGCAAAGTTGGCAATAACAATCAGGTTTCTTGGCTTGCCATGAACTGAAAAGCACGGTACGCAGGTCACTGTTCCCAGCAGTAAACAGTCCGTGTCTGGAGGAAGAGACCCATTTAGTGACAACTAGAGGTTCTCAGCAGCAAGCAGGTTTTACATCGGTTGATGAGGTAATATGACCTGTACAGCACTGCAGTGTCTGCGAAATAAACTAGAGACGACCAACAAGTAAACAAACTATGGAGGTGTTGTCCAAGGGCTAGCCAACTACAGCATTTCCCACAAATATCACTGTTGCAGCCAAATAACGAATAGCGTGAATTTCATTTTGGCTTACGTACAACAAGAGAACCGCTGAGACAAGGGAAAAGCTACTGCTGTGAAGAGCACACATCAACACAACATAAAACAACAGCTGTTGATCATACTGACACACCGACTGATAAGCAGTATGACGACGGAAATCAAATAAATGAATGGAGTCGTCGTCGAATCCACAGTAACGACATACTGATTGCTTCAGTCAAATTTTCTGCCTGCGGAAGTACAAGACCCTTTAGAAAGGAGCCATATTTGCTTGAAAGCGTGCAGATCATTAGTGACCGTTGGGTGACAGTTCATATCGTTTGACGTGCGAAGGACAGTCACGGGGCTGGCATGAAATCAGGTGCTAGTTCGTGATGCCTTCTCAACATCACAAATACTTGTCAATATAAACATACTCGTCTATGGTGCTGTTCAACCGGATATGCCAAACAAAGGCCACCCGGTGGTTTCGTTCACTATCTAAGCTTGTAAAATAAGGGTCTTTACCTTCAAAAATGTCTAAATAAGGTAATCAATATGAAAATTAAAAAATCAATCAATCAACCAATATACGAAGGAAATTCGGAGACTAGATCTACCTGACGAGTCTCAATGGAAGCTCAACCGGTTGGTAGAGTCTCCAAAAACCTTGTAATTAGTGGTGAGTCAAGAAAAAATACTTCAACATCCTGAAGATTGTTCGAACTGAAACATGAAATGGCCTTTATGCAGAACAGTCAGTTGAAGTTTATCATGATTGAGAATCAGGTGGTATTCATTTGTGTCTCCCGTTAACTCCATGTTCATTTGCAAATGAATGCATAAACCTGCTTACGTAAAATTTGGTGCTCCAATTGGAAATCAGCAGCAACCTTTCAAGTCGAGGACGCAAGGCACTTGTAACGTTTACATCGTGAAAAGGAGCCTAAAACATAACTTTACAAGGATGAGAACTTAGTCCAAAGGCTGAAATATAGTGGAAAACCAAACCAGTGTACGAATTTTGATAATCTCACCATAATACCTACAAGGAACACTATTCCAGTATTTCCTCTGTGATGCTTATCCGGTGGAATAACACCACAGAAGGACTTAATCAGTACTTGTTTCGTTCTCTTGTTTGCACAGTATGATATGCTGACGAGCTATGAGTGCAAGACATATGAAAACTTGGTTTTCGTATCAAAACAGGCCGGGAACTAAGTCTAGCTGGTGAACCCCGCAGAAAACAAAACCGACAGTTGTTGCCCGCGGATTTGACAGTTTCCCACACCGCTTGATTAATTCACACTTAGACAGGATACAGCGTTATATCCTGTCTAAGTGCGAGCTAATCGCACTGCTGATCAGGCGCTCGGGGCGGAACGGTTAGATTTCCAAACTATTAGCCAGAAGGTCGCGGGTACGAGACTCCCTGGATTTTCGTGAGATGTGCACTGCTGATGATCCTCAGTAAGGACAAAACTGCTGTAGAGTGCTTCTCGGCTTTTTAGCGTGGATTGGTGTCACTTATAGGAGAGGATCTCTATTAAAATTTCCAGGTTTCCTCACACCACCAACTACCATTTCTCTCCTAAGACAAACACTTGTCAGAAAACAGAACAACGCTCTGGCCCAAATCATGCGATAAAAGCATATGCCCACCCTTCTTCAAGCGCTAATTTTTGGAATACGAGTTTTGCAGGCCAAAAAACAAAGCAGACATTTACAATCCACATTCAATCCACAATCGTTCGCACTATGCCATCCAAGTGTTCATTATCCGTCATTATCGATATCGAAACATGAGTGTTGAACAGCGACGCTTTGCTATAAAAAATGTGAGAAGGAGCCTAGCGCTAGTCTATGACAAGCAATGAGGAGTGTTCCCAGCTCCAGACAGTCACTCAATCTGACAGCAATAGCACCATTCACATCGATTAGCGGTCGTATACTGTAGCGGACGCGGTCCCGGAAAGCAGGTATCAAGATTTTTCCTAACTTTTTCCACAACATTCTGCCAGGTGGAATGAGTGGGCATCTTTCTGTTTGCGGCACGGGAAGCAGCATTCAGCATGCATAGCGTACGACCAATCCACTGAAGTTTCCGATACTGGATACATTCTTCAACCGAAGTGCCTACCGTTTTCTAAGTTCCTCGTTGGAACCAGCTTACATGATCTACGGTCCTGAGATAACGACCATCTGAGGTCTGCAAATCTCAGTTCACTGCTCAGACAGACCACGTTTTACGATTCGTTCTGCGGCCCGATATACACGTCTCATGAAATTCGTGGACATCCCACTTCGTCCCCATAGGTGCCCGAGTCTTTGATATTCGCATTTCGATCACATGCATGACACTACTGTCGAAGCTGACACAAATTCCATAATTTAAAACGCTCCCTTTGGTTACAGGTGGCGTGTTGTGACTGTACGTCCAGTAGCATGGTCTTGTGCGTATAAACTGCCTGCTAAAATACGGAAAGACTTCGGTTAAGCCATCACATCATCAACTCAACACACGCCTTCTTTTCCTCTTCGGAAACGAGGAGGGTATAATGTATCTGATCAAAGTGGATAAGGTTTTCATTGGAACCTACTTGAACATCATGGGTCGCCTAATTACCTCGTCGAGCAGAAAACTAAATAGAAGTGGAGATGCATATTCCCATTGGACATTGTTTTTCACTGGAAAGCCTGTGGATAGCTCTTTATCCACCCTAATACGCCCTCAGGTACGACGATGCAAATATCTTGAGTAGTCCTTGTGAAGAAAGCACGTTAAGGAAAACAAGGACGTAATTAAAGTCAGATGTATCCTGCAAATCCGGGAACAACAGGGCTTTGGGGCGCGTACACATATACCGTTGTTTTGGTATCTCATGCAGTACGAAAACGCGGTTAACTCAACTTCTACAATGCCGCCAACCCGCTTGCTGCTTCCGAGTCAGTGTTTCACGGGACACCATAAGATGACGGAGCACAAGTGACGTTGAGAGTGTGATTAGAACAAGAGCCAAGCTGTGATTACCATATTCGCTACGGACCAATTTTAAGGATAGTCGCTATTACACATTCATTGAACACATCCAGTGAACACAATTATTCACTTGTGAACTCATTCTCCAGTCTGATTCCGCTGGAGAATGTTTCAGTCTTCGTGATTTCGAAGTTCACAACTTCGTGTAGTTTGTTTATTCAACTCCAACTGATCGAACTACTCGCGAAACAGTGTTATCCCATTACTAGTTGTGTTCTCTAACTAGTGGAGACTTCCATTTGCATCCAACAGTTTGACATTGACACTACAAACCCTGGGCCTCTTCCACACAACCAACCTCGCTCACTTTTCTTTTGCTTCCCAAGGACCCACAGAACACAAACTGATCAAGTGATTTCATCCCACAAATTTTACTAATTTTAAGGCAGTACGGATCGCACTGCCGCAGTCTATACTCTGTCCATGATAGACAAACTGACGTCACGTCGATGCCGTTAAGTGTCGAAGGTTGGCAAAAGCTGACCCAGACTTTCGGATTTAGTGAGTAATCTCGTCTCCAGCCAGTCCACCAGAAAGTGAACAATTACGCGAGTAAATAAAGTTATCTACCATGTCGATTGGCTCGTCTGCAAGCATGAGGTTTGGGTTTGATCCCGCCTAGTCTCGTAGCAGCATTTTAAACTTTGCAGGCGTGAAGCGCAATCCAAACCGTGAGGCAGAAGTATTTTAGTTATTTAAACTAACTTGCATTTTTGAAGGATATGAAAGCAATATCGTCCGCATACTCAATGCCTGCGAGCGAATGTCCCTGGAGAATTTCGATCCGCGAGGTTTCAGAGGCAGGCAAAGAAATTTCAGACAACGTATCAATAACAAAGTTGAAGAGGAAAGGCGAGAGAGGGCAGTCTTGTCTTACACCACTGGGCGAAAGCTTGCCCTATCACTGAATCGATTGTAATGAAAACAGCTACCAGGCATCCACACCGAAGGCATGAAATTTTGGTTATTTTGCGTCGTCTTCATTGAATAAACGAAATACAACAATAGTATATGTCCCGTCGTACGAGGAAACCTACAAGCAACTAGCAATTTGTCAGTGGGACAATTATACAGCGAGATGGCTCGGTGGTTAGAGCACGAATCCACTGACCGGAAGGTCCGTGGTTCGAATCTGACCTGTGTCTCTCGACTTCCCCTGTCTAGACTTGGGCAACCTGGCAGTATCCCAGCCCACGTGCTTCCTTCTGGTGGAATGGCAGCTGGGCACCGAAAGGGTGTTACAGCTGAACGATTATTTATTTATTATTATTATACAGCAAGATAGGGACGGTAATTCTGTGAAAGCCTCACACCTAGTGAAAGTTACCAGAATTCGGTCCTCAATTACAGGTGTAGACAAAACGACTACACTTGATAACTATGACGAAGGTTGTATTCATAGCACAAAAACTTGTGAACTGTACATAGCACTGCATCATATAACAGCATCATAGTGAGTAACGACACTGAATAACTAGTGGTTTAACTTTGTAGAAAATCTAGTCATGTATTGATTATCTTCAGCCTGATGTGATGACACAAGTGTCATCAATAATTTCGCGAGCACCAGACACGTTCACATGCGGTGTATCAGTCGGTCTGACACTGTCAAATGTTTCACATGTTGCACAGATTAGTGCACTAGTGAAATATGGTGACAATTATTCAGTACAGCTTGCTCAGATGCGTATCTGGGCTTCATCAGGTACGCTCTAGAGTAAATGAACACACACCACGGAAACCCATAACATTCGTTACTGGCAGGACGTGAAATAGGGAGGTCAGACACATTTATCCCGACTATGGTAAGGCGGATGAGACTGCAATTTAAACAAGCAGATAACTTACCACAAATTACGGCAGTTTTATGCAGCCAGTTCCCTGTACGGATCCATCGCCAAGTGACTTCTCCCAAAGATTCCGGTTCAATGATGACTAAGCTGACTTTACGACTGAGGACGAAATCCAGTTCACGTTCAAAGTCTTCGGGTGCATGATGATTATCGTATACAGCGCGAATTACAGCATACGTTTTCTTGTCCGTATTCATTAATAGCAAACCTATAAAGAACAGTGCAAGAAAGGGAAATAGCAGTGACTGTTGACGAGAAGCCGTTGTTTGCTCTGGCTTCATGTTCTGAACCTCAACCAACTGTTTCCCCAAGGCATTGTAGAGTGGTCCTGTATAGATACTTCACACGCCGTTCCTAGACGCGTGCGTGACGTAGCTGGTACTGTCAAGTACTAGGTCCAACAACAAAGGGGACATTTGACTTAAGTGGTATGGTTGTTAAAAAGGTGAACAGAATGAACTAAATTTTGTTAATCTTTCAACGTTGGGTTATGTGAAGGTTCGCAATGGAAAGAGAGGATACTGAAGGTCTTTGAAAATACTGTTGAGGCCAGAGTTCCCCTCAGGCCAAGTGCATGAGATGAAGAAGCGTACGAGATCACCAAGATTCGAGGCAGATTCCATGTCTGATGACAAGTCTGACCATAATTGGTTACGATTCGTCCTAGTAGAACGTGATCTTTAGAAAAACATGCAAACGCCATTCCCTTCGGGGAGGTAAATCTCTGTCGTCTTTTTGGATCAACCTGCTCGCAAGGTATTGCAATGTCGCCACACAACACTGCTAGTGCACAAGTTTTTGAAGAGGTCTTCAGCGCTATCCACCGATTGTTCACCGGGACAAACGGGTCATTTAGTTGCTTAGAGCTGTAAGGGATTATGACATCTGAAAGTATGCCAAATTTTCGGGTGTATTGCGTTGCAATTACTTTGTTTAGCGGCGATGTGGGTTGCGAGGTCAGCTCATAGTAATGCGCCATATGCGTTTTCGAAATCCATACCTGCATTAGATCCCATAAAACTTAAATCATGAATACAACAGAATATAACCTCTCAAGGGGGTTGTATGGCCGTCACTCGAATGCTATACCACCAAATTTTTGGTCATGGAAAAAAATCGCTCAGCTGTAACCATGAACTTCGCTGCCATAACTCAGCTGGTCATTAAGGTTGTTCTCCAGCACGGGGGGAGATGGCTCAAGTGGTTAGAGCTCGAATTTACTGACCGGAAAGTCCGTGGTTCGAACCCGACTCCTGTCAGAACTTCCCCTGCCAAGGCTTGGGCAACCTAGCAGTATCCCAGCCCTCGTGCTTCCTTCGGTTGGCATGGCAACTAGCCAACGAAAGATGTTGCAGCTGAACAATCATCTTTATGGTTATGTGGGCATAAATGATTAGCACGGTCACGTTCACAGGAACCTCTTGAGACGAATCACTGCAGGCCTTTTGGATATTGGATTTCAGGCAATAAGGGTGTTCTCAGCACGCTTCCTTGAGGTAGTCACATCGCGACTGGGATAGGTCAGCACCCATAGCTCTCGACGTCTTTAGGCAAGCACAACGGGAATATATGGACCCAATCGCAGGAGACCAGTACACTTGAAGTCTTCTAGACTTTTTTGTTAGTGCCTACATAATCGGCTACGAAGTCCGCTTCGTCAAATTCGTTGGTTGCACCAAAGTAAACCAGGCAAGGTAGACAGCACCCTTCTGAGTAAACAATTGTTCGGCACAGGTAAAAGTGGAGAAACAAACAGAGTCTACTCGTCTGGATGCATTCCTCTGCAAAAATATGTAAAGCAAGTTCAAATCCGCCTGCTGGAAGTTCTGCTATTAGACTGAAAGAAACCCCCGACCCAAAGCTGTCACCTTGTCGTGGTGGTCAGGCTTCTGTACTGCAATGATCCTGTGGGCTATACTGGCTGGAACTCAGTTCCTAAAGTTTCAACCATGCCAAGAGGGCCAACAGGGAGTAGCCGACGAAGGACAGCGAGTCCTCGATCTGCGAGTAATCGTATTGCGAGGTGGTCTGGAGGTAAAGTCGTACTGTCCTCTGCGATAGGAGCGTGCGGGCAGTGAGGTGTTCCCCGGGCGACCAGCATGTGCATATTTATGGAAGCAGCGATCCTGCCTTCCCCGAGGAAGGACGGGTTAGAAAAGGTCGGCCCCAAAAACCGCACAGTCCGATCGCCCAAAGGTTGACCGTGACCGCCGGCGCATTATTCAATACGGTCATCATCATCATCAAAGACAGCAACATCAGTGTTGACACTGATGCTTCACTGCCGTACAACCATGAAGTTCGTCTAGTTTCATATGCATATATATATATATATAATTATATATAAAAAGCCCTAGAGTGAAAAGAAGAGAAAAAGAGTGGATGAGGGAGGGGACCTAGTGCTGGCCTATGTCAAGCATTCTGAGGTGCCTACACCTCCAACCGCTCAATCAGACAATCTGGAAAGAAACGACAACATGAACGCCACTGACAACGATTAGCCGCCATTTAATAATAATAATAATAATAATATTTATTCCCAACTTTTGGGGGCAAACTCTTCGTGATCTCTTTCACGCCTTTCTGCCAAGTCATGCGCTGTCCACCTCGCGGTTTGCGCCAGTCTGAGGCACGAGAACAACACTCGTCGGTAGACGGTGTTTCGGCATGCGCAGCACATGACCGAGCCATCAGTCGGTGGTGCTGGATGATTTCCCAATTGATGTACCTGCAGCACAACCAAATACCCGTTTTCTAATCACCTCGTGACTAACACGCTGACGCCATCCAAAACCAGCCACGCTTCTGAGGCATCGGTGGTCGAAAACCTGGAGACGCCTCACATCATCTGTCCGTAGAGGCCATGTCTCGCACCCATACAACAATACAGCCCTTACTGTAGCCTGGTACACACGACCCTTAAGATCTAGTGAGATGCCTTTTTGACGCCACAAGTGACGCAAATTAGCAAACGTGATTCGAGCCTTTGAGATTCTTGCACTGACTTCATCAGACACACTTCCGTCAGAGCTAATACAACTACCGAGGTATGTAAAGTTTTCCACAATCTCCAGTGATTCTCCTTGAATTTTAAGGGATATGTCCGGAGTTCTGAAGCATGACTTTGCACTTTGAAGGTGCAAGGCGCATGCCAAAAAGATGATGGTGGTCAGTCTGTTCAACAGGGCTTGTGCTTCACTTTCGTCTTCAAAGATGAGGGCGATATCATCTGCGTACTCCAGATCGACAAGGCTCTCACCAGCAACGATTTGAACACCGGGGTTTTGAAGACCTTCCAGCGTTCGCCTCATTATTTCATCAATGACGAAGTTGAACAAGAATGGAGAGAGTGGACATCCTTGTCTGACACCACTTTTTGTAGGGAAGCTTTTGAGAGCTCGCCATACACTCACCCGCCCAGAAGTATGTGAATATAGGGATCGGATTATGTTTACAAACTTCTGGGGCATACCCTGAGCATTTAACAGCACTGACCGATCGATCGACAGAATCAAACGCACCCTTGAAGTCAAGGAACACCAAGATTGTGGGTCGTCTACATGTGGCGTTGCTCTAACACCTGACGGAGTGTGAAGATGTGGTCAATGCAGCCTCTACCCGGTCGAAATCCCGCTTGATTCTCACGAGTCAAGGTTTCGCGTGCCATCGTAAGACGACGAAGAATCAATGACGCCAGAAGCCTTGTCACAACAGGAGTCAAACTAACACCTCTGTGGTTGCTACATTCACTGCGAGTACCCTTTTTGAAAATGGGCACTACTATCGATTCACCCCAGTTGTCTGGGACGGTCTCTTTCTCCCAGATAGACCCAAATAGTCTAGACAGGCACTGGCTGAGGAGCCCACCGCCATCCTTGAAAAGAGCAGGTGGAAGGTCGTCAGGACCAGCAGCACGATGACGCTTGAGTAGAGAAATACACTCGGACACTTCTGAGACCGAAGGCGACTCCATATTTACGGTCCAGCTTTCTGTTGAAGGCCAGGATTCTGGATTGGAGGTAGCAGGTGGCCAGCTGAATTGCTGTTCAAAGTACTGTGCCCAGCGGTCCAGACGTTCTGCTTTATTGCATATCAGGGAGCCATTTTGGTCTCTGATTTCGCTGACAAGAGGTTTTCGAGGACCAGTCGAACGAATCAAATGGAACAGCCTGCGCACATTTCCAGCATTCTTTGCATCTTCCATTTCTTCGGCCTTTCGGGTCCACCAATTCTCGGTCTGCACGGACACTCAGTTTCACTTGGCGTCGGATGATGCGTCGGGTGGAGTTGTGGTGGCGGCCAGGGGGAATCTGTCGCCGGGTCTCCAGCAAAGACACGGTCCTATCAGAGATCCAGTGTTTGAATGAGGTTGGCTGGGTTGTACCGCAAACAGACGTTCCAACCTTGAGTAGCGCTTTGGATATCTTTTCCCAGTGGCCGTTTATATCCGACACCGTACCGTCCGGCAGGCATTCGACGAGCTGGTTTGATAGTTTCGTTTGACTTCTGGATCCACTAGCTTCTCAATGGCTAAGCGTGTGCGCGTTTTGCGTACACCTGAAAAGCGCAATGAAAAGCAGCAGCGTACAAGTGCATGGTCGGAGTCCACGCTGGTGTTCCAGAAGGAGCGGCAAGCGGTGATCGACCCTCGCCACCGATAACTGACGGCGATGTGGTCTATTTGGGTTCGTCTGGTTTGTTGGTGGGCACCACGTTGTCAAGCGATTTCCGCTGTTCCGGAAATTCGTACTGCAAAGGAACAGTCTGTGATCGGCACACATCTGAAGTAAGCGGTCTCCGTTGTCCGTGCGTCTCGTGTCCAAACCAAGACGACCACCCAATCGGGCCTCAGCAGCGCTCAGTCTACCTACCTGGGCGTTCATATCACCAGCAACCACAACGATATCTGAGGTTTTAACCTGCTGTAGAAGGGCACCTAGAGCGTCATAGAAACTGTCCTTGGCAGATTCAGAGCTACAGTCAGTTGGGGCGTAAGCAGACACAATAAACAAGGTGCGATGGACCTCACTTCCTCTAGATTCTCTCACAGATGTTGCCAAACGAACCGCACAGAGGCGACTATCAACGGGTATCCAATCAAGCAGAGACGCTTCCGCTCGTTCACTCAGTACAATACCCACCCCAGCATATCCAGCTGCAGCGGCCTCTGCATCACCAGAGGTGCGCAGCCGGAACCTGGAAGAGAGAGGGGGCAGTCAGTTCGATCACGGTACTTGCGTCCTGCGTCCTTGTTTCTGACAGACAACATACATCAATGCTGAGGGAATCCAGCGTACGAGCAAGAGCCACCTGTTGACCTGCTTGCTTCAGTGAACGAACATTAAAGGTGGCTAAGTAGACAGGCTTTCGGGGTTTGAAAACAGACTTCGAAGTGTTTAGGGATGTAACTGAACTCGGACGAATCTGCAGCTAAGTGTGATGCAGGGCGGGCAAACCGATCAGTCCTAGAGCTGGGACCTGCGGAGGACGTATTAAAATTGGGGCGGGGAGGGTAGAAGACGGAAAACGAAAGTGTAAGAAGGGAGGCGTCAGCAGTAGCATGTTTTCGCTTACCCGCCCTGCTGTATGCAGCAAGGCGACCCGGCTGATGGCACCACGCGACGGCCGTACTGTTATTTGTGAATGTCATGGTTGTACGAGGGCTGGGATACTGCCAGGGCGCCCACACCTAGACAGGAGGACGATTAGGGTCCTCAACCAAAGCCTTTGGCTCAAAAGCCTAACCAGCGGTGTTGGGCTGGAAATGCAAGTACATTACCATTTTTACGGAACACGTCGCCACACATCCAACCCCAACCTGGAGGGCCAGGAGACTGTGTTCGTCAGACCTCTACCCATGGACCAACCTGGTATGAGAGACTCTGTGGGTGTCACGCGGGCACCCCCAGTATAGCTCAATGGGTCGCCGAGGTACAAACCGCCACACCACGGTAAGGTCCAGTCTTCGTGATGGATTCAATACGGTCGAAATACTTTTAAAACCAAGGAGTCCGGTGCTGCCAAAATGCACCTGCTGTGCGCAGCCACATCAGGAGTGAGACAGTAACGTCCTACTCCCTGCGCCCCCGGACCAGGCCGGCCCCCTACAGCCAAGTAGGTCAGACTATTGAGTCATTGGCTACGGGAAAGGTCCCAAGAAAATCCTAACCGCCGTCTCGAGATCCAGACTTTTGAGTCAGAGGCTAGAGAAAGGGCTCCCGACAACCCTACATCCTCCCACTGCTTTGTGGGTCAGACTTTTGAAAGCCTCCAGGTGAGTTACCGCAACTCAAACCCTTCTTCGGCCTGGGCTACTGGGAAGTATCATTTGCCCTTGCAGCTCTTCGCTCACCGGCCTTCCCCCACACTCCCTCCCAACCATCTGCCAATCCCCCTAGCCACTATTCATGTGCTCTCAACCATCGCCCAGAACAATAAACCAAAATAATAACCTACTAACCTCAAAAGATCTGACTTGCGTTGCAGCCTTCAATGTCCGTATGTCAAATTGGGCAACAGGCATCCCTTGCTGAAACCTTACTTTTCTCCTCTCTAATGATGTATGTTGTGTCTCCGAAACACGCATACAAGACTCCACTTCGGTCATGCTCCTCAAGCCGCTAAGGCGAACCCAGATGTCCCACATTTCACTCTTCACATCCGGTGATCCTGACGCAATGGCTCGTGGTATCTACGGTGTGGAGTTGCACTCAGCCCCAAGGCTGAAAGCGCCTTACTGGACTGCGCCTTACTGGACTGGATCCCAGTAAACAGTCACCTTTGCGCTGTGCGGTTGTCTGCCTCAATTAAGATTAACGCAGGTCGATGCGGTAAATGGTGTTTGTCGTATGGGCCTCAACAGATAGCAGTTCTGAAAGTGAGAAGGACGAGTTTTATCAAGATCTGTCAAGACTGTTTCGGTCGGCAAAAACGACGGATATAGTAATCCACGCGGGTGATATAAATGCCCAAGATGGACGACTAAGTCCGCAAGAAGCAGAGTTAGGTGGTCGACTTGGAGTCGACGCTGAGCGTACGGATAATGGAAAGCGGCTTCTTCAGTTGTGTGCAGATCATCGTCTGTTCCTGGCCACAAAGAACTTCCAACACAAACGCACACACCGAGTTACTTGGAGGCCACTCACCACAAGACAGTCGTGGACTCAGTTACCGATGGAGAGCCTCAGTTAAGGATTGTTGTCCCTCCTGGGGTACGCAACTTGACTCTGATCACGCCATCGTGCGGGCCCCCTTGGCACTTCGCTTCCCGGCAGCACTACGCGTACCGAAAGAGACCAGCTCCGTTCATTAACTTCGACAAGTTTTAGTAGTTGAATAGTATCGAGCTGATCTGGCTAGAAAGCTACTGGAAACGCACAGTCACGTGGACAGCGAAGACTGCTTGGAGGATGAACGGAGGCGAGTTAAAGAAGCAATGCTGTCAGCTTTCAGAACTGCTTGTCTAGCCCATCTGACTCGACTCAATGAACACTGGATATCCTCGAGATCAGCAGATCTTATTTCTGTCAGAAAGTCCATACCAGCAACTGGCGACTATGATGGCGCACGCAAATCCCTCAAACACCGTATAATCAGGAGCTTAAAGAATGACAGAGAACTCTCGTGGATTTCGAAGGCCCAGGAGACGGGGAAGGATTTCGCTGCAGGCAACAGCCGCGCCATGTTTGAACCGATCCGATCAACGGGTCAAAAGAAGGAAGGTGTCAGTGAGACCATATGCGAAAAAGACGGAACGGCAACTCGCTCCCTCAAATCGTCGTCTTGAGGGGTGGGCTGAGCACCTGGTTTCCTTTAACACAACCGCTAGAAGAACCGAGCGGGTCCGAATGGAACATTGACACCAACCCACCATCAACAACCGAAATCCAGCGTGAGATTTCAGTCCTGAAGCGCGACAAGGCACCTGGCCCGGATGGTCTAAACCCCGCACTCTTCAAAGAAGGCGGCGAAGTCCTGGTGAACAGTCTGAACCATACTTCAGAAGACTTGGAACGAAAACGGAATACCAGCCGAATGAAGCTCCTCGACCGTCAACCCAGTTTTCAAAAAGAGGGTAAGAACGCCATGTGAAAACCATCGTGGTATCAGCCTGGTATCCATCGCATCTGGATTTATTTTGCGCAGATTGATGGATTATCGGGAGAGACCGATTCGTGAGAATCAAGCTGAGTTTCGCCCTGGTCGAGGATGAATCGACCATATCTTTATCTTGAGACAACTTCTTGAACAGTGCCACTCCTTCAGACGTCCCACGTTGGTCGTTTTTCTGGATTTGAAAGCTGCCTTTGATTCTGTCGATCGTCAGCAACTTTAGCAGTGTCTGGCGATCAAAAGTGTCCCAAATTTCTGTTCTTTCTCAGGGCACTGTATGCGAACTCCTGTGGGTGCGTACGAGTATACGGAAAGCTCTTCTCGTCTGAGTTCACCGCGTCCAGTGGTGTAAGACAAGGCTGTCCTCTTTCCCATTTCCTTTTCAACTTTGTTACTGATATGCTGCCTGAAATTTTTTTGCCTGCCTCTGAAACCTCGGGAGTCGAAATGCTCCCGGGACGTTCCCTCGCAGACATTGAGTATGCGGACGATATTGCTCTCCTTGGTTCAGATCCTTCCGAAGTGCAAATGATTTTAAATAACCTAAATAACTCTGCCGCACGGTTTGGCATGCGCTTCACACCCGCAAAGTGTAAAGTGCTGCTACAAGACTGGGTGGGATCAAACCCACACCTCATGCTTGCAGGTGAGCCAATCGACGTGGTAGATAAATTTGTTTACCTGGGCAGCTTTATATCATCATCATCATCATCATCGACAGCATGACATCAGTGTTGAACACCGATGCTTCGCTGCCGTGCAGCTTTATAAGTTCAGGTGGACTGGCTGGAGATGAGATCATTTCTCGAATCAGAAAGACCAGGGTAGCTTTTGCCAACCTCCAACAACTATGGTGCCGACGTGACGTGAACTTGTCTGTCAAGGGAAGAGTTTACACTGCGGCGCTGCGATTCATACTGTTTTATGGTTCTGAGACCTGGCCCGTACGCGTAGAGGATATACGGAAGATGTCAGTGTTTGATCATCGGTGTCTCCGCAGCGTTGGTCAGGTCTGGTAGGAACATCGGATTAGCAGTGCTGAGGTGCGCCAGATGGTCTTAGGAAGAAGGAACTCTTCTGCGATAGATGAATTACTCACACTTCATAGGTTGCGCTGGTTAAGTCATGTACTGCGCACGCTAGAATACCATCTGCCTCACAGAGCTCTTTTTTCCCAGCCCTGTGACGAGTGGAAGCGACCGAGAGGTGGACAATGTATGATCTGGCAACACAGCAAGAAAACATCAACCGGTAAACTTAGTCGGGTGAGCAACTGCTGCCCCCTATCAGTAAGAGGTGCAGGCTAGCGAGTCGGCTGACCTGAAAACGTATGGATTTCATGCTACTTTCAAAAAATAACGTCGTCCGCGAATCGACAAGGTTCTCATCGGCGGTGATACGAACCCAGGGTTTTCAAAATCGTCGTATTTGCACCGATTTTGTTAGTCATAAACTTACTACCCTTTGGAAAGCATCCCAACAGTTCAACCCATAGATATATAGATGCAAATGGCATAGTGTGTTGGTAGATTTCCGTAAAAAAACCGTTGAGAAGGCGCGTTTGTGTGAACGGACCAGTCGGTAGAGCCAAATGCACCCTTGAAGTCAAGGAACACTAGCATTATGCGGAACCTGCATGTATGACACTGGTGTAGTGTCTGGCAGAGGGTGAAGGTATGATTAATCAAACTTCTACCTGGCCTTATGGATCCACCAAACTTCTTCGTCAGTGAGTGTACTAAGTTTTATTCGGCGCCGGTGAACCCGACGACTTGTCTCTGTAACCAGCAGGAATTTGCCTCCGGCAGGGCCCTTCCCATCGGAGATCCAATGCATAGCTGAGTCACTGGGTTCGACTGAATAATAGTAACCGCAATGTGCGCCATTGTAGCGATCACGAGGATTGCGCACTGACATCCAACGATGCCTACTGACCACTTTGGACACGGAAGTTTTATTACGATATTATGCGAACTTACCAGAATCGTCTTTTGGAGTATTTTTCAAATGCTCCACCATCAGATGTGAGCTCATTCTGGGACGAGATTGTCACCTCTTTCCATAGTTCTGGGGATTTTGCCTGTAGCACGGCACCACCAGGCGCACTCAAGCACTAGATACCAAACCGGGCGGTGGCACTGCTTAAGTCCAGCCGGTCCCGAACATAACTAGATGCGACGAATTATCAGACGTCAAGTGCAAGTAGGCGTGCGTGCCGACCGTGAAGTCTGATGGACACAAAAAGCCAAGGAAATGGAAGAGGCACAGAAAGTCGGGAATGCCCGAAGATTATTTCAGTTGATTCGGTCGATTGGTCCCAGAAAACCAACTGTGAGGGAAACCATCAAGGATCGGAATGAAGTGACCATCTTGAATAAAGAACGCCTCAAACGTTGGGCCGAATACCTCGAACAACAATTGTAGCGAACAACAACTGTCGTGGCCACCAGCTGGCACTCCTCTGGAGCCCACAGTTGACGTAGAACCCTGGACGGTGAGCGTGGAGCCACCTATGGCATCATAGGTTTACGACTGCATATGTTTTCTCAAGCGCCGACGAGCTTCTGTTCCAGATGACCTCCCACCCGTACTGATCAAAGACGGGGGAGAAATCCTCAGTCAGCGTTTGTCTGATCTGTTTACTTGCATTCGGGAAGAGCAGTATACCCCAGACAACTGGGCAGAGTTGGTGATAGTGCTCATTCTAAAAAAGGGGCTCGTATTGAGTGTGGTAACCGCGGGGGGATCAGCTTGACCCATGTCGTAACGAGACTGTTGGCGTCACTGGTGCTCCGTCGCCTTACGGTGACTCGTGAAAGAGACTCGAGGGCAGCAAGCGGGATTCCGGCATGGTAGGGATTGTATTGACCAAATCTTCATACTCGGTCAGGTGCTAGAACAACGCCATACGTTTAGGCGACCCACAATTCTAGTGTTCCCGGATTTCCAAGGCGCATTCGACTCGGCTGACCGGCCTGTTCTCCTTGACACGCTTGACCATCAAGGAATGCCCCGAAAGTTCGCAGACTTCCGGACGTGTGTTAGTACACGGCGAGCTCAACAAAAGCTTCCATACACAAGCAGTGACCATCAGGGATGCTCACTCTCTCCATTGCTATTCAACTTGACGATTGCTGAAATCATGAGGCGAACGTTGAAAGGCCTCCAAAACCCCGATATTCAAATGGACTGTGACGAAAACCTTGTCGATCTGGAATATGCAGAAAAAACCTCCTCGTCTTTCAGGAGAAGGCGCAGGTGTTTTAAAATGAACTAACACAGTCACCCCGTCCTTTGGTATGCACTTTTCACCCACAAAGTGTAAGGTCATGCTCCAAGAAATGTAGTTACTTAACACGCCACTTACAATCCAGCGAGAGGTACTGGAAGTTGTGGAGTGTTTTACTTATCTTGGAAGCCGTATTAGTTCTCATTGTATTGTGACAGGGGAGGTCAATGCACGAATCTCCAAGGCCAGGCTAATTTGAGACACCTATGGCGCCAATGTGGTGTATCTCGCACACGAACCGCACAGGTGAATCGCACAGGACGTGTCCATCAGGCTATAGTGCGGGTTGTTTTGTTGTGTGGCTGTGTGACTTGGGCTTTTCGAGCAGCGGAACTGAGACGTCTTCAGGTGTTCGACAATCGTTGACTCAGAACCATAGCCCGTGTGGACTGGTGCCGGCTAATCCGTAACGAGGTAAGTAGAAAGCAAGTTTTTACTAGTTACTATTAAAGTTACTATTTTTATGCACTGGTGGCTTCTGAACTAACCAAAATCGTCTGCCCAAATGGTGTCCCGCAACGAAGTGCCGGCTACCAGCTCAAAATAATCACATCCCCATCAGTTACCGATGGCGCGGATCAATAACTGACAGCCGCTCGTTTTGGAACACCTGAATTCGGACCACAAGCTCGTCTGGAATCGATTCTTCCTTTGTGTTCCAGGTGTGGATATATGACTTAAAAGCCGAGACTGGCAGATTCGGATAATAGGAGAATTTATCAGAATCGTCGTACGGAGCCCTTTGCAACTGCTCCACCACCAGATATGAATTCATACTGGGACAACATCGTCACCCTTTTGCACAGTGTTGGGGGTTCAGCCTGTGGCACGGTGCTACCAGGCTCAATCCAGCACTGAATGTCAGATTGGACAGTGGAACTGCTTGAATCTCGGAGAAATGTCCTCACTGGGGCTCCTCAGTCAACGCCTGTCAGTGAGCGGGATTCCGGCCTGTTAATGGTTGCGAACGTAGCGAGTTCTTTGTATCCTCAGACTTCCGGACGTATGAAACCATACGAAAAGTTCTCCAGAAAATTCCCCACACAACGTGGTGCCCGTCAGGAATGCTCACTCTCCTCATTCGTTCTTAATTCCGCGGTCGGCCAGAAGATGAGATGAACGCTGGAAGGTATTCTTTATCCGATCCGTAAAGTGACCTATGTAAAAGCAAAACACTCGGACAGCAACCATCGAATTTTTCCTTTTCCTTTGCTCATAGAACTACCGCGTCTCCCGTCAGCGATTAGCTTCAAGCTCCTTCTAGGCAGACAGCACCATGGCTTCAACAACGTCGCGATAACAGTAGCAGAATCCGTGAACCAAGCAGTGAGGGAGAAATATTGGGAATGTTTTACTTCACATGCCCTACAATTAGATTCTCAAGAGGGACAACAACAGCATAAATCATATTTAGCCACGACATTGGCATGCTTATATGACATTTCGAAATGATCCAGACGATAACCTGAGCTGTACGGGTTTCACGGATTCACGGATTGATACACAGGAGCGAGGCTTTTGCCCAAGTTTCCCGGGTCGGTTTTGTTCTTGTCGTTCAGCAGCTGTCGTTCACCTGAAAGGCACAAGTGAAAAAAGGGTGTAGCACTGCTCTTTAAGTTCTCAGCGCGGGGCAGTATGTTTGCCAGCGCGAGGACTCGCGTAAATAAGTGTCTAATAGTGTTTTGAACTGAGTTCTAGAGGGAGCGTGGACAACCGTCTCAGGAAGGTTATTCCACGCAGCAACTACCCGAAATGAGAAAAAAGTTTGCCTAATGAAGGTGTGCGCTCTGAGCTTAAAAATCTTCTTACCGTGTCCCCGCCGTGTGTTTGCTGGGTCAACGGTGAAAAACCTGTTGGCCAAGCCTTGTTCAAACAGGGCGTAAGTAAGGATTAAGTCCCCTCGGAGGCGACGATACTCCAAGGGAAAGAGGTCGAGTACCGCGAGACGCGTTTCGTGGTCCATGGACTTGAGACCGGCAACCATTTTCGTAGCAGCTCGCTGGACACGCTCAATGAGGATTACGTCTTTCGTGCGTCCTGAGTAGACAACCGGGTTGGCATATTCAAGGAGCGGTCTGACATAGGCCCCATAGAGTATTTGGAAGTCCGTGCGAGTAATACGAGAGAAGGTACGCCGAATCATCCGTAGAACAGCGAATGCCTTCTGAGCCGATTTCTCAAGGTGCAGTGAGAAGGACAGGTTTGGAGAGAGCCAGATACCCAAATCTTTTTTGGCATCTATCCTCGTGATGTCTTCTGGTCCTTTCTCACCATGCATGACAAAGGAGTTCGCTGAGTCTCCTCCAAATGACATATGGACGCACTTTTCGTCATTCAGAGGAAGGTGCCAGTCCAACGACCACTGCTTTGCGGCGTCTACATCAATTTGGAGGGCACTGGCATTGGAACTCCACGATTTCAAGTCGTCCGCAAAAAGTAGACATGGACTTGAAATAACATCTGGAAGGTCATTGACGTATATCAGAAACGGCAAAGGTCCCAAAACGGAGCCCTGAGGAACTCCAATGGAGACCGGCGCCGCAGAAGAGTAGGTCGAGCCTACTTTCACTCGGAATGATCTGTCTGATAGGAATGCCTTGATCCAGTGTAGGATTTTCCCTTGAATCCCGTAAGACTCGAGTTTGTGGAGCAGAGGGACGTGTGGGACTCGATCAAATGCTTTTGAAAAGTCGAAAAATATGGCATCCGATATGAGTCCCTCGTCCTTGGCTTGGGTTAAGCTGTCCATAAATACGAGCATGTTCGTCACGCAGGAACGGTTTGGGAGAAATCCGTGTTGAGTTTGAGAAATCAAGTTGTTGGAAGTCAGGTGATCTAGAATGGCTCGCTTCAGAATGCGTTCCATCACCTTGCATGGCACGCTAGTGAGGCTTATAGGCCTGTAGCTGCCAGGCGATAGTCGGTCACCAGTTTTGTAGATTGGCGTGACAATCGCTTCCTTCCAAACAGAGGGAAGGTGGCCTTCGTCAAGCGAGTGACGAAACAGCAGGTGGAAATGGGTTGCCAGTGTGTACGACGTTTCCTTCAGGATCCTTGGGTGGACTTCGTCGGGCCCCAACGAGCAGAATGGGTTGCTCTTATGCAGGAGTTGGCTAATGTCCTCCACCGTGAATACCAAGTCGGTTAGAGGCCGTTCGTAGGTATGCCTTGACAAGGTTGGATGTGACGAGAACGCTGTGACTGAATACAGACCTGCATAGTGATCTCTGTAGAACTCAGATACCACTATTGGGTCACTCGTGGGTTCCCCGTTCCTGTCCCTCAGGGAGAACGCGGATGGTTTGTTTCTTCGGCGATGCCGCATGTATTTGAACAGCACATTTCTGTTCTTCCGGGCGAGGTCTAGAATGGTGGCTTGTTTTCGTATGTTCCATTGGCGGATTTCCGATTTACAGCGGTTCCGCATTTTACGAAATGCCAGCTCATCTTCTGTGTCTCCTGTAGTCAACTTTTTGAGAAATAGTTGTGACCTCTTTTCCAGAAGACGCCGGATCCTTTTGGGTAGTTTACGGCTCATCCGACTGCGTGCTGGTTTTTTTGGGACGAACATCGCGTCAGCCTCGTGAACCTTCTGGGCAATGGTCCTATATAAGTCTTCCACTGAGGCTGGCCCCAGTTTGACTTGGTTAAGAAAGATGCGCATTCCCGAAAAGTCTGCACGGTCGTTATGTCCCAGTGGAGCGTTAATTGTCACCTGATCAACGAAATGTCTTTCGTTGGTGATGACCAGATCCAGGAGGGACGGTTGTTGGCCCGCGCGGTATCTGGTGGGTGCAACGACATGTTGAGTCCAAGCGCTCTGTTGAACGACTTCGGTCAACGCCGCTGTAAAGGGTCCACTTGATCCGACGCACTGGAGCTCCGTCCAGGGGGCCTTTGGAGCGTTGAAGTCACCTACCAGCAGGAGATGAGTGAAGTGGTAGCTGGAGGAGAGTTGCCCAAGGGTTCGTATGAGGAAGTGGTCATCTTCCGGAGGACTCGAGGGGCTACGGTAGACCACACCGAGAAGGAGAGAATCGGACCCGCGCAGCGGGACTTGAAGCCACAGTGCATCGCAAAAAGGTGCATGAGTGGTATCAGAGAGGACAATCGGGGTTGGCAGGGCCGCATGTAAGTATAAAGCAACCCCACCAGCTTTCCCTTGTTTTGAGTCAGCTCGAAAAATAGAGTAGCCGTCTATTGAGATCTCCGCGTCAGAGACATCTGGTGTGAGCCAGGTCTCTGTGAGTGCGATAATGGACGGCTGTTCAAGACAAACTGACTGTTTAATATCACAAAGTTTGTTGAAGAGGCTAAGACAGTTTGTGGACAAGCATTTCAACACTGTCTCTGCTGCCTCCGAAGGTGAGGAGCCGAGAGTTGTGTAACCAGGGGGGTTAGCAGGCTTAATAGCTGCACGTCGGGTTTGAGTCGAGGGCTCCGAAGGGACCTTAGAGGCATATTTGTCTGCTCCCTCGATTGGTGGTTTCGTGGGTTGCTTTTCATTTGCAGGGTTTTTTTCGCCCTGTGGGTTGAAGTCGAGAAGGCGGTGATTCAGCTCAGAAGTCTGTGGAAAGGGAACAGAATGACTGGTGGTATATAATTGGATTTCCTAGTATGTGAGCGCCGGAATTCGTGCGCTACATCGAGACAGCTCATTCTGCGTCCGACTGCGGTAACTACTTTGAGTTAACTGACTTTGGCAACAGATCCTTTTTTTGCAATAATAGTTCCGCCGTTTGTCTGGTTTTCGTGTTTGCCCTTGGTGATAGTTCAAGAATAAGTCACGCTTTTCCGTCTTTGCAGAGGCAAGCAGCTCGTAATCAATCACATCAGCTGAATGAATGTGTCTCGAAACCGGCCGCAGACCGAACGACGGCATGCTCTTATTGGTCGGGAAACAGGTCACTCAGGGCCTGGCATTTTTAGTTCAACGTATCATGATGGTTGCAGCCTTGCCTTGTGGGAGCTCCTGTGATGACCCTTCATTGGGGGCTGCTCCACACTAGCGTACTTTTCGTTAAAAGACTGTGAATGACCAAATAGAGTGCAAAAGTAATCTTCTGCGAGGACACTAGCAGCACATGCAGTCAAAAACACCGGCTTTTCGGGTTATATGATGGTTATATAACCTTCTAATGACCACCTAGCATGGTTCTTTGATGGTCACGTGCGCAATCAGAACCGTCATATAACCATAGGTTTTGTTATATGGAGCTTCAAAAATCAACTACGAACCGCGTTTCTGATCTAACCAAATTGATGACCATTGAGTTTGTGCTCCCCACAAACACAATCATTTCCTGTTCACTTTGCGTTAACGCGTAGCATAGGTTGTTACGATACAGATACGCTGTAGTTGTCAGCCATGAAAAGCGTAATTAGAAGCAGTTAAACGACCGCCCGGTAACTCACCGAAAACCGCTTTCCACGGTTATTTAACCGTAAAACTCAGTTAGTAAATGGTCAAATAACCGTCGATTAAACCTCGTCAGAAAGAACCAGGTTATGACGCCGTCAGTTGAGGTTGATGTAACCGGAAAATGCGGTTATTTCATGGTTGTGTACGGTGAAAAGTCGTTAAAACGCGGTTAACCAACAGTCTAATAACAGCAGGATGCGGTTACATGGTGGTTATTTCACCACTATTTAACGTTGAAATACGGTTAAATGAAGGTTTTTTAACGGTCCAATAACCGGAAAACACGGTTAGTTGACGGTTATCAGCCAGTTGTGCAGCACACGAACGCGGTTCTTAGTTGATTTTTGAAGCTCCATATAACAACACCTACGGTTATATGACGGTCCTGATTGCGCACGTGACCATCAGTCAGACAAAGATCCTTCCGCACGGTGACTTATAACGACACCACATTCTGCCACAGGAGCCTCTGAATCACCAGAGGTGCGGAGCCGAAAGCGGGTGGAGAGTAATGGGGCGATTAGCTCAACCACTGTGGTTATATCTTGAATTCTTGTTTCTGAGGCACAGCACACATCAATGCCAAGAGGGTGCAGTGTGAGAGCAAGAGGAGCTTGTTGTTCTGCTTGCTTCAGAGTGAGAAAATCGAAGGCGAATCGAAAAGGCGACCTGGCTGATGGGACCATACGTCGGCCGAAGGGGTATGAAATCATTTGTAAGTGTGTAATTCATGGTTTTATGTGGCCTGATTCCCCCCCAGGGCGCCCAGACCCATACAGGAGGACGATTAGAGTCATCAACCAAAGCCTTTTGCTCATAAGCCTGACCGCAAGGCAGCGGGGTTTGGCAGGCAATACGAGTGCGTTTCATTTTTCAGAGAACAAATAGCCACATATGTTCCAACCCCCAGGCAGGAGAAACAGGATATTGTATTGGTCAGACCTCTAATCATTGACCAATCTGGTATGAGAGCCTGAGTGTCGCGCGGACAACCCCCGGTATAGCTCAATTAATCCCTGACGGGAAAAGGAAAGAATAAAACTGAATGAGGAATGTATTTGATGCTAGCCTAACACAATCAATCCGAGATGCCTACACCGCCGGGCACTCATTCAATATACACAGCAACCGACAAAACGAATGGCATTGATAATGTTTAGCAGCCATATCTGTGAGTTATTGATCAGCGCCACGGGTGCTTGTTCGTTCGATCCTGTCGCAGGGAGCTGACAGCTTACTGACTTTGCTGCACCCTCTTCAGCAGGAGAACTCCTGAAAGGATCCCACCTCACCCACACATTTTGTGGTTGTGGAATTAGTAGATGTCGGCTTGTGGTGACAAAGAGTGATCGTTATTTTATCTATGAGCTGAGACTACACCGTACTTGTCACGTAGCGGCACATTTCGCAAATAATGCACGTCATTCGCATATTGAAATCCAATATATGGT
This sequence comes from Clonorchis sinensis, assembly GCA_003604175.2. Taxonomy (NCBI): domain Eukaryota; kingdom Metazoa; phylum Platyhelminthes; class Trematoda; order Opisthorchiida; family Opisthorchiidae; genus Clonorchis; species Clonorchis sinensis. The sequence continues at coordinate 63,654,597 of CM030370.1, forward strand.
CCACACTTGGAATCTTTGCAACGGATACGACGCGCGAGTAACGGCATCAATGGTGCATTTGGTTGGTACCTGACAAGAAGAAAAACTAGGTTGGCACTTTTGCCTCAAATAGTTCTTGTGGAGATCGGCAGACAAGTATCAATGAAGTGGCTGTTCAAAACTATCTAATCAGGCAGAGAACCCTCGGCTTGAAAGCTTAGTGCTACAAACACTCAGCCAGCTGCGGCACCAGAAATGTCATTGGAAGTTGGATCTTCATCGTCCGTGCGTAGCGGGCGTGCAGTAAGCTAGATTTTTTAGCCTGATTATCACATTTTGGTTTCGAGCGTGCGCCAAACACTTGCTGATAACTTATCAAAGGTGACTTCAATACCGCACGCATTAGCGGCGTTGTTGGTAGCCAAAAAATAAAAGGCTTTAACACGTTCTAAGTGTCTTTGGATCCTTAGAAGCATGGCCACAGATGAGAGCGCCATAGTGAGTGAATCAATTCAACGGGTCCTTGTCGACTAAATCATTTTCGATCAACAGAAGTGAAAATACCACAGAAAACATGATGACAATTGAGGGTTCGGAACAGCGAAGAATGGGAGGCGCCAGGGGTCGAGTTGTTCGTTGATCCCCGAGGCAGTATCCAATGTAATGTAATGTAGTAGTCGGGTTTGGCATCTATGATGTTGTCCACTGCAACCCGATTGCCCGCGTCGCAAAATTGACGTGCGACCTCTAGCCACGTGGGAGTACCCTAAGCGCTCCCAAGCGCACCTCTAGCTATCAGAACTTTCCATGGAGAAAAAGCACTGGTGGCTGGAAATTTGGTAATTCTGTGAACATGATGAGCAGTGCTTTGGACAACGGTCTGCGCCTGGCCTTATTTTAGTTAGGTAACTCGCAAAACTACCCGGTCCAGGAACATTGTTAGTGGAAGTTAATGGTACAGCAGGGCGTCTTACGTCCCCTTCTCCAGCCAGGTGACAAAAACCGCCTTCGTACAATGATGCCGCATGTGTCCATAAGCTCTAGCGAGTCGGTGAGGGTTATTTATAGCCCTTAAGTAATATTGTATCGGCGGCATACACTCATTAGTGCTGCAGAGGTGAAGGAAGGGAACACAATTTTCTCTACAACGGCAAGTAAGTGTCAATCTGAGGTGGCATATCTGAGTTAGCGCAATCTCACACTTACCCATTTTTATACACTAGTTCGGCAAGGACGTGGCTGTTTCACTGGTCTGTCCTGCCAACCGGAACAGACTTTCACGTAAAGAGTGAGCAATAAAGGGGTGACCAAAAAGATTACGCAGAATCTTCCGAACCCTGAAATATGCTACTTACGACGAGAGCGTCATACAAATTTCGATGGCAGCCTTTGCGTCGTCTTGACAATAATGGACCAAATACGGGGGGCTCCGACCGGCTTCCTCCACCGTTCTCTCAACGTACATCTCAAACTGGCGCACGAACCTAACGTGATGATTCGGATTACAATAAATATATGTTAGTTACACATCGGCTGTCACTGGAGTGAGAGAAATGATTGGTTTTGGCCCTATCAATAGTTGCCTACTACTACCAGCATATCCTGGAGGTCCTTTGCCCATCTGACAGGAATTCAAGTACTGCGCTAGCTACTAGTTTCCAAATTTCATCATCCCCGGCCTCCAGCCCGATTTTAGCTATCTCAGGCTTGCTTTTGCCTCTAGAAGATCCCGTGTGAGTTCGACCTCTCACTTAGCCCGATATTCTTAGAGCTGAGCAATATTGAAGCTTTCAGAGCTACGCTGCCTTTGCGACTAGATGCATAAATTAACCTACGAGAAGAAGACCGCAAATTAACCTGCATTGCATCCGTTTCATCCAGTGTCAACATATTCCGTGAACTCATTGACGTCCGTTTCGTTCGTGATGTTTCCAACAGCTGGCATGTTTTACTTCAACCAAGACGAAGGAATTTGGCGAGTATTGTTACAGCCAAAACAATATCTTCCGGGAAGGCAAAACAAAGTCGGAGCTAAGTTTCTTTACGGTACTAATAATGTAAAATAAGTTCAAAAATTCACAAATCTCGACAGCAGATACTCGTCCGCAACCAACTGTCCACTTGGGCTGTAACAGTGCAAACCAAATGAGCAAGCCCGGTCTCCAAGTGAGACAGTCACAAGTGCATGAGGTCGGTCGATAAATGGCTGGATAACCTCAAGGTCAAATGAGTGAACAGTCAGGAACAAACAAACGCCAGTTTATACGCACGCACTAAAGACAAAAGTGGAGAGGGGGACAGAAGTAAAGTGGGAAATTTCCAAGTCCAAAGTAATGAGTGATACAACTTTACTGCAGGATATCACTGGAATAAATAGTAAAACGATTTCGTGTGACTCGGTGAACATTTGCAAAAGTCTTCCGTTAAATTTTTTCGCGAGGCAACGTGCGCCCATATTGTGTCACTGTTATCTTTTAGGTCGCATTTCGAGGCCCCACAGCCTAACTTTGCACGTTTCTTTACCTTACCAAAGTAGGGTCTCAGGTTTGCCTGGTCCTGGTTTACTTCCTTTCGATCGACCTGCAATAATGGCTGTTCCCTGTCTCCAAATGAATAGGGATTGTCATGTCTGCAACAAGACAATCCAATGGTCATTTGCGTCCGACCGACATATTATTTCCGGCCGCATTGTTTTCGCCCATAACGTTCTGCTGTGGTTGTTCCAGTTGGTTCTAGCATAGCCTTCCCCACATACCTTTCTTAATATGTATTTATGCTAAATATATTAACCAGAGTTTGTCATAGCGGATTCTTTAGCATAATTTATTGTACTAATTCTATCACGTGCTATGGACGTGACGGATTTTGCGCTTAGATGCTTATGTTGCATTGGGATATGTAAAGTTTGTTAAGGTACCCATAAATTTGCGTGCATAAAATTGCATGTTCCATAGAAACACTGAAGGATAAAGAACCGTGTGTTTATTTATGAACTGTTTGCGCTTTGGATAATCTGAGGCTCTTGCTACCTTAAAACTCGCAATACAAAATAAAAAATATTCATTCCTCCGAGTGACGAAAAGTGTGTACGCATGCCGTTCCGTGGAGGCTCAGTTAATGCCTTTGTGGTACATGGTGAGAATGGACCAGAAGACATCACGAGGATAGATACCAAAAATATTTAGCTACCTGGTTCCCTTCAAACTCTTCGTCTTACTGCACCATGCAACATCGATTCAAAAAGAATTCGCTGTTCTACGGATGATTAGGGACGTCTTTCCTCGTGTTACTCGCAAGAAGTTCAGATATATCGTAGAGCCTACGTCAGACGGCTCCCCAAATATGCCAGCTAGGTTGTCTACCCAGTAAGCAAGAAAGACGTAACCCTCACTGGGCGTGTCCAAAGAGCTCCTACGAAAATGGTTACCGGCCTCAACTCTGATGACTATGAAGCACAAATCGCGGTGGTTGACCTATTTCACCCTGTGGCATCTTTGCCTCCCAGGAGACCTAATACTTAATTGTACCCTGTTTGAACAAGGTTTTGCCAACAGGCTTTCCACCGAGGACCCACCTAACACACGGCGGGGATATAGTGAGAAGGTCTTCACGCTCAGAGCGCACAGGTTTAGTAGGTAGCAAATTTTGTCATTTTGAATAGTTGATGCTGTATCTAGCGCCCAGTTCAAAGCACGATTAGACGCTTTCTTAGCTGGCCGCTCACTAGAAGCACACCCAAATTATTTTCGCCGGAACTGTAGGGTTTTCGAGGTTGCGACTTTTACGGGGAGTTAATATAATCCATTTACACTTGTAGGTGATATGTTGCTCATAGCATTTTGTTTAAGTGAGGAAATTTCAAGGTCACGGACCATCACCGATTCGCATTTTGCTACCGGTTTACGAGAGATAAAACACGAAATCGCACTTTACCATATTTTGGCGTTATTTAAGAATAAAATAACATCTACAGAATATCCAATGCAAATTCCACCCAGGAAAATCGGTCATCAACGTTTGTTTCTTTTATACTCCCCAGATTTAACGGACGAGATAATTTTGTTCAGCGAACATTTCTTATGGAGCTCAGCTCCCATTAGGTATAACATTGTCAAAAAACAGCAGGAATTGTGCAATGGAGATGAGGGCCATCTCAGCTATGCATAACTAGTCCGTGGATAATACAGCATCAGGAGGTAACCTTAGTGTAAAATACAGCGTCAGGAGCAATAACCTTCGTAAATTACCAACACATTAGGAATATTTCTCCCCATAGGTGGAATACGTCATAAAGCGGTCATCATGATAACGATAATCGTTGTCACTCACCTCGACTACTTGTCGTCACTGCAGCATGCTAGCCCCGTGTCAATGTGCGGCGCTGATTATGAGGCCCCACCCATACACGATAACTTAATCCAACGGCGAATGACGACCAGTCATACTCATAACTGTATTCAATATCGCCTCCCTTCGCTACGTATCGTAACTGCTAGGCCCGTGTCCATGTGTGAGCTGATTATGAGGCCTCACCTATACACGGCGACCTAATTTAATGGCCAATGACGGTCTTTCATAATCATAACTGTACGCGTTTTCAATCATCTCGAATACTTGTTGTAACTGCTAGGCCCACTTCTATGTGCGACGCTGCTTATGAGGCCTCACCTATGTACAATAACCTAATCCAATGACCAACGACTGTCTCTCACGCACACCTGTACACGATGTCGCTTATCCCTGTTACCTATAGTAAACACCAGGCCAGAATCTATGTGGGCCGTGAAAATAAGGCCTCAACTATGCGTGGTATCCTAATCTAACGCCCAACGTGGGTCTGTCATACTCATAACTGCAGTCGATATCGCCTACCTTGGCTACTTATGGCAATTGCTAGGCCTGTGTCTATGCGCAACGCCGAATATGAGGCCTCAACTAGGCTCAACAGCCTAACCCGATGGCCAACCACGGCCCGTCACGCTTATAACCGTACTCGACGTTGCCTACCGTGGCTACTTATAGTAACTGAAGGGCCCGTACACATCCTCGTAACTGACTAGTGCCCCAACTATACATAATAGACCAATCCAACGACCAACGGCGGTCCTTCATATCATACATGTCATCCGTTTGCCAACCCCATGCCTAAAAATACACAACCACCTTTAAAAATTCATGTTTCTATTTATTGGTTGTATCGGCACAAACGTAATATGTGGTCAATCCAGTTCTCAGTTTCAGGAAGCCGCTTTTACTCGACAGGATTTCTGAAAGGAAAATGTATAATCAATTACTCGTACACACAGTACATCCTTTAAAACATATAATTAAACAAAGTTGTAGTGGCCAACTCACCAAGTGCTTACTAAATCCCTTTGTCCACTCCATTCCAAATGGGTGTCCACGCTGAAGCTGCAGTCTTACTGTTATAAGGGTAAACCCACTACTTGCTCAATTAGTCTCGTGTGTACATCGATTATTCAATAGCGGTATTCAGCAACCGTATGCATTATTGAGCACAGCGAAGTTAAAGCTAAAGGGTGTATATGTATCAGCCGTAGACCAAGTGGTATAGACTTGAGCCCTGGGATCCAAGGAACACGTGCGTCATCATACGTGCACCCATGGATGCTGGGGTAACGAAGAAGTATTGAGCGGGCGGGTACTTGGTGTCAAGTCTACTCAATACCCGGCAATACCCGGTTTGGAAACCCAGTTTGCTATTATCCACCCCACCTGGTCAGTGATTTACATCCCCAGAGATCCCCAAACGGACCAGAAAAATACCTGCGATCTTACATTGGCTTCGTCCTACCTCTGCAAATTCCTTGGCCAACTCAAAAACCCCGCTGCTCACAGAATTGCACATCCCAGCCCAATCATCTCAAACATGACGTCCGTTACGGGGCTGTCCAGAAACCGAAGTACGGCAGTGCAATGATGGCACAGCACTGCCATACCCAGTTTGATAGCACACCCGCAACTAATCCCTTCCTACTCGACTGTACCCTTTCGCCAACTCGGTCCATTACCTGCAACTACGAACAAACTCATGCTTAATTCTGAATGTAATCTTATGATCATGCCTGCCCGATCATGCTACCCACCAGTTGTGAACGAACATTATTACTACCTTACACTTTGTGAGTGCAGGGCATACCAAAGGACGGGATGACTTTGGTCAGTTCACTCAAAAAAACTGCACCTTTTCCTCCTCTTTGAAGATGAGAACGACGTCTGCATGCTCCATATCGACAAGGCTTTCCTCAGCTATTTGAAAACCGGGGTCCAGAAGACGTTAGTTAGTCAGGAATGTGACCACTTTTGGCCGCTTGTTATTTCGGGCCGCAGTCTAACTCACATCATGGTACCTTCTAGAAGTCTTTCTGAGACGTTTCCTATTTTGTGTGCCGGATGTAGACACGGCAGTCTCATTGCATTGTCTGAATTACAGCAATGAAACACCGTGCGCCCTCAATGGACCCAAGAATACTCTTAATGCATGCCGGTCTCAATTTGTGACAATTCCTGGCGAACGTAACAACCCTAAACGACTCACCCAAGAGGTTCATGTACGGGGCTGTCCACGGACCCAAGTACGGCGTTGCGATGACGGTACCGCGACTACCATACCCAGTCTGATGGACTGCCCGTAGTTCAGCATATCCACAATATTTACCGGATGAGGGTGTTACAGAAACCAACAAGACCGCCCCAATCCGTTAGTTTGCGCCAGGACTTGAAAGCACTGGCCAACTTATTGTGCTGTCTGCTTGTTCTGCCCATAAACACACTAATTCTACCAATATCACTATCGACGGTTCGGTATAGCCTTTGCATGTACTGACCATCATAAAAAACAAAAACTTACTAGCTGTGACGAATTCCTTGACTTGGTTTTGCAGGACACCTGCCACAATGATAGGAGACTTTTTCATACACAGGTCGTTAAAAGCTGCTCAATTTTGAGTTTGCGGCGACACAGAGGGCGAAATTATTGTCCTTGTCGTTTCGAGATTATTTCCAAACGCAATGCAAAATAAAACACGTGAAGAAACCGGCCCTTCCGCAAATTTCCCACCGTCATCAGATGTACATCACTCAAAGCCGTTGGCAGCCATTAAAATATAAATTCCGCGCCCATGGTGGACTTGGAGTACGTTTAAACAACCTTCAACAAAACTGCGCCCGCATGGAAAGATCCTAAGGGACCGAATAAAGCCATCAAATGCTGAAACTTTGTGTTAAATTTTTCCTGCTCCGAACTATGGTTTCAGAGAAATTTTGGGTGTGCATCTAAGGCTCGGCCTTAGGCTGAGCCCTCGTGCTGACAGGCTTCCTGCCCCATTCTGAGAACTTAAAGAGCAGTGCCACACTCTTGTTTCGCTTGCGTCTTTCAGGTGAACGAAGGCCGCTGAATGACAAGAACAAACCAGGCCCGGGAAGCTTTGGCGAAAGCCTCGATCCAGTGTATCAAAAATTGAGTCCGTGAACGTGCACTGCCCGTAGCTTCAGGTCCAATATCTTAGATGGGAAGGTTCAGCCGTTTTATTTGTCTCTCTACAAAAGCCTGAGCTGATGCGATGTCACCTGATCTGAGTCTGTGAGTCTTCGTCTTCCTAGTCATGCACACACCTACCGAAACCAGTGAACATCGATTAGTCGAATGCATACCGAACCGGCCACGGGGCAGACGGCCTGCTCTGATTAGCCAGAACTTGGGCCAATCAGAATTGATCTGTTCTAGTCTGGTGCTTCTAGACTGAGAAGGGTGATCCTATTGCAGTATACGGTCGATGTCAGTTTGCTTGATTTATATGTAGGTATTGGTGGTCTACAACCTTGCTTGCTGGGCATCGGCTCATTATCTTTCTTTCTTCTGTGCACGGAAATTGTTGTGAACCCCCGCTTTTGGATAATCACTGTCCCCTGGTGCTTCCACAGCGTGCATAATACACTATTGTGACTTTGTGAATTCTGCTATGGTTGTTTTGTAGTAGTTGTAGTTGTAGTAATTTTCTGTAGTCTCCATAGAAGACTGCTACAAGCTGCCGTATTTTTTGATGTATCACACTGGACGGAACAGCAAACCAACGACCAACACGGATCGAGAACCACAATAGTACATGTGTTATGTACGCTATGGTAGCACCAGGGGACATTGCTTTTCCGAAAGTGGGAGTTCACAACAAATTTTCTGGATGGAAAACAAAGAAAGCTCCAGTAAGTAAGGTTGTACATCACCAATACAGCAAGTTTGTTCATCACTAATATAAATCAACCAAAATGACAGACATTTCATACTACATACGGCCAATTCAGCGTCAGTCGTGTCATTCAGAAGTACGTGGGATGAACATTTGCGCTATATTAACGGTACTTAAGAGCGCGTACTGAAAAATGGAGGCTTGCATTTGAATGCTATAGCACACCGGTCTCGAACCGTGAATTCTTTATGGTTTCTCGTGATGTATCTGAAGCAAACACCTAAACTTGATCCTAATGAGCCACCTACGATTGTATCCGTAGGCGCCCCCTTCACGGGGCTAGTCAGTAGAAATTCCTATTAATTGTTAATTACTTATTAATCATGCCGCGGAGGATGGGCTTCTATCATCTGCCTTCAAACTCCCTGCCTCGTCATTATTTTCGGGCATTTCAGTCATATTCTTCCTTTGCAAGGAATATGTAAATTAGAGCCCCAATTACCGGGGCTCCAATGTGTCCTATGACCGATGGTCCCGCTCTCTTGGGCTATGCGCTTGGCGCCTAGTCCTAACGATGGAGAGTCTCCATGGTACATGTGTTGCTCGTGGGTGCTGTGACATACATCTTCACGCAACGAATATATTTACCGTTTCCTAAGCACCCGTAGTTTCCAATGATAATGAGGGGTTGTAGGTTACCCGATTGGCCTACTCCGTATTCGCATTTGCAGTGGTCGGGCCTGAATGCTGTAATTCCGATGATCGTTGTGTTGTATCCAACTGCTGTTCCCGCTCCAGTGCCTTGTGCCGGGAAAAGGCTCACCGATAAGGATCACAACAACTTTATTGCGAACAAGCGAGTCCAACACTTGCAAGGGACTCCACGCCATCTTGGATTTCACTTTCATCGATCCAGGCTGTTGATGAATTGATTGAATGCTTGATTGGTCTGGATGCTTGCCGGCTTTCCTATTGGGACTTAGTGGAGTTTTAGGGTTTCAGTAAGTTCTGGGCGTTCTGCGGTTGCTTTCAGGAATCTGACTTTCCTGATACCCCCCTTTTGACTGTTCAACGTAAGATTGTCGGAGCGGGTTAGGTTGAAAAGGTTCCACCAATCATCTAATGCGACCGGTACGGCCTCTCGGTTGCAGTAATGTATCCGTCTTGGACGGTACATGTGAAGCGGTGGCTATTAGTGCTGATCTTGGGAGATCAAAGGTTTCAAGCAGCAGGTTGAGGTCTAGTAATTGTTCTTCCGCTTTTGGGGTCGGTCGCTCAGTCGACCGTGAGAGAACATCGAGAGATCGTTCAGCTGTAGCACCCTTTCGGTGCCTAACTGCCATGCCACCTGAAGGTTGCACGAGGGCTGGGATGCTGCCAGGTTGCCCAACCCTAGACAGGGGAAGTCGAGAGGCAGAGGTCGGGTTCGAGCCACGGACTTTCCGGTCAGTAAATTCGCGCTCTAACCACTTGGGCCATCTCGGCCGTAGCCGATTGACATGTCGTTTCCAATCAATGATCCCACCTGAACGCTGTAAATCACCTGACCGATTTTTCTGTGGACGACTCCAACGGATCTTCAGTGCCCGGAGCGACAGTCCCTCACAAGCACACGGTTTCCAGACCGGAATGTTGGCTTCCTTTCTGTTGGTGTTGATGAGCATAAGTTTTTGATCGGCAGTTTTGAAAGACGCAAGCGATCGATCAAGTCCATGCCAAGGAGATTAAGCTCACAAGCAGCACTCTAGACAATACCACAATCACGGTGGCCTGCTCTCTCCATCTCACAATCAAATTCACCAATTAGTTGAAGCGTTTCCTTCAGGCGACCAGGCGGCGATGCTGTTTCCTCTGAGGAAGGACGGCTTAGAAAAGGTCGGCCCTAAAATCCACACACTCTGGTCGCCCAACGTTTGACTGTGACCGGCGGCGTATCATTCACTACGGTCGAAATACTTTTAAAACTGGAGTCTAATGCTGCTCAGAAGGTAACGTCCATGCTTAGCTGAATCATCACCATCGTTATTGACAGCCATACCGGCATAAAACACTCGATTTTCACCGCCCTACAGCAATTTATTTGAATAAAGCCTTATACTGCAAAGGAGAAAGAAATACGACAGGGCGGGGGACCTAGGGCTAGTCCACCACAACACCTACACGTCCAACATTCAGTTAGACAATCAGGATAGAAATTGGCAGCATGAACGCCACTGACATTGGTTTGCCAACATGCCGTTCAGTGGTTACAGCCAAGCACAGGCAAGATAACGTGGACTTCATCCTGGAAGGCGAATAGCACCAACAACGCCCGAACCTTTCGTAGCATTCTTCATTCCCTTCCGCTGTGTCAACTTCTGTCCACATCTAGGTTTCCGCCACTCCGAAGTAGACACGGAGAACAGCGCTCGTCTCCGCAAGTCATCATCATAGACAGCTTGACATCAATGTTCAATACTGATGCTTCGCTGCTGTACAGCCATGATCTACCTGAAAGCCTTATTGTGAAGAAAAGAATGAAGGTGGATGGAGAATAGATTTACTACTAGCCTACGACAATCATTCCGAGGTACCTACACGTCCAGACACACGGTCAGGCAATCTGGATAGAAATTGGCAACAAGAACGCCACCGACATCGGTTGGCAGTCATATATTACAGCGTCTCCAACCAGGCGCAGTGGGGATCTCGCGTCCCCATCCTGGAAGGCGAGTAGGACCGACAACACCCGAACCTTTTGTGATTTCTTTCATATCCCTCTGCCAGATCAGGCGTTAACCACCTGACTGCTTCCGTCACTCTGAGTTGGGCATAGAAAACAGTACTTTCTTCGTCAGACGTTGGGTTGGCATACGCAGCGCATGCTTAACCAACGCTGCTTCTGGTGCTGAACACATTCTTCAATGGAAGTCCCCGTTACACAACCGAAAACTCGCTTTCTAATTGCCTTCTTTCGGATCAGCCGGCACCAATCCACATGAGCAATCTGAGACAACGATTGTCGAACACCTGAAGACGTCTCAGTTCTGCTGCTCGAACAGGCCAAGTCTCACAGTCATAAAACAAAAAGCCCGCACTGTAGCCTAATAGATACGTCCTGTGAGATTCGAGTCACACACTTTGACGCCATAGGTGTCTCAAATTAGCTGGCCTTGAAGATTCGTGCATGGGTGCAAAGTGCATACCAAGGGACGGGAGGACTTTGGTTAGTTCGTCCAAAAACACGTGCGCCTTCTCTTCGAAGACGAGAAAAATTCTGCATATTCCAGATCAACAAGGTTTTTGTCTCAGACTATGTGGACACCGGGGTTTTGAAGGTCTTTCGGCGTTCGTCTCATTACCTCATCGATCACGAAATTAAATAAGAATGGAAAGAGTAGGCATCCCTGACTGATACCGCACGGAAGCTTTTGGAGAGCTCTCCGTTTATCCTCACACGTCCGGAAGTCTGAGAATACAAAGACCGTATTATGTCCACAAACTTCCTAGTCATTCCCTGGTGGGGAGACGTGTCAAGAAGCACAGAGCGGTCAACCGAGTCGACTGCGGCTTGGAAATCCAGGAATACCAGAATTGTGGGTCGCTTGCACGTATGGCGTTGTTCTAGCGTCTATGGTCCACACATAGCTGCAGCAGGTGTTTGCAGTTGTCCCTTCCTTTTGATCCCATTCGAAGACGACTACCCTGCTGAGCCTCAGCAGTCTAACAACTTGCGCACTTGGCCCGCCGCTCAGTGTGTTGTTAACGCTGTCTGTGAGTGTTAGGGCTACCGAAAGTTGCCAGCTTGACGTGGTAGTCGGACTTGAATTCTGCAATGATCCCACGGGCTACACTGTCTAGAACTTCGTTCCACAGGGTGCAACCATGCCAGAAAGTCCAAAGAGGAGCAGTTACACGGAGAGCAGCGAGACGTCGTACTACTGAGTAGTCGGCTTCGGGCAGGGTCCTCAAAAACCCACTGTCCGCTACCTCGCCGGTCAGACTTTTGAGTCAGAGAGTAGAGGCAGGGTCCCTGAACAAACCCTACATCTCCCCGCTGCCTTGTGGGTCAGACTTTAGAGTCCAAGGCTCAACGTGGTGTGGCCCAACCAACCCCCTTCTGCATGGGCAACCGGGGAATATCACGTTTCCGCACAGTTCTGTGTCCACCGATGTCCCTCCCCAAACCCACCACACAATCAATTGCTGTTGGGTCGTTTGACTTTCAGGTATCTGACCGAGAGGCCTTGTGTTGCACGTTGCTTGTTTACAAATAAAAAATAACACCTTGCTAAATCCACGATATCCTTTGTACATAGGATCTTTTGACGTCCGCTCTCTATGTCAAACTGGCCAACAGGCAATGCTCGCTGGAACCTTGTACTCCCTTAAAACCGATGTATGCTGTGACTCCGAAACGCGCATACAAAATCCAAGTGTAGTTATGCATCTCAGAACGCCAAGGACGAACTCAGGTGTTTCACATTCCCCCATGTGTCCTGTGATCCAGAAGCGATGACTCGTGGAATATATGGTGTGGGAGCTGCACTAGGCCGCAGAGCTGAAAGCGCTTTGCTCAATTGGATCAATTGGAATAGTCGTCTTTGCGCCCTCCGGTTTTCCGGCTCAATTAAGCTCAACGTCTCTCGACATAAAAAGCGGTATCTGTTTTTAGTGTCGGCTTATGCCCCAACGAACTGCAGTTCTGACGCTGAGAAGGTTACTTTCTATTCAGCATTATCCGGGCTCATTCATCAAGCAAGGAACACTGACATTGTGATCCTTGCTGGTGATATGAATGCACAAGTCGGTCGTCTGAGTTCCTTGGAACCACATTTGGGTAGTCGATTCGGAGTTGATGCTAGTCGCACAGACAATAGAGAGCGACTCCGATTGTATGTTGATCATCGACTGTTTCTGGCCAGTACGAACTTTCAGCATAAATGTTCGCATCGCGTAACCTGGCAGCCCCCAACTGCAAATCAACCGTGGATCCAGTTGGATCACGTAGCCATCAGCCACCGATGAAGAGCTACGTATCAAGACTGCCGTTCCTTCTGGGGCACACAATTTTATTCCGACCACGCCATGGTGCGTGCTCGCCTGACAGTTCGTTTTCCCTCAGGCCCTCGCAAGTTAGCAAGAACCATGCCGATCCACCATATTCGAAGAACTACCACAGCTCAACAGTATCGTCATGAGCTGGCCCAACAGTTCTCCACAGTGAACCAATACTGTACTCGTAGTGAGCACGTGGGTGAGCATGGCAAAATGCTATCATGCAAATGCTAGCGGCGTTCACTGCTGTCTGTCCGACTTCTCCGATTCGACTGCAAGACCAATGAATGTGGTCGAGATCACTATCCATGGCTGATGCCAGAAAATTCACACCAGCAGTCAACGAGTACGACGGCGCACGCAAATCCCTCAAACGCTCCATAGTGAAAAGTCTAGGGCAAGGCCGAGAGCTCTGGTAGACATCGAAAGCTCGAGAAGTGAAGAAGGCTTTTGCCACCAGAGACAGCCGTGCCCTGTATCAACTGATGCAACCGACTGGCAGCGGTCAGTGAAACGATAAGTGAAAAAGGCATCCCATTAATTCACTCGCAAAAATGAAGATGAACCAAACACTTCGAAAAATAGTTTAGCTGGCCTCCTGCAACCCAGCCTGTAAAGAAATTGTACATGGACGAATGGAATGTAGACCTTAACGCCCGTCGGAGGGAGAAATAAGGTACAAAATGTCAGCCCTAAAAGGCACCGAGACGGGCTGGTCTGTATCCAGCCCTCTTCAAAGAAGGCGGAGCATCCCTGGTGACCCATCTGACAATGCTTATTGGTGCTATTTGGAACGAAGAGAAAGTGCCTGCGGAATGGGACATGTCGACATTTATTCCTATTTTCGAAAAGGGTACGCGGGCTCTGTGTGTAAACCAGCGTGGCGTCAGCCTTGTAGCTGTGGCACCGGAGGTCCTCTCTGGTCTTATCCTTCGACGGTTAACTGAAAACATGAGAGGCAGACCCGCGAAAACCAAGCTGGGTTCCGTCCTGCAAGAAGATGCATCGATCACATCTTCACCCCCGACAGATTCTGGAACATCGGCACCGCTTCAACCAACCAACAATGGTTGTGCTGCTTGATCTGAGGGCTGTCTTTGACTCTGTGGACCGTCAGGCACTATGGCAGTGTCTATGGAGCAAAGATGTCCCCCCATTAATTCTTGACCCTCTTTAAGGCACTGTACGCCAACTCCCGCGAGCGTGTGAATGTCTACGGGAAGCTCTAGCCTCAGTTTACCTCATCAAGTGGTGTCAAACAAAGCCGTCCTCTGTCATCTTTCCTCTTCAACTTCGTCATTGATACGATTATGAAAGACTCACTATCAACTTCCAATGCCTCTGTCTGTGGGGTCGAAGTGCTCCCGGGGTGTCCACTCACAGATATCGAGTACGCAAACGACATAGCTGTCCTCGGATCTGATTTAGTGGTAATGCGAACAATATTAAATAATCTAAATAATTTTGCTTACGGTTTGGCATACGCTTCACACCTGCAAAGTGCAAAGTGATACTTCAAGATTGGGTGCGTTCGAACACTGGCATCATGCGGTTGAGCCGCTTGTGGTAGTAGACATGTTTGCCTACCTGGACAGCTGATCAGTCCTGGTGGTCTCGCGAAACATGATATTACCATCCGAATTGGGAAGACCAGAGGAGGTTTTGTGAATATGCGTCACTTGTGGCGTGGGCGTGACATCGGCTTATCCGTCAAGGGTCGAGTTCACAATGCTGCGGTGTGATCCATATTGCTATCCGGGTCAGAAACCTGTCCGTTCTTTCTGCAGAACCACGTGAAGGGGGGAAACGAGCCAGGAGGGCAAACAATGACTTGGCAGTGAAGTGTGAAAGCAATTACCAGCAAACTCAGCTGCGCTGGTCATATCCGCCTGCCTCGTTGGGGACCCCGAGACGGGCCACATCAATGGTTAGACATTGCCGGACATGCCCAGTCGCGCTGCTAATGGCGTTCGTGCATCCAAACTATTGCCTTCAATGCATAGCTCATTTCTCAATCCCACCACTCAAAAGTTCACTGACATCTCTGTATTTACGCATCAATTTATCCCTCAATACTCAGCTACCTACCCCATCTTCCCAAATCATCGGTGGACGAATCTGTGACAGCTACAACCACTGTACGACAAGTATGCGGTTCTTACAGCTGATAATGATGATGATGATGATGACTGTGGGTTGTATGCAGATATGATGGACGAGCAGCGATTATCGGTGCATTTATGGGATACTCACAGATGTTGCCAAGTAAACCGCACACGCCTGACTATCAACGGGCAACCACTCAAGCATAGATCATTCACCTCGCTGGCCTAAAACAATGCCAACCCAAAGGGAACCAGACGCAGCTTTTTCCGGACCAACAGAGGTTCGCAAGTGGAAGCGAGAGGAAACTGATTGGAAGGCCATTGCAACAACCGTACTTGGGTCTTGAATCCTTGCTGCAGAGAGACGTCAGAAATAAACAGAAGGCGATTCCAGCGTAGGTGCAAGAACGACCTGTTGTTCAGCTCCCTTCAGAGTGCGAACGCTAAAGCCTGTCAGATGAACTGAGCGTCGGGTTTTGAAGGACAATTGCGAAGTTTATGGTCATGGCGGCCGAGTTAGTTAACCTTAAATAGCGCAGTTAACGTTACTGAGTGGCGAACGGATTTGTCGGTCCTTACTACTGGGCCTACAGAGATGTTGCTATAAACGGACTGAGAAGGGGGAGAAGAGCAAGTGTATGAAAAAGGAAGAAGAGAAGCGTCAGCTGCATGCAGCAAGTAAGCGACCCGGCTGATGACACCACACGACGGCCGATGTGGCATAAGATTATTCTCAAGTGTGCAATTCATGGTTGTACGTGAGCTGGGATACTCGCAGTGCCATCACACGCAGATAGTAGGACGATTAGGGTTCTCAACCGAATTCTTTGGGCAAAATCCCAACCACAACCACTGAGCGTACGCCACTGCCGTTTGGTCTGCCTTATTTTATGATTCGGAGACCTGACCATAGCATACCGATCTTCGAAGACTGTCTGTTCCATTTTCGTTGTCTTTGACGCATCACGCGAGTTTGGTGAGAACATGGGATCGGTACTGCTGAGGTACTCCGGAAAATCAATTCTTCCTTATTAGACCAACAAGTCGTTCTCCTTAAGGTACGCTCCATTTGCCGGAAGGCCATTTGCCAGCCATTTGTGCAGCCATTTTCGAATCGAGTGATCAGTCTATGGCTTGGCAACGAAACATGAATGACCCTACCATTCGACGCACTTGCGATGGTAACTGCCGTTCCTTTCGATGGAGATCCCGGGGGAGGGGGTGGGACGAACCACCGGTGAGTGATCCTGATAGCTGTGGCTTTGCCACGCAGTGGGTGGATTTTCTGCTTCAAAGTTCGTGTCTTGAATACCTGGCTCTTCCACTCGTTGACGCCAGCGAACTGGATATCATCCCCTTGTTCTATTCCTTGTCATTACTGAAGGACACTGTTTCCTGTTCCTTGTTACACGTTTTATGGTCGAACAACTTGCAATGTTGAAATATGTTTCCGAGTCACACCTAGTGAACATACTTTAAACAATGGGAACCAGTTCCGTTCTTCTTTCCAACACTAGGCGAATTACCTCGTAGGAGCTTATCGGTGAACATACCGCCATCTCCTAAACGCATACTTTTTTTCATCAAATTAAACAAGTCGAGTCTCTGAGTCATACTTTGTTTTGACTTTTCCCGTTTTATTGTTTATTGTTCTTTGCGTTACGAAGACTTCGTCGCCACAACACCCACTGACAGAAGGAAGCCAGTGGTCGCAGCCAAATGTACACAAACATCCAGCTCCTTCTATCGGCAACCATATTCCGGCTAAACGCCCACTTTCTGCAGTCCCAAGGCCATTGCCAGACAGCAATAACATTCAGAAACCCTCAAGCAAGCTACCAGCTTGCTTGAAGAAATTGGTGCGTTCAATAGTGAGGACGTTTTATTCAAGAGAGCATTCTCTCATCGTAGATATGCTGGTGAGTTCTAACTTTTCGTTGCAACGGAACTTGTTGTGCTATGTTGTTTTCTCCCCGATTGTGTCAGTAACTTCTATCCTCTAGTCGTTCTCCATGCCTTTAGCTTGAAATAAGTGCCGTTTCATTTTGTTGGTTTTGCATTGTCATACATAGTTGAAAAATCAAATTTTATTCCTATTGCGGTTGGCCATAACTCCAAAGGCAGCTGGTCTGCTTCATGGCTGCGCTGGTGATGTAGCCCGAACAGTGTACTCTGTTCTTGAAGCTAGTCGTTATAGTCGGTGTTTGGCGTTGTCTTATCGCTGAATGACATTATGCTACATTACATTACATTTATTATTACATTATTATTACATTTTACATTATGCTACGGGTTAAGCGTTACGTGAAGATACTCGTTGCGTTCAGCAGTGCAAATCATCATCACTGGCATCCGTTCATTGAACAGCCGTCACGCAATCTGACAAGAATACGAGGACGGAAGTTTTACCCAGTTGATGCATCCTTGGTGGAATCGTTCGAATGGTCGAAGTCGTTTCAGACCACAGACCATCGCCCAGTAGCCCACAATATCTCCACTGACCAATTTGGCGCTTGAAGTTAAGCGTACAAAACGTTACTTATTAGTAGCGCATCAAGGGGGCAATTATTGTGAAGGTCAAAGCAACTATCTCTGCTATCTATAAGACAATCCTTAGCAAACTACCTGGCTCTGTAGCTCAATCAATATAAGTTTATGTAGCTCCAGTTTTTGTCAGCCAAGCGAAAGTTCACTTACAGTTTGATCAATCTTAACCATGTACATTTGAACCTTTAGTACCATTCGGTTAATCTTGAATGGAGTAGTCGAACTTGAAACTATACAGGGGCCTAAATAGGCCGACCTTTCTACTTATGGTCTATTTGGTGAGCGGCTTCTAGTTATTTATTTATTTATTTATTTACGGAATTGGTCCCACAACAATATTGGCTAGGGATCAAGCATTATCCCGACAGTATATATATATATATATATCTTACTACCTTCGTATCCTTGAATTTAGAAACTAACGTATATACCTTCACAGTTCAGTTCTTTTGAAAACTTTCTGTTTTGTCCTCATGCCTGTAAACGCGTGGGTCACAAAGTCCACAGTGGATTGAAAATCGTTATACATATAACAAATTAAAAGGGAATACCTGTCAGGCCCAAATGTTTAATAGGAAACGGATGTTGAGCTTGGAAGACTGTTTCGAAAGAGCTCCGGTCACCAAATGCACATGCATGTCATTTGAGGCTAGATGACGGTGGTCTGCTGGAACTCGGTAGCAATCTTCAGTAGGACGGGGCCATTGACTTGAACGTCCTGACTTTCCAATTGCTTGGGTTCAGAAAAATTTACAGTGCCTCGGCCCTGGTACTTCCTTTGGATTGCGTGTCAGCTATGAATAGAACGGGTGCTGCAGCTAAACGATTCGTTTTTTTACCATTACAGTAACTCAGGCTCCTATCTTGTATACAGTACACTCAACCGATGCGTACCCAGTGAAAAATGTAAGAGTTGAACTTCCTAGCACATTGAGTGTGTGGATCGATTCAATCCTTTGATGAACTTAATGAGCGTAATTAGTCAATGGGGCTGGATTTTGGTGAACACAGTTCCCTTGAGCGCATGGCACAGTAATTAGGTTGGGAAGTCTTTCAGTGATCCGAGTTGATGGATGAGACTTATACATATCCGCAATCATATAACTATAATATTTGCATTGCACACTGTTTTCAGAATTGAACTGCAATTCAGTCGTCTGTCTTCTGTTACTGGTTTTGTGATAACTCACCCCTGCTGCCAGTTGTGAATAGAAATCTCATTCTTTCTAACTCACCACACGCGTTGTGTTCGTAAAGCACAACTCTAGGCATCTAACAAAGTTCCACTTAAACCAGTTCGTCTCCCATCTCAGGTGAGGAATACCATAATGAAAGAGGATGATCTGTGCGAACGCCTACGGTTCGAAAAGAAGCAACTGAGACAGTACTTGCATACGCTCAAAACCGACCAATTCATCAAATCGAAGCTCCAACTGGAGACGGATGCAGAGGGAAAGACCACCAAGATTACGCACTATTTTATTGATTATAAGGTAATGTTTGGATTTTGTAACTTGTTGCTGCGTTTATCACGCCGGCATGTTAAACCCGTCATTCCTCGGTACGTTACACTTACACACCAAGTGGGCTACTTAGGGAGGCTTTTTGTGCGACGAATAATTCTATTTTACATCGGGTACCGGTTACACGAGTCTAAGTTGGCTTCGTGAATATCCCGTATTGTATCTACTGGTGCCGTTGGTTAGGCTTTCAGCCATTTAGTCCAGTGTTGATTTCACTGGCTCGTGAGTATCAGGTCTGCAAGATCTCTGAACACCCTTATCTATCCCATCCAAAGTACATCTTATCAAACTTCCTTGTTTGTTTTGTTAGGATGCAACTTATATGGAATCCTGATCGGCTGCAAAGCCGGATTCCTTCATTCACTGAACAACACACATCGTTCTTCCAATCATTAAACAGGCCCCGTTCCGCTGTTTTGACTTGGTTCCCAATAGGAGGCATGGTGCTACTAACTACCCTTCAGCTGGCGATAGCACGATACGAATAGAGGCCCTGGTTAACAAACTTACCAGGGCTTCAAAACCGCCCTTGTAGAGGAGCCCACGCTCAAAAGAAGCAACCAAGGTCAAATTGATAAGGACGTCTATACGTATGTGTACCATCTTAATTTATTCCGCATTCCATGTACCTCCCTGTACCTTGTTTACATTAGTGAATTCCTTCTCGCCGAAACACATTATTCCTTTCAGAATATCCAAATACCTGTCGCTCTATGAATACGTTAACACCTCAAGTATTGGCTATTTTATCTTTTGAAGTTGTTTGTCAATGTGGTCAAGTACCGACTAGATCAGATGCGGCGGCGTCTCGAGGCAGAACAACGCCAGACCACGAGCAGGGCTAGTTTTCGCTGTGTTTCTTGTGCCACTACTTACACCGACTTGGAGGTGGATCGTCTGATAAGTTTGGATAATCCGGGAAAGCTGGAATGCGTATATTGTCGGGCAGAGGTCGCTGAAGAGGAAGACAATGTCTCAAGGACGGATGCCCGTGCGTTGATCGCTTCATTTCACCATCAGGTACGTAGTATGTTCGTATCCTCAAATTTTCAAGCATTCTATCCTTTGTGAACCCTTATTTAAACCACGGACTCTGCAATTAGGTTTGTAATATCTTAAGATTTAAGGGTCACCTATAAACCGTTTTATGGGTGAAAAATTCCCCGAAATGGGCCTATTCAGTGGAGCAGTTGGCCCGTTGGTCCATGAGTCCCATATACAAACATCCCCATCATACCGGCTGTTTTTCTTTGAAATGTAACGTCCACCAAAGACTGGTCTGGTACTACCATTTCTAGTAAAATGAGGCGCTTAGACTGCCATCAGCATGTCAATAATCTCGGTGCACTATTGTCGGTTGCTGTGTACATGGCGAACTTTTTTCACGTTCTTGTCCCTCTGGAACACCCGGTACATGGTTTTGGTGTTGGACCCTAATTCCAGTTCGGTAATTGAATCATCTTGCCGCCCAAAATACAACTACTTGTGACATCAGTATGCAAGAACGATGAGATTCGTCGTATTGAGTCACTGTTTCTGTAGAGCACCGTCAACCGGAGGTAGCTCACGCAGTCCAGTTGGTCTGAAATCCGACTACTGACTTGGACAGTGAGCTCAAGGTAGCTCAGTGGTTAAAGCTGTAGCTTATTGACTGGAAGGTCCGTGGTTCGAGCTCTACCTCTTCATTTCGACTGTTTCACTAGGCTTGAGCAACCTGACAATCGGGTTGCTCCAACATTCGCAAGACGCTTTAATTTGGCTTGTTCGCAATGAGGATTTCTTGAAGGGGAGGGTTTTTAGGGACAAATAAAGTCATCTAGTTATAGACGTAATGTGCTACTCATAAAGTTGTTTAAAAAACCATGAATGAGAGATTCAGCTGGGTTCCATGTGAGTCTCCCGTCAAAACCAAATTGGTATGCAAATGAGTGTATTTCATCATTTAGTTCTGTTCGAGTTTACTCGCATGACCTTGCAGATATGTACTGCTCCACTGAAGTCACATCTAGCCATTCAAGCATCCTCACGGTTACTTTGTGGTACATTTGCTGGTCGTTTAAAATCCAGAATTATAGTTATCTGGTGGCTCAGTGGTTAGAGCGCGAATGTACTGACCGAACGGTCCGTGATTTGAACCCGACCTCTACCTCCCGAATTCTCCTGGGCAAACTGGCAGCATCTCGGCCCACCTGCTTCCTTCGGGTGGTTTGGCAGCTAGACACCGAAAGAGTGTTATAGCTGAGCGATTATTATTCTTATTATTACCCGGGGACTTAAAGTAGAAATTAAGGGTTTTGTTCCACTGGAAACAGGAGTAAATATGGTCAAGGTGGGTCACTTAGGGGTACCCCACAGTTTACAATTAGCGGAACGCAAATCCTAAACACGGTTCGAGAGGTAACGTCCCATCTTGACCTAAGGAAATGGTGACGCAAGCAGAGAACTAGACGATCGTTTGCTCTCATCCGACTTTCCGTACTTCTAGTTGGATGTATCACTGATAGGGCTGAGGTATTTGCAACATTATGAACAAGCAGCTCTTGCCAAAGCACCTCTCGAAGAAAATGTTCTCTGTAAAAAGGTTGCATTGGTTCGTAAGCTCGATGGAAGGGAACAGCTGAATCTTGTGCTAAGTCCCTAGATGTGGGGTTTTGTTTACTTAGTTATGAAAAAAAGTCCAGCTGTAACACCATTTCGGTTCCTTCGATGCCATTCGAAGGAAGCAAGGGGGCCGAGATAACACCAGGTTGCCCTAGCCTAGACAGGAGCAGTCGAGATGCAGAGGTCGGGTTCCAGGAACTTTCGGCCATCGAACCATCTGGACTTCTAGTTATGGAAAACCAACTCACTGAAACATCTCAGATACACAAACACGAGATGGAGCTGTGTAAATTCTTAGGTCGTTAGGAGATCTGTTCCGATATACGAAGACCACATCCGGAAAGCTTTTTCCTTCCCGCCAGGATGTTTTTTATAGGGGATCGACTGCATGTTGCGTCTCGGATGAGGAGAAGACGCGGTACGATGGTGTTGGAGATAGTTTCAGTTATTCACTCGACCTCGTGTGTATGTATCCACCTATCGGTCATTCCGGGAATCGGAGATACCTCGTGGATCCGACTTGAGAAAAATTTTTTACCTCTTAATAGTAAACACCGTCAGGGAGCGTTCATAGTACTTCGTACTACGAGCCTTTGTTCAGCTGGAAGTCGGGACCGAAACGAGGCCATAGAAACTTTTTCCAAGTTGTTATGTGGTCACATGCCAGTTCGAGTGATAGTGGCCGGTAGATAAACGCATTAGCAGCATTCCACAGAAAATATCGCGTTGTACAAAGCTGTACAAGTTTCTATTCAGGTGGGACAAACCACTGATTGACATTCTGTTGTTCCGGAGCAAGGCGTTTCTGCTTCAGAACCAACCTGGTGGTAATCGAGCCTTTATTCTTGAACGATCGATCCGTCGTGCTTTACCGAGACACAGCCTCCCTCTGGCAATGAATGAGCAGTTCCGTGGAGTAGCCATAACAGCAATCACCCGAACGTTTTGTGCAGGTTTGGCCAATGAATGTGTCCGCGTTTAACCACGGCATTCGGGATTTCTTTCGATGAGTACAGCGCAGTCCCTTCGGCTTAACCTAGCGAATAGTAAAAACCGTCAGCCACTTATAAATGGGTTGCTCCACCTTGTTCTAGGTGTTACTGCATGAAAGTGGTATTTCAAGGTCGATAACTGGAGATTTTTACCTGCACTTGTCAAGTTTAAAATTGACTAGCAATAGTCGTTGTTCCCAGAGCGTTTTTTTTTTGAGAGAAAAACTTATTTAGAATGTAAAGAAATTGGGGATCTTTGGAACCGTTTTTTCTTTTGAGGATGTTTTTCTAAGAATGGAGTTCGTTAACGAAAATGAATGAAACCACCCTACCTCCTCTATTTCATCGGTTCCAACAGTGGTACCCCAAATATTAGCCACACCGTTGTCAGAACCTCCTACTCATGATTTGCTTGTGTTTGGCTCAACTATTTGTATTCTAGGTCCGTGATCCCATTGACGCTATGCTACGCGAGTGTGATGAAATTCACTTGTCCTCCTCCATACTAGAACCAGAAATCCGACCGCTGGAGCCGCTGAAAGACGTAAGTTTTTCAAACGTATGGTGTGTTTCCGGCTGTCTTCGTAGCTTCTCAACTATACGAGAGTATAATAACGTGGCAATGTTTTTTCTACCCTCATTGATAGTGTCTTGTTGTGAATGGTACTTCATTACCAAGAGACTTTGAAACTTATAACCCGTCAGCTTCAGCTTTGGTTATCCAATGGGGCTCCTCTTTTTGGATATAGTTTTCCCGCCAGCATAATTCGATACGCTGGTTGTTCAAAGAATTTATCGGGTAAGCTGGATATCGAGCTAGGCGGAATTAAGCAAGATGGCAAGACGGTAGTCGCTTAAGGTTCATTATGCGGGCTAACGTGCATTGCAACGTGCAGTCAACTCTGAAGAACTCCATGCACTGGAGAAACGGGTACCGGAACAGGTGAAACGGTGAAAACAGGTAACTGCTTTCCATTAGTAAACCTAGCAAGTTGCTGTTTCACAGTTCCTCAAGTGAAGAAATGATGTTTGGAGCTTGGTAGTTAACTGCGCACAGTTTAAGCAAGAAAGATGACCATAGCTTAGGGCTGGGTACATATGTATATGAGCTTGCGAATGTTTTCTCAGCAGCTGTGTGATAAACCTTTGTTCCATCATTGAAGTTGTATGCTCGTCGAGGAGCGGTTCGAACCCACACGCTGTCTCCGCCCGACACCGTGTGGAGTATTCGGAAGGAACGTAAAAATGTCTACCGTTAACATGACAGTTTTCAAATCTGTTAGTCTTTTTCTGCTTTGTGTTTCGAATGTGTCGCATAGACGGAGCGGTGAGTGATAGTGGTTTTGCTGTCACTTCGGTGGCATCATTAGGAAAGTATGAGATGGGCTAACAAATCCGCTTCGTGAAGAGGAAGCAATTGCTTTGATTGCGCGAATGAGCTCTCTAGATTTCTAAGTTCCTATCCACCTGATAAAGCAATTCTGGGTCGACCAGGAAATCCCTGGTGTTGTTGTTCTGTTTACCCCTCCCAATACAGTGCAGCGTAAACAATTTTGCTCCTTTCGGGCTTGAAATATGGACAATAATAAGAACCTCACTGCAACAAATTCACAGTTTTCGGAAACGTTTGGTAACAATCGGTAGATTTATTGCTGGGCAACGTTTCGCCTTCGACACAAAAGCTTCGTCAGGCCAAGTGACTAGGTTACGAGGTTGGTCGAGATTTAAGGCGGAAGGAGAACCAATCAGCTAAGTCAAGCTAAATCTCTGTTGGGTGTCGGCCGAGGGATTTTGTGTGTTAGAGTAGATGGCCAAGTGTTAGGCCGATGGGGAAACCTACGTGGATTTGGGTCCAGCCTAGGGTTTAGTTGCACACAGTCTTTATCCAGCCTTCATTGTGGATACACCGCCAAATAATCGGCTGATGGTCTTCAATTTCGAACGAAAACTTCATTTGATCAGAGCATGTTTATTCTTTAGTAAGCATTGCTTTACGTTCAGAACCAAGGCCTGTACAGTGCACAGAATCGTTTACACATAATGGAATGTAATACGTGACACTCTGACCGCAACTGAATCAATAAGTGATTCAACTAAGTTTATATATCCTACTGATGAAGCGACTCTCATCGCTTGGGATACTGTCACTGCATCCCGCCAAGTTTTATGGCTAACATAGTGTCACCTACTATCCACCAGGTAAGCGCGCGAAGTGTTCGACTGAAAATTGACGTGTGCACTTGGAGAAGAGGGTTGACTGACTCCTCTAAGGAAACCTTATGAGATTTCAAAGTTATAGTATAGTATAGTATAGTATAGTATAGTATTCAAGGTTATAGTAATAGCTGGTAAACGTGGTTTCGGAGAAATCATCCCAATATTCCTAAGTCGTTTTGGCGATCTAAGACACCTGGTTGAGTTACGGCACAGACTCCCTATTCCTAGTTTTTAATTCCATGTTTTTTTTACTTCCATGCCGTTTAACCATTGCGTCGTCTCTCGAGACAATATACAATGCTCCCATTAGGGGACATCCATGGAGAAGTTTCAGACTGTCCACCTTTTCGGGTAACCGAGATTGATCACGCTGACACCTTTATGTGACATATTACGCTATTACCTTTAGAAATGAGAACGATGGTACTTCATGAGGTTACTATGAAGTCTCTCAATATAGATTACTATTTATTTGTTCACCTCATCAGAAGAATGTGTGAGCTGTGCTGGATATACTTACGGCAGCCTCATTTTTTCTGGGGCTTTGTTCAAACCCCTTTGCAGTGGATGAAAATGCCGGATACACGAACACCACTCACCAAAATCCTTTTATAGCACAAGGCCCAAATAATCGTTCCTCAAATTATTCTATTAAAGACGTTCTAGACAAGTAATTTTTCAACTGTGTGCTGCACACTGACCGGCTTCTGTTTAACTTGAAACGATACTCAGGATATTGATCTATTTTCCCTGACGTGAAATAAATTTGATGAAGACACGACACGATATTTTGAATGTCGTTCTGACGGAAACACAAGGCGGTATTCGTGCAGCACATTCATCTGAAGAATACGGTGAACGAGACTCAGCAGCCATTCAGTTGAGCTACCAACTTAATTTGCAAATGTCTGTATTTCTCCGCTTACACACAAATTGGTGTTTGAGTACACGATAACATTGTTTGAAACCCGAAAATTTCGCATACCTGACGAGTCTCAAGAAGAGCGGAACCGGTAGTATGCTGTTGAGTAGTTTTAATCTACCTTATGTCTTGCATTCACTGTACGTTTTACAGATATCGATGTATCGGGAATCTCACAAGAAACAGATATTTAAAAGTTTCCACGAATGATCAGCGATGCGAAGGGTGAACCGCTCTGTACCGGGTGGTTAGTATACTTACTTATTTTACCGCGGTCCACTCCTACAAGAGGAAACTTTTCAGAGATTTCGTACGCTTCATATTTCGTACTTTCATATTGATGACCAACGTCTAATTTGGCTTTGCTGAGCCAATTCTTCAAATAGCCTCCATGGCGGCGTCACTAACTTCTGCAGCAGCCTGAGTTGAGGACATTCCTCACCAACTGACCATTGGGTTTGCAGACGGCGCTGAATGCGCACGGTTGTTTATGGAATGCTGAAACAGCTTTTGATGGATATTTATCACCTTGGAAGGGTGAAAATCCTCGGTCTCTACATTAGAAAACAGTTTGTCTATCAGATTGCTTTCGCAGCTCTTTTTGTTCGACTGATATAGTTATATACGCTAAATGAAGTGGAAATACAAAGTAGCTGGAAACTGGTCAGTTTTCATTACGCTAGGAAGCGTAGGGTGCACCCTCACGGGAAGGAGTAGGCGTCCAAATGCAAGTGGGAGCCGATTGGACTGTGGCTGCACACGTTTAGGTTTTGTGGGGCGGTGGCTACACCACATCGTGGTTAGGAGGCTTTAAATCTTGCCAGGTCCTAGGGACCAGGATTCAGAAGTCGTTACTTAGTTAGTATCCCACGAATGTGAATGCAACGCCATACGCAGGCTTAACAATGGCGGTATTCATACGAGTAGTTTTTTATACGTTCAGACGGTTGTCGCGCCATGCGGCCTTCGTAAGCTGCTCCTATGATGGTAGGCAAATGAGTACAGAACGAAGGAGTTCGTAGAAAAGTTGCTGTTTGTCCTCAGTATGTACAGGGACCACTGAATCTGATAAAAACATTAAACAGCACGCGAAAATTAAGAAAACCTCTTGCTGGCTGATGAGCGGTTAGCTCGGCTATCGCATTTCCTTTGACAAAAGATAGCACTACGGCGTACAGTGCACATTGCAACGATATATCATATGGAACTGTGGTTTACATCATATAGCAAGAGTGAATGGGAACACAAAAGTGGTCGGAATCACACAGCAATAAAACGCAGAATTCAGTTGTTTAAGTATGGTGGTAGCAAATGTCAGTTCAAACCAGCGGATGTCTAAATAAGAGGAAAGTGTGGGTTGAGAGGCCAAAGGGAGTTGGGTGGGGGCAGCGACCGGAATTTCCTCTTGGATGAAATCGAATATGAAGTAAGTAAGAACAGGTTAATCGAGGAAGGTTGTCGCGAATAAGCGGTTCATCTAGGAAACCGGTCTGGAATGCACGAACAAACGAAAGTAATTATCCTGTAGATTGTGACAGCCTCTGTCACGTTGAAACTGCATGCGAATCGTTATTTGTATATCCTTTCAACTTTGGGGCTATTTTCACGATTTGTTTGATGGCTATTAAGATACAGTTAAAGAAGCAAGATAACATGAGGGCCAGTGATAAAGTCGCCCATATCTGTTCTGTTCCGACGCAAAATAACAACCTTGGACGGTTTACGTACCTCAGCAACCCATTGAGTTGTACCGGAGTATCCCAATGCACCATCCACAGAGTCTTTCCTGGCAAGTTGGTTAATGAACAAGGCTCTGGCAATCACAGTCACTTGACATTCCAAGGCTGGGGTTGGAATAAGTGCGGCAAAATAATCTCTGAAAGTTGGCAGAAAAACCTTGACTGCTGCAGCTAGCTGCACCGTCTAGCTTCTTCCTTGCTCGACTGGAATCATGTGAGCAGCCGACTGTGTCCCATTTGCGCGTTCACTTCCACAAGGTCTCGCATCAGTCAGAATAAAGGCCACCCTTTGTCTATAGTTTCTGCATGAACCATTTGTAGCTCTGGCTCATTTAGAAGACTTTTAGCGAGAAATAACCGAACTTTTATCTACCGCGGCGTGTTCAGCTGTAGTCCTAATTGCGGTAGATCTCGGTGAACAGTTACGGTGTATCAGTTCATCTGAGACATAGTTTAACTTGTTTAGTTTAGGCACAAGGCATACTGATAATGGCAACTATCCTTTACAACTCTGTACTGACGACTAGTTGTTTCTCAGTGGTACCGGGTTCAGGTGCTGTTGCAGCGCTGAGCCTCCCCACTTCTTTGCACAACAGTTTAGTTTTAACAGGAGTCTCAACTGAATCCCTCCTCTTATAACTAGTGTTCCTTCGAAACGTACACTGAATCTGTTTCAGCTCATCCGTAAAACAGAACGCAGGAGTTAGCCAAATATAATTGGAAGTATAGTACGAATAGTAGAATACTCTCAACAGCAATTTAATTGGCCACCAACTTCTGTATGTTTCTCATTCGGGCCGCTCGCCTAGATCCGTGGGTTTACATCCTCAGTTTACGAAATACTGATGTGCCTTTCTGCCTCGAAGTGCGATTAGGCTGCTGGGCTAGATGGTCTTCCAACAGCGGTGTTGGATCCCTATGTTCTGCCTTAAAATTAGGATTTATTTTTAAAACAAGAGTGCTTCCCGGACAACTTCGAAAAGTTAATCACTACGCCTGTATTCAAAAGAAAAGCACTTAAACAAACTGTTTTAACCATAGAGATATATGCCTTATGTCTGTTGGACCACGGTTACTGACTTCAATAAGACTGTGATGCCTCACGCCCTCACGGGAGATTCAAGCACAAGAGCTTCGAGCACGATTCTATCTGGATCGGGGGGTTTATTGATCAGATGTTCACATTGCGTTGAATGCTGGAGCAACACCACACATGCAGCCGGCCTACAGTTGCGATTTCGCTCAGCTTCAATGGAGCCTTAGACACTGTAGGTGGGTCATTTCTAGCCAAGAGACTGCTCTTGAAATTTGTAAATATACTTCGTGTCCCTTATTCCCACACTTCTGGTCAGTAAGTGTACAACGAAATGTCCAGAAGTTCTCGTAGAACTACTGTGATTCGGCATGACCGCCATGTTTCCAATTTTTTCGTCGATATTAGCATTGAATGCACACTTCAAGGGATCGAGGCAATTGGTGTCGAAATTGCGTGCAGGGAAAGAACAGGAAACTTGAAGTATGCAGGCGTTGTCTTGTCTGACGATCATCAGTCCACGCAGTGTACCCTTAACATAATTTCGGAAGTTACCTCCTGTTTAGGTGTCCGTTTTGCATTTCCAGAGAACAAAGATTGCTTCAGGATTTTCAGTCCTACTATGCCCCTGAAACAGGAAGAGGAACTGGATTTTACCAACCGGTTTATTTTCTCGGCAGCCGCGTAAGCTTTGATCATCCCATGACGGATAGAATCAATGCACACGTTAGCAGAACGCGAGCATTTTTTTCCAAACTGCATGATTTATGACGTTACAAACGGATTTACTTGAAGCCGAATGGCCGTTTATACAAGATCATTGTTTCTTGTTTACGAAACTCGGCTCCTACGATCCGAAGACCTGAAACGTTTTCGAGTATATGGTAACCAGCACCTTTGTAGCATAGCATGAGTCAGGTGGCTGCAGCTCGCACGCAACGGAGCGGGCGAATACTTAGTAACGAAACAGAATCACTGTAGCTCTAACTAAGACTTAGTTGCTTCGGACGTGTATTGCTTATGCCGAACCACGGTCTACCAAACGAACTGTTGCTTTCCATTCCAAACCGTAGCTGGCGAGATTTTCATGGAGGACAAACCATGACATTGTGACGCTACTGCGGAATTTCCCTGTCTCCCTAGCTAGAGTTCAGGCGATCTACCTTGTGTGATTGAAAACCATATAAGGTGTGACACGCAACCGAACCCATCTGCAAACATACTGTCGTTTTTTAGTCGGACTTCCTAACTGAAGCTCATGTCGTTGTATACTAGTCTCGTATTGGGTGAGGTTTGCAAAGAGCTCGAGTTTAACCCCACTCCAATACGCTGCTCAGATTCGTTTACCTTATTGTTTTTTTTCCAAGTTTTGGCACCTTGTTCTTGGCTGTTTTCCGTGAGGTTACAAGAAATAAGCAAAATAATCATTGTTCGACTATGACATCTTTTCGGTGACTAGCTGCTGCGACATCTGAAGGAAGCTTGAGCGCCGGGGTACTGCGAGGTTCCCGATGCCTAGACGGGGCATTTGAGCTCGGGTCAAGTAGAACCCACATACTTTCTGGTTAGTAGCTTCGCGCCCTAAACACTGAGCTGTTTTGCTTTCCTACAATTATCAGGCTGTTTTTACTAAGCTTTCATACTTTTTTCCAATCTCTTATGGGATATTCTCACATGGCTGTGTGATAGTGTCGTCGATGGTGATGCTAATGAATATACAGGCTTTTGGTATTTGTACGTATGAAAAATACAGGATGACTCGCTATTAATGGAGTTCTCACAGTGTTCCTTTGAAATCTGTCATGCGTAGAATGTTCCGTGTTCAGTCATTTGGGTTAGGTATTTTGAAACAATCACATTGAATACTGATCCGGATTACCGTAAATTCAGATTTTCGAGGTAACTGTGTCGTTTGTGGATCCTGCAAAATTGCAAACATACCCTTATCAGCTAGATTATTTGAACTCGATGAACACTTCTCGCTCTGGCTTCTCCCCTTCGCAGTGCATCTATTTGGTAGTAAACTGAATACATCCACGCATGAGCTTTCCGATTTCTGTTGAAGAATGCAGTTTGCCCCATGGCCAGAATGCTGTCCTGTGCTTGATTTAGACAACTGCCCCTTCCGAAGGGCCGCAGTGTTCCGACTAAGTACGCTTGAGCGGGACTTCTCCCTTCGCTGTGGTCAGTCAGGTTGAGTTGACACCAGTGGTGGGAAACAACTATCAGGTGCTTATTTCACGTTACCTTAGATATTTGTCGGTGCACTGTTGTTTTCACTAACAGAATAAAGGCTAAAACTGTCGACGATCGCTTTGATCGTGTTAGCTGATGTCTCGGTTTGGGCTGTCAACACTATTTTTCGGAATTTGTGACCGAAACATTGTGGCCGAAGTTATTGGACGGCCGACGATAGGTTTTTTGGACGGACAAATTGTGGTAGAACACAGCAGGCCCACTAGCCAGTAGACATGTAACATCTTGATTGAGAGAGCATAGTTTTAATCATTCACAGTTACACTCGATTTCTTGTCAGTGAAACTAATCGAATCCTTGATAGTTACCGAATTAGAATCATTCCCGAATCCGTCATGAAACTTTTATTTCACTCATACAGGAATCCGAACAGTCCTTGGACGCGGTCACCACCACCAAACCGCCTTGGGAAACCAGGCCGTTTGCCGAGGCGGATAATAAGCAGAATTCAGCACCCACTGTAGCAGCCGAGAACAAAGTTAGGATTGTTCTGAGCGGCCAGTCCAGCGTGTCGTCTCCAGTTGTTAAACAACGTCCTATTTGGATGTGTGACAGCACTATCAACTCAGGTCAATCCGCTGGTAGGTTTACCTGTTCGCCACTGCGCGATTGTGTATGTTCACTTGACGCATATTTTCTAACATCACCGCCGGCCTAGCCGTGTCCCTCTACAACGATTGTTACGCTGTATAGCTCACTCACGTTTGTGTCACGCAAGTAACCGGCTGCGCTGCCCTTTCCCTAATTTAGGTTGTCTCCAGCCTTATGTTATCCAAGACTTATCACAAATAAACGAGTGGCGTCAGAATCCTCCATATTTTAATCATAGCAGCAACAATATGTTTACCTCACGGGCAACCATCGGCGTAATACGAATGCCGAAATTTTCGAGTATTATCCAATTCCTGCTGAGAAGTATTCGTGTGGCTAAACTGCGGTGGTGGTGGTGATCATCGCCTGACTACACGGAAATCTAGTAATGTCGAATCTCCGTGGGAATGGGGGTTGTTGAGGATTGTGGTGACACATAAGTGAATAGCAAGTGGTGGCCACTTTTGTGTAGAGTTCTTTTCGTTTCTAACCAGAGAACGAGGTTCTTCGAGTACGATGACCTACTTTCCTGGTCGTGATATAAAGACTTGGATCTGTTACTCTGACGATTGTCGTCCCATATGTATCATCATCATCGACAGCATGTTTAAAAGTGGTGCTTCGTTGCTGTTTTTCACATACAAGAAAGCAGCCCGAGCCGTACTACGGCTACTGCCGCACCACTTTCAACGAATGATTTTCCATCTCCCATCTTTCTAAGCCAGTATTTTTCTTCCTTTTCAAGCTTAAGCAGCGTTCACCGATGTGGCACACGGCTTCTGCAAAATGGGTGGCCGATAACCCTTCCTTTTTAACTGATCGGATGAACAAGGTCGTAATCCACCCGGCCAACAGATAGATGGCACACGGGCCGACCTCGAAGATTGCATCAACTTCAGCCCACCAGAATCTGAGCCTACAGCCAACAAAATCGTTGAGCTAAATATGTGAGCACACGCGCACCCAGTGATGCTCCGCATCGCTTTGTTGCACGACTTACTGATAGTGCCACCTCGATCGAAAAGGTGTTTGCAATCGAGTTGCGCGGGCCGCAAACGAAGCATCGACAACCTAAGCTGCCGCAACGGAGGCGTTGGATTGGTTAAACGACTGATTGCTTTGATCAATTCAGAATGGCTTTCATAGCATTCTGCACTCCATGGACACATTATTTCTATAAATAGACTTAATTGGTGCAAAATTCAAAACGGAACATGTTCCGGACACTAAAAGGGGGTCGGTTCATCAGCTTGTAAACCATGTCGATGTGATCGCTTTGCTTTGCGCCATCCACTAATCCACGTGATCGCATGAGACCGGTGAATGGCATGCACGTGGTCTATACCCGCGGACTTCTGCGCATGCGCAAGGGGGCTACGAGGTACCGGTTGTCTGACTGGGGCGCTTATTTCCAAGGTATCTGGGGCTTTGGTGAATACCTAGGGGTGATAGTGGCAGGTTAGTACCTAAACCGAACTTCTGTACTGTGCCTCCCCTTACATGGCTTTACCGAACAAAACTGATATAAGCTGCAGGGCGGTCTAAACTTGCTACCCTGATGATGGCTGTCCGCATTGTGGAGTTTTTCTATTCATGCTCTTGCTACAGCAGCGTTTCACATTAAACCTGAACACATCTGCAGTAGACTTTTTCACGTCCTCATTCCGTGCACCTTTTTGAGGTCTTGGCGACTTGGATCGGGGTCCGGGTGTCCACCCACTATCTACACCCATGCACACTACAGATGCCGCCTTCACCCCGGCAGTGGGAGCAAGCGTTACTTTGAGCGACTCGCTGACGCAGACCCTCACTCCTGGTCGGGTCCCCACCGGGTTCTCTACACTTGGAGCCACGAGCCTGAAGGAAACATCTTCCGACGCGTCCGGTTCAACTAACCCAACTTCCTCTGCAACAAGCGGTGACATAATGCAGTTGTTGCTGATTCACGAACGCCGAGGGATATCGTCGCATACTGCCAGCAAAAGCACACACCCTTCAGGTACGTCATTTCCACGTAGAATGTTTTGGATAGCTTCCTTTTGAAACACCCAATCACCTCCACATCCATTTGGTGCCGAAGCCCCAGGAAACTTTAGACTTTGGTTGACTTAGCAAATCGGGCGGCTGGTCCATAGCTAAAATTCAGCCCGAAGGACCGCACTAATCTTTTCTAACCGATAAGCTGAGCCCGAGTTTGCTCAGTGGTTAAGGCGCGAACTTACTGACCGGAAGGTCGGTGGTTCGAACCCAAACTCTGCATCTCGACCGATCCTATCTAGGTTTCGACAACCTGGCAATATCTCAGACCTTCTTCCTTCGGATGGCATGACAACTAGGCACCAGAAGGGTGCTACAGCTTGTTTTAGCCGTTTGACTACACAGGCGTCTTTCATAAAACCAGCCTTCATGGGTGCGGTTGTTTTTAGCTCTCCATCATCTCTTACGGACCTGGTATTCGCCTTATTTTCTCTGTTACCATGGTAGTTCGTCACTATTACTGACCTACGCACTTATCACACCATATATCCAAAGACTGTGACTTTTAAAAATATCACTTTATACAAATTCAACATTTGATATGTCGCACAATCCATTGCTCAGTGCCAAATGTTCCAGGAGAGTGTTTGGCACCCAGTTAATTATCCATCTTTGAACTGCAGTTGAGCCCGGTCTGCAGGTCTGAATAAAGACCACCATGTACAGGGTAAGATGGCATTATCCAGATAAGCCTGAGAGGAGCAGCACATGGTGCAGCGGAATCCGTCATTTAGTCGTCACAAGGGTTTGTCAGCATGAGGACGGAAGTAACAGCTTATCATTACCTCGCGTATAAAACCGTTTGCGCTTAACCAGAGGTCCTAAGAGAAGCTTGTGCGCGGAACGACGGTTTCACAGTTTTGACCAGAATGACTGCAGACGGATACACCCGTAAATTTTCGCACTTTGTGGACAGATGGTTTCAACAGGCAAATTGTAGGTGACTTGATGCGGCAGATCAACGTAATACATGCCTGCTTCCTAGATACTACTAACCGCAACCGGTTACTATAGGGAATAACCAAAACTTCCCTCTGGAAAGTGTTCCTTACTTAGAAGTGAACCAGAATTTCAGGATTGTGGTCCCCGTGTTTGGATCTGAAAGATATCGCTAAACCTTGTGCGGGTAAATGGAAGTGTCTCTCAGCGCAAAGTACATCAAAGTACTCCATCCTGCCAGCTGACGCCACAGGGTGAAATGATGTAATTGGCGCGTCCTCGCATGCCCTCATCCTTATTCGAGTTCGAAATTGCTCTACTTGAAAAGGATACAACTGTTACAGTATTTTCTAAAGTGGTTCGTGTCCTTTATAACAATCATCAAATACTGCATATCCTATGCGTGAAACCGGGTACGAGTGTCCAAAACTAGGGACTTTAGGGCCATAGGTATAATAAATGGACACTGTCGATGATGATGATTGAGGTCGGCTGTCGCGTGCCACCAGATGTTAAAAGTAGGTGTAATCGAGACACAGCGTCCCCGATAGCATTCAAAAGTATCCATGTACACTGCTGGTAGGGCAACTCATGTGCATCACTGCATTTAGTTGGTAACGCCCTTCAGGATAACTGAAGGCTACTGAGGAGCTTAAGCATGCCCATTAAACTAATCTGTTTTTCTTCTGGATGCGTCCACACATAGACTGGGTGAGCATAACGTTGTCATAAGAGGGATCGACTACACTATTACCTTTCAGTACATTTTTTGCTACTTCGAGTTTCGATTTTTGTCTCTTTGATGACAATCCTCGGGCGCCGTGGTATGCACTCAAGCTACAGAACCAGTTTTCAGACCTCTCCATTTTATCTCTAGCACGGATACCGTCAACCAAACCACCGTCGTCCACAACGGATCCTCCCGAAGGTAAGTTATCCATGTTTAGGGATATTTGGTTATTGTTTCCTAATTTACCGCTCGTATCTAATGAGTACCCTTATATTTCCACTTTTTTAGAGAGTCCAACGCAGGACAAGTTCACCGTAACGGTTGGAGGACAAAAATTACCATATGCAAGTATTACGTCTGCACATATCCGAACGATGTCCAGCACAGAGAAAGCTGAGTATGTACGAGTAGGAAAACTAGTCTACCAAAATGTCATGGATTAACTTACCGTTCGTGTACAGTGATTTTAATAAAATGCAGTATGTATGCAACTGAGAATTTTTTTGGCGAAGGATAAGTAAGGGACATGATAATTTGGGAGTAGTTACACGGATCTTCATAAGAAAACAATTATTGCTGAAAATGTGTACAGCAAGGACGCCTGTTATTAAAATGACCGAAAGCGGGCACATCATATGATTGAATCCGGGTCGTGATGTTCATGTCCACGAGTACCAGAGGCGTGTCGCCTGGAATGGCGAGAGCGGTATCGGGTTTCGGGTAAGTGGGTTCTGTTTCGAGAGGGTATAACTTGTCTGTAGGTTTGCGATATGTTCTCGGGATGCTTGCTGGGAATTTCATCGGAGTCGTCATCACTAATCATCCTTTCATCCAACAGGTCTGAGACATGTGATGACCTGTTCCGTGAGGACGAGAGACCCTGTCGACTTACGGCTTGTCGTGTATGTCTCGGGGGATGAGCGTGATGCGATGTGCGTCCGGGGTCGATCTCATCATCATCATCCTCGAACATGTCATCTAGATCCCTTTGATCATGGTCATCCATACCCTGCATCAGGTCATCATCATCTTCATCATCGCGCAGGAGAACATCAGCTGCAGCTGCTGAGGCAGTAGCTGCACCGACTGTTCTGGAACCTCCAACTCTTGTGTAATCTGATTGCACGGTTGGTACAGGGGCGTGAATCAGAGGCTGTTCAGATTCTTCGCTGTCGTCATCTTGGATGCTGCTAGCAGTCCTGATATGAGCCTGGAAAGGGGTACCAGTGTTAAATACAAGATAAGTGTACTGAAACCATATGAGATCTGTGAAAACCTGTTCGGCTTATTCCTGGATGATGAAAAGATAGGTGGCACTAACCTTGCTGGCTGAATCCATTACACGTTCGAGGATTCGACCGAATTCTTCCAGGACAATGCGCTCCTGGGCTGCTGGAGCCAAATCACGTCTTTCGGCTTCCTCTGCCTGTGCAGATCTGAGACCGTTCCAAGACTACCCTGTCGGCTGCTGATTACAGAAAGCATGGGGTAGTCTAGGAAGAAAAGACGGAACATGGATCCAAAGATTAGTTTCCAATTGATGGCGCTTTATACTGTACACACTAAGCTCTGACAGGATCGAGTATTGTGCTTGGAGTGAGCACAGCGTATCCTTTCGAGATTGCTTTGTCTAGCACACGGATAGAACATTTGTGGGCTAAGTCTCTACTTAGAATTAAAAGTTTGAAGATGTCAGTGGACAATGCAGTTGTTACCAACATGGTACAGATACATCTTTAATCATTCGTCGACCTCACCCGAGAATTACCACAGCCATTTTCGAAAACATTGTGGAAACTGGTGGAATTACTCGCCGTTCGTTCAGCTGCAGCACCCTTTCGGTGCCTAGCTGCCATGCCGCCCGAAGGAAGCACGAGGGCTGGGATACTGCCAGGTTGCCCAAGCCTAGACAGGGGAAGTCGAGAGACAGAGGCAGGGTTCGAACCACGGACCTTCCGGTCAGTACGCTCGCGCTCTAACCGCTGAGCTATCTCGCCGTATGAGGACAGCAAATGACGCGAGCTAAAGCAAAGTAGGCTCGTCACCACAAACAGTAACAGTAATTCCTGCCAAACTGAAATAATACTGTACAGAGCTTCCCTAGGTAGGGGGTAAGGTTGTCATTTTTATTTGAGTCTTATTATTACTGCATTCATACTTTTCAGTCACTCCAGTTCCACCTCAGGATGCTCTATAATAGGGTGCGGGGGCGAGATGTCTCAGTGATTGGGGCGCGAATTCACTAACCGGAAGCCCCATAATTCGAACCCGACCTCTGCCTCTCGACTTCCCCTGTCTAGACTTGGGCAGCCTGGCCGTATCCCAGCCCTCGTGCTTCCCTCTGGTGGCCTGGCAGTTAGGCACCCAAAGGGTGTTACAAATGGACGATAACACGATGTTTAGAGCATGACATTTCGCTGCCCTCACTTAGCTATTCCATATAGTTGCAGTCCGCTTACTCCTCTCCCTCGGAAAATCGTCATATACCAACCCAACAACCAGAGCTGCTGGCCACAAAAACAACAATCGTTTTTATTAGCGCGAAATTATGGGACCTGTCCCAATATCAGAAAGCTCCCGTAAAGACTCGAGCAAAGAGCATGCCAGTGTCTTTCATGTATGATGTGATGTTGTAGTCACCCAGAGTGACTGACTCCATCCCCGAGGATTGGGATATCGAACCAAACAAGTGCTTAACAATTTGAACCGTAGTGCCTCTCCGGACGACTGCGGGCTTCATATCGCCGGATAAAAACAGCTTTTGTGCGATGCCTCTACCAAAAGAACCTCGAACACTATCTCGCCATGTTCCCATTGGGGCACGTCCTCCATGATTCCCTATAGTGGTTGGCGTGGCTACTATCGTTTTATTGAGGCGCGTAGCCAAACGGATTGTCATATTGTACTTTGCTATATCTACCGTCGTTCAGCTGAATTTAACGCAGAAAAGATTGGTGACAACAAAGCTTCTTAGCTTCCAGTCATTTTACAACGTTATCCAGAGGCTTCATAATTTTGCACCAATTCTACGCCATAAATCTAGATCACTTCGCTGCACTGGGTATCCATTTCGTTCAAATGTTTCCAAGCGATTCAGAGTGCCCTTCAAATTCCTGCGGTTCCGGTTATTCATCTTGGACTGGTCCGGTGAGGGACTCAATCTGGTCATGATGTCTGAATGAAAGAAATGGTCCAGAGATCTCCCTTGTCTATGCCAATCATTTACAGCAGCTATGCGACTACAGTGTGCTCACTATCGTTTTTATGCGAAGCGTGATAACTGTGCTCACGTTGAGGTTTGATGCCCTAACAGCATCGTGCACACCCTATGCGGACTTCGCGTTAGCAACACTGAAGTGCGTAGAATGGTTGCTACCTATTAGGCTAGCTTAGTAATCTGGTACAGTTTTACTTTTTCATGCCATTTTATGAAGCCCATTATCTTGGGAAACGACAAGGCGTGACCTGGGAACAAAACCCAAAAAGGTTTGCTGGCCGAACCGGTTCGAGGCCGGTATCTGCACCACCAAAGAGACCGAGACATGAAGAAAAATGTCAGCTTAGTTGTCCTTTTTTCACACCATCCCACACGGATTAACCATGTGTTTTCATATCCTTCAATTCTGGCTTCCGGTGGAGCTGCTAGTCGCCGACTGCCGTAGTGATCCGGGCTACATTACAGAACTCAACTGAATCACATCCCTCAGTTTTGTGTATGGTTATTTTATCAGGGTTGCATGACAGATAAGCAGCTTTGGAAATCACGCACACTTGGCGCGGTATGTAAAGTAAACTAAACAAAGTCTAGAGGTTTCAGGATAGGTACGAAGTGCCACACGTCAAGCGGCTGGCTACGAAAGGGAGTTGAAAACGAACAATTGAACAGCAAGAAACTTACGTTTCTGGAGGGGGCTTGGAGAGGTGCTTCTTGAAAGAGGACGGTTGTCGTGACCTTAATGAACCCATGGCGGCAAGCCGCATCAACGAGCGTCTTTCCACACTGTCTTCGGTGTTTCGGCATCCCTGACAGCGGCATAGGTCCGAGCAGCTAATCTTGGCTTCGTAACATTCACAATAGTTCTTTAAACAACCGGAGCGTTTGCAGTTGCATCCCTTTGTGTGTTTTCTCTCTCCTTCACCTCGACCTATCTTCGGATGAAATGCGGTTGGATTCCTCTCTAAAGTCATCTTGATCGCGCGACCACGTTCTTCCTCATAAGCCAAATTGTTCATACAGTTGTGGCAGTTGCAGTTTTGGCACAGTTGACCCTGTGCGAAACACTCACAGTATAATTTGAGGCAATGAGACTTCGTGCAGTTGCATGGCTTTCGTGAGTTGGTTAAGTTGGTCAACGGACCACTTGAACCACCGAGCTGGTTGACTCCCCCAGGGGTGAGGCCTGGTGGACCGGTCATTGGTTGCACAATGTTGGGGTTAAGTGTAAGGATAGGGGCGCCAAACGGAGTAAACTGCTGACCAAGGGAAGCAGTCACATAGGGGCTACCATGACTGATCACTAAAAAGGAGAGTGGTGCAAAAGGCACAACATATGCACAGTACGTTGCAGTGAGACGGAATCTACCTACTTGTGTAGAGCTTCAGGAAGACGGTTAACCTAGGATATGGCAGCACGAACACCAAAACAAATGTGCATTAAGTCCGTAGCATTAATAAAGCTTTGCGAAGCTCACAGATACAATAGTAAGAATAAGGACAAATGAATTCACATCATTATCTTTTGAACAACCCTTCTACGGTCCGGTACAGTTATTCTGGCTTATCCACACCAAAGCGGGGAAGCAGCCGACTCCGGATTCACCCTTATTGGAGTTTACCAGCAGTGCATATCTGGACCCCCCGAAGTTCGGCATGCGGGGCGAGCGTGCAACTCAGTTTACACGGGGTACACCTGAAGAGTCATCATCATCATCATCGACAGCATGACATCAGTGTTGAACACCGATGCTTCGCTGCCGTACAACCATGATTTATTTGAAAGCCTTATTGTGAAGAAAAAGAATAAAGATGGACGGGGAGGGGACTCATTGCTGCCTTACTACAATCATTCCGAGGTGCCTACACCTCCAAACACTCATTCAGGCAATCTGGATAGAAACTGACAACAAGATCGCCACTGACATCGGTTGGCAGCCATATCTTGCAGCGTCTCCAACCAGGCGCACTGGGGATCACGCGGTCCCCATCCTGGAAGGCGAGTAGCACCGACAGCACCCAAGCGTTTCGTGATTTCTTTCATACCCTTCTGCCAGGTCAAGGGTTGGCCACCTCTCTGCTTACGCCACTCTGAATTGGGCATGGAACATAGCACTCTCTTCGGCAAACGATGATTAGGCATGCGCAACACATGTCCCAACCAACGCAGCTTCTGGTGCTGGACACATTCTTCAATGGAAGTACCCGTTGCACAACCCAAAACTCGCTTTCTAACTGCCTCGTTACGGATTCGCCGACACCATCCCACACGAGCTATGGTTCTGAGACAACGATTGTCGAACACCTGAAGACGTCTCAGTTCCGCTGCTCGAACAGGCCAAGTCTCACAGCCATACAACAAAACAGCCCGCACTGTAGCTTGATACACACGTCCCTTGAGATTCAGGGACACACCACTTTGACGCCATAGGTGTCTCAAATTAGCAAACGCGACCCGAGCCTTGCAGATTCGTGCATTTACCTCATCTGTCACACTACAATCAGAACTAATACAACTTCCAAGATATGTAAAACGCTCCACAACTTCCAGTGCCTCTCCCTGGATTGTAAGTGGCGTGTTCAGTGACTGCATGTCCAGGAGCATGACCTTACACTTTTTGGGTGCAAAGTGCATACCAAAGGACGGGATGACTTTGGTCAGTTCATCTAAAAACACCTGCGCCTTCTCCTCCTCTTCAAAGATAAGAACGATGTCATCTGCATATTCCAGATCGACAAGGTTTTCGTCAGAGGCTATTTGAACACCGGGGTTTTGGAGACCTTCCAGCGTTCGTCTCATTATTTCATCGATCACGAAGTTAAACAGGAATGGGGAGAGTGGGCATCCCTGACGGACGCCACTTTGTGTACGGAAGCTTTTGGAGAGCTCGCCGTATACTCTCACACGTCCGGAAGTCTTGGAATACAAAGAGCTTATTATGTTCACGAACTTCCGGGGCATTCCTTGGTGGGCAAGCGTGTCAAGCAGAACAGACCGGTCAACCGAGTCAAATGCGCCTTGGAAATCCAAGAATACTAGAATTGTGGGTCGCTTATACGTATGGCGTTGTTCTAGCACCTGACGAAGTGTGAAGATTTGGTCAACGCAACCCCTACCAGGCCGGAATCCCGCTTGCTGCTCTCGAGACAGTGTCTCACGAGCCACCGTAAGGCGACGAAGCACAAGTGACGCCAACAGTCTCGTTACGACCGGGGTCAAGCTGATCCCCCTGTGGTTGCCACACTCACTACGAGCCCCTTTTTTGAAAATGGGCACTATCACCGACTCTCCCCAGTTGTCTGGGACAGACTCCTTTTCCCAGATGCAGGCAAACAGATCAGACAGGCGTTGACTGAGGATTTCACCCCCATCTTTGAACAATGCGGGTGGGAGGTCATCCGGACCAGAGGCTCGGTGGCGCTTGAGAGAACATATGCAGTCATAAACCTCCGAGGCCGTAGGTGGTTCCACGTTCACCGTCCAGGGTTCTACGTCACCTGTGGGTTCCAGATGGGCGCCAGCTGGTGGCCATGACAATTGTTGTTCGAAGTATTCGGCCCATCGGTCGAGACGTTCTTCTTTATTCGAGATGGTCACTCCATTCCGATCCTTGATAGTTTCGCTCACAGGTGGTTTCCGGGGACCGGTCGCACGGATCAACTGAAATAATCTTCGGGCATTACCGGATTTCTGGGCCTCTTCCATTTCCTTGGCTTTCTGTGTCCACCACACTTCGCGGTCGGCTTTCACACTCGCCTTCACTTGACGTCTGATAATTCGTCGCACCAAGTTATGTTCCGGGCCGGCTGGGATATTTCTCCGAGATTTAAGCAGTGCCACCGTTCGGTCTGATATCCAGTGCTTGAGTGCGCCTGGTGGTGCCGTGCCACAGGCGAAATTCCCAGCACTATGCAAAGAGGTGGCAATCTCGTCCCAGTATGCGTTCACATCTGATGGTGGAGCATTTGGAAGAGACCCTAGAAGACGATTCTGGTAAGTTCGTCTAACATCCGGATCTGCCAGTCTCTCAGTTGCCAAGCGATTTGTCCGCACCTTACGCGGTCCTGGAAAACGTAGGGAGAAGCGACTCCGGACGAGCGCGTGGTCGGAATCCACAAATGTGTTCCAAAACGACCGACAGTCAGTTACTGATCCGCGCCATCGGTAACTGATGGCGATGTGGTCGATTTGAGTTTGTGGTCGGCGTGTCGTTGGAGGACACCATGTGGCCAGACGACTTCGGCTATTCCGGAAGTTAGTACTGCATAGAAACAGCCTGCGATCAGCACACAGCTGAAGCAATCGTTCCCCATTGTCCGTACGTACCGAGTCCAATCCATGTCGACCTCCTAATTGAGTCTCAGATACGCTAAGCCTGCCCACTTGTGCATTCAAATCTCCGGCAACCACCACGATGTCTGAGCTTTTAGCTCGCCGCAGCAGGGCATTCAGGGCGTCATAAAACCTGTCTTTGACGGTGTCGGAGCTACAGTCAGTTGGGGCGTACGCAGACACGATAAACAAACATCGATCAACATCCCGCTTGTGAGACCCCTTCACAGACGTTGCCAGACGAACCGCACAGAGGCGACTATCAACAGGTATCCAGTCAAGCAAGGATACTTCCGCCCGGTGACTTAGGACGATACCAACCCCTGCACATCCAGCTGCAGCAGCCTCTGGATCACCAGAGGTGCGCAGTCGGAAGCGAGTGGAGACTGATGGGGCGGTTAGCTCAATCACTGTGCTTGCATCTTGAATTCTTGTTTCCGAGACACAGCACACATCAATGCCAAGCGAGTCCAGTGTGAGAGCAAGAGCAGCTTGTTGTCCTGCTTGCTTCAGAGTGCGCACATTGAAGGCGGCCAGATAGACTGAGTGTCGAGGCTTGAAGAGTGATTTGGAGATACCTGAGGATGTCGGCGCCATGTGACGAGCAGATGCTGCACGCAAAACCGATGCAAGACGAACGGAGTCATCAGTCCTAAGTGCTGGGCCTACAAGAGGAGAGTTATTAATGGGGCGGGGAGAGGGGGAAGAAAAAGTATGTGAAAGAGAAAGAAGGGAGGCGTCAGCAGTAGCCTGTTTTCGCTTACCCGCCCTGCTGTATGCAGCAAGTAAGGCGACCCGGCTGATGGCACCACGCGACGGCCGATGTG
The DNA here is from genome assembly GCA_003604175.2 of Clonorchis sinensis. NCBI lineage: Eukaryota > Metazoa > Platyhelminthes > Trematoda > Opisthorchiida > Opisthorchiidae > Clonorchis > Clonorchis sinensis. Next base: position 63,698,426 of record CM030370.1, read on the forward strand.
GCATGAGTTTTTTTGTATGTGTGCAGTTCATGGTTGTACGTGGGCTAGGATACTGTCAGGGCGCCCACACCTAGACAGGAGGACGATTAGGGTCTTCAACCAAAGCCTTTGGCTCAAAAGCCTAACCGCAAGGCAGCGGTGTTTGGCGGGAAATGCAAATGCATTACTGTATAATGTAAAGTATAATGTACTCCGGTTAAGCTATGCCATTGGTTTGTCCAACGCCCCCACTGAGAGTGAAACTCAAGTCCAACGCTCCCTCGCCTTGGTACGGACAAACTAGAATAGCTGCACCGGGACATGAGGACTGCTCAAAGGAAAATGAACAAATTCCACAAATCCTGTAACCACCTATAAATAATAGTAAATCAAAGTGACGATAACAATACCCCTAGCAACTAAACATGCTAGACAACACTGCTGAAATGACTAATTTCTGACAACACCCCTCGGTCAAACACCACCGATGGCTCAGTTTTTAGAGTGCGAATTTACTGTTCGAACCCGACCTCTGCATCCCGAGTCCCCCTGTATATGCTTGGGCAACCTGGCAGCATCACATCCCTCATGATTCCTTCGGGTGGCATGCCAGTTAGGGAACGAAAGGGTGCTACAAGTGAACGGTTTTTTTTCACCAAGGCGTGGCAAACACCTTGATGTCCTGTTCGTCTGCGAGTTCAATGCAGTGCAGTTCAGTTGAACAGACGCATTCCGCGTAGTGGTTCGGGTCGCCACAGCTTATGGTGATGAACTAATATAAGATACAGAGGACGGTGGGTAATTGGTTAGACAAGAGAATAGATACAACAGAGCCGATGGTTGTGTGGCATTGCCATGTTAGTGACTGCCTCCAACCGTCGACGTGGTGGTTCTCCGGTACCCCCACCTCACAGACGACATACACCAGTGCAGCTGAGACCTTCTGTCATGTGATGCAGCATATGTTGGAGATAGGTGATACATGCCTCTTTTAGTCATCCTGGATACCGTAAGGTCTTCTTGCGCTCTTGGCAGGGCTTTTCATTGAGAGCGCCCATTGCTAGATGTAGTGTTGGGAAAATTGTGAATTTTCTGATATATTTGTATTTCCCTCTTTCGCTTTATGAAACGACAAACTTTTCGTCTGTATTGTTTTAATCCATGTGGTATGCATGTGCTGTGGCTGTCTTGCACTGAATGGTGTTAATAATGGTGAAGTAACCGTAAAGTTACGCACTTACCACTTGGTCAAACTGGTCCTTCCTGACAAGCTTCCAGATACTGTAACCTGTACATCGGTTACTTCTCTCGAGTGGTAGTGAGAAAAACCTGCCTGTAAATGTTCCAACTCCTCTACTTCTACTAGCAGAATTCGAGCGAAATATCGCTAGAAACCACTCCAAGTCGCCAAAAATATCTCTCGCAAGAAAGCGTTACGTGGACGATTGTATGAATGCCTATCTTTCCATATGTACTTTTGTTGCCTATCATCAAAACCCTCACCAGAGAATACAAAAATTCGGCATTCTAAGAGAGATACACAGCGCTGCTAATCCGAGTAAACAGGAGATCCCATTCCAATCCTTACTGTACACTCAAAAACTGCATTGCGAGTAACATCAGTGCCCGTCGGGAAAGATCAAGAGAAAACACGAGGGTAATGGTTTTAGAGAGACTGGTGGAATGCCTCGAACGTTCCTCCTCTCTCCTGTTGTTTTAGCTAGTTCAGATAGCTCAGTGGTTAAGGAACCAGCTTACGAACCGGTAGGTCCGTGGTTCCAACCCCAACCTCAGCATCTGGACTGCTTGGACAACGTGGCGGTATCCCACCCCTCCTGCTTCCTTCCACTGGCATGGCAGCGAAAGCGTGCTACAACTGAACGAACCTACAGGTGTGGTGTGTTCTAAACACTGGTTGAGTATGTCGTTGACTGAAGAGCGAACTGAAGTACCCGGTTCATCATTATTTCTCCTCGATCCGCTGTCCAGTCACCAAACGAATTAAGATGTACTGTTTGGTACGCCGGGGACCGGAAGCACAATAAATTATGCTAAAAGACCTTTATAGGATTCGTAAGTTTGACTGATAGTGCTGACCTCTTGGCGAATTGCAGTGCAAAAGCCGAGTGGGTTGAAATCATCAGATGGGTGGGCACTGTGCATTGAAAATGAATCGACTGACACCTGCGAAATTCAACAAGCACGTCCTCATTCTTACAGCCTTGTCGCAGACCGAAATTCTGTTGTTCGAACCCGACCTCTGCCTCTCAACTTCCCCTGTCTAGGCTTGGGCTACCTGGCAGTATCTCAGCTCACATGCTTCCTTCTGGTAGCATGGCAGTTAGGCACCGCAAGGGTGCTACAGAAGAATGGTTATTTTTCTTTTAAAGTATCGACATGCGCGTCTCAATCAACAATGACTAGAAACATCACGAAAAGCCCAACTGTCTGCTGGAGGTGAACGAATAATTCATTTTAACGGCGAGTGTAAGCGGTGACAACGGCAAAATTAGGTCGCGATTCTGGAGAATAGTAGATTACGAAACTAGGGTGCGAGTGGCAGGGTGACTAAAGGCAAATGCAACACGGCGAAACTCACAGTTATAGTCCTAGCCATTGTGGTACAGCCCGTGGGAACCATTACTCTGTGCGGACCAAACATCCTGACGTAAAGCTATCACCTTGGCGTGGTGGTTGGGCTTCTGTGTTGCAATGATCCTGCGGACTAAACTGTGTGGAACTCAGTTCCCTAAGGTTCAACCATACCAGGAAGGTCAGGAGCAGACCGATGAAAAACAGCGAGTAATCGTATTACGAGGTGGTCTGGAGGTAAATTCGCACTGTCCTCTGTGATAGAAGTGTGAAGGCAATAAGCCCACCAGCATGTCTATATTCACTGAAGCTGCGATGCTGCCTTCTCTCAAGGACGGGTTAGAAAGGGACGACCCTAAAAACCGCACACTCCGATCGCCGAACGGTTGACCGTGACCGCCGGAGCATTATTTATTACGGTCGAAGCACTTTTAAAACCAGAGTCCGGTGCTACTCAAAAGGCACCTGATGGGCTGCAGCTACGCCCTCGGGCCAAACCAGCCGCCTTCAGCCAAGCGCGTTAGACTATTGAACCATTGGCTCCAGTAACCGTCCCCAAGAAAACCCTAACAACCGCTGTCTTGCGGTTCAGACTTTCGAGTCGGAGGATAGGGGGCACATCCATGCTTCTTTCCGGTGGCATGGTAGTTAGGTACCGAAAGGGTGCTATAGCTGATCGATCTTCTGCCCTTGCAGCTCTGCGCAAGTAGACAGTGAATGAAATATGAAAACACTAACCAGTAAACTGAGTCGGGTCAACAACTGCGCTTCCCTGTATGGGGACCCCAGGACTCAACTCAATGATGGTTAATGACGCTGTCAGAAATGGCCCAGTCGTACAGTCAGTGGCGCTCGTACATCAAAGCTATCGCCTCCAATGCGTAGCTACCCAATTCCTGAATTAACATGCCATCGCCTCCAAGATTTTGTCATATCTCCCGGTGATCGAAACTGGATACAATGTACTTATGGTAAAAGGTTTTTCGTTCAGCTGTAGCACCCTCTCGGTGCCTAGCTTTATATCACCCGAAGGAAGCATGAGGGCTGAAATGCTGCCAGGCTGCCCAAGCCTGGTCAGGAACAGCTGAGACACACATGTTATGTTTGAACAACGGACCCTCCGGTCAGTAAAGTCCTAAGGGACAAGGGATGTCTGGTCGGTAGTCTATAAGGTTTCGCACCGGAAAGATCTGGTTTCAAACGTCCAAGAAGGTCCAATTGTTGCAACTGCTGATGTCTAATTGAGTCTCCCAAGTCATTTTGACCACTGCAGCCACAGCGTGTGCAGCTTATCGGAAACGCCGTAGCGCAAATGGAACGAGTTATGGAGTGATAGTGAATTTCTTCCAGTAGGAACATCCTAATGCCACGCGGCTTTTAACCAAGGCTGCACGTCTAGCATTGGGACAATTAAGCGATCTGCAAGAGAGCAGAGAATTTCCTGAGAATGACCTAAATTCATTGTGGGTTTCGGAAATATCATCCGACCTGTCAACTGGATGTGATTCACGTTCTCTTCGTTGATGGGTCGAAACCAAGGTTCTTCCCTAGAGAGAACCAATGGGACGCCAACCAGGCTATAGTCCGTGACACATAGGTCCGACCTTCCCCGAGAATGGAAACACCGTCACGTGGCGGCAATGAACTCCCTTATCACAGTCTACATGGCCAGAAATGGTCCAGCTGTAACACCCTTTCGGTGCCTAGCTGCCATGCCACCCGAAAGCACGACGGCTGGGATACTGCCAGGATGCCCAAGCCTAGGCAGGGGAAGTCGAGAGGCAGAGGTCGGGTTCGAACCATGGACCGGTCAGTAAATTCGCGCTTATTTGCCATGTCACTGTCTCTCTTAACACGCTTACACTTAGCACACGATTGGATAGAAGAGATTCTTCGGAAAGTTGGTCTGCTGGCATTCGAGGCGCGCAACGAAGCTAGCCCAGTGTACGTTGCTCAGTCAGCTTACTTGCCGAGTGTTTTCTCCCACCCACCTCTAAATTTGATCCGACGGGCCTCAGTATAACTGACCTGATGTCCCAACCAGGTCGGACCACTGCTCTGTAAACATTGGTGTTTTTTTTCCAAATTCTGCCCGCAGTTACCAGGCTCATGAAAAACAAAACTAGGAGCGCTGCGATATTGTAAACCCTACTCGCGACTGAAGCTGATATGGCGACTATGCAGCGACTACACAAACCCTTCTCGCTTTTCCTATCCGAAAGGCGAAATCCAGGTGAACGAATTTGTCAGGCACATCGACCAGCTCATCTGGAAGCATGGGGTTTGGAGAGCGGTTCTACCCAGCCTCGAGGTAACAGCTTACGATTTACAGGCATTGACCGCATGCCAAACAGCGCCGTTCGAATCTTTGCGTGGTCCAGCACTAATAAGGATATCACGTCAGTGTGCTGAGTCTCTACAGGCTGACGATCAGGGGGCGCCTCGATCCGGCAAGCTTTAAGAGCAGGGAGGGGTTGCTTCACCAAATCATGGACAACAAATTTGAAGTGGAGCAGACAGGTTTGCCCGACACCGCTGAGTGCAAAGAACTGACAAAAGCACATTTCGTAGCGTCCAGGATCAACGGCAGTCATCAAGTCGAGGGAGATTACAATCGCTGAACACTGAGTGTTCTAGCCCTTACATTCCCGTCTGGGGAAAAAAAATCGTTCAGCTGTAACACCCTTCCGGTGCATAGCTGCCATGCCGCCCGAAGGAAGCACGAGGGCTGGGATACTGCCAGGTTGCCCAAGCCTAGACAGGGGAAGTCGAGAGGCAGAGGTGGGGTTCGAACCACGGACCTTCCGGTCAGTAAATTCGCGCTCTAACCACTTGAGCCATCTCGCCCCGTCTGGGGAGAGGGAAAGCAGTTCGATTATCGCGCATCTGCCGAGCTGAACTTCGCAGTAATCTATTAAGTAAGAACAGGAAATAGCTTGAGGCACAGATACAGGGCTGATGCCACCATGGTTTCAACACACTAAGAGAATGGCTAATGATCCATAATATATAACACTTTCGGTGCACAGCGGTCAGGCTACTCGAAGAAATCACGAGGTCTGGGGTGCTTCCAGGTTATCCAGTCAGTTTAGTTGCAGCAAACAGCACTTCAATGTTGTGAAGGCCAATTGAGATTGCTCGAGTTACTAAACATCGAGCCTTCACCCCAAAAGTATCAACTGCATGTCAGTCGAAAAATTTGAGGTTTGCCCCCCCCCCAGATAGTCCATACCCTTCAGCTGACTCGCGTCACCCATAAGGTAGCGAGAGTATGGGGCTCCTCAGAAGACCCGCCCGAGGCCAGCAGTTCGAGCAACATGGTTTGGAATGGATAACCTAGCCCGAGGGGGGCAGCAAGTAAGGCAGACGAGGCTGACCTTACAGCAACTAGTGTTTAAATTTGTACGTTGTCGGAAGGAATCGATTGGAGCCAGAGGCGCACTACTTCCTCCGCATCAGCCCGACTTAGAAGTTTTGAGCGAAGCTCTCTCGTACTTACGGATACGTAGGAGCAACTGCGGTACACAACAAATTTAACAGACCACAGTCCCCATATGGACGACATAAGGGTTGCTGGATTTATTATAGTTTGGGTGCAGTTTTTCGGACTGAATAGAGAAGATATATGGACTCGTCTACAGGCGAGTCACAGCCCACATGCACTAGCATAGACACTTCACTTCTATACGCCATAAAGCTGAAAAACGTGAACATCGTACGAATGTACCTAGCTCAACAAACTAAACAAGAAGCTTACCTGTCACCTCAGGCTGTTTCCGAACATACTGAACGGCGGTATTTGTATTTACAGCCGCCATAGGTGTCGCGTTGGTAATCAGGGGTCGAACGTTTGCAAACGCCTTGAAGGTGGGTGTAGTCTGCTGCAGTAGTTCCTGCCCGGGCAAAGGGTTAGTGTGCAGAATTTGAACGACTCCTGGGCGTCCCGCCATGTTTACTTTCGACGGTATGTTCACCTTCACGCTTACCGGTGCCTGTGTCATGAGACAACTGGGATGATCTTCGGAAATTTAGCGCTAGGACACGGAAAGAAAATCACATCGTCAATGTCTGTGGGTCAGTGAGTAGCTTCGAAGCTAAAAGGAGCGCTTCCGCACGAGTTGAGGAACGCAACAAGGGGACAAGTTGAATTGCCGCGTGAACTCACTATTTGAATGTGAAGACTTATCCGTACTATTCAAAACCAGAAAACGATACCGCGTTAGCAATTAAAACAAAACAGGTAGTTCAAATATGGAGTGCGGGAGCTTACGGAAAATCAGGAACAATAACGGTCGTAATAATGCATAGGATCTGATTTTTAGCACCCAAAATTAGGAGGCTCACACATTCTAAGTTCAACAATCTACCCCAAATAGCCACGTGAGCTATGGGGCATATTTCACCACCATCGTTCTACGTGCTGTTCTGTGGATGTCGTCATGGTGGCGCCGTGAAGAGCGTTAGGCTTACCTCAGCAGCACCCATTGGTGGTCGTGGATCGAAAATGTATGTGCCGAGTTCCTATTGTATCCCCGGTACTTTCGAAATCGTTTTCTTTCACACGTGCCTATTTAGTAACCACTTCACCAATTGGTGAATTCAACGTGTGTCAATCCAGTCGAGTATAACTCCCGCGCAGGGAAATTTTTGGTCAAGGTGCACTTCCTGAACATTCTCGACAAAAAATTTGGCCATGTCGTTTGAGACTGTTCCACGCAAAGACCGCTTCAGAATTCAAATAAATGTGGGCTAGGCGGTTATCCTTTGGATGTCAAGCATATAATTCAGTGTGAAGGTTGTTTGGTTTGGTTGCGCCCCATGTGTTTTGGATTGAGGGATGACCAGAGAGAACAACCGTCAACCTTTCGCCACCCACTTATCTGCTCCGGCCATCTCTACTTCATGAACGTCGGGCATTCTGCAGATGACAAGACAACTGCGAGCTTCGAAGGCAGATAGTCGGTCCCAATTAGTGAAAACGGGTGCGAATGCCTCTTCTCAGTATAGCACCCAAGGGCGATCTGCTGTTTCTTTAAAGGGCGTTCGAGGATGGAAACAGTGGACAAAGCAGTCTGGAAGAATATCGACAAAAAGCCCTCCAAGCTGGACACACGTCAAACGAATCCCACTCTTAACCTGGTAGCCAACAAAGACACGTTACAACCATTGATGTGCGTTCAGGTTCTCCAAGTTGCTAATGTTTGACGGGCACGTGAGTTTCCGGGGTCATCATCCATGACCACCGTTTTGAACGATCATGACATGGAAATTGGCGGGACCACCCTGTAGTTTACTTATGAAAACTGAATAGGAAATCCCTCGTTTTAAAGTGGTTTCGGGGGGCAGGGAGCAAACGGCCACTTTGACTTCTGCTCACCCTCAAGGTGTGATCTGTGGTGGTATCCCCTTATCTGAAGACTAAACATATATACGAGGACTGTCTCTGGGGCTGTGCAAGAAATGTGGCATTCTCCCTGAGGACTGAACGTCCAGCCTAGGCGACAAAAATCTTACCCTAAACTCTTCGTCAGCCGCGGGGCATTGAGCTCCTAGGTGCATCCTGATCGCCGCGACTACACACTACTTCCTCGTAAAGAGATTTTCAGCGTGTTCGAGGCGGCTGGGACCGGGTTAAAAAATTTTCGCAGTAGCAAGTGAAGGTCTGGGTAAACGGGACTGGATAGTCGAGTGTGGGAAGAAAATAGTGGCAAAAGTGCCATTAGACTGGGTTTGGCGGTGCCGCGTCATCATTGTGCTGATATACTTGTGTTTCCGGACAGCCCATAACGAGCCCCAAGGTTGCGGTAAGCGGAAATGGGATGGGCACGCCCATGGACTTGTGTGAGAGAAGGGGAATAACAATGGTAGGGTCAGCCCAATGTAGAGTCGCGGGTAATTTTGATTCAGGTAAAGGTCCATGTGGGCATAATCTGGGGACCAGCCAGAATAAAGGATGACCATGCGGCTGTTCGGACCGCATACTACTGAAGTTTGCAACTTCAGGAGAGCAGGAAATGGGATTAGATCGGTAGGCTGGTAGTTGCTTACTGAATGAATGACAAGGGGCATTGGCCTAAATCTGAGGGTGCACATCGCATTCCGAGGTGACTTTAGTTGTCACACCTGGAATCACTAACACTGCTTTTGGCTCTTGAAGATTGACTAGATATTCGTCGTAAGTTTGGTTAGATCGGTCATCTGGTGTAGGGCTTTCACAGAATTAATAACAATAATAATGCTGTTTATTCCCAACTTGGATCGCGCCCTTACTCTCGAAATTACGAGCAGCCAATTTTGACCAAGTAAAGGACGACTTTTGCTTCGACCCGATCCAAAAAATGTCCCTTTGAATCCTTGGGATCTAAACCCGGGTTCCCTCTGAGAGTTGAAAGAAGAGTGACCGTCGAGAAGTTTCGTCCACCTTTGAGTCCTTATAATCATTCGGCATGGAGAAATATTTATTTCGTCCTTGTAGGAACAGAACAAAGAGGCGAATTCGACAGTTTTGTTTCGTTGTTACTTTGAAGGCCAAGTTCTAGGTAGTTACCCTAGGCCCTCGTGCACCTGCTTACTAGTATCATCCTAGAGCACCTAAACGTAGCTCCATAAAGCTGGAGTACCTTTTGGACAACGAATCGATATGGGGTTCAAAGTGCAAGGTACACATTCAGAGAGAGAGGCGGTGCGCCGAACTTTGCCCAGGCAACCACGTTATTAGCATAGGTTACACGTGTATATGGGGCAATGAATCCGAATGATATGAATTACCTCAGTGAACTGATGATACAGCGCAAAAGTCCATTACATAATTCGCATGAGCCGAATACCCTACCACCGTGCGGTACGTTTGAAATTGGTTTCGTTTTTCGCTCGTGCAAATTTGCGAAAGAATGGTTTCGCTACCTATTCTATTTACAGAGCAAACACTTGCCAGTTTATCGTGTTTTTCACTCTAACATTACTTGCGCGTGAGATTTTCTATCAGATTGCACTCCAGTGCTGCGGTGCAGACACTTTCAAACATAGGCCAGGATGTTGCAAGCCACTCCCCTCTACAGCTGTCGATGGACCACAACAGACGTAGGGGGCATGCCTGTCCACCGAAAGTTAGGCGTGAAACGGAATGTCGCGCCTGCCAAGGCTGGTGACATGTCAAATGTACGAGTTTACAGGATAATCTGACAAACAAATCATCTAACTCTCCTGATCCATTTGTCTGCGCCGGTTGCCCCTAACTAAGGAATGCGATGCATTCTACAACCAACAATACAGTTGCAAAAAACAAAGCCAATTGTCCACTCCTGGTTAGAAAATACCAGTGCGAATATTCAGTTTTAATCAGGATGTTTGCGAAAAATGTTACATCTTTCCAACGCTCTGGAAGATGCAAACGCAAAGAACCAAGGGGCCTGGACGAAAGTCGATGACGAACTTTCCTCCTCGAACCAGTACCTAATGCTATCCATTCCAAGCCCGTTGGCTGAGAAGAAGGTTATCCAGCCTCCTGATGCGGCAGTCTCTGGTAGACGCGCACATGAAGAAGAGCACGCCGATCATCTGAAGCTTGTTCTCCAGAACAGGCGCGCCAACGAAAGTGCTACAGCCTCTCCTTGGTGGGTCCTTCACAAAGCCTGAAAACAAATATGTTCATGCAGAGTAGTTACGCGGAAAAGAGTGTAAAGGAACATTTGGGCTTCTAGTCACCTTACCCTCGCCAGCTACTGTACTGGGGAATTCGGCGCGGACTAACCGCATTTGAAAAGTCTACCCGAAGCTCAAGCGCATATCCGAGGATCGCCCTCTATACACACGAATACTGGATCACAACAGCCTCAGAGGAGAGTCGCGCAGCAAACTTCCGCTTGGCGACAGTTCTATCAACCCCAAACTTTTGGCAAATCAGATGGGAGTTAAAGACCCTTGGACTATTAAGAGCACGCTGACGCAACCGGCCGTGTCTACAGATTGCGAAATCTACTGAGTTGCTGGAGACCCCTAGAATACCAACGAAACTGAAGCATGTGGGGAGGCCAGCCTCTCGTGGACACAGTATTCAACATACGTAGAATTATCATCGCATATTTCCCTACTGGACGACAAAAGCGCAGCGCTAAACTTTACATCCAGTTCACAAGTTCGTAGTTGGGTTGGGTCAGCTGTGCAAATACATGCAGCGAGGTCTACTGAGAGACCAACCACAAGCGTTGAGCACGTGCCGAGAACTGCCGCGAGAACCCCATGAACACGGAAAATATGACGCTGTCAGTTCCAAGCTACACTCCATCAAAAGCAACCTCTCCGATCGTAGACACGGTCGTCTCTCATGACTGCGATAGCCAAAGCTACAAACCCGACAGCAGTGTACCGAAAATTCCTACATACATTGAGTGGATCTCGATAATCACGTACGACCGGGGGGTCTCCACAAACACAGATGGAAAGCAACTGCGGTTGAATAAGCCACGTAAACCCCACCTCAGCGGAAGCTGTCGGATATATTCAGGGGGTAGTACCCTGCAAAAAATTAGCTTCTTGAGTATGCCATCAAAAGGAATAGCCCTCGGTTGTGCCATGCACGCCACAGACGAGCTAATAACCCTTAACAGAGCAAACTTAATGGTCGCACCACGGCAGAAGACTCGGAAACCCAATGGGCGTACGTTTGCTCCAAATCCTTGAATAACAACGTCCAGAAGGTGATAATGCAAGAGATATAAGTTCCAGCCGTCAAAAATTCTCAACCACGGGGCAAAAACTACGTCCTTTAGGTACAGAAGTCCAGCGAAAATTGGGGCCCCGGGGGGGGGGGCGAAAATCTCTCTGCAAATGAAGGGCAGTTCTCGGAAGAACCAAGGCAAGAAGCAGACAAGTACGCAGCAGAGAACCCTTTGGGTACTTGACCACGAACCCGGCGTACAGCTATTAAATCTGCTTACCTCTCTGGTAGCCTTTTCTCGGCCTCCCAACTCTTGATGTATCAGAGATAGCGCTGAAGTGCCTATTCACAAACTGTCTCAGTGTTTTCAACAAAATTCGCGATATCGAACAATCAGCTCGCCTTGAACAGCTGCCCATAACCACAATTGCGGAAACCAGGCTTACATCAGATGCCCCTGACGCGGGGATCTCGATGGAAGGGTACACCATTTTCCGAGATGACTCGAAGTGCGAGGGGCAGGGGGCTTTATACTTACATACGGCCCTGCCCATCCCAATCGTCTTATCGGACACCGCTCCCGCACCCTTTTGCGATGCACTGTGGATTGAAATCCCGCTGTGTGGGGCCAGCTTTCTTCTTCTCGGCGTGGTCTACCGTTGCGCATCTAGCCTACCTGGTGAAGACCACCTCCTCCTGCAATCCCCTAAGCAACTCTCCTCCAGCTACCATTTCACACATCTCTTGCTGAAGGGTGATGTTAACGGAAAAAACTCCAGCGCACCAGTTTTAGTGAACATCTTGTATCCCACTTAAACTCAACATGTCGTCGCACACACCAGATACCGCGCAGGCCAACTGCCATCTCTGCTGTGTTTGGTTATCACCAACGGAGGACTCTTCGTTGATCAAGTGTTAATAAAAGCTTCACTGGGGCCAGTGACCACTGTGTGCTGAAGCATGATTCCATCTGCTACTGGGCCAGGAATCTGGAACCACGGACCTGGATTCGGCACTTCTGCGCACAGACTTTCCAGAAATGAGTAAATTCCCTGAGCAATTAAAACTGGGATCAGTTCATTAGAAGGGTTATACAAAACCACTGTCCGGAAGATTCACGAGGCTGACGCGATATTTGCCTTTCAAAAACCAGCGCGCAATCGGATGGATCGCAAGCTATCTAAAGGGATTCGGGGTATTCTGAGAAAGAGGTCTCAACTATTTTTCAAAAAAGTTGATTACCTAATTAGACGCAACAGATTAGCCGGCATTCCGTAAAATGTAGAACCTCTATATATCGGAACTTCATCAATGGAACACATGAAAACAAGCCACATTACCAAACCTCCACTCCCTGACAGACAGAAACGGGAACCCACAACTGACCCAATGTTGGTGTCTACAGTCTACAGAGAACACTCTACAAGGCTGTATTCTGCCCCAACAACCTCTTCAACTCCAATTTTGTCAGGATATAACTGCGAACAGCCTCTAACCAACGTAGTCTTCATTGAGGAGGACATTCGTCAACTCTTGAACAAGACAAACTTCTTCAGTGTGTTAGAACCGGATGAGGTCCATTCAAGGATCCTGAAAGAAACGCGAAGCACTTCTACCTGATGCTTCGTTAGTCACTCGACAAAGGCGACATTCCTTTTTCTTGGAAGTAAGCGATTTTCACCCAAGCCATTAAAACTGGAGCCCGACCGGTAGTTACAGATATATTAGCATTATTAGCGTACCGTGCAGGGTGATGAAATGCACTCTGAAGCGGGCCATTTTTAGATAGCCTTGCTACCAACAGCTTAACATCCCCCGTTGAACACGGATTGCTCCCAAAGAATTCTTGCGTAAAAATCAGCTTAGCCCAAGCTAAGGAAAAAGTTTTATACCAGGTGCTATATTTTTCGGCTTTTCAAAAGCGGTAGATTGAGTCGTACATATCCTGCTGCTCCACAAGCTCGAATCTTATGGAACTCAAGGGGAATCTGTTCGCTAAATTAGAGCATCCCTATCAGACAAAATAGTCCAGGTGAAAGTAGGCTTGACCTACACTTCTCCGGCGCCGGTCTCAATTGGAGTTCTTTAAAGCTCCGTTTTGGGACCACTGCTGCTTTCAATCTTTGTCAGCGACCTTCCAGAGGTTTTTTCTATCTCTAAGCCTAATCTTTCCGGATGACTTGAAACCCTGGAGTTAAAGTGCCGGTGCCCTCCAAATGGATATAGACGCTGCAAGCCGTAGCCGTTGGACTGACACCTTTCTCTGAATGACGAATAATGCGTCCGTTTGTCATTCGGAGTGGGCTCCTTTGTCGCCTTTGTCGTGAATATTGAGAATGAACCGAAAGACACTACGAGGATAGGTACCAAAAAAGATTTAGTTACCTGGCTCTCTTAAAACATGTCCTTCTCACTGCACTCGCCGTTCTACGGGTTAGTCGGTGAACCTTCCCTCGTATTACAGGCATGGACTTTCAGACATTATGGGGGCTACACCAGATTGCCTCTTGAATACGCCAACCAAGACTTTCACTCAGGACGCGAGAAAGTCGTACCCCTCAATGAGCGTGCCAACGATCTGTAAAGAAGATGGTTGCTGGCCTTAAATCCATTGAGTACGAAACGCTTCTCGCGGTGCTTGGCCTGTTTTCACTGCATTGTTTTTGCCTCCGAGGAGACCTGATACTTTTTGAACGAGGTTTGGCCAACAGGTTTTTTTCATCGTTGACCTAACTAACACACGTGGGGGACAAGCTCAGGGCGCACAATTTTATTAAGCGGCGTTTTTTCTTATTTCGAGTAGTTAGTGTGTAGCATAGCCTCCCCCTGATGGTTGTTCATGCTCTATCTAGTACACAGTTCAAAGCACTTTTGTGCGCCTTTTTTAGTGAAGTCCTCGCGCCGGCACGATAACTGTCCCGCGCTGAGAACCTAAAGAACAGTGCTACACCCTTTATTCGCTTGTGCCTTTGAGGCGAACATTAACCACCAAAAGACAAAAACAAGCCAGACCAGGGAATTTTAGGCGAAAACCTCGATCCTGTGTAGCAATCGTGAATCCGTTACCCCGTCAGGTAAGTGTGCTACCGTTTATCGCGACTGTCCGTTTAGTTGTCGTCTGGAGCTTTCTCCGTTGGTTACGAAGGAGAGAATTGAGCTGGATGGAACACATAAAGCGGACTGATGTAAACAGTGTATGTAGAATCTCCATCACCTTTATTCCGAATTGCTTTTGACACAGAACTCGCGGTCATCCTTGCAAAACCGATTAAGCCTGATGACCTTGATCTTGACCTTGGCAATTATTTAATAATTTTCGTCGTTTGGCTGTATGTGAACTGGTTCCCATTAGGTGATCGATTCGGTTCGAACAGAACGTATAAAACCGTTTAACTCTTAGTACATAGTCCGGTTCTTTATACATGAAACGCGTTTCACATGGTTAGGCGTAGTTTTTTTGCGCACCTGCTTCATGTGAGAGTGCACGGCGGAACCCATTATTCTCGTTGTATCCCGTCAGTTCTCGAACAACGAATCGCCATGTTTTGTATGATTAGCTACATGTTTGGTGTTCTTCGATGCCGGGACGACGCATGTGTATCCTGATGTTGCGTTTAATGGAGTGCCTAACTTCTGATAAAATCAGTACCAATAGTTCGAGCCGTCCATGTTAATCCCTTACTGCAATCGTGGATACACGATAAATCCAAAACTTAATTTTTCGGTGTGATTCGGGGATGACTTTGGGGATAAGAAATTCGAAATTTAACCAGAACCTCCAAATTCCGCATACACTTGTGGAAATACTGAGGACCCATAACAAATGAGACTGTAATATCAGACGATTATTGTTTCGAGTTGTTGGAACCGAGGCCGGCTGCCTCGGAACTAGTCTTCGCCTGTACGAGGCAATTCAAAAAATTCTGTTGTTTTTGTGACCGCGCCGGTTTCGGAGTGAACTTACAGTGCGAAAACCTTTCGAGATATTGATGCAGTTTGGCTGACGTTTGCACTATTGGTTCTCTTCGGCCACTTGGGTGATCAATCCGTGTTAGGCTGCACACGACTGGTAGCCTGTTTTCTCATTGTGTAATCGTTCGCAGTTTCTTGTCATACTACTGAAAAACAAATAACATTTGACTGTACTGCCTTTCTTTCAGGGTAGCAAAATCTTGGAGCTTCTTTAACGGTGTCTTTGTAGTGTCGGTAGAGGGTGCATGACATTATCTTGAAATACAAAAAAGAGAACTCTTGGGAGTGATCGAACTCAAATGAACAGGTACGTCGGTTCCACAATTCCTATAACAATCGATATCCACTGCCGTTTTTCTCTCGACCGGAATTCGTGTCAAGGTTATAGTGGCGTTCCCCATGGACATCCTGCAGATGCAGACAGCCAACATTAAAATCAACGATTTATATACAAGTTTTTAGCGCTCAGGCCCGACGACAACGCCGCTCTGGGCGCTGTCTTGGAAAAAGTTTTTTTTAGGCGCTAGTCTCATGGTTGACGGAATAAGCACATTGGTAGATTCCATTTAGGATGATGTGCAGTGGAAGTAAAGATATTATTTACTAATCGGTTGTCCGCGATCATTTCACCCTGTCCAACCCCCTACTCCCCAATCTCTACCAGCTGCTTGATGATTCCTCTAGTCAGTTGTGAAGTTGAGCAGTATAGGATAAAATCGACAGTTTTACCGAAGCCCAGACGATAAGCTGAAGGTTGAAGATCCCTCCTCATTTATACGGACAGGCCAATGTGGTCACGAACGAGCCTGACTAATTTAGTAGAAGTACCGTCCGATTTCAGTCCATTCCGTGTTACTCCGTTATCAGAATCGAACGTTTCTTGGAAGTTGATTAGGCGGCTGGTTATTTGTATCTGGGTTGTTGTTCTGAGACCGGGAATGGAGTGAAGAGTTGATCAGTTCAACCTTCTTCTGGGAGGAAACCTGCCTGGTATGGTCTGGAGTGAAAATAATCGGTCTGCTCGAAGGATGGAAAACACTTTGGGAGCCACACACAAACAGCTTACGTCACGATGATCGTTCCGCTCAAATTTCCCACCTCTTTTTCGACATGTGGGATTTTCTTTGCATGCCAATGGGATTGAAACAGTTCATTGTCACAGACTTTACAGAATGGCTTGTAGGACGATGAGAGTAAGGTTAGTGCTCTCCCTATATACATCTACAGGAATGCAATCTTCATTAGAACCCTTGTGGTTTCCGTCACACTGTTCACTTCTTTCAGATCTATATTCGTTGGATGACCACAGGGATTGGGGCCTGAAAGGTGAGAAAAGGAGCATGCTGCTGCGTGCGGTTATCGAATATATGGGGGCGAGATGGCTCAGCGGTTAGAGCGTGAATTTACAGACCGGAAGGTCCGTGGTTCCAATCCAACTTCTGCAAATAGACTTCTCTTGTCTAGGGTTGGGCAACCTGGCAGTATCCCAGCCCTCGTGCGTCCCTCGGGTGGCATGGCAGCTAGGCATTGAAAGGATGTTAGAGCTAATTGGTTTCTTTTCTTTCTTTCTCTTTATTTACAATTTTCTGCTTACCATGGACGTTGCCCAGTTAATATAGGGTCTGATGCAGTGTACGGAAATGGTTGAGCTTGTTGCAGTGGGCAAAGCAGGTTTGCATGGTCACCAACATCCGGCGCAGCTTTCACAATGGTCGCCTTGTTGGTCTGTTAGCGGCTCCTATTGTTGGCGTGTTTGGTGTCGGACTGTGTGATAGTTTGGTTCCTTTGACAGTCTCAACTTTTTAGCCTCATTACAAGCGCGTGGCACTGTATTACATTATAGGCCAAACTTTGCCTTTTCGAACGTTTGATATTATTCTCCTTGGTTGATTGATTCTGTCATGCCGTAGGAACCGGGATAATATATGGATGAGGTTCGTCTAGATTTCAGCAAGATCTATTCAATTTGGCGGGCTGTCTAGTCACCGTTTGTGTACCGAATTAACGAGTACCTTTTTGGGTGTTATTGGCGCATGATGGTGGTGCACAGCGGATTGAAGTCAGTGAAGTCAGGTCTTACCATCCAAGAATATGGTGTGCTGAAATACCACACGGCCTGATGCGGCCATTCCAGTTGCCGTCGACTGTAAGCACGTCACGCTTAGTTTCGAGCGACTACTTGGAGTGGGTGTGGTTTTCGGAACCAATTGTTGGTGCGTGTACGGTACGACCGTAATGTTGGATGCTGAGATTTTCATGCTCATTTTCATCATCGACAGTATAATATCAGCGTTTAATACCGATACATTGCTTCACACTTCCAGTAGAAGTTGCAGATAGATCTTCTAGAGTGGCCATATCGCTTTTTGAGCCTGTGTGTTTCGTGCGAAGACTACGCGAGGAACATGCCGTATAGAGACAGCAAAAGCTGTCCGCCACAAAAGTCCGCTTTCGGCGAAAGCCTTGCCCAGGTGTCTGGACATCGAATCGTATAAACCTGGAGGTTATGCGTGGTCATGGCTTGACTTCCAGCACACAGAAAAAAAATAAAAAAAATCATCAGCTGTAGCACCCTTTCGGTGCTACACACAGAAAGATCCACACGTTCCAATATACGTCATAAATGAGCTCCATAGGAGTGAGTTTACCAACCGATTTTCTAGTCAACCCAGCCGTTGTGACTATCGAAGATTCGCTTCTAATCGGAGAAGCTTTAGCGTGAGGGGGAAAGCTGTAAGAGGCACGTCGGAGACTTTTTTATGTGTCTGTCATGGGCCGCTCCTCCAGCGCCACCTGGATTCTGTTTGGTGGCGCGCCCCTAGCCCTTGCACAAACAAACTTGACCCACAAAGCAGTACTATGAAAGGAACCATCGAACAGGACGATTGTCTTGGCAACTGCATCTCATCTTTCAAATCTGTATGAGCTGTCGGTCTAAAACGAAGATATAAACGACCATTAACTGTCAATACTGATTTTGTTGGTTCGCCATAGTAAAACTCCCCACGAGAAAGCAATGCATAGGACCTCCTCAGCAGAAGCTAAATGGCAGCAGGTCCTGTGGAGGTAATTCAGAGCAATGTCTTGGTGGTGATTTTATTGATATTTCATTTATTGATACTTCATGGAGTTTCAAAGCGCTACCAAGCTGCTGATCCTGACTAACCCCCGCCTTCTGTTTAGGGCTGGAGGTGGGATCCTCAGTCGCACAATTTATTTGCGTCCGTCTTGGTGAGAGGCCGCCTCAGCCAACTGAAGTGAGCCGACTCTACTGTCCTTTTTTCAGAAAGGGTGTTCGCAGTGAGTCTGGCGATCGCAGAGGAGTTACACTGATCTCCGTCGCTATCAGACTCTTCTCCTCGCTTATTTTGTCGTCTCATAACGGCGCATGAAGGCGTGACCCGAGAACAACAAGAAGGATTCCGGCAGGGAAGGGGTAGGGTGGACCACATCTTTACATTCCATCAAGTGTTAGAGCAACGGTATGCGTATATACGCCATAAAATCTTGGTACGTCTATATCTGTCGACCAGCTTATTCATCCCAACACATCTATGCAGCAGGACATGCTCCAGAATTTCGTGAATGTTTTGCGCTATTTATATTGATACACTTACGGGTGCGTGGGATGAGAAGCCTTTGAAAAGCTTCTCAACAATCAGTGGTATACGACGAGGACATCCACTTTCTGCGTTTAAGTTCACCAGTGTGAGATAGTGATGAGAAATCTGGAAAGTTTCGAAACCTCCCGTGTTCAGGTCTCGTCGAGCGGGAGTGTTGTTGACGTGGACTGTGCGGACGATATTGTCCTCGTCTTGGAAAGCAAGGAAGAAGCGCAAGCGTTACCACAAAAATCAGCCAGGATAATCCGACCCTTCACATCCATTTAATGCAATTTCGTGCCGTTGGAAGTGCAACAGACAAATTCAGCGTATGATTCTCAGAGGCCAAAAGTGTGTTTGCCAATTTGT
The DNA here is from genome assembly GCA_003604175.2 of Clonorchis sinensis. Lineage (NCBI taxonomy): Eukaryota > Metazoa > Platyhelminthes > Trematoda > Opisthorchiida > Opisthorchiidae > Clonorchis > Clonorchis sinensis. Next base: position 63,717,596 of record CM030370.1, read on the forward strand.
CACTTATGACGTCAGAAATGTGTACCACTGGGTGTCAAAAGAACTGTGTATCAAATCAAATTGCGGACTCCGTTGTTGTACGATTGCGAGACTTGGCCGCTGCATATGGAGGATCTGGAATTTCTTCAGGTTCTCGATGGCCGATATCTCGAGACTATGACTGGGATCCGCTGGAGTCAGCAAGTTCGTAATTGGATCAGAAAACGGGCCTTGTCGAATCAAAAGGTACTTCACTCCAGAAACGCATCAAGAACTGTAAACTAGTATGGTCCGGCCATGTGTTTTGGACGCTGGGTTACCGTCTGCCAAGAACGTTGTCTTGCCTCCTCAATTCGGAACGCCTGAAACCCAGATGTGCGGAGAGTATGACAGGACAAAAAGAAATGGCGGCTGTTGCGAAAACTCCGGGTGTTACTGGTGCTGTTCACCTTCCAGGATGGGCCCCGAGTGACCCCCCATGGGCTTAGCTGGACACATTCAAAGATATGGCGCCCAGCCGATGTCACTGACATTCCATCCATCAGACAATTTGAAAGGCATAGGTACCTCGAATGTTCGTGGTAGGTTAGTCTGGGTTTCTACTCTCTGGCCCGTTTACTTTTCTTTCTATTAAAGGACTCCAGTCAGATAAATCAACATGGTCGTAATGCAGTGTACTGCCAGTGTTGTTTGCTGGTGTCGCCGTCAATAATGATGATTTTTGCATTACGTTTGATGTATGAGTATGGGGGCGAGATGGCCGAGGGGGCGAGATTGCCTAAGTGGTTAGAGCGCGAATTTACTGACCGGAAGGTCCGTGGTTCGAACCCGACCTCTGCCTCTCGACTTCCCCTGTCTAGGCTTGGGCAACCTGGCAGTATCCCAGCCCTCGTGCTTCCTTCGGGTGGCATGGCAGTTAGGCACCGAAAGGGTGCTACAGCTGAACGATTATTTTTTTTAGTTTATGAGTAGCCCAGTGTTTATCTTCGATAAACGGGCGCTTCTGTTCTTGATTTCCAAGAGGCCTTTGACCCTATAGGTGGAAAAACACTTCTAAATATACATGAAAAGAGAGAAACGCTCGAGATGATGGTCGACATTCTAACGCATTAGTTTGGGTTGAAATGTCCAAGTACTTTCCAGAACCACTAAGGTCCATTAAGCTTGACATCTGTCACTCTTTGTGTTCAATTTTGACATGCAAACATGGAGTGACCATTTCAAGGGACCGAAAATCTGGGGATCAAAGTGGTATCCAGATGGAGATTGGTTGGGTTTGGATTGAGCAGATTACGCCGTTTATGTTATTCGACAATCACCAATCTGCTGTTCTTTGGGCAAGAGTTTTGCACTTTCTGCTTGCAAATACTTACCTCGGGATTTTCGGCCACCTTGCCCTTAAACCGCTGTACACCAACTCCCGTGGCCGTGTGAAGGTATACGTGAAGCTCTCTTCCGAGTTCAACGCATCAAGTGGTGTCAGCCAGGGCTGTCTTCTTTCACATTCCCTCTTCAACTTCGTCATAGATACGATCATGGAAGACTCACTATCAGCCTCTAATGCCTGTGGGGTCAAAGTGCTCCTGGGGTGTCTGCTCAAAGATATCGAGTACGCTCTTCTTGGATCTGACCCCGTGGTAATGCAAACAATATTAAATAATCTAAATGATCCCGCCTCACGGTTCGGCATGCACTTCACGCCTGCAAGGTGTAAAGTGCTACTGCAAGACTGGGTGGGCTCGAATCCTACTCTCATGCTTGCGGGGGAGCCGATTGTGGTAGTAGACAAATTTGTTTACTTGGGCAGCTGTATCAGTCCCGGTGATCTCGAGAAAGATGATATTTCCATCCGAATTGACAAGGCCCGAGCAGCTTTTGTGTACCTGCGTCACCTGTGGCGTAGGCGTGACATCAACTTATCCGTCGAGGGTCGAGTTTACAGTGCTGCGGTACGCTCCATATTATTATACGGATCAGAAACCTGGCCGTTGCGCGCCGAGGACGTCAAAAGACTTTTAGCGTTTGACCGTCGATGTCTTGGGAGCATTGTCCGAATCTGGTTGGAACACCGGATCAGCAATACGGCGAATGGTATTCGGAAGAAATAACTCACCCTCGATAGATGAACTGATTACATTACATAGGTCGCGTTGGCTTGGCCACGTGCTGCGTATGCCAATCGACCGACTTCCTCGAAGGGTTCTTTTCGTACAACCACGTGAAGGGTGGAAACGAGCCCGAGATGATCAAACGATGACTTGGCAGCGAAGTATAAAAGCCATTACCAGAAAACCCAGCTACGCTGTTGTCTCCCTGGATTGGGACCCTGAGACGGGCCACATCAATGGTTAGAGACATTGTCAGACATGGCCCAGTCGCGCCCTCAGTGGCGTCCGTGCATCCGAACTATTTCCTTCAATACATAGCTCCCTTTTCCCCACTTAACAGTCCACTTACAACGCTGTTTTTACATCAGCTCCCGCTACCAATTTGCAACTACTAACCTCACATCCCCACATCCTCGGTGAACGAAACTGTGGCAGTTACAACCACTGTACGACAAGTACGCGGTTCTCATAGCTGACAATGATGATGCCCTTATGGGACAAGGTAAGAATTATGACATAGGTGGTCTGTTTACGCATCTCGGCAACTACATCGGCGGGACTGTACCGTAATGGATGAGGTCAATGCACGTAGCAGCAAAGCTCTAGAATTATTTGCCTACCTGCATCATCTGTGACATCAAGAACAGATTTCGCGAGGCTGAGTTGTCGTTTATACAAGTTAACTGCTAGGCCAGCCTAACAGTGTGGCTGCAAAACTTGGTCCTTCCGATCTAAGGACATTACGGGACTTTAAACGTGCAGTCCTCGGTGGCATCTAACAGCAGCTAGTTTGCACTCTTCAGCTCACTGACGTCTGTTCCTTTTCAATATAGACAAAGGGTTTTTCCACCAAGTCCTCACTACTTCTTCTCCTTTCACCTACTCAAAAGCCGGGCAAACAGAGAAGTGCTGGTTTGCTGTGAGCTTCGAGAAAGTCTAAAATTTTGCTGTGATGCTGCTGGGATGTAGTTGCGCCGTTTCACAGGCAGAGCTCGCGGATAGTACTTTCCAGGAAGAGTCGACATTGGAGGATGGGTTATGTGAAAGAAACTTCAGTGGGTAATTTTTACAAGTTTGTTTCATGCTAGGGTCAGGTGAGGTGTGCCGTTCTCCAAAATGAGCGGAGAGAAACGGCAACTGATAGGCACGTGATTAGTAACCACATAAATGTTCCAGAACGAGTGACAGTCAGTAAATTGATTCACGCTGCCTATAAGTACTAGTGATATGCTCTATCTATGTTAGAGATCGGCTGGTATATTGGGGCCACTATGTCACTGGACTGTTTTGGTTGGTTTGGAAGTTGAAATTTCGCAGCAGTACATACCAACAACAGACCTTCTTTGTCCGTGCGCCTCGATTCCCATCTTGCGCTACTATCCATTGGACCTCTGCAGCGCTGAGTCTACCCACTGGGAACGTTCACAGATCCCGCAACCGTACCAGCATCCTTAATAAAGCATTCACGACGTTCCTATACTCTCTCCTTGAGTGTCCTTTGTGGCGTAGGTGAATATGTAAACAAGCGCCGGTTATCAGTGTTTATGGGGCGCTCTCGTAGACAGTGCCAAGCGAACCACGCACTGGTGACTCGACATACATGCAGTTAAGCAGAAACACTTCAGCTTTATAGATTAAAATAATACCGAACGCGGCAAACAAACAGTGGTCTTGATCACCGGAGGTGCGCAACCATAAGTGAGAAGAAGTAGATGTGGAGTTCGGTTCAGTTCAGCAGCCATACTTGAGTCTTGAAACCTTATCTCAGATGGACTGTACGTAATTTAGAAAGTGAATCTAGCATGCAAGCAAGAGTGCCCGCTGTTTAGCCTGTTTCACAGTGAAATAGACAGCCATCAAGAAGCTTCGAAGGTTCGCTTCCTACCCATTCTCCTGGGCTGGAAGAGGTTTGGCGCCTTTGATTGTTGTGAATGAATGGGTTGTCACTCTTAATCATTAAATAGATAGATTAGGCATGGTAGATAACGTTTGTTCCGAATAAACATCCGGATTGTTTCATCTGATTTTCGTCACGGTGAGGATACAAAATCATTTCGTCGTTGAAACGCAATAGCGAAAGTGGAGAGAAATGCTGTTTGCGTAGTCAAATGTATTAATCCCACCGAAATTGTTTCAGCCTGAAGATCCGGAATAGTCCTCTTGCATGGGGACGATATTTGTTGCAGCATAACCCGAAAACTGTCAAAAGTCTTACCTGCTGAGTTAAAATTAGTCAGTCAGTTGAACGAATCAGTATAATGAGTTGACCATTAGTGGATGATCGGTAAACATACACTTATTAATATCAGAGTTCGTACGAAGCGCGAGCATTGTTGAAGACCCCAACGTCTTCCCTCCTGTTGGGTGAAATCCTGTCGTGAAATTTCTGTAGGATGATCCTGACAAATCCGCTTGATTGTGCGACTTGGATACCGCAGCAGGACTTCGGAAGCTTTTTGAGAGCAACTGGAGACACGGGGAATCCAAACTTGTCTGAAAGAATATCTAGCGATGATACAAAATCATCATTGTAGGGTTTTTTGCCTGTTGGTGTGATTAGCATTTCGCACCGTCATCTTATTTCCAGCCCGCATTTCATATAATACATGTCTACGACATTCCGTAACTGCTGGATAATAAATTTGAGTACGTAGCTAACACCTGTGACATTTTTTGTTGCGCAGCGCTAAGACTGGTGTTCCGTCTGTGTTATCCGTTCAAATCTGTACATACCCGGAACATGCCACTAGGCTTCTCCTGCCTCTCCCAGATGAGACGAACAATATACCGACCTGACCGTTAGACTGAATATTAAATTGGAATACAGACGCAGTCAGTTGCTGTGAATTTACAAAACTGACTGTATTTGGCTAAGGTAAATTGAGGATAGCTTCCGGTGTGACAAATAGGGTAGCCGATATATTACGCACACGAATGAGATCCGGCCATCAGGAATCTGGCTACCAATTGCTGTCAGTGGCGTTCGTGCTGTTAGTTTCTGTTCAGACTGACTCTGTTTTGGAGGTGTAAATAACTCGGATGTTTTTGGTGGTTTGGTCGTAGGCCATCGTCCTTGTCCCGTCTTCGTTCCATTTTTGGAATCACAATGGGTCAACGAGAGGTGTGACGTTAAATGTCTATAGTAGTCGTGAGCTTCCCGGATAGAGTGAGGTCGAACTTTTCGGATTCGAAACAAGTTGCGTGTTTAGCTCTCTAAAATGCAGCACTTCAGACTTGTTGCACACTCCAGATCAGTCTCATTAAAGTGTTACCACAATTGGCTCCCAGGGACTGAACAAAATCGGCGTTTACCTTCGGAACAACCGCTGCCTATTAAAGCTGCAACTGAACACTACGGAGATGAAATGACCGATTTAGTTGATATCGATGGAATAAAAATGTGGACACTTTATTGTGTGCAAACGCCGGAACCGGAATGCTCGCAAAAAAGCAAGCTGGCACTGGGAATCGTTGGCTCTTAGTCCTGTTTGACCATGTGCAGACCATGTGGGTCTATGTGGCGTATCAGATTATAGTTATACCTGACGCTCTCTTATTGGAGGTTAGGCACACGATAACCGCTCTGTAGTGTGATATCAACCAACCCGTCTGCACGCGGTAAAACAGATATGGCTCAGATATGGCTCATGAAAACTTGTTTGAGTGCCAGTTGTGGAATGTCGAAGATAGCCTGATTCACGACATCCCAAAAAGTCGTTTTAACGCACATAATTTCTGAGCGGTCGGAAAGCGAAAGGAATTCTGCTGTTTACATATCCATCTTTTAGATCTTCTGGAATTTCTTTTCTTGCAAGTGCATTGAAGTCCGACTGACTCTTAACAGATTCGACGACTTCGTGTTGCTCTGTAGCCTCTGTCACCTGTGTCATTTTTGATATCTTAGAGTCGTATAGATTCTCTTAATTGTTTTGAATCAGGCTTCGCTAAAAGTCGTTTGTGATTATCTTCTCCTCCTGATGGAGCTATAACTAAAACATTCACAGCAACCTTGGATTGGCTAGTTGGTAATTTTCTCGATTGAAAACCTTTGCAATCATTCTCAGTTCGGTCAATATGGATAGCAGTAACTTTGGTCTAACGATGGATTTTCATACGTTTTTAGCAGATATCGAAACCGATGTTCTTCCAAGACGGAGTTCGATGTTATAAGTACTTTCATCTCCAAAACACGAGCCATTTATTGACAGCCCAATTTCCTTTTCTAAGCCAACTCGGTGCATGCGTATGCATGGTGGGTGATTAGACGCACTTGTGCCAGCCATCGCAACAGGTGATGCGAAGTGGTTAGGTCCGGTAGAAAATCAATACTTTCTCTGCTAACGGACAACCTCTTTCTGACATGCTGCTGCTATTACACCTATGAAATCCTGTGAAGATATCGATGGTCAAAACTTTCAGTGTCCTATATGCACACTGGCTAACTTTGGCGACCGTAAAGAAGAACTGCACCCTTAACCCTAGATCAACGTCAAGTGCCCTCTAAAGATGGCTGAAAGTGAGATAGGCCGTCCTATCAAATACCACTGGATATTCCGTAGGATGATGGTGGTTTTCTGTACACCTTCGATTGTACTGGCGCATGAACGTAAAGGGCCTAAATAACCATCCTGTCAAATGAACTAAGTGTTGTTTTCACCCACAAATATTGAGATTGTGGGTCTTTAGTACAAGTGTTGTAGCCTGTGCATGTGGCGTTGTGCGACTATATGGTCAATAAAATTACGACTGCGACGAATCTGTTCAGCTTGCACAGGATTATCGGGGTGAAGAACGTCGGCTAAAGAAACTTTACAGAGAGCCGAAGACGTCTTCCAAGATATCTTGATTTAAGGCATTCTAGTCAAGGCGATCAGACTTATACCATAGTGATTGTCACGTGCTAAACAAATAATATCGGCACCATCGTAGTCAGCCCCCTACAGAACGAGAGAGCTCCTTTTTCCTGTATCTGTTGCAGTAACTGAGTTAATTCGCACACCTGATCAAAGCAGAGATTGAATTTCCGGGGTTAATGGCACTCTAGCTACCGTGAGTTCTCTGGTGTTGATGGTGGTAAATTATTTATGGACCGCAAGCCAATCGGAAAGTAGTGTGATAGTAACAGCTGGTGGGTTGTTAAACGAAAGCCTAAGGTGCTCTTGTCAACATCGTCGTGGAGTTTTAGGTGGATTCATTACTCCATTCATTCATCATTTGAGTGACGTTCAACCACCCATTGCCAGTTTTTTGCGCGGACCACTTCACCGCTCTTGGCGGTTCTTCTTTTTTGTGTTTACTGAACAATGTTTACCAGACTCGGTACCTGAGGCTAAAACCGCAAAATATTTGATCCCCTTTATAAAGGTTATACATTATTCGGTATCTGTTAATGTTCCCTACATGTCTTTATATGTAATATGACTGAGTGACCGTACGTGGCTTTCACAAACTTTTTGGAATTCTTCCATCAAATAGGGCCCAACTCGCTTGGCTTTTCTGAGGCGGCATGCCTACCTGTTCCTAGTCTTTGTAATTATCTGTTGAATAAAGGACCATCATAAAATCACATTTGAAGGCTTCATAAAAAACCAGGGCTCTGTGTTAAGCCACCCATTTGTAGCGATCCGGCTACTGATAATCATTGTAAGCGATCCTGCACTAAAAATTACCTCACTGTAGATGGGAAAGGGGGAAAGACAACTTGATGATCTGTTCGTATGAGGTCCAGGCAGCCAAAGATTCCCACCACCAGACAAATATTCACCACTTCTCTCTCTGTGATACCGATACCGCGTCTGTTTTCACTGTGCGATATCACTGTGCACCTCACGGTCTGAAGCTGATTATTGTCCTCTGCGCTAATCTCTTCGTCGGCCTTAAAGATAATAGCCGGTCGGTACGGCCAGTAGATAAGATCGATCTTATGTCCAGGTGACCATCTGCTGGTCAGACGCGCCCGACACATTGTTCCGAAACGGTGATTCACCAACAATGGATTTGTTTCTGTTGGAAAAGGCACAGTTTGTGTGCTTACTGGGTGAGGGAAAGAGAGAGAGAGAGAGAGAGAGAGAGAGCAAGGTGTGGAAAATCGGCAGTCCACTTTTACTCCCGTCCGTTTTGTTCTGGCATGTCACCCTCAGCAAACAGAATTACTGGTATTACGGCCCATTTTTCGAACGGTGAAAGCATGCTGACAGGTTCACAGGGAATTGTCGCCTCTAAAGAATTTGCTAACTGAGCTCTGAAAGAAATCCCAATAGAATTCATTTGTTGTGTGATAGTTTCCGGCGTGTTATTTCGCGGCTTTTTACATGTGAATTATTTTCACTCTGGGTCGGCGTTAGACAATCCTATCCTGGGATTTTTCAAAGTAGTCAGTTGTTTCCTATCGTGGATTTTACGCAGATCGTTCTGGCGTGCAGTGCCCTGATTTCAGTGCGGCTAACCATTATTTGTTTGCTCCACCACTTAGAATTTTCACTACCTCTCTGTGTGCATTTATTCTTGTTTGTGATCCATCCACCTGTCAGACAAGATGGGCGCAGTTTAGTGAACTGGGTTGCTTTGTATATCCATGGGGAGAAGTTGCAATCAGTCCAAGCAAACTGTGGGCCTCCTATGACCTGGTCTCTCTGGCTTCTAAAGATGTGTAGCTTGACCATAGAATGAAAACGACTCACAGTCACCAAATAGGCGACGTCTTTTTACACCCAGGGTTGCTTCAAATGTCTGGCATCAGAAAACAATGCAGGCTTTCGTACTGGCCACCGTGCTTTTCACATTGTCATCAGAAAACAATGCAGGCTTTTGAATTCGTACTGGCCACCGTGCTTTTCACATTGCTATTATGACTTTCAGGGTGCGCAAAACGCACTGAGATTCCTAGATTTACAGTTTGACTGGCATATTTTCTAGCGTCTTCTTGTAGAGCACAATGTGGTGAACCTGTGCAGTTCGACCCCACAATTGCTTTTCATCTTCAAAACAGAGAACCGTCCGACAAGTTATCATCTATTGCCGGCTGGCGCACCGTCCGTTGGTTAAATATTCAAAACTATTAAGCAAAAATCACCTGTCCAACTGCTCTACACCAACCAGGTGTGTCCAAATAAGGATAAAAGGTATCGTTCGAATCAACGTTGCTGGGTCACAACACACATTTATCCTACAATCTAACATGGGATTCTCGTACGATCCCTGTTGCCTTGCTTCGTACGCCAGGTAGAATCCACCATCTATGCAAAACAGACGCTCCTCAACAAGAACGAATCTGTTATACCTTGATTCTTGGCTTTCTAAAGCGTCTTTGTGGACAACCACCTCCCGAACTGGCGCACTTGGTTTAACCAATGCTCTAGCACTCCATACGCTCTTTTTCCTTCACAACCTTACGAAAAAGTAAAAAGAATATGGCGATTTGTTTTCTGTCGATGTCAGATCAACTTTCATGTTACTTTGTTGCTTCTCTGTCTGCGTGTTACTTTTATAAGAGCCTCAGCTTACCTCTTCATTTGGCTTGTTCCATCATGGAAGGTGTTCCTGATAAGTGCTTCTGATGCGCGAAACAGCTGTCGACTTTGGACTTAAGCAACAATGACATTTAACTGTTTGCTTTTGTTTTAGCTATCTCTGTACGGAATACGGACTGCGACAGTGACGACTGCTTGTACTGATCTTCAGTGAAAAGTGTGGGTATTCGTTCGGCATTTTCACTGGTTCTTTCAGTCACCGTTTTTGATTTCCAATGGTAAGCACAATTTCATTCAGAAACAAGTCTGTATGCGGTACTCAACAACCGTGTGTTGTTCTGCGTCGTCCTGTTTGTTTCCGCAGATTTGTGTTCTAGCCGTTTGTCTCATACCTGAAGACTTTATTTTACACTTTTTTGGCTTGGTTTCCAAAGAATAAGCAGATGGACGCTATTATACCTGATCCAAAATCCCTGCTTGTCTCACAGCGAATTTCTTCACGTGTTTTTTACTTTTCCTGTAGACCATTCCGGAGCATGTGGCGTGATGTTTATCAGAGTTGTTGCATGATATGATGTCATTGTCGTTATTCGGCCGCATACCTTTAAACATTGGCCCAGTTAATCCAATACGTATTGTAGCTTCGGCAGACCATTGTCAGTAGGTTATATTTTAATAACCACACTTACACGTACTTTTCTAAACTCAGATAAATTTTTGTTTCAACTGCTCCGATGTTTTTGTCGCTTCATAAGAAGTCGTCTCAGTGCTTATGCTGTAAGAAAGTCAGAATTAACATACTAAGTCGCTGAGATGGTGTTATCGTGAGAATAAACCGAATGTCTTGTTTTTCTACTCTCTAACCCAGTGTGCGGCGCAAAGATTTCCACAGGGTTCACATGGGTTGCATATTTGACGAAGGATTCATCCGAGTCTTACGTTACAAATATGGTTTGCGGATTCCAAAGATGTTGATTGGGATTCGGAAGTTACGCCTACTTGATAAATCCAAAACGAGTGGACCATCGACGAATTTGAATATAGCTTTCTATACTGCTTGCGAAACAGACTGAGCTGCTCAGCAGTTCGCGTTTGGGTTGTGTTCACGATCCAGCCTTGTCCCTGCCCTAAGCTGCTGCACTTTGAATGGGATATCCATTTACAGAGGTACATCTTCACTACCCTTTGGAGCGCGGACGATAGTCCGGCAGAGTAACATAGGTTTGCTGATATTTTCAACTGCTGTGCCGTTTCTCTACCTCACGATCGTCATTTACGAAACAATGTGCCTCCACGGTGTTTCCTGTCGACAATGAACGGTATTACTGTTAATTTGCATTTTATGGATTACAAACGAGAAACTGTTCTTGACGTACACCACGTTTCTGTTATGATCCCTCGGTATCATTTGATCAAATAATTCAATTTAATGCACAACGACCACGCTCATTTATTGCCCGGGGACAGTTGTAGTTCATGTTGTGTCCTGTTTTCTGTACATTTCTCATTTCTATACGCAATTTTTATTTCTTCGTGTGCTTGCACGACAGTAATTAACCGTTGTGAAATCCAAGCACGTGACTCGCACAGACTAATATAGTAGTTAGGTTATCCAGGGATTTGGGGGCACTTATCACGTACGTGAACTATCTGGGGAAAACAGGTGATACATTTGAGTATAAGAAAAAATTTCTGGGTGTGCACGCGTCCTATGTTCTATACTGTTTCAAATCAATAACATGGTTACAAAGCGGAACCGCAAAGTACAATAGGTACTGTGGAGCGTTCTTGTAACAACTAACGGACTATCTTTCCTCTTGAAGGAACACGCTACTCATAAGGTTTTTGAAAACCTTTTGACAGCCCACAACCGCTTTCGTCCTTCCTAGGTCTCATCAAGTAGGCTCAGTCTCCAATGTTCCGTTAACCTTATGTTCTATCCGGACACCAAATTGTACGTAATTCGCAGAATACACCCATTTGCAAACTGATTCGGTTCTAAAGCGAGAATCAACTGAAGTCTAGCTAAATCTCTCGTTTACAAACTTCAACTGGATGATCCGCAAGAGGGCTACTTTATGTTTTATTTGGTGCAGTATTCGAGATGTCGCAGGCTCAGTGGTGTGCAAATGAGTGTACTTCGCGAATTGCGTACAATTTGGTGTTCAATTAGAACGTAGGTTTGACGGGTACTCAGGGACTGCACCTACCTGATGAGCCCCAAGAAGGACGGAAGATGTCGAAGAGATTTCAGCATCCTTATAAGTAGTCTGATCGGTGAAGAAAATATACTGTTATATCTTGAATTCGTACCAAATGAAACATTCGGCACAGTCGGTTGAAGAATAGCATGAACGAGAAATCTAGCTGGGATTCAGTTTACTATTCTACTTAAGTCAAGTTAGCTTATTTCGGTGAAGAGTTATCTAATTTTCCCTATTTCAGCCTCATTTTGTCTTAGGTCGATCCAGTCTCTTCTGTAAAACTGGAAACTGACAGCGCACACAGTGAGTAGACTTGGTCTTTGTTGTAAATCGGGTTATTCAAAATCCACTGCCATTCAACTTTGGTTTAATCGGTCAATGTTGGATCTGTAGAATTATTTTTCCATCTTTCGACACCTACCTGTAGAAACTGGTGGGTAGAGAGAACAAAAGTTGCGGCTAAACAATACCTACATTCTGCCAATCACATTACTTTGCTTTTCAAAGCAGGGAGGAACAGCAATCTATGATTTAGAGGGAAGGTTTGTTTTGTTTTGTTGCTCTTTGTTTATTCCTTCTGTTTATTACTGCAGTTACAAAATTAATCGAGCGTAGGGAGGTGTAGGGCCTCAACAAACAACTGCAGCAACTGCTTTTCTAAAGCAATAGCGTTTGGTTAGGTTCTGATTACGAGAGAAATCCCACCTACTCGATACAGAAAATGTGACCTCGGTTCACCTGCTTCAGTGTTGTCTTTCCGAGATTCAAGCATCAGAATCATTGTTTTGAGAAGAAAGCTAGGGATACGATACCCTTTGAAGCGCTCACCCTCCATCAATCAACCGTTTCCAACCTACCCGATGAGAGGCCATTGTGGCTATATCTTGATTTTTTTAGTGGAGAACTATTTAATTAACAAGCGCGGCTATGCACCATATACAGTGAGAGCAATTGGGCAAATTTAGGCTGCAATGTATGGGGTATACAACGAGAAAGGGTGCTTGAGGTCCATAACTGGACAGTGCACAATATCTGAGATATTTTAGTGGACCATTTAAATGATTCCGCACTTTCCATTCGCGAAATTTTCTCTGTTCATTTAACGGAACCTCAAACTGCGCCATCACTGCCTCGATATACACACAATGAGCCAGTTCCAGGATGGCATAAACTCGCATGCTCTCTACAACCGCAAGCGTGATAAACATGTGACAATAAGATAACTGAAATGCAGGTCAGAGAATATACGTAATGCACTACTCATAAGGTTGGTGAAAATTCTTCGACAGCCCACGACCGGTTTCGTCCTTCTTAGGGCTCATCAGGTAGGCGCATTCCCCGAGTTTTCATCAACCTTATGTTCTACTTGAACCCAAATTGGACTGTTTTCGAGAAATGCACTCATTTGCAAATCAATCACGAATATCGTAGCAAATGGGACATGAGGCGGCCTAGTGCAGCACATTCAGTTGCCTGAAAACGTCACAAACGGGAGATTCAGCTGGGTTCCAAGTGAGTCTCTCGCAAAAACCAAATTGATTTGCAAATGAGTGTATTTCTTGATCACAACGTTATTCACTGGAGAGTGGCGCGAGTTTATCTTCCACGTGACGGGATTTGAATGCAGGTTTCAAGCATCCGTGACGCTACCTGAGTGGGAGGTCCTGACAGGCAGGCCGATCGATTAACACAATTCAGGTTCGTCCAGCGTGCGCTCGTGGAGTAGTGGTAATACAATCGCTACGCACGTCAGACTTCCGATGCTCAAATCCTACACTGTCAAGGATATGCACTGCTGATCACAGCGAAACTTGAATCCAGTGCTTTCTCCCTTTGGCGTGCACTCACCAGAATAATTGCGTCAAGACAAGAGAAAGATTGCTTCTCGGGTTTTCAGCATAGATTGGCTTCATTTAATGGATGAAATCTCCACAAAATTCCCAAATCTCTTCATACTTACAACAGGGGGAAGACTGTTTAAACGTGAGTGATATGAATGCGCGTTCTGCAAATTCCAAAACAATCTACAGATAAAGTTTGAGTGATCCAGACGCTTTTACACAACACTAGGACGACAGAAGTTTTGAAACAACCGAGAAACTCCATTTTCCGACACTTCACTTGAGTTACTGATGGTCAGGGGTGGGAGGTTTTGTTTCATTGAAGACTACGTATGTTCCTACGTGGATTACAGAATGCACCATGATACTGAAACACGGTTATCGTCGGCACTCAAGCTACTGCCTGCAATTAGATTGTTGATCCGTTCAGAGAACACGACTCTCATCCTACAAATACCTCGCCACCGATGGGAGAAACATCATTGTGCGGCCTGTTATTTTTACGCGTTGCTAATCTCCACTCTTGGAACAGCAGCTTACAGACGGCTTTATAGTCTAAATGATCACTAGTGACCCACCAAACTGGACTGATGCAGTGCCTGTCTGGAAGCCTTCATCATAACCCTATTAAAAATCTCTGTGATCCATTCACCAGGCCTTTACACACTGACCCCCAACTATCCCCTCTCCTTTCCTGAAACGACGATTCTGTCCCTATTCTGTGAAATTCACTGGTGGACCGCTATTGGCAACTTTTGTCTCACCACTTCCCAACAAGGATCACCTTTTCTCGGCAAACACTACCTAGAACGGCGAAAACTTCTATCTGACTATGATAGTGAGCATTTTCAAATTCAAGTTGAGAACTACTGGTTACGTGCGCTGCGCATTACTGGTACCACTTACTGAGTATGGCAACTGAACTTTCCGTGCAAAGGGTTAGTCTCATAGCTTGTGTGGAATACGGTGGATGGTGAAGTGTACCAAGGAGTGAGAGCCAGGTTGGTTGACTTAGTTTTTTCCTAGTCAACTTCACCAACACCAAGTATTGTGAATTCAATCAACCACCGAGAGCTCACTTGTGCGGCTGATAATCCAGCCGAACAGTGCAGGTTTTTAAACAAATACGTCGTGCATTGTAAAGTGTTTCTATACATCGGAGACGAAATAAGGTTGTTGGGTTTAGTCAAAAAGACGCCAAGAGACCGGTGAACGAATCCAAAGGCTTTAACGACTGTCACTGTAAAAACTACAGTACTGTAGAGGTTGAAAGAAGCAACGGAATATGTCCCTCGATGTTCCCTTGAGGGAACATCCGGTGACGGTATGCGTCCCAGTTCATGCAAACGTGGAGAGGTTTATTCTGTCCTCAAATGCCCTGCCAAGCCCCATCGTAACACGCGATTTTAATTTATCTACAAAAGTTCATTTCAGGCAAACCTTGTCCTATTGCGCCTGTATGCAAACCGTCCATTAGGATGACGAAAGCGTGGGAAAATACCGGAATAGGCTGGTTTTATCCGTCTTCCAACACCAACTGTGTATTTCACCATCGTGCATGATTACGACGTTAATGCTAAGAGGCCTCCTCTTGTTGAATTGTGACAACTGACGCATATGTCATGATCCGTTTTTTAGGGAAATTGTTTTAATGCCTAATCATACTGAGTTGCAGTTAAAAGAAAACCGAGTTTATGACCAAGGTTAATCGAAAAAATGGGGCATTTGGGTCCCTGTGCAAGTGTTCCACTTCAAACGGAATCAAGTGGAAGGAAAGCATAAACGGGAACAACAAGTTCCTTTAAAAAATTGAGTGTTTGAACCTTAGGTTTGAGATCCAGCAAACTGAGGATTTAGTGTCCCCTTCCTGTTGCCGAATAGGGAATCGAGGGACAACTGTATTGCGATAGCTCTTACATGTATGTGGGATGGTTTGATTGGTTTCGCAATCTAGAAGCTGTTGGATTGTGTAAGCCTTCTGTGGAGGAGATTCTGTGAACAACCGGATAGTAGCTGTCGTTCTGATTTTGAGAAATCAAGAAAATACATTCTGGCCTTATTGTTGGACAGCTGACTCTTGGGCAGTTTGGTTACGCAATCTAAGGTTTTGACTTATCAAACTGAGACTGTCACACGTGTTAGGATCTAAGTCTGTGTTCAACCGGATCCACTGAATGCGTCAAAATCGGGCTCAACTTGTGCTAAAAGCGGTAGGCGGTTCGCTCTGTCGTGTAGGGAGGTGCTGTCGCACAAACCTTGGTAGCCGTGATCGATTTGCTAGGCAGAGTTTCTGTTTTGTTCAACTCACTACAAGCTCACCACCATGCCCAAAAATCGTTTGGTGAAGGCAAACGATTCAACCGAATTCGGATCTCCACACTTTGGTTGTTTCTCTTGGGTCTACTCGTAGTGAGTTTTCTTTCCACCACTTTTGTACACAACAAGCGTTACTTTGTTTCCCTTCACTTATCTTTGATCGATTTTACTACGGCTGCTACTTTATAATATGCCTGATAATTTACGTCTTCATTTTGATGTACACTGTTTGCGCTAGGTTTATGTCATCCTACTTTTCCACATAAAAGACGGTACAGGAGTAGGTCTTGACCATGCTATGGTTTACAGCCTCTCTTTGAAAGGTTGGTCGCGAACTCCTTCGTTGTTAGCATCTAAGTGCATTACATGATTAGCTGCTTCTTTTGAAGGTACGCTGCCTGTTTTTACAGAATGGACGCGGAAAGCGCGGTGGAATAACTTTCTCTGCAGTATACTATTTTTCCTTACTGCAATAATTCATCGAATTAGTAAAATACTTTCCAGTGAACTTGGTCACATTCCCTCCTTAATTTATTTCGATCATACAACAACCCTTTGTCATCCCAACCATTTGGTGTGTTTGGAATGCATTCATGCATACGTTTCTTGGGCAACTGACGACAGCTTTATTGTTCGTGTTGTCAGTTTTACTTGGTACTGATGCTGTCGGTCATCCCAAGTCCAGAAAACTATCAGTTTCAAAATGGCGTCAGCTTTCACCCTAATGGAGTGTTATAACCTTTGGCCATTTCGTGGACTGACTCAGCACTCTACATTTCGATAATTTAGAGCGGTCATCATTTTTCATTGAGCTTGTCTCACAGACGACGAAGGTCTATCATGAAAAAAGGTTTCGAGATTGGAATGCGCTAGCGGATTAGATAAATGTCAACTCGTCGTGAAGGGCTGAACAGGCATAATACTGTCTGTCAGCTTGTTGTCTAACACCAGGAGCTAAATGTTTTGCCATTCAGATGGCTTTCTGGATATCGGCCTTGATAGGATTTTTGTTGCACATTTTGGAGAGAGGAGGTCACTTCACTGGCCTTTTTATTTTTGCCAAGAAACCACGTTTGGCCTCACGTGGATGCCTCTTCCTGAGATGTTGTTATTTCACTGTTCACTTTTCAGGCCCTGTTCAAAATTGATAACCTTTATGTGCCGCGGAATATTGCTAGCTGTCACTGGGTACATTTCGGACTGTCCCGCTATCGTAGAGTGTATCAGCCACTCTTACCATTTGTAGAACAGTACCGCCGTCTTTCTTTCTGATGACTTTGCCCATCTGTTTCTGCCCACGTGCACTGCATGTGACAACCGTTACTTGCCATACCTTACATTGGTTCTACCTGCCTTCGGCGTTTCGTCTTTTTGCTGATAGTAGCGTGGGAATGAAGTTACCCACGATGCCTGTGTTGGTTGCGGATCGGGAATCACAAAGTAAGCACAACGTGTTTGTTTATCGTTCGATAATGAAGACCTGCTCCGTGGGTAGTACACGTAGTGTTGACTAAATCAAGCAGGACTGTTGGAATCTACTCATAAATCAAAACGCATCGGGTACAACTACAGCATATGATTGATCTGCTTCGAATGGTAAATTTCCCAAGGGTCACGTGAAAAGTCTTCACTCCATCCAATAACCAGAAGACTGTGGGTTTACATGTTTCCGGATGTTTCGGCTGACTCCTAACTCTGATGATTCGGCGTGAAAACCAGATTCAAAGCTTGCGAATTCCATTATTACATTCTATCCATGAGACACTGTTTCCGGGTGCCCTGAGAGTTGCTCACCGTACAAACTAGCCCCTCTTAATAGCGGCCACCACTGGGAGCGAACAAAATTGTTCAACTTCTGCAGGTTGTTAAGCTCTTCTGGGTGCGAAGGTTTGGTCCCCCTTGAGTGGACGAAGAACAGAACATCAGTACTCAGGACGATTGTTTGATGGAATCACTCCTGAAAGGGACTACGGCACACACTTCAGTGTTTGGACAGAAATTTCTTGGAATACAGCTGATAAACCTCACCTTCTCCAATATTGGATGAACAAGTGCACGCTCCACTTGATCCGGTTTCGACGCCCCCATTTATTGGGGAATTCCAACGTCGGTTTGGTCTAACTTTGTCTGTCTGTCTACTGCACTGCGGGCGATAGAGACCATTTTATAAAGCAGCTGCAATTATTTCTAAACGAACCTTACTTCCGTGTAACTTGATCCACTAAAGATTCATTAGTAGCTGCTCTACAGTTCGCCATGAGTTTGGGTCCTACGCAGTTGTCCATTGACCACTTTGTACTGATGGTTCTGGAAAGGTCTTCTCAGCATGTTTCATCCTTTTAATGATCGCCTCGCTGGTTGACGAAAATGGGCCGATCGATAAGCTGCTAAATGTTGACTGTAGAGCTTTCGAAATAAGACAGCAAATTGGTTGAATTAGATGTCTGTTTATTAACAGACACTCAAACGCTTTTTCTCGGGAGGTGAGGATGTTTTGATTTCAATTCTGAGCTAACTCAATGTCTTTTTCGAGTTAAGGGGATTTTTTTAAAGTTGCGATCAACCCGAAGTCCGAGTGACGTAATCAACCATCTAAGGAATACCAATAAAATGATGAAGCGACAGAATTGGGAAGATGTGTAGAGCAGCAAACATGCGTGATGATGAGTCACATTCCAAAATCTATAACCATGGTGGCCAAAAGTGCTAAAGTACTGCTTCGCCGAATAAGATGAAGGTTGGGAGGCAGGTTGTCCAATGTTTTCGTTTTGTCGTCACACAACGCAATGGGTGCAGATTTTCTGCGAACTTAAGATAGGAGGAAAAGTAATGCCGCTCAAAGAATGGTTGGGATTCTCTCAGCCCGCACACTGTCGTAAAATTCCAGCTGTAAAATTATTCCGTGTTCAAACTAGACCACGTTTTCTCGAATGACTGAAATACAATCTGACAGAAGAAAAGGTCAGATATATTTGCCGGTCAAGAACTTGAGCAACACATTTGTTGAGCCCATATCACTTAGAGGAGAACTTGGTGCATGCGACTGTTAGATTAAATTAGATTAGATTACGTAAGTTGAGGTTAACTTAGGATGTGTAAGCTATAGGTCGTGGTCGAATCAAGGTTCGAGCTTTTCCTGAATTTGTTGGGAGAGGACCCATTTTTTTACATGGCTTGTTGCTTATTACATTTATCCACCGGTACTGTTTTCCCCTTAGCTTTGAAGGTAATTACTACCAGCTTCTGTTTATAGAGGGGAACATCAGAACTCCGTTCCTTTCTGAAATTTATCTGAAATCGGAGCGTTTGATTTGTTGAAGAAAACTGGCTGCTTCGGATCGATGCAACAGGATGAATAACACGGAGTCCATACTCTGAAACATGTGTGCCTCAACTATTTTCACGTTTGAGCAACATAGCAGCGGTAAATATAATAAAACAACAGGAGCGTGGCCATCTCCTCGTAGGTGAATGAATCTCCGAACGGGGACCATCTGGTCCCGGTCGCATATCAGATGAAACTTTTTGTAGCTTTGTTTGTTTCCTTTCCAGTTGAGACCACATTTCGCAAGTCCAAGCAGTCTGTTCTTGTTTGGAATCGTCAACAATATGCACCCAAAGAACTCCCAGTCTTAAACTTCCATCATTCGCTAGGAATAACCAAAAGGCAATGTAGAAAACCAATGGTCAGACAGGATATAGCGCCATTCTTCTTTCACCCGCGCAGTCCAAATCACGTGACTAGGTGCTGACTAATTTCTTAAGTAACGACTTTCTAAGTGAAAAGCTTTAGTTGGAGATCGGTCGGTAGTTAAGGCGCGATATTACTCGCCGGAAGGTCTGTAGTTTGAACCAAAACCCGGCATTTTGGCTACTCCTGCCTAGGTATGAGAAATCTGGCAGTATCTCAGCCTCCCGTTCTTTCTTCGGATGGCCTGGCAGCTGTTCATTCAAAGGGGTTACAGCCGAATGATTATTATTTAGAATTAAATGGAAGACTCATGCGACTTTTTGATTATTTCGAGCTTGTTAGTACGAGATTTTGAAATATTATTTGAAATTTCCTGTTCCTTCGACCCAGACGTTACTCTTGATCCTCGATTTCCAGTTTGGTAGTGACAGCTGTTCACGACGAGTACAGTTCAGTTGACTCCAGGTTGCTACATTAACACTGTTCCTTAGACTTAGTATGTTACCTCAGTCGCATTTTCACCCCTCCATTCTATGTAATCGTACGCTAGAAAATAAGCATGAGACAAAATGACCTAATTCTAACATGTCATAACAAGCCCCAATGACTCTTAGTCGTAGGTGAACAACTAGTCATCTTCTATTTGTTTCTGCCTATGTTGTGTCGAGAAATTCGATATTGTTGAAAGGTCTGGCATTCAAAGTGCGTCGCTCGTGGATCGATAAGTGAAAATAGCAATTTTATCGTCTCTGAAACCAGACTTCAGTTTTGCGTCGCGTCTGGTTTCTAGAAATTTTGCAAGCGTTGTCTGGCATTCTTTGTCGGTCTACTCTAACAACTGTTACTTCCCTTGCTGTTCAGCTATAAGTTTGTGGAGCGTAACATTCGTCCTACTACGGCTATTGGTCTCTGCTAGTTGTTATTTGATTTCCACAACACTATTCTATGTTATCAGTAACGTCGCTCTTGGTCAAACATACAAATCAGGTGTTAGCTGATTCATTGACTGTAATGTAAACTGCTCTAGATGTTTGTTCAGCGTTTGTTGGTCGAAATTCGTTTCCTGACGTAACCGGCTGAATTGTAGCGGCTGTTGGGCATATCCACTGATATGGTCTCCAGCCTTATCTGCCCACATTCGGCAAGTTCTGTGTGTGTCCTACACAAGCTTGGAAAAGTGGCCAATCTCTGCTTGGGGGATGTCTCCTTTGTGGCCTTACATCGTCAAACTTTACTTCTAGTCGTTTTTCTGCATTTTATTTTCCTCTCCCAATGTTCGTAATGGAAATCTGAATGGATCCGACTTCATAGTACCAGTGGGGATGGCGACGCTATAATGTTACACCCAATCTCCATCACAACCCTGAAAAATCAAGCAAATCGGTCGAGTAAGAGAGATAGTAATATGCAGGGGTGAAGGAGCGCACTGTGTGAAGGCATATGATGGTATCGGAGGAGGTTGTTAGAAAGAATGAATGCCATTGTGCAAGATGGTGATCAGGCTTCCTACCACCTTTGTTGTATCCAGTCGATCAACATAGGTGATTTTATGCGTTTGTGACCGCAGATGTTACGTTAGTCGAACTCGTTTTACTCAGCACTGAAATTCGCTCGCGTTACTCTTCTTAGTACGCTATTTTTTAAAATCTTTTGTTTACAACAACATTGTTGTTCGCTTCGAATGAACTGTGAAGGCTTTCTTTTACACTAAATTAGCTGATTTCTTATTGCTACCTGGTCCTCCATGGGGGTGAACTGTGAGATCACTTTTGGTGTCCGGTCTGAATATTAAGATTTATTTTGATGCAAGCTAGTTTAACATGAAAGCTAATTATGGGATCTCTTCTATATCACGATATACGCTTGAATGCCTGGGCAGGCGACAATGGAATAGACGGACGTTCTGGTTCTCTCTGTTTACTTTAGTTACACTTGATGAAATGGATTGCGCAACCGCATTACGTATACAGCCTCTGGTAGGCGAGGAACAAGTCTGGAACCTCCGAGTTCTGTCTCGTTCCTGGCAACTGATCATAAGCATCTGAGTGGAGAGTACTCTTAGCTACCTTATGGTCCTTTCTTCCGTCCTTCATTCCTTCAAAATCATTATTTTACTCTATGAGATATCTGCGTTCTCTATTTGGTGAATCAGTACGACTCTCCATCGATTACTTTGTTGTCCATTTCAGCCATATTTGGAGCTCCGTAATGAAGTTGGCTCAAGCCGGTCTCGTTGAAATATTCAAAATGCCAGCGGTACCCACAGAGGAACGGAAAGCCTCTTCTCCGAGCTTTCGTGTCCCTCTTAAGTCCAAGTCCCGTAATAACTCGCGCACACGCGAACAGTCACTGGGTATGCGACAACACAAAGTTGTGGAAGAACACGCGAACAAAGAGTCTCGGCATCTCAATAAGTTCTCACTTTTGTTGGAGTCTTTAAGACGTCGCTC
Organism: Clonorchis sinensis; assembly: GCA_003604175.2. Classification (NCBI taxonomy): domain Eukaryota; kingdom Metazoa; phylum Platyhelminthes; class Trematoda; order Opisthorchiida; family Opisthorchiidae; genus Clonorchis; species Clonorchis sinensis. The sequence goes on from CM030370.1 coordinate 63,739,654, forward strand.
GAAGTCCGCTGATGTGCGAAATGACTGTGACACGCACTCCTCCGGTAATCGTACCGAACCATCCTTTTTGCAGCCTCTTCTTGTTCCCTCAATGACATCAGGAAAACAGGAAGTCCAAATATCGACTATCAAGCTTACTACATGTTGTTACGACCAATATAGACAGCACTTTAACGCTCGTCGTGGGTGTACTTCTGTCTCCGCCTGTCGGCCGTACTCCAAGAAGTCAGAGTATTGTGGTCGTCCACTATCGGCCGTTGGTGGATACAACAACGGTAATTTGACTGCACTGTCGCCGCTTGCGTCCTGCCGGGCTAGGATAACTTCCCAACGAAGACCTTCCTCGTTTCACCCTACATCCTGCCTAAGCGACCATCATAATCCTTATCTATATCAGAACATGACTTTGCTTTCTGGTGCTTGTACCAACCGAAACGATGAAAAGCGGCGATGGAGCCAGGTGAATCCCGAACAGGAGCGTACGAATTCTATCATGTCCATCTCACTGTACGATTGTCCACCCGCCTTGACTCCCTATCCATGTCCTGCCGTCCAACTTATTTCGGAAGCAGAACGTATCAATCCTCCAACCCCAGAATGTTGTTTTTCATCAAGTCAGTTGCCCATGTGCAGGAGGAAGACGCGCACCTTATCTCCAGATGCACTGAAACAGCAGATTGTTGGTGGTTCGGAAAGCACCACTCCAGTTATGGCCAAAATCGATAGCAGTTTCAAACCAACGCTTAACCCTTCATCTCAGTCAGTCTGCTCCCAACTTACAGATACGTGTAACTCAACCGACTACAGATATACACATTCCGCTTCAGCTCATATGGCTTGCGTCACAACTTTCAGCGAGTTGGACAGGTCATTGGAAATCCGTGTGCTGAAACGACTTCAACCGAGCTCCACTTCTAGTGATGTTTGTCAAGTAAGCGAAATTTCCGCTTTTTCATTGTCACTGACTAACTATTTGCAGTTCGCCGGTTGCTCGGTTACCATACTTTTAGTAAAAGTGAGACAGGGTAGTGGTGTTTGGATGAATACAACAAAGATGAGTAGATAGATATAATCTCACTAAGTCCATTGTGTATATAAGCCATCGTGTGAGCACTTGTCATTGTGATAAAATGTCTGCATCATATAATATACGAGCACTGTCACCATCACACGGGCAAAGGTTTTTGGTAGGAATAGGATTTCGAACTTGAAAGATATCCAGATGCACATAGCACGTTTTTGGGTGGACTCAAACTGTGTACCGAGCGGGTGCTTTCCCGACTGAGCAACTGAAGACACTTGCTGTCTATCACACCTATGCGCCTCACAACCGATTCACCCCCCACCTTTGTCTAGTGAATGAATAATTGATACCTGTCTGTCACTAATCAACTCCTCATGTGGCTTCCAAAATGGTCTCCGGTATAAATCGGTACAAATTGATCGAAATCTAGAAGAGGATTTGGGACGTCTGAAAGTGACAAGTACCAGTACACGTAGGATGAACAAAAATACGCGCTTGGGGTGGACTTGAACTGCCAAACTCCTTTTTTCGGAATGACTGAGCTACCGAACACGCTTGCTCTCACTTCATGATCAAGCCCATTTCATCCTGCTCTCTAACAACAAATAGAACAGTAAGATTTGACTAAAGATTGAATTCATAAGGATGGTTCCCCAAGAAATATCCCTTTTCTAGTAAAGTAGTGAAGGTCAGATGTTTACATGTTTTGTATCGTTCTATATCTGGCTGTTTGGTTTTAGTTACCAGGGTATCGAAGTTGAGAAGGCGAAAGGGATCAGTAACACGAAGTGCATACATTTTATGGCGAGAGACGTACATTCTGGAGTTGAGGAAAACGATTTTTAGAACACTAGTAGGCCAACGCATCAAGACATTTCGAGGTTTCGCTAGTTGCCATGACATCAGAAGAAATAACAGAAGGCTGCAGTCAGTGGGGAATCCACAAGCATGTACAAAAACGAAGAAAAGGCTCGGGGACATTTAAACTGACGTGGTCTTCAGGTGGAGGAGCAGCGATTACCACACGCAAGCTGTCCTCGGCCAGAAATTTATTTCCATTATGTGAGACTTTGTCTAGCACTTCAGACGGACGGAATTGACGAATGACAAGTAAATACATATTTTCTCACTGCGAAGGCTCAAAAGGCCATTCAAGTTCTTTAAGGGAGGCTTACGTTGAACTATTAGGGTTTTGAAGATCAGTATTCTATGTTGTAGTGAAGAAAAGAGTGAACTCGTGGATATATATGGATAAGGTAGCAGAGCTGTCAGCCCGAAATCTATTAATTATCAAAGGACGCCGTCTATGCGAAATTGAGGAAAATGGAAAAAAAATTTATGGAGTATGTTTGAGGAGATATGAGGTTTTTTGTAGCAGGAAATTTCCAGCGAGTTTGATAAGAACGAGTATTTTCATGACACAATAAGGCTTTCGGTGTCGATATGAAATTAAGAGAAGCAAACCCGGTCCAGTGGGAATGGACGAATGCGGAAGATCGCCATCGGTTTTTCGCTTTTAACACGCGGTATGAACGGAAAATGATTAGGGGAGGAAGTTCACGGAAATGAAAGGAAAGTGGTGCAGGGGTGAGATTCTTCAAAATGCTTTCTGTGAGTTGGGTTTGCCGTTTCATCTCTTTCGGTAATTTGGTTATTTCTTGTCACTTGTTCGCTCGTCACGAATGAAGTTGAATCGAAATCTGCTTTATCCGACCAGTCACAATTATAAAATCTGTCTGCAGAATTTGTTCACCTACTGTAGATCCAATTAATAAACTGGACCTGTAGTGCGAATGGGCACAATGCCCTCAGTTGATAGCATCACAAAGCCCTGCGTCACAGACGACCGTTTTGTGCACTTCTTAGACCAAGTTTTTTTTCCAAAACTGAATGTTTCGAGCTGGTTCTATGAGGCAGGCTTTAGGACAATAGACCTTTTTCGAAAAATCGATACTCACGCACATGCAAAGATTAGATACTTTGTATCTCTTTGCTGTTGATTGATAAAATGGCCAATATTGTGAACGGGTGGTAGAGTAGCTGCGCTACCCCACAAGGGGATATATTTGGGACCATTGATCATTGCTTCTCTCTGTATCGCTTAGTTAACTTTATGGGACGATACACAGTTATAAGTGCCACGTCTTACCCCACATCTTAGCTTTGACTTGAATAGAGCAGCGGTTTTCAGCCGAAGAGAACCCCTCAAGAAGGAATTTCAACGAGTTGGGTGGTGGAGGGCGCCGCTGACTAGAGGTTATTAAACAACTGAATTATAAGTATTCGGTCCAATACATTTGATTCCTGAAGCGTTTGAAGAATTTATCTTCACTGATTTTTTTACTTTACGCTTGTTTCTAGGGTCTTATCCGTACTGATGGGTAACTGGTGGATAGGACGTATGTGTTGGCACTACAAGACTGATCTCAGCCTGGCTGAGGCTTAAATAAAGTGATAATATTTGTTCAGCAGTAATACCCTCTTGGTGCCTTGATGCTACGCTATCTAAAGGAAACGAGAGGGCCGGTATACTGTCAGGTTGCTCAAGGCTAGACAGGAACGGTCGAGATGCATAGACGTGACTCGAACTACGGACCTTCTGGTCAGTAATTTCGCACCTTAACCGCTGATCCATCTCAAGGTGAGATGGAAATATATTGAGAAAACAACTGGTTACACGCCGTATGTTTGACGATTATTTTATCCCTGTTTTCGCCACGCTTATGTCGGGATTGCATGAGGTCCAAACACGTCTGTGGACTCAGGATGTCCGCTGGTCGGAACGCTGGAAAAGCTCAGTCGATTGTCACTCGTGTAACTACCCTGCTTCATATGTCCCCGTCTTTCCTTTAATGAACAGTTGAATGATAGGAAAGGAACACTTGACAAACGAGGATCCAACTGCGTTGGGAACTCGGTATTAATGTCACATATCTAAGTCTGTGTGTTGCAGGAACCGAGTATCAGGGTTTGTGGATTAAATAAACGGAAGATGGATGAGAAAATGACAAATGAAATACTGATGTTGACTGGACCTGTAGTTACTGGTTACTGGTTACTGGTTACTGGACTAGGGCAGTGATGGTCCGAAACTGCCACAATCTGTACAGATGACCTAAATAATGCTCATCAAACACTCCTATTCAGTTGTGTGAAACATTTTGAAAACTGCGACTGAACTCATCTAGTGGCGCGCATTTTGAGTCTTAACTCTTGGATTCGGTGATATGTTCACTAATCCATGCCGTGTTTCTCCTCGTCTTGCCGGCTAATCCTTTTCAGTGTAACTGCGGAATCAGTACTGTTTGATGACAGATGTTTGGTGTTAGATGTTCAGATTCTTTATGACCATTACCATGCACAGCACCTCGAGATTCAAAGTCGGGAATCTACATTGCAATACTGCTTTGCTCAGTCGTTAGTCCTCGCATAGTTTTTGAGAGAAGCTATTTCAGAACCTGGGGACGGACTTTTTCCCCAAGAGGTATGGTTTTCAGGAGACTGATTTTCACAAACAAAGGTATCGATAATTTTAACCAACAAAGCATTTGGTTTTTCACGAGGAGTTGCTAATATTGTGCATTGTACCGTTTTTTCCAGGGGCTATGGACGTCTTGTTTCAAGCAACTTTTAAAAGACACATCTTTAGTCTTCTGTGGAACGTTGTTTTTTTTTCCGAACAGGTCACCTCCTGTCTCTTCACGCCCAAATTGTGTTCTGCTGTTGTCCAACCCCACCGAGAAGCCCAGCAAAACAGCTTTCCCACAGTCTCCGCCCCTCGTCCTGCATCCACCCTCATCCCTTCAGACACTGAGTCCGAATTTACGGGTAAAATGCATCCATTTATGAACGGTTTACGTTTGGAGGGCGCCAAGACTGGTGACTTGCGAAGAAATTGTCTGTCTCAACCAATGAACTGTGAAACTACTCTCATGAGGCAGTTAAGCGAGCCTGTGGATCACGTGTCGTTAGAGCGCCAACGAACGGGAGCAAGTAACGGCGTGCCAGTGCTAAAGGCGTATCCGACATCCGGCTCTCGTACCACTAGTGACTGTTCGTTTTTAAGCGGTCATAATCAAGTTTCACACAGAACCAACAGGTACACACGACAAGGCAATCGGACAGAATGTGGTGAGTCACGCGTCAGTTTCCGGTTCTTTTCTTGTCTACTAGTGGTCCAACAGACTGTTTCCGACAGGTTTCATTGAGTGGAGCTTACTTAATGCAGGACACAGAATTTTGAACAGTCTCTTCGAGTGTCGTTTTTGCACTCTGTGCGCGTTGAATGGCAGTTATACGCTGCAAGAACGCGCCGGTCTAACAAACCATTTTTCGTTAAGAAGTGCAAAGATTTCAGCCTCCATTCGCGGATTCTGTTCTGCTTACAAAGTGGATCGCGGGAAATGTAGAATCCCTAATCAGGGGCCTCTGTACTGATGATGGACATGCACACAAAAGGCAAAAGCAACATCGTAACATTTAGAAGACATGGATAAAGAATAAGGGTATGTAGTAAATGGAGTCAGTTTCGATCACAAGCGGCTGGGAGGACAGAACTGGAGAATGCTCCAGAAGTATGTTGCTTTGGGCGTAAAGTAAGACTAGAAGAAGAAGTCCCATGGAGAAATCCCACCAAGTGGCACTGACTGGAAGTCGAGACGTGAGTTGCCATAACTAACGAATTGGACAGATGCGAGTTCAAAAGAACACTTGCTGTGGTATCAATGGTAAAATAAGCGGCGTGTGGCTATACTCTGATGATGGAATGGGGTTGAAAATCACGAGTCACTGTTAGAGAGGCCATCGAGCGTATAATTTTCCCTAGAGCTTTGCTGGGAAGTGAAAGATTTGTAGGAAAGGCCTCACCCTATATCTGACAGTGATATCCAACGATAAAACGAATCTGAAACTTGTTAGTCAGAAACTTCTCGAAAGCGGGAGAAGAATTTTCGTGAACTGAGTGGAAATCCAACTTCCCTGGTGAATTGAGTCCCAACTAATTTGACATGAATCGACTAGAAATGGCTGTTTGAAAATGACACATCAAGAAGATAACAACTGGAGAGTTGAGCTAATGTCAGAGTCGCTTGATAAAGCGTGGGATGGAACGGCAAAAAGAGAGGGAGACATAAAATTCGAGATGATCGAATGTGACCGCATTTATTTCATTTTACCGGCGAATATTAGGTGTTCGATGTGTTGATGGTCTGCACGCAGTCTTCACCCAACTGAGCTGAGCAAATTACTGAAAGAAATGAATTCGTAGAACAGTACAGTCGTCTACAAATGTATGCACGAATGCAATCGTAAACGGGTGGAAGGAGATCATATATGAACGTTATAAAACGTGGGAGATGAAGCACCACGCTGCGGAACTTGGCACTGTTGCTGCTATCTGTAAAGGGGCACCGTTATGGTGAGCTTATAGAGACTGGGTCGGTTAACCAGTTTAATAATAATAGTCCAGCTGTAGCACCCTTTCGGTGCCTAGCTGCCATGCCACCCGAAGGAGGCACGAGGGCTGGGATACTGCCAGGTTGCCCAAGCCTAGACAGGGGAAGTCGAGAGGCAGAGGTCGGGTTCGAACCACGGACCTTCCGATCAGTAAATTTGCGCTCTAACCATTTTGGCCATCTCGCCAGTTTCCAGTCCAGTCGATCAAATAAAGTGCAAACAACACCGCGGTAGTTTGGCGAGAATGTCCTCATGATACACTGGATTGAAAACTCGAATTACCCAGGGATACCAGTTCAGATTCACAAAACAGTATAGAAAAGATGAGCAGAGATAAGGAGCACATTAACCAGATAGAGCGGTAACGCCCAAATCCTTGTTGCCGGTCGCTAAGGTGCCTAACCAGCAGCCAGCTGGTTAGTATGGATTTCGGAACAAAATGGAGGTGGTTGTATTAAGGCTGTAGTTGTTCTGGTCGGAAAAGAATCTATGTTTAGATATAGTGAGTTCATGTGGAATTTATTACGAAGAGGGCTAGGTGGAAGAAGTGAGCGACGATAGGAGCGAAGAATAAAGCACAGTTTCTAGGAAAAAAAGTGAGGTACGATCCGGAATAGACTTTGACCTGTCAATGTAGGCAAGAGGCTGACGAGTTTTCCAAACCATCATGGTGGCCAAGATGGATAATTCGGCGCTGATGGGGAAAAATCGTGCTGATGTCGGTAAAATGCCGGTGGAAATTGAGTAAATATTTCACTTTTTCTGTTTCAGGGATAGAAAGAGAGGTGAATGAACAAATTATGGATAGTGACTTTTGTAGGATCCCAGAACGATCGACTCCCGAAGGATGCGCCATTAGTTGCTTGGCCTTGAGTTCAATGAATTCATCCTTGACCTTGTCCGTGGCGATACTGTGTGAGCTATGAGCCAACACGTATTTGGTAAACGTGTTTTGAGAAAGTTGCATTCATCAGTGTCGGTTGGCGTTTTCTGTGTATCGAGTAGAGACAGACATTCATTTGACGAATCGAGGGGTAAGTGGCAGCATACCCTCATGCAGAACATTAGTAGGCTAAGTAGAAGTTGAGACATCACTCGAGTGAAAAACCTATCAGGGATAAGATGCAAATATCCGATGCGTGCCATCCGAGTCCATGGGGAGTAACACCAGAAGGCTCGGTGGGATGGAGGGATGGGCGGAAAGGACGGAAATGAGTGGTGAGAATAAAATCGGAGAAACTGATTGGATTGGGGGAGCTTACGGAGAATGAATCAGATTTGATAATCAAGACCACGTTGAGGATCAGGTCACGTTCGTCCTCACCGTTCGCAGCGCTCTGTAAGAAAGAGGCAACTTAGAATAAACAATACTGTGAGGCATGGTCTGCTTAGTCCATATGTATCGAGTGAGTTAGCCAAAGAGTGTTGTGTACGTTAAAGTTACAGACTGCGCACGGCTGAGCGTTAGAATTTTACTGCAGAATAGTTCCGCAAGTGAGAGCGCGTTTGAGCTACCTTGGGAATCTGGCGTGCAAGTAGTAAGTGCAATCACTACGACAACGGAAAGTGATAAATGGGCGTAAACACAAAACCTACTTTTAAAACGGAAGCACTGGCAGAGAAACAGAGTGACCTGAAGCTAGAGATGAGTGAGGCAGTAGCTGTCAGGGCTTAGGGTCTCTGTGAAGAATGGGACAGAAAATGCTGAGAGTTGATAGGTTGCGGTGACGATGCAAAGCTCTTAGTATGTGATACGAGTGACTGTTTTTTCTCTCTGTATGTCAGTGATGCGTATCTGACGACGTCCTATGGGGATTCGAACTGGAGAGCTGTTATCTGTAGTCTAGTGGTTGCTGATCGGCAGTGACTGAGACGGGACACAGCGTCACAGCAGTACATCATATCACGATTTCCAGATTAAAAGCGAAAAGTATTCTTTTAATCTCTAAATTCTTGACTTTGAAACAATTGGTTTATGTGCTCTCAAGCCAGAAGCCAATTTGAGGGCACCATGTTGAGGTCGATCTTGTCCACGCAGTCACTGGGGCCGATTAGAATCCTCAACGGAAAATGCTGTTTTGCTTTTGCGTTTCTGATCAGTGATCGCCAAACATGGAGTTCTGGTTTCCTCATCAAATTCCAAAACCGGTTCTTATAATGGTAATATGCCTGGTCACTTGGTTCGAATTGAACAGGGATATTCCAACGTTTAAACATTCCATGACAAACCGCGAAGCGTGCAAACAACAGTTAGTAGTCAGCATTTGCTAACCTGCATCTAGTAATCAGACGTGATTCAGAGAATACAGCGGTCAATTTGGGATGTTTTACAAAAGATTTGAGTGTGTGACTTTTGGATATACAACTCGTTCTACTGAGTTCATCCGATATCCAAGCTGTTACAAAGAATGTATCCAAAGTGAACAAATTTAGGCATTGGACTCACTAGAGAACTGATTTCTTGTGGGTAGGCCGAGTGCCATTCCTGTCACCCATCAATTCTTTTTGAAAGATTGGGCTAACTGACCGTTCCGGAAACAACTTGTCCTTGCACTTTCCGGTTTTGGACTTCACATGACATGCATGGCCTTATTTAGCATATCTACCATTGCCAATGACAGTTGTCGCCATCTAGCTCATTGTTGGGGTTCATGATGTTTTGAGATATGATGGGAATCATGCTGAGGGATCCTAGTTTCTACAAACAGGTGTTCTCGGCATTCGCGCGTTCAGTTGCCGTTCAAACAAACGAGAGATCCCAGGCTCGTTTGAATCTTACACGGACAACAAAATAGTGTGCAAATAAGTGGTTTCTCCAGATACTGTAATTTTTAAGTCATAGAACGCCAAGAATAGGCTGACAAAACGGAATGTCAGTCTATTTCCGTTCTCATCGTGTCAGTTGGTATGATGGATAACCGAAATACCAATTACTGCGTGCCTGTCTGTCAGTGTCCAACATGTCCGACATTTTTTGGAACGTTTACTATTTTTGGGGACATTGTTACAGTGTTGGTTGGCTTATGAGTGAGTATTTTTTAACCACATATTTGCACTTTGTCGTGGCGTCATTGAAGGCAGCCTATATTTTGTAACGACGTTCCTAAGACAACATTCAATCATGATTGACGTGAATCCATAACAGGAAGGTTTTGTTTGTCAGAGGAAAAAGGATAGTGGAAGAATGTTGGATGCAGGGCGTTGCAAATTAGTTTTACGCTTTCGTCGTTTCCCATCTTCTAAAGTGACATTTTTTCCGTTCTGCAATGTCTCACGAAACCTATGGAGCATTTATTTTACCTACAATAATTCTAAACTCTCAGATATTCACTGAAATAGTTTTGACCGTCTGGAAATCCCAATACTTGTGCTGCGCCGAAAATGTGAGATTCGAATAAATGTCTTTAGTTAAATTGTCATCATGACCCACTCAACGGATTCAGAACAAATTCCGGAGGGTAGGATGCCAGTCTCTGTTTGTACAATCTATTATAGTTTGGTTTCGTCTTAGATAGCATCTGTGCTCTCCTGTTTATGTTGACTTGAATGGCTGCTTTGCGCCGAAAATATACTACAGTTAGAACCATAGCAGAAGCACATAATGGATTGCTAACGTGAACGTTGTTGAATGGGCCACTGTAGTAGTGGTGTCGCACAGCTGATGGGAGTATCTTAGCTGGGTGATCAAGAATACCTTTTTTGAGCGCACGGAAACGTGGGTTACAGGGAAGGTAAAAACCGGTTATCATACACCCAATCTACAGAACGGAAAGCAGCAAAACGAAGACATAGAGCATGTTCGAAGTGGTTTACTTGGATACACGTTATTCCGCTTTGCTTGCAAATATGACAGCTAGTAGATGGGTGACAACAGATAAGGGGTTCCAATGCTACTGAAGAAATGGAAAGCGAATACTCAACTGCTTCTGGTGTCTTTCTCAACTGTTTTAAAAGATGCCTCACGTACGTAAGCTCTATCTGTGTGCGCTGTATCCATCACGTTCACTTTTATGTTCCTTTTCACGAGCGGTGACTCTTCTGGCCGAAATGACCTCCAAGAAACGTTGCCAACCAGACAGAAATTCTATGGCGTTGATATATCGCTTCCCCTAAAACCTAAAACCATCAGTAACCAGAAGCGTGCGAATTTTCTTAATCTGCTGACCATTCAGATAGGCGGATTCTTTACAAATAAATCGACCGAAATTGTGGCTTTTTCCCAGTGGCATAAGTATCCGTGTCAAACATTCAGTGCAGTTCCCCCAGGTGTTATCGCATGGAAGAACTCACAATGTGCACGCGTCATTACAGTTATAAAGGCGTGACGATGATTGTAGATTCATTATATCAATGCCTTCGTAATTCCACAGATTATTGCAACCGACGTTTCTTATTGTGATTCGGCGGCCCATTCACGTTTACCAGTTTCTATCAAACTTGCAGATGTTTGTACATTTTGAAATGGTGCGTGTCTCCGGATTATGTAATACTGCGCACAAGTGAGCCAGGTTCTGTTTCCGCCAGCGGTGCAGCGATTTTCCCACTTCAGCGAGTAATCAAGCTGGCCGATTATTCAAAAAACTGTAAGCGCCCTTCATGCAAGAAGCTTGTTGCCTAAGAGATCAACACCGGCTCAAGGTCACATACGTCCTAGGTACGCAGAGTCATTTCTTGCTCTGCTCGACTGAAACCATTGCTGAAATCCACAGGAATAGATTAAGCGCTTTGTTGCACAGGACGACTACATGAATACATTCTTAGCATCTGATAGGATTTCACTCTTGCGAATGTGTAATTAGGAGTTTCGCCTCCAGCTTCTTTGTAAGCTTGTTCATCATTGGCATTTGATTAGCTGCTCTGTAATTTGCAGGTTCATGCTAGTATTATTCTTTTTGAAAGAGCTCAGTAACGGTATTCTTCCATCTCTGGGGAACGACCCCTCTCCTAAATGACGGAATGAATCGCGAAGCAGGCGGAGCTGCTAAGACGGGAGCAAACCTATTGGATACCAGTGGATGATTCCCATCCATACCCTGCGTGTTTATCTGCTGCAACAATGTAAGAACTTCTAATTCGGTGGGCGAGGTAGAACCATCCCCTAGTTTTCTTGTCGTTCGGAGCTGAATCAGCGTTTGTTTATGATCACTTTTTTCTGATGACCACGACTCTATCCCCAGATTATGTAAACAGTACATACAGAGGCGATACACATTGGTTACGACCAGCTTGTGATGGCTCGGCCACATGCTGGGCTATTCGAGTGTCCTCGGTCGCATCCAGCATCACAGATTCTACGCTTGAAGTCGCTTGTTACTCTGAAATAGCATTCTAGTTGATAGCTGGAGCACCGAGTTATCTCAGGAGACGTATTTTGGGGCTCAAGGGTGGCCATTCATGATATGTTCCTATTAAGCGGACTGAGTAGGACACCAAACTGGTGATATTGGCTTGTCTTGTCTTAGCTAACGCAACACATCGGGGATTCTGACAGCCCGTCTGAGTGTGTGAACGATGCTGCAGTGTGGACATCCTGCAGCTTGCGGAAGAATAATTCAACTCTTACAAACCTTTCGCGTAGCATATCCCACCGGAATACGGTGAATCGAGGTAACGTTTCTCTGTGTCTCGCTCGCCTTCTCGTACATGGTTTCCGTAACCACTGTAATATTGGGATGTACACCTTCCACCTACGATTCAGCTTCGTCCAATTCATTCAACAGACTTTAGACGTTGATGTATGTAATAGTTAGCTTGAAACCGATTGCTATCTGATCCCTAAGGTTACGGTGTACTCTGGTGTACTCTCCGCCACACCACTGGGTTGAGTGGTGTACCAGTTCCCGTAGCCGACGCACTACGGCTCGCTGCTTGCCACGATACTCTGGCGAAACTCCTGGTCTCAGTCTGCGCTTTGTGCCTTTAAGTCAACTTACCCTTGGCATCATCAATTTTGTCTTTTCCGTTTTGCGGAAGACTACTTTCAGTGGTTATTACCGACCCATAGCATGCGCTTCATACTAACCACCGTGTCATCGCGACCCAGATATTTTGACAATAAGTGATCTTAACTAAATGCCATTGTCATACCTCTTCCTATGTGTCCTCATGCATAGGAAGAGGTCTTGCTGGGCGGTAAGACTGCGTGGTACTTACTTTCTTTTTTTATCCATTCGTTTTCTCACCGCTTTCTTCCGCCCCAAGGAATGTAGTGTCCATGAGTTATTCCGTTGATGTTGAGATCAGTCCGTTCGTAGGTGGCTTATCTTTTGCTGTATAGGTAGTCGAATATCCAGAATCCTTGAAACGCAAAGTACTTTCTTTGATTGGAAGCGTTTTGATGTAGTAGACAGTAGTTGCGGTCGTCGGCGCTTGCTCGTGGCATTCATTACAGATATATGATAGGGGTTCAAATCCAGTGGTTTGTAAGCAATTTCGGTGTCCAACTCCAAGGGGAAATGTTTTAATTCTCACCGTGATATCGCATGCAGCGTATACATTTGTTTTAGTCAAACTAAGAGGTTGTTGCGGTGCACGTAGGCCAACAGGTAGATAAGCTGACATGGGAGCCGCATCACTCTCCCATACTCTCCACGATACTGATTGCAGTTGCGATATTGTTATTTTCCGTTACTGCTTCATTCATTTCTTGTTAATTCTTCTGAGGTTTTTGCACGTGCATTGAATTCTCCTGCATGCCAAAAAATCAATTCATGTCAGTTCAAACTGACTGTCTTACTGAACATTAATATTGATAGTCCCCTATGGAGCAGATTGAAGCAGGGTAAACAACTCTTCAAATTTTTGTGGACGTTGTTTTTTTCCGCAATTGCCATTTTTATATTCTGTTTAGATCGATTCGTTGAAGATTTAGGTTTTTGTCATAATAAACTATAATGAACTTTTATAGTTTGTATCACACACCTAGCTGACCGAGCTTCACTGTATTAGCTTATTATATTCTATCTGATGGCCCTTTGGCGGAGAATGCATTATCTTTGCAGTACTGCCTTTGACGTTTGCGTATCTACTTGCCTCTCTTGAGTGAAAAATCTGTCGTATGATGAGTAGAAGGGCAGAACTGTGGACTTTGGCCTTACAAGTGTTACTTACTTAAGTCATCAGAGTAGAAAATAAGATACCATTTGAGATAGCTATCCTCGTGACGGATCTAAACAAAGCACGGTCGGCTGTATTCTCTAGGGAAGTGATATCTGACGATCATTACACTCTGTTACCCGGGAACCCCCATCGACCGACCACATTGTTATCCTCGAGAAACTTCACCCTCTAATTGGTGTTTCAATGAGGATATGAACTGCGTAGTATGGCAGTCCCAAGGTCATGGAACGATTGACTTTTTTTACATTTTGGAAAGTGGTGATAACAGTGGTTCTTAATCATGATTCTTCGTGCGTCAGCTGAGTGCAGTGTGTTGTATATCTCAAGTCAGTCTCTGGTATGTCCAGTTTTTGCAATCTATGATCGATCCCATTCTCATGCAATAATGCATTCTCACTCCATCCTAATGCGATTGGGAAGAAGAAACCGGCAGTGGTTTTTAGTTTTTTGTGTCATGCTTCTTGCGTCACAGCTTGCTTCTTGCCGCAGCTGTAATTTACCTAATGCACATTGTGGGTAAGCTGTTCATTCGAGAAGCAAAATGTTGAAAGATCTGACCTCATGAACACTAGACAAATTAAAGTGGATGGTTTCTGAAATAGGGGGGGGGGCAGAACTAGAATATTCGAATGAGCTGGTCAACGACTATAGACATGTTATCATACAAATGGGTCCTCTTTTTTCATGGAAGCAAGGAGAATTCAATGTAGTCTCATTTGATTACCGATACACGGTGACAAGTTTGTCATAGATTTGATTGTGCAGGCCTGATGGCATCTCCGAACCTGAACTTCTTTGCTATTTATAGTTTCTCACTGCTCATCGCCCATCAGACTAGGAAGTGAAATTTCAGTTTACTTGATGCACCTTTCAGTTACAGCAACAGAAGCGCATGCTGACTTGAAACACCACTTGACAAATAGCACAGCGATGCAGTACTATCTCCCGCGGGGGGTGGGCTGGCAGCAGTTCCGAAGAACGTCAAATTGCATCCTCTTTGGAGAGCTAACTGGTATGAATAGCATGACACATATTTCGCGCTGAATGAATAGTCGTATCCGAATGTTTTAGGTTCATTTCGTAAGTGCGCAGTGTAATATTTGATTTCATCTCAAATTACTGCACTAGATTAGATAACTAATCAAAGGTATCCATGGCAGATACTGGCGTACAGTCTTCAGGAGCCCCTGCATCCGCATCATCAAGAATTCGCAAGTTTTATGCATTACAGAACTCAACAGAGAACATAAAATGTATCATAGAACAACAAAAAGTGACTGATACCATCGGGATCTCAATAAATATGCTGCTTTTAACTTCGTTTTTTCTAACATCACCAGTATCTCCTCCCATTTGGCTAGTGTAGCCTGTAATATAGTTCAGGTCGTGCGACAGCGAAATATCACTGTTGAACATTGATGGCAATGGCGATGTGGTTGAAACATCCAGCGACTAACGATGCTTATGGTCCCTGTGCGGTGGTTGACGACTAAGAGCTGGCGAACAAGTTTAACAGTCGTATTACGGGTTTAAGTCCGTGGCATATTGAGTATCCGTTTTTCAACGCTTCCAGCTCAGCTGGTACTGAAACTTCAACCTATAGACGATGCAACTCTATTAAACTAACGAGTTCATCAGGCAAAGGCTTTTTTGTTCTGATGTTGACGTAACTTTACCACCCCCAAATGACCTCCTTTTATTTAGTTTCTATTCGTGTCACAACGACCGAAAAGTCATCTAGCAACCAGAGAGAAGGAATACAATCTTTAAACTTTCTTTTACTTTAATTATAATATCACGAGAAATTAAGCACGTTTTTACTACTGCTAGCTATTACGACTTGTTTTCCCATGTGTTCCAACATGGAATTTATCTTCAGTTGATTGCCTGAGCAAATGACATGGGGTAGATTGATTGAGCGAATAGCACGGAGTTGTACGATTGTCCGTAAATAATGTAGTAAATAAATGACTCTGCAATTACCTACTCCCATAATGCAATCTCCTTTGTGTTATGCGAAAAATTCTGCATCACCTCCTCAACGTACAATTCTTGAAAGTACCGTATTCGATATCCTCTTGAGGCATCACTGTGGTGCACAACTTCAATTGTCACTAAGCTGGTGTTTGCTTGTCCACATCCTCGTTCATGCTGTTTTTCCATGTTCAAGCCGACACACGTGCGTCAAGCTGTCAACTTACAGCTCTGTTGGGTCTACATGCCTTGCGTTGGGTCACTCGCCTATCATCAAGGCATCGACCATCGTTTCGCACAGCGACGTGCAATGTGCTT
The DNA here is from genome assembly GCA_003604175.2 of Clonorchis sinensis. NCBI lineage: Eukaryota > Metazoa > Platyhelminthes > Trematoda > Opisthorchiida > Opisthorchiidae > Clonorchis > Clonorchis sinensis. The sequence continues at coordinate 63,755,543 of CM030370.1, forward strand.
CTGTTTTTCCCCATATACCTTTCTTAGGGGATTTGTGACCTCTCGTAGTTTGTTGGATACACAGAAGTTATTGTTGCGTCTTGACGACATCGGTCCACGACGAATGCTTTCGGTATTTGTCGCACGAAGCAGGATTTGTTTTGTTGAATCCCCCCAATCTGTTGTGTGCGTCTAGCGAGTGAGTCATCTGAATTACAGTGCACCTATCCTAACCACCCGAACCGTTTATGCTGGCAGGCGTTCATGCGGGACTGTCAAAAAAATAAAAAAATACAAATCGTTCAGCTGTAGCACCCTTTCGGTGCCTAGCTGCCATGCCACCCGAAGGAAGCACGAGGGCTGGGATACTGCCAGGTTGCCCAAGCCTAGACAGGGGAAGTCGAGAGGCAGAGGCAGGGTTCGAACCACGGCCCTCCCGGTCAGTAAGCTCGCGCTCTAACCGCTGAGCTATCTCGCCCCCTGTCAATGTGTACTGTATGTCTCGACCAGAATAATTCTTTCCAGGTTTTTCCACCTGTCTGTCAAAACCATTTGTCATGAGCTCATTCTTTTCTTATGAACCTTGTAAAGAACTAGAAACCCTTTTATGCGCCTCATTTCACTTAGTTTAACCCTGGCACGAAGTGCTTACGTAGTCGATCAGGAGACAGCCCAAAAAATAAACTGTAGATTTAGTTTTGATAATACTTAGTCATAATTAACGTTCCTTACGAATCAAATTCTCCAGCTTGAGTATTGTGGTTTGTGGCTATATGCTTCGTAGGACAGCTTTATATAGCCTGTTTTCAGAGTGTTGCTTGAATTTCTTGAGTTCTCTTTTCCCCTCCTCGTTCAGAAGGCTTCAAATTTTCAGTATATCCTTCAAAGACGGAAATGCTGCTGAACACAGTTCCGGTCAATAATTACGCACAAAGTCTTAAGATAACCGGTAGGTACAACAAAATCCGCATTACAAGCGAAGCGGTGACTGGGTGTCGTGCGTAAGCCGATCACGTTCTGCCAGTTCGCTTTTGAGATTAGGGCACACCGGGTAGGTTCGCCAGGTTCTTCGGTACTTGGAACACACGGAAATATGAAGGTCTGTCTTCTGCCCAGGTGACACACGCAACACCGAAACCAGTAAACAGGCGTTCATATCACATTTGTTCAATAACGGTAGAAAGCATGAAACGATGGAACAGTGATGATCGATTCCTTCAGTTTGGCATTGTCTGGACATCGTTTGTGATTATTTTGTGAATAACCGAGACATAGGTATGATATTCTGACTGGTAACGCATCGGTCCGTACCTCAATCACGGGCTCCTCAGTTCTTTTGCCCAATTGGTAATCGGACTGTTCTTCACAGTGATATGAACATACAGGCGACAAATAAATGATGGAGCAAAATGAATCACCGATGCAACAGATTCTCCAATGATGTGGGTGAACTGAATGTGGAAATCACATACGGTGGAGACTTGGAAGAGAACCAAGAGGTGTGCAAAAATGTAACGGTGAATAGTAGAGCACGTCGAATAACCTGAATTGTACTGTTTTTTTTTGCACTTAGATTGAACTGAACTTAATAGTGCTTCGCACTTTCTTATCGCTCCATAATGTTTGAGGAATTTTCTAAGGTCAAAGTCGAAAATATTCGCAACTTCACTTAACAGCTGTGTTGGGTGACGTGTTGAAAATTTGCACATCATAAGCTGGACTGGAACGTAAGCGCTGGCCTGAATTCAGTTTAGTGCACCAAACGTTTCTATTAGATTAATTTTCTTTCTGTAATTGTACTGGAATTTATAATTCGTTAATTACTTAAAAACAGTGATAAATAGTAATCAGATAAAGTGAGTAACACTTATTACTGTTTACGGGTTGCGGAACTTCCTCATCTTTGAATTCCTGGATAACTGCGTTAGCTCACCATTGCTCTTGCATTCGACGGTTTGGAAACGTTACACATGGGCTCCGTCTTTTCGAAGCCACTTCATTCGTATGAACGGAGAAAGCTGACTCCCAGGTTAGTTGTTTATTTGGAGTGGTGAATCAAGCAAACGACATATCAGTAACATAACAGTCACTGTTGACGCACCTGCGCTGTGCAATTTCTGTTTGTTGTATGTCGTATCCCGATTGGGGGCCGTATTTATTTCCGGTTCCTGCTGCTCACTGAAGCATCACGTCGCTGTGTATGCGTATCTATTCGACTGCTCCCAACCTTTATCCGCTGTGAGGCGGAAGGAGCAATTTTCCTGATGCAACTTACCGTTAAATCTCCAAACCAATGTTTATTCTATTTTACCTTTCCGCTTTGACCACTCTTAGTGGTGTTGCTTACATTGGAGTAGTTTGATTTGCCTGCGACCAACGGCATCTGTTTTTGCTTCTTGTGTGTTGCCTAGTTCAATTGACTCTATCCTTACCACAATATGATGCTTTCTTCACTTTGCTCATCATAAATAATTTATTTCGTTTGTAGGAAGCATACCTATTGGACTGGCCAAAGGTGTTCCTAATGCTGATGATGCGACCGTTCGATTGCTCGATACCGCTGAACACCCTTCAATTCCCCAGCAACAGTCATGTTCAGATTTTTCTGGTCGCCCACTCAAGCGTTGTGAACGACCCGAGAGGTAGGTCTATTGCCTCCTATTTCTGTGGTCATTGTTTTCTCTCCTGTACACTACAATACGTTTTATTTGAATTTTTTCGAGACAATTAACCACGCCGGCCTCATCCAGAATACTCAGTCCCACTTTCCTCAGATTTTCTGTTCTCATATACATGATAAAATCGCTGGAATTGGAAACTCGATGGAGCCCCTCGTGGTCAGTATCGCCTTGTTCCGTGTGGTCTCAAGTGAAGAGCGAATTGCAAAAAATTAGACAATGATGCCAGTAAATAAACTCTTTATACAAATTGTAGAGTTACTTGTTAGAGACACTTTAACCTGGAGGATTGGTGGGCCGTGACACTTCTGAAATAAGGTCAGTTTTTGTAGTCGGATTTCGGTTGCTTCGGCTGTAGCGAGTGCATTTTTCCGGGCTGCTTTGGAGTGGTTTTACGACACTCAATTGACCACACTGAACGATTCGGCTAGTTTAATCGGTGAGTAATATCCATCCGGTGGACAGTAATGAAATCGATGAAATTTCATCATTCATATAGCTCAAAAGTAAACATTAGACCAAGCTGATATTCAAGCCAGAGACTGGCTTTCTCACTTCCCTGCGGATTTTTCCTGTATCCGAGCCACCTTGATTTGGAAGCGGGATTTTTTTTAGATAATGGCCATCTCTTTGTCGCAGGTGATTGCACTCGATGGGTTTGGGTGTTTATGTTGTTGGAAAACGGTTCTAAAATTCACTCCGAAAAAGATAATCTCCTACCTACATACTGATATTTTGTTTACTATATGACCAGTATTTTCTGGTCACTTTACAGCTATGTAGTCGACGCTGTTCCTTTTCAACAGTGTTCCTTTTCCTACCGAGTGCTTCTATGAAACGTGTCTTTGTCCACAAGAACCACCCACACCCAATAGTATTGGTTACCTGTCAAGTGTAGTCGAATAATGAAATACACAGTGACAAGGATCGTTGTACACAACTGCAGTCTGAGAACCGGATACGTTGACCTAGTAGTCATGAAATGGATTCTGGAGATTCAAGACAGCGTTCCAGCAGCCTCATGTTCGTGTTTAACAAGCCTTGTTGGTCAGTGGACACCAGTGGACTAGCGATATATTTCTTTTAAGGATACGTCTTTGGTGTACTTTGCTGTTCTGCCTCCACTTAATGTATGGTTTGGCCGAAGACTTCTCTCATTACCCGACTTTCTTTCATCGAGCTTCGTACATTCATCCACCTAAATATCACGAACATAAATATCCATTTAATTTCGCCAATGTGATCTTCGGTTTTTATTTGCAAGGTTCGCAAGTGAAACTATGCCCGAGAGCGAACACACGTCACATTTGTTTTCAAGCTGTATTGTTGGTAACAAGGTTTAGTTCATCCTCGATCGTTCCTTAATTCTCGTTATTCATGCACTTGTGGCCCTGTGAGAGGAGTCTTTGCTCCTTGATGTTGATCAAGGAGGAAGAGACGAAGATTTGGATGACCTTGATTATGGACTCAAGTGCACATAATGTGAAAGAAAAGACAGAATGTTTGTACCTGCCACCTGCGACCTATCACTTGTCGAATTAGTGATCTGCCAACTGAGCTACCGCGGAGCACGTGCGCTTTTGAATTCCACATTCATTCGTCCAATGTGGAAGTCACACGGGAGCTCACTAGTGACACCCACTGGGCAGGGGTGTGGCAAATCAGTGTGAAACTCCACTTCGTGGGACGTAGGGATCAATTCGTAGAACGCTGCTTCGGTAAATGAGAGGTCGTGAGTTAGAGTTCTGTGCATGGATTCTATGTTTTTCTTTGAACTGTGTGTAATTGGTACTTCAGTCAGTAACTCATTCATTTTTCCAGCGACTCGCAGTGTATCGGAGTACATTGTTTCCAGCTGCTACATTTTCGTTCACTGAGGATAGGGAGAATAAAGGAACGAGAGCCACGCCTTTGAGGTGATCGCCCAGCCAGTTCATCGACGTTAAGTGTTTCTGTTTATCCGGTATGATAGCGATTAAAAGAGCTAGGCGGTAAAGAGGATAGCCTTGATGTAAGATCGCTGTTTGCTGACAGACCTAGCCGTATCTCTCAACCAACCTTTGATTACCTTGTCCGGATGTCCTCGTCCAGAGAGACGGTAGTTACCGGCGCTACTGAGTTGACAGGTAAGGAATTTGATTGTTCTTTACCTAATCGTGGCCTGATCGGCCCCTGGGTCTCTGTCTGATACATGGATGGCAAAGAGAGCTCTGCGAGGCAGACGGCCCTCTGGCGTATGAAGTACCTGGCCTAGTCAGTGTGGCCTAGTTAGTGTTTAGTGTGGCCAGCTGATCTATCGAAGAAAAGTCATCTCTGTTCTACCTAGGCATTACCGATATGGTGTTCCTACCAAGCCCACCAAATGCTCTGAAGACACAGATTATCAAACACAACGAGTTTTCGAAGACCCACACTCGGCGGCCACGCTTCCGGTCCATAAAGTAGGACAGATTCACCCGCAGCTTTGTACACTCTGCTTTTAACAGTCAAGCTGAGGTCCCGTTGGGGCCACAAATATCCGCAAACGATGGCAAACGCTGCTCTGGCCTTCCTGATTCGTGGGATAATTTCACCCTTCGTCTGGTCCCCGGGACTTACACAGCCACCCAGATAGACGACCTTATCTATCACATCGATCGGTTCACCTGCAAGTTTGTGTATGATCCCACCCAGTCTTGCAGTAATACTTTACATTTTATCGGTTCGAAGTGCATGCTGAACGGTGCAACAGAATTATTTAGTTTATTCGAAACAATTTGCATTTCTGAAATACCTGATCTAGGAATTACAACCCCATCAGCGTACTCACTCCCTGTGAACCAACTTCCGAGGGGTATTTCGCTTTTTGGGGTGTTAGAGGTAGGTATAGACTAAAGCACCACATCGGTTGTGAATTTAAAGTGGAAGGGCGACATAGACCCCCTCTTGTCTAACACTACTGGATATCGTGAACTCAGGAGAGCGTTTGTCATAAATTTATATAAAACAAGTTACAAGGGACACCCTTCTTTACAAGGCACTGAGATAAGCGGGTTCGAAAGCGGCTTGCATATTAATAGGAACCACCGGAAGAAGTGTTGTAGTTCTATTGCTCGTTGCAAACTGGAGATATGTTGAGTGCGATCCCGGTTTGGGTGAAATCCAGTTTGGTTCTTGTGAGTTCGACCGCTGATGAAGGATCAACCTGTGTACCAGGATACTTGAGAACACCTTGAAAAATATGGCCAATAAACTGGTGTCTCGACATTTTTTCGCGGCGTTTTTACACCTGGCTATTTTAAGCTAAAACCGTCAGGCTAGTCCCAGGGAATTCACAACCCGCGAAAAGTGCAGCATGCAAACCATCTGGACAACTTGCTTTGTTGCGCTGAAGCAGACTAGTGTCGGGGTTCATGTAGTCCTTCCACGGATATGGTTGATGGGATCAGATGAACTGTTCTTCGAACGTACAGTCCGTCGTTCGAGGTGACATTTCTGTGAATGAATTGCGGTCTCATCCTTTTTGGAGATCAACACCCGCCATCGGACAGGTTGACCGGATTAACTGGAATAGGGTGCGATCGTTTCCCGTTGCGAAAGCTTTTTCCATTTTCCGGTCTTTTGAGTTCCACCATCGCTGTCTGTCCATCCTTCGGCTCTTGGTTACTTGGCATCTGAGTGATCTTCATATGCCATCGTAGTTGTTTGGTCGTTTTCCTGGCATCAATGAAAGCTGATGACTGTGACGAGATTTAGTTCACTGCGGTGTACAAGCGACCTTGGGCAGACGGTTTCAAAAGCTGTGGGCATAGACTCTTTCACCTTTTCCGGTTGTCGTCCAACCCATTGCTACCATCTACTTTTATCTTTTGGGAACCTTTCAGCCAATTGTACTCGATGTTGTTGAACTACACAGGCGCTTTTGCGGGTGATGAATTGAGTGGCTTTGTATCAACCGGCGTGGTCCCCAGGGAAAGCTTCGGTCAGATTGAAACTACCGTTGGATCGACCAACGTAATTCTTTCGCACCGACGTTATTTCTAACGCTTACTCGAAAATGTTTCCTGTTGTGAACACTTCTTCCTTTCCATCTTGGGCCAGTGGGCAGCACAGTAGCCCCCATGCAATGTACAGGACATTTAGGTATTGCATGTTCCAGTCCTGGATTGGGATTATTAGACGCTGTACAGGACTTTGAGAAACCTCACTCGAGTTTTCCTCTGAAATAGGTTTTAACTACTGCATGACACCGTAAATGATCCTACTTAGCGATACAAGATTGTAGTTAAAAACCTACCGTTAAACAGTATCTCACATTGACGTACAAGCTGGGTTCAAGTTAGATATAAGTTTGACGGTAACTCGAGGTCTGCATCTGCCTGATAAACCCGAGGGAAGACAAAACCATTGGTGGCTGTTTTCCCCCAGCCGTAGATTCTCTGCAATACCAGCTAACATTGATCTTGGGTGGAAAAACTTCCCTGCCTTAAATATTCGACCAATTAGACCCTTATACTACCTTCGTTTTGTGAATTCTATTGAATGACATTGCAGATGAGCCTTCCATTCAAAAGTTGACTGAATCTCCCATTTGCACAGTGAGTGATTTGCTGGATGCAGATAGCTGAATAACTCACGAGAGCATTACTGGCGCCTTGAAACGAATGTGCCTTTCAATAACTTAAGTATTGTTCCGGAACCTTGTGCCGTTAATCCACCCAGCTACTACGATGTCGTGTTTGAAAATCCGTTACAAATGCACTGGGTAAGGGATGCACTTTTCTTCAAGTGAAAATGCTTAAAAGGTTGGGCTCAGCGCACACACTTATTCGATCTGGTGCCCGAGTTGTCACCACCCACCTCGGAAAGCATGACTTACAGGTACCAGGTGAGGCATGCGTTACTGTTACTTGTGGGCGGATAGCTTTGTTCTTCACAGGTTACTGGTTTTTATTGTGTGGTTCGTCCTGCCATTAGCATTGTATCTTTATTGTTTGTCACAGTTTTTCTCAATAACCAGCGCGTTATGTCTTGATGTTCCGCACGTTACTATGTTGACCAGTTGTTGAAAGCGCGGTTTTTCAGTGCATTGTTCACTTTCGGCAGACGGTGTTACTCTTATTCGCTTGTAAATAGTCTTGAACGATTTGCTTAAATGCAAAATAGTTCGAAATGTCAACTGACCCTAATTTCGCTGCCGCATGTTTGGTTTCTGTGGACAGATTGGAAATATTTCAGTGACATTCCCGTATGTCAACAGTTAGGGCGTTGAGTTCCGCTGATCAACTTGAACGATACCATGAGAACAACACAGTTTTCATTGAATTCAGCTAGCACACAAATCTACTGCAAAACGTGTAAAACGGTAAAATAGACGAACTACCGAACTACGCCTTCATTAAGATTCTTAAATAGGACTCATACCGTGATCCAGTCAATAGAACCATGGTTATTACTGGGTCACACTGAAGTCTTTCGGGACAGTTCGTTCGATTGGTCGATACTGCGTCATGCCTCAGCCATATTGCCCTCGTGGCATGTACCAACATTTGTTTGTTCTCTTTGTTCGGCCTTTTGATTTTGTCTACACTTGTCTCTATGGTACTCCCGTGTGGTGGTATTTTTACGCATTGTTTTCTTGTTTTCCCTCCTCGTGATTACCCTATCGATCCTTTGTTCAGCTACGCGCAGAATTGCTTGTGACCAAGGACAGGTTAGTTAGCTCCAGGCTGTCTGAGTTTCTCCCAGTCTGTCAAACAGCTGGGATAAGAGACTGGCTCAGAAAACGTTTTCTGTCACGTTTTCGACTCCCTTCAGTGTCTCTCTTCTATGTAACTGCAAGTGATCGTTATAAGACTACGAAAACAGTTCTACTTTATCTGCAAGTACTTTTGAATGATTTCGGTACAGTTTAAGACATCTCGGTTCTTCTCATCTAAGCTGGCAAACCTATTGCACTTTAAACGAATAGATACTTTTCGTTGTCAAACTTTTTCGTATGCTACTTAGGTGTTTAGTTTTTCAGTATGTCTGCTCAGTCTCCATTGGGTTCGAAACACAATTTAGTTCCAACAAAAAGCAGATGCAGCCGTTCAATGAGCAAAACCACCTGCAATGCCCATCGATCCATGGGATTACAGTGCTGCTTCCCTCAAGAGAGCGCTCCACAAGTGAGATTATTTCAAGAAAAGCACAGTCTGATGAATCATGTTGACAAGTATCTGCATGAATTTGCCACTATTGACTCAAAACCATGATTTCGGTTTTTCAGGCGGTGGTTTTAATGAGTATCCACTTGGATGTCACTAATACCGTATGTACCACTGAATCAATACTAGGACACATCAGAATGGCTTCCATCGTGTCACTGATGACTCATGTTGTAGGCGCTTATATGTGCACAGGAATGTCAAACTACGCTCAGGATTATTTTGTTCGATGAAACGCTATGCGTTGTGTACATGTTCCGTGGTTGAAAAGTTTAAAATGAACCATATTAAACGTGCGTTCATTCTCAAACAGGCTTGGGATACCGCTTCCATCAACACCATATAGGATCGGAATGAAAATGCTACCTGCTTCTAGGTTATTGCCAGAGGTAGGTACAAGACTATGGGTAGAAGATATAGATGACAGGTTTCTATCTGGTACCAGAGAATATCAGTTTTGCGTGTGGATAGCTTTTAGTATATCCAAACACCCTATTATGAGTCTGTGTGCCAACAGCCGGTCAAGCTGCGTAGAAATCACAGAGGAACCAAGCTATTGCCAAATAGGGGGATGACAGTGGGCATTTTGTCCCACAATTCATGACAAGTCAAGTGATAACGTACGATGAAAGCGTTTTGTATTTTGTGTTCCTTTCTCCAAATCTTCCATCTTATGTTCGAGAATCCAGTGCAACAAATACTGTCAATTTTCTCAACAGGTCAATTGATCATTTGACTGTTTTCCTGGCGCTGACTGTCTTTATTGAAAAAATCTAACGTGATTTTCAATAATTTCAAAACTTCATGCTACATGCGTTTAGATACCAGTTTCATGGTTTCTAGTTTCGAAGCCCAAGCTGCACGCTTCCCTTAAGAGGGAGCACTTTCAGGGGGAGCGCAATTTGGGCTGTTTCTTATGGGTCGTTAGCATCCGATGTGGACTTGCGCGGAGCCGTTCATCTTACGGTGGGTGGGCTTGTGAATCGGAATCTCAGCTCGAGGAGAAGATCGACGGACAAATTTGCAGTCTTGTTGACAACCATTCAGCTGGCCTTCATATAACTGCATTAAGATAACCGCTGGTACCGCCTTATGGAATGAGCTAGGTGTCATCCGGGAATCGTTTTAGGTTTAAGTATAATGCCGCATTCCGCGGACACAATACCGCGCAAGCATATCCGCAGGGTCCACAAAATAGGCCATTCCAGTTGCCACAGCCAAACGGGCGGTTCACGTGCAGCAGGGATATATTTTCTTCTGTTAGGAACTGGAGCAGCCGACCGATGCTTCGCTATCGAAACGGTCTGGGAGCTCTAGTATCTGGCAAGTTCGATTTCGTCCTTGAATATCTGTCCACAAGTTGAATATCTCCATAATTTTTGTAGTTTTGGTGTTGCTACTTTCGCCTCGATCAGCTTACGAATAGATCGTTGCTGCTGGAGTATCGAGGAACTTTTAGTCTCAAAACGCACCACACTTTCAGATAAGACCTCCCGCCAGTTGTCCGTGTCCAGCGACACACTATCCCATTGTTGAAGATCATATTAATTCTCTCGCGATACCACAGATTCGGATTTCCATGGCCTTTCAGACCGTTCTTCAACCTCCAGTATGGCAGTTTTTGAGAACGCGATCTGTATCTATGCGTTTCACATACCCTGACCAATGCAGCTTATCGTGAATCAAGGTGCTCACGATTGCTCAAATCTTCACCTTCTGAGCCACTTGATTATTGGGGATTCAGTCCAACCTATGTGCGCACAATTTGGTTTGCAGACGCTGCGGATAAAGTCGGCTGAGAATCCGGATATGATGCCGGAATGATGTTCTCGTCCCACTACCGTATTTAGATGTATGATAAGTTACACGTTACACCGCGGTGTTCTGTCCGCCTGCGGATAGTAGTTGCTTCAAACACGCTTTTGAAGCATTCTAAATGTGGTGCCAGCCTTTGAGCTCCGCGAGCTGAACTCTGTGTTGGTTGTTCAATAAGTGATTGGTGCTGTCAACGTAGCGGAAATCCGTACAACAGGCTGCCATACTACTATTCATCTCCATATTCCTAAAATATCCTGGCGCCCTCGAGGAGCGGGTGATAGAAGCGAGTGTTTTACTTATATTTATACGCAAAGCACATCGTAAACGACAGATTCACCTGGGTTACAGGTGAGCTTCCTGTCAACATCAAATTGGTATGCAAATGAGTGTATTTCGCCAAAAACAGGGTGCTTCGAACTTATGTGATTCCGTTAGGTGACACAATTCTCCTCCAAGGTTACAATAGAGCGCAGTCATCAGCAAACAAACCACATAAAAATCTTTGATTCATCTAGTTCCGTTTGACTGGAAGGCGTTCTGAATAGAATAGAAAGGACGACCATCCAGACGGTAGTGAATAGCCCCACAAATTTTACGAAATGCTGCAAGTAGATATGAGCTTAATAAGGTTAGCATTATTTCGTCCCCGTCTCAATGTTGAAATTCGTAGATATGCTTGTGCAGACTGGAACAATAATTTTAGTCCCAGAGTGAAAAACGCTTGATAAGGTTGACAAATTTGTTTGCTTAGCCTACCTTCCGATCCACATGCTTCTCTGCTTCTCTTCTCTGCTTGTATGTCTCCAAACTTTGCAGGACCCTCTAAATGGTTCTTCCCTGTATGTTAAATTATTTGGTTGCTTTGGTCCTTTTCGATTTCCGCCGGTCGTTTGAGCACTAGTTGAGAACACAGCTTGCACATCTCGTTTTCTGGGAGCATCTGACCTGTCCGAATGTCTTGAGTTTCGGGCCCAGAAGCTTCTTTCGGTACTCCAAAATCTCTGTGGATTTGCATACGACTGGTTTGCTTCACGGCGTTTCATCCGCCCTTCATTCTGCAGCTTACTCAGACGTTCTATAAGCTTGCCTATTGACATTCGAAATTCCCCTTCCTCCGTAAAAATTGATGGTTTATTCAGTACTTTACTGAAAGCTTCATTATTGTGTTCAACCATGGACAATACAATACGACACCATTTTCATCAAAGCCAATCCTTTTGCACTGACTCCTCAGTGCAACCTTACGAATGCGTATTTTCATTCCACTTGCTTCGTCTTTGACTGCTATCCACACACGGGTTCCAAAATCTCTTGGTCAGTACCTCCTCAAGTTTTGTTACAGTTACTGTCTTTCAGTTTTATGACATCCAGCCTTATGGATAGTTGTTTTTTCTCTATGACGACGCAGTTTTTTCAAGGTTACCTACGGGTCCGCTCGTTCCAAAGAATAGTCCGTATTCATTCCAACACCACGCACCTCTTTTGATAATGAACGTGCATGCGGCCCGCACTCGAGCTGACTTCATCGGCCATGTTACCGTTTGTCATCGTGGTGTGAGCGGCTAACTGAAGAATGTATAAATTCAAATCTCACAAGCTTTCAGTTAACGACTCAATGGTCGGGCGATCTGGAATTTGACGAATTAATGACTGAATGAGTTGAATGAAAGTTGATAGATTGACCGGTCAGATTTCACTCTGGAGATTAAAGAGTAGACAGAGGAATCACCCGGTGAAAATTCGGTGTTATGTTACGGTGTTAGCTCATCTGGAAAGTTGAGCTTAAAGTATGAAACTATTCCAAAATGAGTGGCAAAGAAGGTAAATATGACAAGAACAAAGATCAAAGTAGGACGACCAACGATTTCTTTCTGGACACAGAAGTTCGGTCTGCAGTTTTGAATGACAACAATTGCACATCAACGTCACTATCTATCGGTTGTGCGTAAGGGAGAGGGGAGATAGCAATAGTTTAGAACTTCTCACCAACTTTAACGACATATATGTATATATTGACACCTGTTGAATGTGCCAGCACTCTCTTGCACACCCGTGAATTTGATAAACACTATGTGAAGAGTCACTTCAGTTTAAGGCCACTTATCAATGCACCCACGTTCACACTTTAGCAGTGCGTACCCAAACTGAATGTCGCCTGTTCGTTTATCAGAATGCGATACACGCGACTCCACTTGAATAAACGGACTTTTGTTCCTAGACTTTGCTACTAGCCCCACTTCTGCTTTCATGTCCTGCTTTCATTCGTAAACAGAGTTTTGTTTACTCACTTGGAAAATGCTTTGAACCGATTGAGAAGTCATTGTTTTCGGAAAACGTTGTGGGAACATCAACACTGTCCTTTTCCACTCGGCCCTATTATTGAATCTGTCAGTCAATTCTGATCTGAACGAATCAGAAGCGTTCAACACACTTCTGTCAGAACTATCGACTTGAAGCGGTGATGCGGGTGCGGTGATTATTCCCTTTTCTGTTTTCTCTTGTTATGTCATGACAAGCAGGAGTGTTTATTCCTGTTGATTAGTTGTCGTGGCAACGTCTGCGAGTTCATTCTCTGGACTAACGCCGCCGGAGATCAAAAACTGCACTAATGCATCCACGCACTGTGGGATTGACTGATTGACTATTAGCAATTCGGGAATATTTGTCAGGTTAAATAAAATTTGTATATACATATTCCATCCAGTGTCCCAATCGCAGCACACGTTCTCACAGTGGTATTTCTTTCATGTGATATAGATGCCACATGAAGTTGGTCAGTAACCTTATCGAGTGAACAGTTACTGAGCGAAAAATGCAGACTGACTTCAAGCAAGTAGCGACAGAGTTGACCTTCGAACAATTGCCTCGCTTGACTTTGAACCACTTCTTTTAGGTTCTTTATAATGGTTGGAAATTTCCGGGCTGTCGAAGGGTTTTCAGCAACCTTATCAGTAGTTTCCTCCAAGAAAACGTGGTTACTTTTGGGTACTTGCTTATAACACTAATAAGTATGTATATTGGAAAAGAGTAGCAAGGGATTGGAATGTAAGCGCACCTTTTCAAGGTTAAATGCCCTCTGACACGTGTGAAGATTGTATATGGTTCAGCCGTGTCCGTTGAAGGGACGGCCCACATTTGACAGGTGAACATTTTAATGTGTGAACACTAGACGAATGACTCGAAATGAACCAGTTTTCGTCTATTTTTCGAGAAATACACTCAGCTGCAAATCAATTTGGTTTTGCGAGAGACTCACCTGGAACCCAGCTGAATCTCTCGTTTGCGATGATTTCAGGCAACTGAATGTGCTGCACCAGGCCGCCTCATGTTCCAGTTGCTACGATATTCGAGATATCGCGATACATGTATATTCGTAATGGACTACTCATAAGGTTGCTGAAAACTCTTCGACAGCCAACGACCGGTTTCGCCCTTCTTGGGGCTCATCAGGTAGGCGCAGTCCCCGATTTTCCCGTCAACCTTATGTTCTACTTGAACCTGGACTGAACTTGGACTGTTTTTCGAGAAATACACTCATCTGTAAATCAATTTGGTTTTGCGAGAGACTCACCTGGAACCCAGCTGAATCTCTCGTTTGTGATGATTTCACTTCAGTTTTCCTCTATTTTTAGCTACGATATTTGTCTTCTCCCTAAAATCTACGTGGAAATCTTACTGAATTTTATAAACCGTGCATAAATAAATACGTCTATCTCGGTGGTCAAACATATACTGTAAAAATTGATAATTCGGCGACAGAACATAAATTTGGGCTTAGTTACTGGTTGCAGAATGGGCACTTGCAGTTCGCCCTATTGCTTTGGTGTTTCCGGAAATATCTGGATTGTTATCCAGACTACTTTACTGTGACCGAGGCGCTATATTTTCGGGTTTTCCAAGTAATAATACATGTGTCCCCGTTGGCATTTCAACATCTCTGCGACTGGTGCAAACAGAAATTCCCCAAGGTCATCCCATTTGGTGACCTGAACCTAAATGTTTAATAATCGATATCTACTTCGGTTGGTTTCCGGTTTTTGGATTTGAATTCTACTCTGTTTAATTCGTGTTGTAGTCTTTAGAATGGTAATGATTTGAGACGGACTTTCTCACACAAACCCAATTATTGGGTCATAAGCAGGTATAAGTATGTGCTGATTCTTAGCAGTCTATGAAAGCTCCCTGCTTTATTCAAGTTGCCATTTGTCCACAACCTTAGATGACATTTCTAAGTAGAGCTATTGTAAGAGAGTAAAGCCTGTCAATAATGGCTCACCTCTCTGATAGATCCTCTACAATGGGAACATTATTCTTAGATGACGCCACACGATACTGTCCCTTGGTAAGTGGTTAGACGCTTAGAATGGTCGAATCTGTACTGCCACCCGAGTTAAAGGATCCAGACAAGGTAACCGACTTTCTCCAAGCGGGAAGAAAGTCCTCCGGCAAGAACCTTTTTAAACCATAGGTTGCTTCAAAGGCAAACAGATAGACACAGTCTGTCAACATTAGGACAGCTGCAGAACTTGTCACCCGTACACCACTGACTCAAACATGACAGACTAACACACGACCGTGACACTCCCCACTAATACCAATGGTGCATCAAGACTTCTCATAAAACAGCTCGCGCCCAAGACATTTTCATGATAACCTTTATGTTCGATTCGGAGACTCGCCGTGTGCGAACCAAATAACCATACTGTGCAACCAGCGGAGATTTCTTCATGTGGCAGCGTTCACCTGGCAGATGACAATAAACTTAACCATCTGCCAACGGAATTGAGCTTTGATCGTGACTTCTACTTCAGCTTGAAATTGGAATCAACCTTGTACGCATCAAATTGTTTAGATTGGAAGGAGGCTTCTATGGGCTACACTCGACTGCATCTTCTGCATCCCTTCTCCCTGAAGAGCAGTCACGATGAAAGTGCTTGTATGGCGATAGTGGGGGCTTCAGTTGGTTCAATTGAGTGAGCACTACGCTTTCAGTTCGTACACGACGGCATGGAAAAGGTTATTGTTTGGAGTATTAATGCGCTTACGTTAGAAGTCAGGTACAGATATGAACACGTCCGGATGAACAGATATTGCAGTTAAAGTACGAGTTACCTTGATTTCGTTTTCTCGAGAAGGTCTCAACTGAAGCATTTGTATTACTTTTTAACAATGCCAGTGTACGTAACGACTTCGGCCAAACTCATACTTGGATGACTACAGACATTGAAGATGAGAGCATGGCTATCTCCTCAGAAATCTACCTGCAGGTGCAAGCCTTTTCAGTGGAGTTGAGATCACCTGGGTTTCTCGTCAGGATGATTTCTGTGGACTCTGGATCTGGTAGAAGGTGTCTTCGAGGAACTAGCTGAGCCTCTCAAGCGTTATCTTGATAAGCCAGTCTGATATCAATAGGATTCACATACTTCTTGTACCATGATTCAAAATTGGGTTTTGATTGATCCTACAGGAACTAAGAAATACCTTTGGTGGTATACTCAGTGGATTTTGCACCACCGGTTGGATAGATGACCATATATTTGCTTGAGCAGACAGCAATTCCGTCATCACGTGTAAATGTAATAGTCCCACGAGAACAGTTTCCTGTGTGATTGTATCGATCCGCCTCCTGTAACATGGGAGAGAACACGTGCACGATACTTCAGTGGTTCCGCTTGTCCTCTGCCGGGGTGTTAAATTGGATTTATCAGAAATTCGGCCATTGGCACCAGTGCTACCCGGATTAAACATTACTCATACGCTTGATTTCCAAGCGTTAGCCAGCCTTCGTCCGTGGTATCAAGTCGTACGGGCATAAATGTTTGCTCCGGGACCAATAGTTCATTTGTTAAATTTTGATATTCTTACTGTTGATTGATTATTAAAGCTAACCCCATATGAGAGAGATATTTATATAGAAGACGCTTTTGTGGGTTGCTTGCAGTTTTGTCTGGAGATTCTCCTTTCTTTAGCAATCATAGAATGGGGTCGTCGAAATTTTTTTTTTTCGGATGGAGATAGATGGACAATCCAATTGTCAGGGAAGCGCCTACGAAATGAATGCCACTCACGTGTGCTCTACACATTAATGTACGAGAGTTTTAAGTGCTCCTAATTATAGTGAACCGTATTTCTCAATTTCAGGAAGAGAAGAAATAAATCAATATCCTTCGCCTAAAGTCTGATCCGTTCTGGTTCTTGGACCCACCACTTTTGTTGTTGATTTCCTCTGTAACATCATTATCCCATCCCTGTTTTCTGACTTTTTAATCCCCTATATTCTGGACATCATCACTTGCCAATTTGACTTGTGTAAACTGAACACTTAAGCAAAAGAAGATTGGGATCAAACATTTGTGAACTGAGTTTTACTTGATTCCATCCAAAACCTAGCCAAAAACGCATCTTACTTTCTGGCATCCGCAATTCTTGGTCGTCTGTCGGGGCGGCAGAACTAAGTTCCGCGAGGATTCCTGAGGAGATTGCTTCCGACACCAAATGTTCCTCTCCGTCACACTTACATTCCACTACTCCGCTTGGTAATGTTGGTTTACCACCCCCAATGAATTTTGCTGTTGGGCCGAAGCTTCGGAGTCAACCAAAGATGACCCTTCCGAGCCTAAACAAATTTCACCAAGCCCCTACAGTGGACCGTTCCATGGCGGCAACCAATATGTACCCGCACACATTAGCTGACGCTCAAGCTCTGTCAGAACGTTGTTGTCTACCAGTTGCAGCTCCGGTACTTCGACCACCCCGACCACCTTTAAGAACAACCTCCTTGGTCCGGGGTATGCAATCACGAGAGGCAAGTTTTTCGGATTCCAACGGAATCCATTCCGAACCCAATGCCGTATCTATGGATTTTGGCTGTAAGGTAAGGCTTCTGTGCCCGGTTTCAGGGTACTATGTGTAGCAGTCTTCTGTTGTTCCATGTACTTCAAACCTAAGTTCGAGTCACCCTACTTCAGTTATGTGTTTACTGCACTAGAATAAAGGTTGCTGATGATTGTCGATGGTTTCTCTGGTGTGCTTCACATATTCCTGTAATTCAAATCCCGTCCCGCTGACGCTTGTAACTTTGCTAGGTTTCACGAACTGCTTCTACAGTGTTAATCAGCCCAAACCTGATATGAATCGCTGACTGGAATGGAATCAAGCAATGCAACGTCGTCTTTATCCAAAACACTGTATTCGAATTATCCGCATTAGCATGGCGGAGGAATGGTATGTGTCATGATATACTAGGTCATCGCCTTCTTCATGCTGCCATCGTCCGTTTCCTGAAAGTGGGCCAGTAATAGAGCGCGCCACTAGAAAAATTCAACCTACTACCAGGCTTACCCTTCATCTAAACAGGATTCATTTGTCTACTGACACAATGGAATTTGAATCCCAAGGTGCTAGCGATTGTTGAGACTATACTGATGAAGGCCTAAACTATTTTTTTGAGGGATTTTGTCGCAGACTTTCGCAGATTGTGGTATGTATAATGTGGATGATTCTACATAGCAAATGTTCATCCACTTTGTCCTGGTTGTTTTGTATTGCCTCACAAGCCTCAGGCATTACGCTTTGGGTTAGTGATAGTGAGCGACATGTTAACGCATCATCCTTATCTCCAAAGTACACTTCATCTTGCAGCCTGTTCGTCAAAGACGGTTGAGGATTTCGGAAAGAGAAGTGTCCTCGCGAGCAACGGCCGCACACATTCCGTTACGTTACTTTGCTTAGATTAACCTGGCATCGGAACATCTAGTTCCTTGGAAAAATGCATTTATCCCATCTTTACCTTAGAGCAGGTGGTTGAACATCTCCGTGGCTTCGGACGATCAACGATGGCTATTTTTCTGAAGCCTCTCCTGGGTCCGTCAATTACCATAAACTATGACTGTTCACCGGTCAAAAGTATATATTCCAAATTCCTGTCTGTCCCGAAACCACGTTACGCTTACTGCCTGGCGCTCAAACGCGTTTACAGTACATCATTACTTTCGTTCTCCACATCCGGTGTTGTCATACTGAGCTGTCCTGCATCACCTTCTGTCCTCAAATTTCTGAGTGTTATGCTACTCTTATCTTTTTTTAATAGCTCGGTTACTTCCCTATCCGAAACGCTCCCGCTCACTCTGGAGTATCCATTACGCTGGACTCGGATACTCCAGAATTCCCGGTCACTTCAAATAGCCTGCCTACTTTGCCCTACATCTTGGCATAGGCCACACTGAGACAACATATTTGTGGATAAGGCGAGCGTCATGGTACACAGATGCGTCTACCTGGGTAGCTGCGCAGGTGCCCTTAGAGTAGCGAAAGATATCACGTCTTGAATTGGAAAGACTAGCGCGACTTTCCCAACTAGTGTCTATGACACTGCTGGGACGCACCTATCAAGTGCAACGTCTACTGCGTTGCGGTAGAAAGCTAGCTGGTTTGTGAGCCAGCGTCGTGTCCGATTTGTGAAGAGGACGAACGGAGTCTTTTGATGCCACTCAGTCATTCATCAACTCCTATTGCTAATTGACACTGTTCTCATTGGAATGCGACGGCTTTCCGCTGCAGCAATTCGACTGTCATTCTGAGTTCCTCGTAATTTAGATTGATAAATGCGTCCGGCAAATCCTAAATATAGGGACGGATCGCCCCTATTTATTCATTTTATCCACGGTTACGCTCTCTTTAACCGTGAAAGTTATTGCTTTTCTATGCAAACGTCTGGGTTTTACTGATTGATCGATAATCCTTGCTACAAGAATGTAGACAACTCACTACCAATTTCACCCTGTTTGGGGCTTTCATACCGGTTACATTAGAACGAAAGAAACTCTATTGAGTATCTTCGCCGCGGGACATCGACATGGGCAATGTGCTGCACATTGTGCAGAAAAAAATTGGCATGCTATTGACTATGAGGTACCTTATGGAGATGGTGATGTGTTGGAATATTGGTAACTAGGATTCATTCGTTTGGAATTGACCAGGTGGCTGTTGCTCTGTTCGCCGAGATTGGCAACTGATTTGCAAACGTTTATTCACCATTGGATGAGACATCATCAATATGTTGTTGGTACTATCTCCTTGAAAGGTGACAAAACGTCTGCCAATCAATTGCCAAGCACGGCGAACAGGTAAACACGGGATTAACCAGGGGATTAACCCCCAAATTCATAGAATCTCCCTGGAGTTCTATCACGTTTTCTATGCAGATGCACCCAGATGAATGATAACGCTTCAGTACGCGAAACAGAACGCAATGCAACAAATTAGTCACACCTCCATGGCGCGGGACCTCAACGTTAAGGTGTATGCGTTGTACTTCTTTTAAAATGAAGGCAGTGGCTCGATGACCTTGGAACAAAGGTTGGTGCTGAGAGGAAACTCGGCTCGTGGTTTCGGGTAAATATTTAATCCAAACGGTACACACGTAATTCCAGTAGCCTCGAAGGTGATTGAATCTGCTCCAGTTCAGTTGGACGCTTCAGATTTTGTCACTTCATTGAATCACGATAGGTGACATACATTCCCAAATGTAGGAAGCTATGGTCCTTTATTGCTTATTGTTTCTTGTTCTCGCCGATATGTCGTGGGAAGAATTTCGAGCCAGGAGCTTATTTCACTTCCCGAATTCGGCGAGCCGGTAGTTACCAACCAACCAACTTGATGTCTCATTTTAATACTGTTGTGGGCCTCTTTTACTAACGTGGACGTCCACGCTATGGTACCTCACTGCTTACACACCTGTGGTACAGTCTTGATCGTACCTCTTGCTAAACTCTGTGTTGAACATTCCTTCCATGACGCTGATGTCGTATGCCTCTTACTTATTTCCATAGCGTTCCTCTTTTGCTGAATCTGAACCCCCTCCGAGAAGCTGTTCAGTTGTAACAGGAACTGGTGATCTGATTGACAAGTTGGCAGACATTGAAGTTGAGCAAGCGGTTTGTAACAAGGAGACAATGTGGTGGC
The DNA here is from genome assembly GCA_003604175.2 of Clonorchis sinensis. Taxonomy (NCBI): domain Eukaryota; kingdom Metazoa; phylum Platyhelminthes; class Trematoda; order Opisthorchiida; family Opisthorchiidae; genus Clonorchis; species Clonorchis sinensis. The sequence goes on from CM030370.1 coordinate 63,776,169, forward strand.
TTCGACTATTACCGTACAAGCCGTCCAACTTACCCAATAATCTTGCGGATCGTCTACGTCAACGTGACAGTCTCATCCTTTCCAGAGCCTCACCAAGTACGGTTTTGTCCAATAGTTCTTTACCCACGTCATTACCACAATATTTTATGCCGACCACCCAGGCTAAAACCTCCAAATCTCCTAATCTTATGTCGCAATCTATGTTTGAACAACGCGACCCAGCTGACCGTTTCTCTTTCACAGCTGACCCCAGTTGTGAACAAAATGCGATAAAAACACAAGCAAGAAAAAACAGACCACGGGTTCCAGTACGGCCGTCTAGTTTGTATACTGAAAAAGCGGACCCTACTAACATTATGATGTCTACGTCAGTCTCAGACGGTGGAAGTGGAGGTGCCAATACCCCTCAGAATTCTCTACAGGAACAGTTTAAATCGTCTACTCCCACTCAGTGTCCGACCGAGACAGAACTGCCTTCAGCTGCATTCAAGAGCACTGCAAATTGCCGCCCACGGGACAGTCGCTTTCCTGTAGAAACGGGCCAGACGGACAGTCCTCTCTTGGGACAATACTGTCGCCTGCTTATTCTATGTTCCTCAAATCCAGCGGCGTCTACAAATTCAGGTGATTTTCCAACTCCTTCAGCTGAAACTGCTGTTACTCCCATTTGAGAGGGTCTGCTTTTTTAATTCGATTGTATAATGTGTAAATATTACTTTCTTTTCTTTAATTCTTATTTATTATTTGCACTTAGCCTGCTTTTTGAACAGATGTCTTTTCAGCCTGTTTACAGTAGACCAGGCTTGTCTCGTCTCACTTGTATGACTGTGACGAAACTGGCTTGACTACACAGTTCTGATCAAATCGATTTTTTTAAAAGAAGAAACACTGCTTGTTTCCGAGTCTATTTTATTGACTTGCTATCTAACAGGATAGGATATTATTATGGTATGAGATGACTCAAATGGTCTAGAGAAAACATCTCAATTGCGATGTAAATCTTCCGACTCCAGTAACTACTTTGTATGAAAAACTGAGCCAGTATGTGATGGAAGACCGGAATGTAGGTAGTTTTTTGCGGTATATTTTTCTAGGCCAAGTGCGAACAGTTTAAGTGATAAGCACTATAAGTCCACTTACTTACGCGTACCACATGGCACGTGGAGTACTACACAGCTGCGCTGACTGAGAGTGGGCGTGGATTGCGGATGGTAATTCGCTGTGTTTGACATATGGGCCGACACAGAGTTCCATATGATTTGACTGTCAATTTTGAACCCGCTGTATACCACCCCAAAAACAGATGTTTGTTTTCTTGGTCAGCTTTCGCATCGCTGTTGGCGCAGCTACTCAGGAATTATCATGGTTCGTGACTTCAAACTACAGGCATAACTGAAAGCGCATCGTTAACAGTGTCCACCAATCTGATATTCTGCCAATAGTTCCCCATCTTTGTTGATGGAGGCCAAAACTCTTCTGCACTTCGCCACAGAAAAGCCCAACCGAGTCACCCACGAAATTGCAGTAAAGTGGGTTAGAGCAAACAACTGAATGATTTTTTATTGAAGAGATATGCTACTCACGAAGTTACTGAAAACTCTCCAATGATCTTATGGGTATTACATTTTAAAAATATACTGCAGTATCTTGAGTATCGTGTGAATTGAAACATGAGGCGGCCTTTGTCCAGAACATTCACTTGAAGAATCACAAACAGCTTCAGCTGGAGTTCAGTTGAGTCTCTAGTTAACAGCAACTTAATTTGCAGAGTAGCATGTTTGGTCCAAATAATATGCTGTTCTCATTGGAAGATCGCTTTTATAAGTTTGCATGTTCGAAGGCTTATCTCCTAGCGGGGTATCTTCCGGCTCTGAGGACGGACTTTTTGTTTTTGTTGCTTTTCCTGAAACAAATATTATCAAGAATTTTCATGGATAGGATTTTGGACAACGTAGTGTAGATTTGGAAGCAACTTCACTACTTAATACTGATTTTAGCAACCACCTAATGAGAATCTATGCACACCCATAGACTGTTGATCAGACACAAATCTGCAGTTGCCATGTTACTGTTTTAAGAACCGTAAACAGGGCGTTTTTACATTTGTGGTGGAGGGTTTAGTTCTCTCCAAGCAATCTGCAGCCTGATCAACAACACACGCTATTAGCTCTTTTTTCCTCAGAATGCTGGAGATATTTTCCACCGAAACGCATCAGCTGATTGTCATTACGTTGCCGTGCTAATTGACCAGTTGGAACAAGTTTACCGCCATTGGCCCGATCATAATATAGGGACTTTCGGTATACGAAAAAAAACGTGGTTATCAAATGTATGCGAACAATAAATCTTTCTTCATCCTTCATGAACGTGGCGAACCAAGAATTCGCTCACCCGGAAATGACAGCCCGTTCGGCTTATATTGACCCACTTGACACCATACAGGTGTCGCGCCCGCACCGGTGGTGCCTGGCTACTCAACTGACTTTTGAATGCCTACTGATTTTCCATAGGTAGTGTGAAGAGTTTAAATGTTGATGCAGGAGTTAAAGGTATAGTTCTAGGGCAAATCAAAGGTCGCGAAGCTCTGTCCAGCTAGTATAACTGCTTCAAACATATATGACTCAACGACAGGATTCACACCTTCAAACACTTATAGACCTTTGTGCACTGGGCGGATGACAAGCGGGCTTCATTTTTCCTATGGTAGACTGGCATCTGTTTTCGGATTGACCTGTCACATCCAACTATACTAGTGGACTCATGCACACAAGAATTGACGCGGTGCGTTAAGTCCCATGTGGATTCAACTGAATGCCACACCCGATGTAACCCCGAGGAACTAAAGTAGGAAGGCTAGTTCTAAAGTCAACGGCATGCCAAACTGGTGGCTCATAATTGGGGATCCAAATGGGTAGAACTGAACGCTTCAGCCCATTCAAATGGTCGTCTGGCCTGCGCACTTTTCTCCAAACCGAGCGAACATGCTTTATTGTTGTTTCTTTGTAAGTAATTCGGAGGAAGCTCCGTTTTTTCAGTAATCAGCTGTTTTGTGTTCTTCTTGACATTTTGGACGTGGTTGAACAACCCGGTAGACTGCCACCCCCATCACCTTGTGTTTCAAGTTGTGTCATGCTTCTGCAGGCGGATTGGATGAATTGAAGGCTATTGTTGCAGAAGGCGGTTAGTTCTATTCCCCCGAACTGACTTTCACATTTTACGCAAATCTTTGAGATTTCAGTAATGCAATTAATGCTGTGTTTCTTGATTTTGGGCTTCTTTCGAACAAACTGGTGGTCTGTTCCAAAGTCAGGTGTTCGTGTGACGCTGACCTCGAAGATTCCACTGGCGAACGTTAATTTAAGCTAGTAGATTAGTGTGACAAATTTTTGGGTATATCCGTGTGGCGATGTTTCTTTATTCGAAGTACAATTTCGTATTGATGATTGCATTTGCGTGGATGGCGCGAATTCTGAGAATTAGGTTGCGGTTGGCGTTTTCAGTCCCGATACCATGATTTCGCACGACGCTGGACTCAGGCATTGTCTCTAGCGACACTTTCCCCAGAGAAAGAACTTTGTCGGTTTTCGGAACCGACAGAGTAAAGTACCAATTTAGACATAGGAGTCTTTGTGGTCGCTTGCTGATGATAGCGTTAGAGCAAATATACTGATCACAGTCACTTAGGTTCGGCCTGTCAATCTCAGGCAGAACGAAGAAGGATGTTGATGGATCCCACGAGGCTCTGAGTCGAGCACTTTATTGACTTCACGAACACTTTGTTGCTTAGCCAAGCATGTCTTCCTGAGGTCCGTGTAACGATTCCGTATCTTTTCAGTTCCATTTGAACTAAGGCGCATTCCCGGGCGGTCAGTCTGATTGTTATTTCGATTCTGCAGTTTTCGGATGTCCCTTGACCCCCAAGGCTAGTAGCTGCCCTGGAGTAATGCGCTCGCCAAAGAGCTACCGGCAAAAGACAAATTCGCATGGGCTGCTAGGCTCCTCCCGGAGGCACAGTTTGGTGGAGAGGGTGTGACGATCTGGCATCAGCAGATTGTACTTTAGAAATTGCCACGCAGCCCGGAGGGTTTATCAATACTATGATTGCCGGTGTGTTTTGGTCGAAGCCGGTTCACCTGATTTCGACCGCAATCAGCCGTGTAGCTGGACAGGATCAAGACTCAGGGCTATATTTTATTAGCTCCCTCTTCGATGTAAAGTTCATTGGTGCGTGCTTACTAAATAGTAGTCTTAGCTTTCATGAAGGTAATTACTCACAGGTTTGCTGAAAACTTATCAGCAACCTTGTGAGTAGTTTCCGCACACGTTTGTTTTTGAAGCATTATCACATAAATTAGGTAGTACCGGCGGACAGAAAGCACAACAGAGTGTACAATACAGAGAAACATTTCATAAATGGTGTTTCGGTATTAGTACAGTCAATAACGCTAGGTGGTTCCTGATGTGGAAATTTGTATTGAACATGAAAAAGATAGTTTACAGTGGCAGGACACAGGAGAGTATACATCACTCAACGTTGTTTCAGAGAGCAGAAAGTGCTAACACATTCAAGACTCGCACATCACGCACGATGTAGGATGAAAAGAAATGTCTTTTCCATGTACATGATACCAGTGGTACGCCGAAAGGCCACAATAATGGTCAACCGTGGGTCTCCGAGAAGCCCTAGGACATCAACAGCCTCGAAATATCAATGAAATCATGCGTCACCATAAGAAATGATGAGCGGTTCTTGGATCAGAGCATCAAATGTGGGTGAAGGGCGTTGAAGGCCGAGATGAAGTGTAGTGAGGTTCGTACGCTTTCTTTATGACACTGAATCACTTTTCTTAGTGTTGTCCGATGCTACTGAACAATGGTGAGGTCACCAGGTAGACTCATTCTCAGAGATTTCATCAGTCTTGGTTCCTGTTTGAGCTCACACTGCACGCTATTTGCGAAGCACAATCATTTTCGAACTAATATGATCAGCCCCAAGAAGAGCGAAACCGTTCCTGAGGTATCGAAGTTTTCAGTAACGTTATGATTAGTTTCTCCTGGAACATATACCGCATTACCTCACGTATCGTGAGCCCGCGTTTGTGCAGCACATGCAGTTGAAGAATATCACAAACGAGATTCGGATCTCATGTGTGACCCAAAAGAATTCCAACGGATGCACCAAACTTTGGGGTTCACTGAGGTTTCACAATAAAATATGGCCTCATTACCATATCAATATGGAATATCTGTTACTCTCTTCGTCCGCTTAGGGTTGATACCACCTGAAAGAATTCGTGTGGAAGGGCAGATGGCCGATCTGAGATCCATCAAGCGGCCGACTTTCTTAAATCACAACTATGACATTGTTGTGACATTGTTGTTACCTCACTTAGCCGCCATTCCATTTTTTGGTGTTGACATCTGTACTTTGAACATGGGCCGAAAGATTCACCTTCATAAAGCCATGAGAAATGACGAATAACGGAATGTATCTCGTAGCATTCGGTGGTAAACTGGTGGCCTTAGGGCTTCGAAGATATTCGTGTTCTTCCATGCTGGGTGTATTTCTTATTTTGGACACGACCAGGGTAGTCATGTACACTTGAAGTTCATGTACTCTGAACTCACCCGAAACGATGTCCGAGCCTCCCAGCTGAATACGTGAGGACGAAAACTGTGCACACATCCTGCCGCTGCTATACAAATACTGGAAGTTACTCCTTGAGTGCGGCACGGATAGTCTGTCCGGAAAAGCGGTTGTTTGGTGTTGAATGTCAGATACATATAGGGCTTTGCGACACAGTAACCTTCATTCTACACGTCCGACTTCCTAATACAATCAACTTATTCTATTGTAGTGCGTAGCCAACTGAACTAACATATTTTTAAAAGTTTGTTTCAATGGTTTCATGATTAAATTGTGGTGTCAGCTGGCCTATAAATAAAGGCGGTTTTTGCGGGATAGCCTCCAGTTAGACCTCTATTCTATACTGGATTACTTGTTGCACTATGACTAAGTACTAATCGCACACAATGCTTGTTTTAATTTGATGGCGTGAGGTATGCGCAACGACGCGCAGAAGCTTTTTTCCAATATATTGATTTGGTCGACTAAATCTTACTGTCAAATTTCCTACGAACATCGGCAAATGAGGTTTTGACAAGTTATGACCGTTTTTACTAAGTTTTGATTGTTGTCGATGTTGTGGCTATATGGAATTAAACGTTTGCCAATGGAGGAATCCGGACAAACTTACAGTTACTCTGGACAGACTCAGGAGGTTTTGAATGCGGCTGGGACCAAATCGTGTGTGGCGCATAGTGTCTCTTGTGGGTTGTTTCCATCAAGACTTCATTGTTGGTGTGAAGCGAGCGAGCGACGCATCCATGGTTGCTTTTGTACATCCACAAGCAACTCTCACTTTGTAAGACTCTTGTATCATGCTACTCCAATGCTGGTTCTTGGATTGTTGTTCCGACCACTAAGGTATAGCGGAAGAACTGGTAGCTTCAGCGAGTCTTGTAATAGGGGCAACAGAAAATTGTTTCAACCGTATTTATACAGTTAGCACAGACGTCTCCGAAAGGTTGAACTAGAATAATTGCGAGCGAGGGAGTCTATATTCTGACCAACAAGGACGTGCCTTCTTTTTGTCCTTAGCCCAGTCGACGTGAGTGGCTCAAGTGGCTCGCCCCGGACAAAGACAGAAGAAGGAATACACTTCTTGTTCAGCACATTCGAGAGCCAGTCTTTAGTACATAATAGCTATTTCCTAATATCTGCCTTTCCCAATTTCGACTATACTGGGCTGTAGCTTACGATTGAACGTATTAGATGCCAGGATTTCCGTTGTTTTTTGGAACAGTTAACTGACCTATTGACGTTTCTGTTGAGGATCTTGTGACATTGTCCTGTCCGACCATTGCGGTAAACCGAATGGCACAGTACCTGGATAAAAGTAGGAACCTCTCATGACGGTCCGTTGTCATTTGAAAGCAGTCATACTAACGGGGAAAATCCACAATATTCGAAAATTTCAAAAATGGACATGTCGAACAGTACGCAGGTATAAGCAAAAGAGTGTTAATACAAAAGGAGCTTGAATGAACAATATCAGTCGTTTTAAACCCAACATCGAAGACTATTTGGTTTATATCAGCAGTAGAAATAATTTAGGACTCTGAGCGACCTAGAGAAATTTGTACCAAGCATGAAAACCGAAGGACGTTGGCTCAAGCGATCAAACACGCCGATGGTTATTTCTCATTTTACGCCGTATCAATAACTTCTAACATACAAAGGTACTGCCAATGTTCAAACTCCCAAAACGTTGTGAACCGTCTGGAGGAGGTCGTTTTAATGAATCAAAAATTATCCATGTTGATTACCTCTAACAAGCGAAATCTTCCTAGGACCAAACAAAAAATGTTCCATAGGGAGCACTTACAATCCAACATGAACTACATTTAGTTGTTTTCCAAACTTAGTCGCATTTTCGGCAGCAGTCAATTTACCATGTTCCATGCTCGTCTATTCTGATAAACGTTTGCGGAGCCAGAAGAGCAAAGCAAAGTTGACCTACTATAAAGTGTTTGATCTGTGCATACTGACCGCATGAACAGCATTAGCTAGGTCGGTTCACTACAAATGCACTGTATGAATAACCGAGGCTTGTTCAACTGGACGAGCAAAAACCACAAGTTCTCATCTTGTCTCCGGTTTGGTGGTTGACTGAATTGGTGGGTTGAGAACGACGTGGTCGTTTTGTATTAACCTGCAGTGATTTTGTGCTGAAATAATTCCGTCCTGGTCCTGCAAATACGTATGCCGGCCGAGAAACCACTTGGCTCTGTGTGTGATGTGACTATTAGCTTGACAACTTTTAGCGGAAAGTGCAGTCCCTATCGGACGCCTTTAATGCACGTATGCATGTTGTATGTATGCATGTTGTTATGCGACGGAGGAACTTTGCTTCAGTTGGTGAAGATTGCATTCCTCACCTGGTTCCAATAGTGGTAATTTTAAAAACGAGTAGACATTCTTATGACTACCGGTCAGTGAAATACGTGAGCTGAGTGATTTCTTCATTAAAAAGCATAATCTTCGCCATATGTAGGAAGTACTTGTGACCCTTAGGCGGGTATCCAGTTATTACAACACCAGCGTGATCTGTGTCCTAATCAAAGCACGTTGATTCGAATGGTGAAAGTATATCATGTATGGGGCACCGGCAACAGACTCTCGGGTTAGTCAGACAGTGGATGATCTTTAATACACCACTCAACCACAAGTAACTTCGATGGACGGGAGATTCGTTTGAGGTCAAATTGAAACCTTTGCTTGTTTTGAGCCAAATGGCTAAAATCTTGCCTACGGCTAGGCTGATTTGCACTGAAATGCAAAACGTGTGAGTGGAACAGTAACTAATACCCGTTTGCATGTGCTTCATAACATTTCTGAATGCAGTCATAACTATCCGCTCTAACTGTACCAAGTCCTCTTTCCAATTACCTAATTTTCAAAACCTTCACCGAAACTTCACCCACTTGCAAAAGTGCACAGTCAAGGAACACTGCGGGGCGTGGATTCGAATGATTGACATTTGCAGAGAAAAATTTAACGCACGCAAAATGTCAATCTTTGAGGGAAGCAGTCACGTTCCTTCAGCATCGTGGGAGCAGATTCACAAAGCATTGAGAACATGGTAGGTTTTGGTTCATTATCTGATTACTCAAGCATCACGCTAGCAGTCCGTAATGTTGTTCACTGCCAATAAATTTGTATGGCATAAACTTGATTGTTATTTCCCGTTGTCCATTATTGGGTACTGAGTTTGGTCAGTAGCATTTTGTCGCGTAGATACTTATTCGGCAAACACATTCTAGCGAGTGATATGCTTTGTTACTGGATTGGTAAGCTGATTATTCTTCCTCGTCTCTAGGAAACAAATGTTTTTTTTGCTTTTCCACAATATTTCCAGTGGTATTTCTGAAAGCTTGATTTTTTGTCAGCCTATGTTCTAATAATAATAAAACCGTTCGCGAGAACAACAACCATTTAGGTGGCCTTGTTTTTGCTCTACTTGTTTGTTTCCACTCCCACAGTGCTAAATTTTAGACATCTTTTCCTGATTTACGTTGCTGTTCCGCGAGAACAAACTTTGAATTCAGCCTCTTTAAGTGGGCGGAAGTGACGTTCCCGGTTCTCTTTGTTGTTGCTGCATGGTACCAAGAGCCTCATAGCACATCTTATTAACCATACATTTGTAATCCTTGACGCTTCACGTATCTAGGACCAAGTGCATTATGATATTTTTCTAATGCACGGAATAGCACCTCTCAATTTGTCCAGTTAGACCAGTTATTGGCGAAGTCCTTCAGTCGAACTAGGAATACTTCGCCCTAATTCTTCTGCACGGTCCGCGTTGGCTCCTTCTTGTCTGGTTATTCCGCTCATCCCCAGATAGTAAAAGACACGGTTTTTGGCTGCCCTCTCCAGTCAGTTGAGTTATTGTGTTTCTAATTTGAAGTCATTTATTGTTGGAAATTTTTGTGTTGGGAATGCTTTAAGAATCCACCACATTGATAGGGCTTAGTGAACGCTTCTTCCTACTTAAAAGTCTCTAGTTTGGATCATGGTTGGCAGCATCTGCAGTTCAATCTGGAACTATCGCAATCACAGCTAACTGGATGTTGTATCCAAATTTGCCACATAATATTTCCTATTTTTTCTTACTTCACTTCCATCCAGTAATCTTAAGGGAGTATTGCAAACTAATTGTGTTTTCTAGTTTTAACCTACCTAGCCTTCCGATCCTTTGAGTTTCAAGAAAATGCTTTCCTTTGCGAGACAAACTTTCGGACTGGAGCGAAACCATACAAGTTCCCGATAATTACCGTGAACGGTTGAAATGCTTCCCTACTTTAGTTAGTTTCTTTTAAGACTGGGATAAGCAACTTACCAACTCTGGTCGAAATCAGTTTGTGAATGAAATTTATGCATGCTGTTACATTTATACACGGAAAATTTCAAGAATCCTTACTCGTAGAAGACTGTTGACCTATTTCTATCGCGAACTTGTACGCAATCAGTCTGTCGTTTAATATAAAAACTGATGCCCAAAAAACGGAAAAATACTAAGCACAACTGAGGTCCAGTTTGACCCATTGGCCGCTGTTCAAACAAATGCATTTGTTGTTGCCAGTCAGCCTGAGCATTGCATCTCGGTTCACCAAGCAGGTAATGAGAGAACTGATCTTAGGTTGCTTATCTGCCCAGCAACACATTAGTAGGAGAGAAGCAAGCAACAGGAAAGCTATTGATCTGCGTTTGACATTCTAACAAAGTGGTATCAGGAAATCCTGAGGACGTTGGTAGGTACAGTATGATCTGTTCACACCTATTTCTGTCAGACATGTTTTGGACGCGTTGAATCTGCAGTATTTCGCTTTGCGCTGGACTGTGACAAATCGACTGTGTCCGACCGGGCAGGGATACTGAAGGTAGATTAACTGTTTATCAGCGGAACGAAATCCGCTTATGCGATTTTTTATGAAACAAACGCAGGTTTGGAATAGATTGTGTATATACCGGAGAAGCACAACAATTGTTATCACTATCTTATTCGGCTTGTCCTATCTTTACTGAAATGAATGCCCTTGCATGTTGTAATAACGATTACGGATTAGTGTTCTTGAGAATTAAGTGTTGATTATAACAATAATGACGCGGATTTACGCTACGTTTCGATTGTTTAGTGAGGATCTATTTCTGAGTTATTAGTACGTAACACTGAGGCGAATTATGGTGGATCGGATAGCGCAGCTGGTTTGTTCAATGAGAGAGAGGAGAGTTGTTTGCACAGTTGTCGTCACCAATCGAGGTGAGATTATCACTGTGTATTTGGAAATAGTAGCGTGGCAGTGCGCTGCTGACTGTGCACTGATTGATGAATTGCGCCTGATAATATAAGGGATGCTGGCCCACAATGACTTCTAAATGGGACCGAGCAGTTCTATTGACTGACTTGTTAGCTGACGTCCGCATTGATCATGGTGGGAGACGCTCTGCAATGTCTGGTGAATTGACATATGTATATGGCGATTATGGAGACACCAGGTGCGAAACGATCCACTGGACTGAACCATGCCTGAAGAAATTGCGGACAGAACTACTGTGACATGTCCTATATATTGGCAGATTTTTAAGCACAGCAGTATCTTCAAGTGGTTCACGTTTTATAGTGGATCCAAATGCAAGATCGTCCAGAACGTACGAGAGTTAACCCGTTAAAAGACCGTAAAACGTTAAACAAACTAAACGTGCATTACCACTCTAAGGATCAGATTTAAAAATTCCGTGTTGGTTGTGTTTTTCAGCTCAACTTAAGCAGTGAAAACAGAACAAAATACCCGGAGGGCTATGTCATTTTGTACAGTCTCACCCACCGAGTAGAACCAAAGGAATGTAAACTAATCAATTATGTCTTCCAATGAAATTTTTAATTGAGATTTACGAAACACTTGCCGAAGTACAAAACCATGTTAGCTTTGGGGACGTGCTCATATATTTGTCAGCCTATAAAAGTGGCTTCATTCGGCTGGTCAGGAAAACTTCGAGGAATTCCAATTTTCGAATATCGTACCAACTGAAACATGAGATGTCCTGTGTGCAGTACATTCAGTTGAAGAACAGCATAAAAAACGAGAGATTCACTTGAGTCTCCCGTGAAAACCAAATTGATTTGCAAATGAGTGTATTTCTCGCACTCAGTCCAATTTGGGTTCAAGAAGAACATAAGGTTGACGGAAACTCGCGAACTGCGCCTACCTGATGGACCCCAAGAAGAGCGAAACCCTTTGTGAGCTGTCGAAGAGTTTTCAGCAACCTTATGAGTAGTTTTCATGAAAATTCCTATTCTTGTTATGATTTCACCTGCCATCGACCTGGAGTTTTGAGTGGATAATATCCTTATACCTGGTTAAAGGCAAATATTTTGACAGAAGAAGTTCACATATTATCGAAAATAATTTGCCAAATTTTAGTTTTTGCGGCATGGACTATTGAATCCCCCTATTTAGCAAGTTATCAGTGCTTCAGGACAACTGCCGATTTCATCGTAAGTTCAGTCGAGTGTTTAAATAGACTGGCTAGGAGATGAATACGAAATTAGCGTCTGAGCAGCAGCAGGAAGACTGTGCTCTTTTCCTGGTCATCTATGGGTTTCACAGCACAACGCTTTCGTTTCCGAGTCCCACCTAATATTTTTTCAACACAACAAACGCACCATTGTTGCTATAGTTTCTGAGGACCAAGGTTGTCAACGTGCCTTCAGATATTTGGCGGTAAAATCACCCGTGCAGTATTTCAGCTCTAGTGCGTATTAGAACAGTAGAATCTTCACATCCAGCATACTGAAATTCAAACCTTTCTACTCTTACAGAATAGTAGAATGTTAATGAACGACCGTGTTTAGTGATCTGAGAATATTATTCTTTTCTACTGTAGCCCGTACCAACTAGAGAATAATCCAAGAGCTTAATATCTCACGAGCCTGGGGTGAATTCCGACGATCGCTACTTAAGCGTAGGTTAGGCATTTTAATCAGACCTATTGCTTTCGTCCTATCGCAACGGGAAGGTTAAGTTAATAAAACACAAATTTCGATGTGCAGTTTACCTTTTTATTTCGTTACATTGATGACTGACCAGAAAGAAAGCTGTGGCAACCTATAATATTGATGAGAGAGTTGAAACTAGGAGTAGATATCCTAATTAATGTGAAGGCGTTGCAAGTGGTCAGATAGGCAGTGACGCACCAGGGTATGTTGGAGGTACCGACTCCAAACAAACCATCATTAACTGCATACTACTGTGTAAATTTGAGTAAGCGCTTTTAAAATAAAGCTAACAATTTTAATGGACTCGCCACAGCGCTTTGTTGAAATACGGGTCAACAAAGTGTATCATTATTGGGAGGAAATAACAGGAGACCATGATGAAGCTATGTGGCATGGAAAGTCTAATCTAAGTGATCTCTCTTGCCGTACGATTGCACACGGTACAAGACACATTTCAGGTAGTAATTTTAGCCCTCGGACTGTCGCTGCAGAGTCTCAGCTAAAAGAGTGGCCGATTATTAGTAAATGCGTAAGTCATGGTACACTGAATAGAAAGTGGTATTTCAACAACTTGCAGGCGAAATATTAACAGCGACACTATTGAGGTTAAGGAGATTAATCTTGTGTCGAAAACGCATTATATGAAATCCTACAGCTTGACGAAATTCTGTTCTATTGAGTGCGGCGAGAAGTGTCTTTGGCCGGACTGTTGATTTATTCAGACAGTCTGACGGTTTGTTAATACAGAGGCGTCTGAATAACCGGCTAGTTGGTGTTCTTTCGTTCAAATGCAAAAAACGAATAACCGAATGGTCAGTTAACTGAGCCATTTCTGCCTACATGTTAAGCCTCAATAAAGAAAAAACACCTCGATTGCTGATTTCCTGAGCCTTCAGGCAGGCTTGTAATGCATGTTTAATTCTGGTGAACCATTTGATTTCGTAGGTTTGGAAAACATTCAACAGCATGCTATCCTAGAGTGCAACAACCAAACCGGATGTAACCGAACGGATATAATCTAACTACTTTCTCAGTACGCAAAAATAGCTCCATTATACATGAACTACCTTATAAGGATAGTTACCTCCCGATCAACGTCCACCATGTCTTCGACCACAAGAAAGTGGAAGGTCACCATGTTCTGACTGTAACAGTCCGAGTGGAAACAGGAGAACCAGTGCAGTTACGTTACCGTGTTTCATTTAAGGACAGGTGGATTCTTCATCTGATGCTAATGTCTTGTGTGCTCATACGCCGAGTTGTCTAGCTATCATAAAGGTAAGAATTTGTGTGTAAGAGCTAGTTAAGATTTCGGTACACTGCTTTTGTTTGATCAAAAGCGCGTATGCTCTACTAATGCTGCCTCCGGTCATTCAAGAAGTCACCGAAGTCTAGTACTAGTCGGTGAGATCGTCAAATTTAGTATATCTCTTTTAACCGAATTTGCAGCTTAATGGCTTCCTAGGAGTTCAGGTACATCGATTTTGGGAAATCCCTTCTGAAAGGTCAGAGAGCACTATACAGCTGCTTCAGCCTTTTTGGAAATCACCAACATCTCGAGAAATTCAGTTGTTTTTGAACCCGTTACCTTTCAGTCAGTGGTTGAGAACTTAACCTTTCCACAACCAGCGGCTGAATAACAGTACGATTAGCTGTCATCATGACCTTTGGGTATGAATAGTAACGCCCTTATGTTGGAGGCAGAATATTCAAGTGTTCTGCTGACGAATCGAGGGCCACTTCCAGAAGAACCGAATTGGGATCTTCCAAATTATTCACCTCCTCAGGAATGTGCGGGAAATCTCAGCGAACAATTAAGTAAACTATTCTCAAGGACACTGAGTGTTGGGTAAAAGAACAGTGTATCATCCGTGTTTATCGTCGTTTGCTGTTATGCGCATTCGGCTTCAGTTGTTGTATGACTACCGGTGTTCACAGATTACTCCTTGGAGCACATTCTGAGCCTCGTATTCCTCAAAAAATCAATAATTTTGTAGGCTACAAAAGTCTATTTGTAAAGCACTACTCATAAGGTTGCTGAAAGTTCTTCGACAGCCCACGACCGGCTTTGCCCTTCTTGGGGTCATCATTGAGGCGCAGTCCTCGAGTTTCCGTCAATCTTATGTTCTACTTGAAACCAAATTGCACGAAATTAACGAAATACAATCATTTGCAAACAAATTTGGTTTTTCGAGAGACTCACCTGGAACCTAGCTGAATCTCTCGTTTATGGTGTTTCCAGGCAACTGAATGTGCTGTACCAGGCCGCCTATCGCAAAACCAAATTTGTTTGCAAATGAGTGTATTTCGCTGCAAGGGTCTAGTTTTTTAAGGGAATGATTTACCGTCCCTGTCGCACCACTTTCAGGGGCAACTGATATTCATTTGTTGTTACAGTCACCCAGCAAAGCGACTGTACGGCAGTGAGGCCTCAATGTCAGCACTGATGTTGCTGTCTTTGATGATGATGACGATGTTGTTGTTTCCGGTGCGCTGTTTTAAACATGTGAGTGAAACTGAACTGTAAATAGGAAAGAAATTCCAATAAGCAAGAAACAAGCGGACTGGCTCGGATTCGCATGCTGATTTAGGCAGCACCACTAACGCACCTCATATAATCCATATAATGCATCACTATCTGGGCCTCCTTCAACGAAGGCTAAAGGGTACAAATTAAGGCATAACACTGAGAACTAGGCCCATGATAAACAGAATATTTGTGGACAACAAAGGTTCATGAAGTTTACTCGAGAGAACTGAGTGATACTTAATAATGAATGCATTTAACGTCTTTGACTTTGAAAAATCGTCAAATGAGTTCAACTTCCCCTGATTGACTGAGAGAAGTAATGGGACAAATCAACCACCGAACCGGATTCGCATATTGTCTTTCCTGCAATTTTTTGTTACATCCTCAGAAAAAAGGATTTTCGACCTTTCTTTGTTAAGTTTGTTTTTCGCTAAATTCTCCACCACTTGTAAGGCAAGAGTTCTCGCGAACCGGCTGTTTACGTGATGCACATGGTCTCAACAACCGGTCCCGTGGAAACAGGTTAAACGGCACTGTGAAATCTTAGCTGACTTGGCCAAGGGAAATTTGTTCCCCCAAACGCAGCATAGACGTAGGTCTAGTTTAAAGCAACCAATTAACGGAAAACTCTTGAAGAGACGAAAAACCACGTGCCCATTTGTGCGCACAGAAATACTGCCCTCTGAAGATAAATTAGTTGCGGTTATTTCTATATCATTTTTAATAGAGAAGAGTGTGCAGCTGTGTGTGAAGCTGTCTCACCCTGAAAATGGTCTTCATAAGTTGTCTACCACCTACTTCTCTAGGAATATTACCATATCCGTAAAATGGTTCAAGGGTGTCTTTGCTTGGGAAATAGGGAAAAATGTGCATAGTTTTTAGAACGTTGGATGTTTTAATGGTCTAAAATAGAATGACCTAGAAAGGACGGCAGAAAAATGATGTTAGCAACATTGTACCATAAAATTCGGGATTTATTATTGAATTGATTTTTTCAACACAGCCGTTTCCTTTTGCTTCCCTCTGTCACTCAAATAGACTCCATTGATTTCCCAACATGCAATTTTCCTGTCATTCTACAGTGATATCACATGTTGTTTCGTGTATCGAAAGTGTGGTTTGATGAGAGTTATTTCCATATGGTATTTTACTAATCCGAAGACGTTGATTTACTCTTTCGATGGAGCTTTCATTCTGCAGAGCAACCCTCTCTCTGTTTTCCTGTCGTAAGAAGATACTAAAGTCCTCGGGAAACAACATTCCGTAGACGAATTCGACCTATGTTGAACAACTGAGAGACAACATCCACCTGTCCATTTGCGTCGGAAATTTTGGCACACGAGTCATTGAAGCATGTGAAGCAGCGGCAACGAACAACGATTTCATGGGGAACTGAAAATAGATGTTTTGGTTCCGAACCTTTTTGAAGATTAATAGGAAATGAAGTGCTGAGGATTCCCACTAGGTATTCAGTATAGATTAAACCCCAAAGAAACCTAAAAAATCCTTACCACTTTCAAGCCTGTTCGACTAAATTTTGCGCAACTCCATAAATTTCCGACTGGTATAGAGGACGGTGTAAATATGTATCAAATTTCGCGCTAAAATATATTGCTTAGATATGGTTGTGATTGGATTACCATGAGCACGAGATAGAAATGTCTCAGTTGTCGCTTTTCATCAGTGAACCAATCAGTTATAAGTGAAAAGAAGTTTCCTACTGACAGAGTTGAATGCCAGTTCCTGGTTTCACCAGTCCAACTTCTAACTTAAATGGTTTTGTCTACAAAGTTGCTGTGCAAACTCAGGTTGCTTACTTAAGAAAGATGTTTAGAGGTATGGAATACGCACCATTTACTCACTTACAGGGAAAGCCCCGCAGGGCGTAGGACGGATTTCACTGAGGGGTCATTCTGATTGTCTACTTTATGGTATCATAAGAAGGATTGATGAAATCAAGATTTTCATGCTGTTTTACCAGGTTGCAAGCAGGTTATGTGCTCACGAGTTCATAAATTTTTGTCGCCCTCAGCAAAGAAAACCATCAGTAAGTGAGATTCATAACTTTCCTTACTTCACATAATTTCTTGATTATGTTCAAATAGCTATCAAAACAACAAACGCATTTGGAGATTGTAATTTATGGCCCGAAAATATGGTTGGACTTAGCCTTTAACTCATGTGACGTGATAAGAAATCGTATCATATTTCAACCTCCTACTATACTGAAATGAAATGCACTGGGGACAAAAAACAATAGAAATGATGATGTTTTTCGATTATGGAGAGAGCGAATTAGGTAAGGTGATTGGGACAGTAGATACAACAAAGAGCACCATGGTGCAGAGTCCAATGACTCTATTTTGCTTCAATAGTACTGGGCATATGTATCAAGCAAGACAGGACTGCAGTCCCGTTAACCGGAAGCTAAGACGATAAGACCATTTCATCCACCAAACCACATTTGCTGCATAGAATTTCGACCCCTTTAAGCTCGTGCGTTGGAAGAAAATTGTCTCTTACAGGCAAGGGGTGGTTTTGATTCTTTGGGTCCTTTAGTCAGTTGTCCCTTGAGAAGGCTGATTTGATACACATAGTTCACATGCCATCCCACTCCAGCTGAATTTCGACAGCCTACTATTGCCCGCGAATGAGTACTTTCAGTTTTGGGTATTCTGATACAAAAAGAAAGGGCAATGAGGTCCAAAATCTAAACTTCTCAGTACATAACAAGAAGAAAGTGTCAATGATAAGTGTACCGAGATACAAGCGTAATATAATAATCATAAGGTTGCTGAAAATTCTTCGACGGTCCACGACCGGTTTCGCCCTTCTTGGAGCTCATCAGGTAGGCGCAGTCCCCGAGTTTCCGTCAATCTTATGTTCTACTTGAGACCAAATTGCATGAAATCAGCGAGCTACGCTCATTTGCAAACAAATTTGGTTTTTCGAGAGACCAGCCTGAAAGCCAGCTGAATCTCTCGTTTATGATGTTCCAGGTGAGTCTCTCGAAAACCAAAAATTGTTTGCAAATGAGTGTTTGTATCGAGATATCTTCGTACATTAGCTCAGCGTCTACGATAAATCGGTTAATTAGTGTCCATAAATTTCCAAATGCCGCATTGTAGAAAGCGGCTTATTCAGTCGCCGTTAAAAAGTAGAAAATTGCGAGTCATTTTCAGAATCACCCTGAGATAGTGGGTTTATGCATCTAGATACTTTCATGTATATCATGGTCCTTTCATTAGGGATTACTTGGGAGACCTGGTTAAGCTGACCCATTCTCAAGGGGAGACCGTTTTTTGAGGATTATGAAATCCCAGTGGTATCTAGTTACTAGAGTAACTTTCAGTCATATTTGTTTTCAACAACAGCTTCCGTTCCAGTGGACTTATTACAGTGTTCTCTTTTTATTCGAACCCTCTAAAATGTAAAACCTTCAGAAAGAAAAGTGAAAATCGGACAAAAATGGAATTCGGGCATTCCCTATTTACTGAGAATCCAATTAATTGAAGCAGGTTCTGTGATCTTAGATCAGATTGCTGTCCTGTGATATTCACTACCACCTCTTCCTCGGAGGCATTTTGTTGTCTGTCATGAAATATGACTATCGCCTAAAGAATATCTCGTTAGCGTCCGAAACGGACATAATGGTCCGCAGCGGTTAATCCACTGGGTGCTTGCGTGTAAGAGGTAAACCACTGGCGGTTTGCGCGGAGCTGAGTATGGTGTTACATGGGAGACGCTGCTGTTGTAAACCCGAAGTAATGCTACCAGAATTCTAACACGAAAGGATTTTTTAACAGCTACAAGCTAGCCTAGACGTGTTGATCTAACAAGAACACCCCCATGCTGACTACTTTTGCACCGAAGCGTATGCATCATCGTTCGATTCTTTTACGTTTTATTGCCCCCTAAATGTGCCAATTTAACACTGCTTCTGAGGATGTCTACGGTAATCTACGGCTTTCATATGGAAATTGACAGCCAAATATCAAACTAATAATTTAATGACTACTGATGTTCACATCCTGTGGCATTGCACTGGAGTCAAGGAAAGGTTGACTGGAAACAGGAGAATCCTTATCAAGGTGAGCATGCTGTTGCCTCGACGGTGGCTTATAATGAGTATGCTGGTGACGTTGGGGGCCGATCCCGTCCAGGACTATGCCTCAGCAAGAAGTAAAATCCATGGTTTCAGTCATCATTATAAGGACCTTTCCATTAAAACGCTGGTGTTCGAAAATTACGACGCGCATTTTGTCTGTGCTTGAGCCTGTTCTTTAGTAGCAGTAGCAGTTCTTCATAAGTTTGTTTAAGATATCATGGGGACTTTTTCAAAATCGGACCATATTTTAGCGATTATAAGTGCCGTCGTCCCACACACCGTAAGTGAACCTCATGCGTAAACTTTCAAGGCTCTCAATTCCAGATTACCTGTTACTTTCCCCCATTTATGTTTGGCAGAGCGATTTGGATGATGATATCACTGATGAAAAGCATGTGGTCAGTTCGAAAGGGAGCGATGATGGTAGCTAACTGCTTTTTGAACTGTTCCCATTCTGTTTCCAATAATGCTCTGTAGAAGCGTATATTCTGACAAAAGTGACAAAACCTCCACCCTATAGTCGGAGCCGAAAAGTTAATACACCCCCGGTGATGTAGCACAATGCACCAGCTTCATCCTCATGTGAGCACTCAGTTTGCAAATTCTGCTACGGTAGATTCTCTTGTTATGTTCCATGTCGATAGAACATGCGACCAGTTTCCACCATTTTAAGTTAATCGGCCGAACACATTTCTATGAAGCCAGTTGAGTCAAATGGTGCAGACTGGGTAGCATTCTGGGTGGACTGAGTTCAGCAAATCCAGACAGGCCAAGCACCCTGTTTGGTTTTGATGTGCCGGTTACTTTCGACAATTTACAACACGAAGCAATCGGGCCTCCGAACCAGTTGCAATCTGTATACAGGGGAGACTCGTGGGGCTAACATGTGAGGAATGAAACAAGTGCTGCAAACCGAAACCTGGCTTGGTAGCCGACCATCGAGTTCACGTCCATGAAAGTGTTGGCACGAACGTGGCACGAACTGGCTTGCGCTGCTTGTTACCGCCTTTTTCTGATGAAGAGCAGCCTAAGTCAACACTACCCGCACAAACACTCAACAGACATAATGTAGTAAGCTTGACCGAGTGAAAGATTCCGGTGTCTGCTGGTCTCAGAAAGAGTCACCCTTGCGCCTGGTTAACAATCTACGTCCGTCTTGAGATACGTAGACTGCGCTGTTCATTAGGTTGGAGTAATATTTTCTTGGCCGATCAGCTCTCAGCAGCAAAGCCAGGCTACGTGTGCTTAAATGGCGAGCACAGATGGACGAATTATCAACTGATAGCCCCAACAAAACCATCCGTCAAACAGCGGCCTATTCGTCAGAAGCTGATGATTTAAACCAAGCGTGCACTACGCTATGTCACTCTTGGAATCCCATACTGACAGTTCGTTTTCTAGTGTTGACCCTCTGGCATTTACCCGAGGGTTTCAGAGTGGCATCATGACACCGGAGCAAGTCCTGTCTCTACTGGACCTCGACGCCTCCAAGACATTTCAACACACCTAATCCTGTCTATCGATGCCGTCGTTAGCTAGCGCATCACGTGCCGGTCAACCTAAAGTAGATCCGCCGAACCAACTACTCCGCCATCTAGACCCTATACCACCAAAGACGGAAAGATGGAGCGTCTGCTTTGCTCGATGGGTTGTGGGAGAATCTATAGAAGGGTAACTGCGGCCTACCTCTGAATGCCGAGCATTATTAGAAACAGGTTTTGTCGACTCCAATACACATGATTAGCCGACCAAGACGCGCGGTGCTACCATCCGACTGGAGTTTACTCGAGCCAATAACAGGTTAGTAAGTCGACTGTGCGTTCCGTTCAATGGGAAATTCGTCCTAAAGAATGGGCAAGCTCACGCCTAGGATACATTGTCGGTTCAATGCCAACGCTCTCGCTGGGTATTTCAACTCACTCTCATTATCTGGAGGTTGTCCGCCACATCTGTGTCGTGTTCGTAATACCTTTGCTCCGAAGATCCAAAATCCGGATTAGCTGAGACCTTCTGTGTCATCCATTCTTGTTCGATGCTTTCTTAAGGTGCTGCCGATTGTTGGAGCCGTAGAATGCAACTGCTGTCACTCGAATTTGCATTTATATATCGAGACGGTTGTTTACATGTTGCTTCGCTGTTACACGCTCTGCTTCTCCACTCTGCTGCTAAGTTCAACTTGGAGTCTGTCGATTTCCCGAAAGCGTTTGATTCGGTTTTGCATAATGAAATTGTCAAATCTGTCAAGGCTTTTGTAGCATCGACAAACCTGTTTTGATAGATCACACAGCCCTATGAGAATGCTGTAGTAGTTCTCCCAATTCCGGGGTTTACCGCCACAAAGGTGTGAGGCAGGGCGATCCACTCTCCTCAATATTTTTCATCTTGCCAATGGATGAGATTCTTGAACTGCTAATGTATTAACTGGGACAGGAAGTTCCACGACACATTGGTGGATGGTTTTGCCTTCGCTAACGATTGAGTCATGTGTACAGAAATTCAGACTCACCTAAAAGAGAGGCTTGAGGCTGCTGCGACCCAACCGGAATAGCTGGTATGATTTATGGGAAGAGTAAACATTTGGCGACTGTGGTCTCAGTCGAACCTTTTTGATTCACCGAGGAACTCGTCATTCGTGTTGATCCATCGGACACACTGACATATTTGGGCATCCATTCTTCCTCCAAGTGGAAAGGAAATTGCAACCACCGACAGCTGCTCAGAATTCTTGATGAGGTGACGCGAGCTCCGTTGAAGATGCTCCAAAGAACGGAGATCTCAGGGAACTACCTGATACCGAAGCTAACATATTCGCTTGTGCTCAGCCAAGTCCACCGAAATGCTCTCGAAATATTGGACATGAGGCCACCAATTCACGGCTGGCTGCGCTTACAGAAGGACATTCCGATCAGCTACGTTCATACCGGTAAACACCCGGAAGGATCTGATATTTTAAGTCTGAGTCCATCCATCCCGCTGCAGCGGAGAGTGCGTATGAAAAAGCTTCTCTCTACCCAGTGCCGAGCACTACGCAGTGGGATCGATAATCCTACATACAGTAGGGTTGCTTGGGATCTGGGCCTTGCGATCCAAGTCCAAGGTGCATGCGTAAACACCAAGAAGGAGCAATCATTTCAGTCCCACGTGCAATCGATCGTAATGCCGATATTTTGGTCCTCCAACCGATGATCACTTCTTATCGAGGGATCTGCTTTCTTCAATCCGCCAAGGTTGTTGCTGAATAGGGACTTCGTAAAGTCACAGTCAGTGGTTTGCTAGTTCTCACCATTTCGGGCTCTCTACGTACTTAAAACACTTTTATGCATGGTACACGGCCCTAAACGCTCATTCTTGCTACTGACTTTCACATCTGACCCAGTATGGCGGACTCTCTGTGCCTGATGTGCGAGTTTTGACTTTGCTAGCGCCTACTGCATTTAGCATTATTTGTCATCTCTTCAGTTGCTGGTCTTTACACGCGTACTTCCATTCCATACATACTCACATACCTTAGGATTCATCTTCTTTGACTGGAACTGTTTCATCGCACACCTTCGAATGAAACGTTTCCTTCATTTTATCTAATATTCTTCTGCAAACCCTTCCACGTCTATCTACGTTTGTGACCATGTTATTTAAGAATAAACGCCAACATGTAGAAATCATATTTGCCTGTGGAAAGTTTCTTAATTGTCCAACACTCCCGTGGCAACAAACGGTGTCCAGTCATGCCCAAAACACCATTGTAATACGATTTCCCATGACTCTGGATTTCCCTACCATTCGTCGGATGGGTGCTCATCGCTTTTTATGACCACTCTGGCCCTTCAAAAACCACGGCCTTACTCGTAGTGCCCACAGAATGCGTGCGGCATTAAAGTGCATTTACCATAGCAAGGTGAAAGATTTTGACCAGGATAAGTCATATAATTTCAAAGGCGTATTTAATGGTACACAAGAGTAAATGCACTGGTTAGTTGTCGTACCCTTTGTGTTTGAGTATAACCGAACAGAACGAGGACTGGCTTCCACCCTATAATAGTGCATGCTGCCCGACAGTACAGCCGACAGACTGAACTAGATGTAATCCGTGCAACCTAGAGTTACCTTGGCGTTTTTAAACGTTTGGATTGTCAAGTCATTGAAGATGCATTGGCTAGAGAGTTGGGCTTTCACTAGTTGTTACTCTGCAAATAGAACTGTTGGCTCGGAATACATTACTCATAGGTTTACTGAAGAATCTTCGATAGCCCAGGACAGGTTTCGTCCTGCCTGAGGCTGTTGCTGCTCTGTTTGTAATGAAATTAATTTAATAATCAGAAGGTGACAAGTATTAACAAAGCGTACGTTTTCTTAAATTGATGATGATTAAGGTGACATGATATTAAGGTGCACCTTAATAAAATAAATACAATGTCAAAACGAAATAGTCCAGAAAGGCGTCTTATCCTTTTGAGCACACGCTATAATTATTCCTCACTACTGTCCGGACGCAGGTATGGTGTCTTCTCTATAGATTTTGGCTGCCACACATCATTCCCGGTTTGTTTGCGTTCTGCGCGCGGGGACCACATCGTTTGAGCATGACTGGCAAGAGCTCCTGAGTGAAAGTCTGGACACCGTACTTGCTTCCCTTGCAAACTAACTGCTGAAGGTGTTCCGTAATTGTCCATGGACCTGTGGAGTTCGGTTGTCTTACTGCCCAGTGAGCGTGTGTGTGTGTGTGTGTGTGCTGGGCTGATCCACACGCTTATTTATTGTGTGCTATGTGAAGAGAGTGGTCACCGGTCCTGTTTGAAAGTTGCACAAACTTGACCTTGCACGTGACCTGATGTGATTGAAGGTCGTAAGCATGGCACGTGATGAAGTTGGTAGCCGCGTATGGGATGGGCAAATGTAGTGTACTCACGGTTGCAAACGGGACAGGATTTTGCCTCGTGATTTGCGTGCCCCTGGAACAAATCAGAAGCATGATCTAGTTACTGCAGATGTACTAAACAACTTAAGGTAAGTTGGTTGAGGGAACTGGAGTGACTGATTCAGAACAGAACACCTTAAACCAGCCATTTATCTGGATTCCGTTAGTCTTAAGTCAAAACCAAATTGGTGTACAAAAGAGTACAGTTCGCGAGAATTGTTAGCCACTAAATTTTTACAAACAAGCGAGATGCGTCAACGCCCAGATTCTGTGGGAACGATGGAGCCTGCATGGTATCTTACAGATGTGACTAACTATTAGGAGCAGGACAGTCCCCCACATCTTCATGTGCGGAATGAGCCCTGAAGCTGTGCTATCACCTGCTTTGAATCTAAGGGTGGCCATTTCATTAGGTCATTTTGACTGTTGTTCTGGAAGGTTGGTGTAATCCGATAAATATGAGTCGCACACTCTCGTTGACGTGTGAAGCAACTTCGACTGACAGAGTCCTGACAACAGGCAGAATGGTTTACTGCGTCCATAGTTGTCTTCGTTCCGCATCGCGCATGTGAGATTGTTGCATATCACGTGAGAAAAGATCCAGTGACACGCCGACTTTTGAAACTAACTATTTTTATGACAGCAATTACCAAAGGATCAGTAGATAGCAACTGTTTTCGATTGAAATTATTTTCCGTTTCTTGGGGATAGCCATAATCAAAAGAATGTGGCGGCAGGCCATACAAACGACGTTGATAACAACTGGAATGAGAAATCGAAGGTCATGGGGCGCTGACAGGTAGATACTCGTTGGAGTGGAACCGAACTACAAACCCCGCTTTTTGAGAGGTTGGTTTACCGACTGGCTATCGAGGACGAAATATGTGTGATACTTTTTAAATTCGCCATACAACACAAATACACCTAGAACATGGGTTGAAAGCAATTTGTTACGCAAAAAGTATTGACGGACTGTTTTTTTCCACAAAAGTCTGTAGACTAAAGAAGCCGACGATTGGCAAACTGCTACGTTTAATTTACACTAAACCGAATTCTCCCTAGTATTGAATTCCACAAAATAGCTGTAAATAAAATGCAGCTGACGAGTGACCCGATTCGCCAGACAAATCTAATCAGCGAAAACGCATGACGATCAAAATTCCCAGTAAACGATTGCGGAAATTTTTTTGAGTGTTGACGAAGTGGAGTATCTCTTCAGAATGAAGTGGGTCATTGTTATCAGGCTGCCTATCTAAAATTGGCTGATGAGCAAAAACTGCGGTTATGAATTTTTAGTCAAAAATTGTTCAGAAAACCACCAAAATCTACTAAAGATGAGGAATGGCATTAGTGATTTGTCGAGTGACACTAGAAAATATGCGGTCACAACTGAAGACTCATGAAAACCAATGCCAACCTGAATTCCGGAATGCAACAGCTAATGAGGCAATCCACTGACTGAATGATTTATTCTTTTATCCCGTAAGTTTTGTCGGCTTCCTTCGTTCTTCTCATGATCTGCACGAGTATCTTCACTCACTTGAAATAGTTCAAAGACCCGTGCCTTCTGAAGAGACTTCAGAGGTATCTGAGGCAAAACGCGAAACCTGCGGAAGCCAGGACACAGCTGAAAATTTTGTTCGCTACCTTTGTTCTTCACACGAATTTCATGGTTATCTTCAACAGGTATTGTTTTCTCTCATTACAGCGAGCTTTTGCTCAAATTAGAGTCTTGTGGACTACGTATTAATGGATAAGGTCGGGATACCTTTTATCCAACTGGCGCTCCGAATATGTCAGTTGGTCTCTTCCTGCCAATCACAACCATTTTTAGATGAGCTTGGTTTTTAGGGAGGCTCAACCGAATCCAGCAGAATATTTTGTCTGTGGTGTTCTTCAACTGAAAATGCTGCACAAGAGCCGGCTCATGTTTCTTTGGTATGGTGTTCAACATATCGCAGTACTTCCTTCGTGGAACACCACTTATAAGGTTACTGAAAACTCATCGGCATCCAACGACCGTCTAAGCATTTCTTAGAGCTCATCCTTGGGTTACAGTCCCAGGGTCTCCGTCAACGCGATGTTCCATTTGAACCCAGGTTGCTGATTGCATGCGAATTGTTAGTTCTGGCGGTAGGCTCAAAAGAATTCAGCGGAATCTGTCGTTCACGTTGCATGTAGTGCGCTTAGTTGGTCTTAACGCGGTTTTCTAGGCGATGTGAGAATTTCTACACCAGAACTAGATGTGCAGCCTCATTCCAAGTACATCCTTTTGTGGCTGGCTGCAGCTTTGATGTAATCGACGACGTAATGCAGGAGATAAAACTTGTCTGACAGGAAGCGATTTTTCAATTTGATCTTATCACACTTAGGAGAACATATACCCATACCCACCTGCCTTTTTCATTAAAACAACGTCACATTGACGACGACGCCTCTAATCTGTAATAGCGAGTGGACCCGAATTCTTTTATTGACTGGAGGCCTCACTAAAAAGGTTCAGTTGATGTTTAAGAAACTCAGTCAAGACCAAGAATTGGCAATTCAGTAAAGTCCTGTCTAGGCATAGGGTTGTTACGTAGCTATCATTGCGTGTGAAATTGTTTGTACGGTAAGGAAAAATGAAAGCCCTTCGCTACGTTAACTACCATAGGGAGCCGGAATTTCATCACACGTGATAGTGATGCCCCAATCATTTCCTGCACAATGAGGAAACATGTGTATTTTTTCATGGAGAATATTAGACAGTGGGATTGGATATAATTTCTGGTATTTTCGTGGGAAAGGTCTCATGTAACCATCAAGATTAGGCACTAGTTGGAAAACGCATTGGTCAGTTGAGTACTCAGGTTCCTTGAAATGAACGATCCAAATGTCCAGTGCCACAAATCCCGTGCTGTTCTAACACTTTACAGTATTTTTGTAGCCGGGATTTTAAAATCTTCTCAATACTGTCATGTTTGTGAAGCGCACAATGTCACCAGTCACAGTGACCTTAAGCTTTGAACACGCAGGCATATCTTCCAAAAAATTTGTTTCCTGAAGGTTTCTCGGAAGTTTGAGGGGAAGATAAAGGAATAAACAAGTGCAAAAATGTCCGGCGTTTACTTAAGAAACCCGCCAAGTAATCCGTGACAATCCAATTTTTCGTGAAAATAGTATTAGCCTTGCACTCGTTCTTGTGGCACTGTGTCTTGGACTCTGACGGAGGATCTAGTTCATTGTAGATTAACGTTGGACTTTTTGAACGGACAAGCGCCCAAATAGTACCTGTTTCGATCTGCCCGGTGAATAGGGTTACTCAATGAGCCCTACTATATCTCCCAAAGTCTAATGCACCCTTTACAGGAACCAAAACATCCAAGAAAAAATAACCTCTCAACATCAACGCCCTTTCGGTGAATAGTTGCCAAGCCACCAGAAAAAATAACGAACACATAGGTAGTGTTAGGTTGCCCAAGCCGAGATAGGAATAGTCGAGAGACTGAGGCTGATTTTGAAACTAGTTCACGCCTTGACCACCGAGCTATCTCGAGCTGAAGTCAAATAAGTCCCACCAGAAACCTGCGTAATTGAAATTTTAGAATGATAAACCTGCTGCAAGCATATTTATTCACCATGGCGAAGAATAGATATGAACATAAGTAAAACTGTGCGTGAATGATAAGTGAGCTGGACTCACTTGTGTGCGCTGGT
This sequence comes from Clonorchis sinensis, assembly GCA_003604175.2. Classification (NCBI taxonomy): domain Eukaryota; kingdom Metazoa; phylum Platyhelminthes; class Trematoda; order Opisthorchiida; family Opisthorchiidae; genus Clonorchis; species Clonorchis sinensis. The sequence goes on from CM030370.1 coordinate 63,804,038, forward strand.
GAATATAACAATTACTTAGTTGAACAGCCAATCTATACATCCGCACATCTCAGGTGCTCCTCACTACGCCTGGTTGGAGACGCTGAAAGATATGGCTGCCAACTGATGTCAGTGGCGATCTTGTTGTCAGTTTCCATCCAGATTGTCTTAATGAGTATTTGAAGGTGTAGGCACCTCGAAATGATTGTAGTAAGCCAGCACTAAGTCCCTTCCCCGTCCACCTTCATTCTTTTCTTCAAATGAATCATGGTTGTACGGCTGCCAAGCATTAGTGCTGCACACTGATGATGCCTTCGATGATTATGATGATGATGACATCTCAGGTCATATTCAAGCCTACTCGGTTTAATAACTACTAGTGTAGCACTCATCACACAATTCATGTTTCAGTGCTTAGGTGACGTCCATTACAAATGTCATTTTGGTAGAAGGAAAAGTTAGACGCTTTTCTACTTGACAAGCTAATGCAGTGATTTTTAATGGAAACTGTATTACATACCCCAGATCTGGTTGTATTTATATGTAGCAATCCTACCCTTACAAAATGTGGTGTAATTAAGCCCGGATAGTCTTCATAACGTTATTATCGGTGGCATGTATAAACACAAAAAAGGGTTGCTGTTATCAGCGGTTCACTAGCAATCTAGCAGTTTTTTCAGATTTCTAGCTGTCCAGACCTCAAAGATCGTTGACGATTCGCATACTCAAGGACAAACAGTGAATTGTTACAGTGTTGATTTTACATAATAACATTAGCTTCTGGCGCTGTTTTCCCGATATGGACCTATCACTGTGACGGTCGTAAGGAGTATAGGGCTACTTCGTTCCTCATGAACTTTCACAAGCTACGGTATGAAGTCATATGATTGTTTAGCCGTTTTGTTCTAGGTGTTTATGGTTACCCAGAAACCGTGTGGATGGAATCTCATCGAAATAAAGTGTGAGCCAGCTAATTTTGCGGTTTGGTTTACAACTGTGGAGGTGCATTTATAGGACAGCTTCACAATTAATTTAGGATGCTACCATGTAGGTCTGACAGTAGCTGTTTTCATAAGTAGAAACTACTCGGATGAACGCCGAGTATTTCAGCTCTTGCATATGACTTTATCCGAAATATTGTGTAACCTGGTACTATATCCAGTTGCCACAAATGTTCAACTGACGCCTCCTCTGGGGATTTGTTCTGCTACCAGAAGAAAAGAATAGAGTGAGGGCAAACAAATGGAGGTGAGCAACAAGTAGCCTCTTTCTTTCAGAACAGCAATGTAGAAACAATACTCAGATACTCTGGCAAGGAAATGGAAGTTCAAACAAAATATCGGCTGCCTTCTAGTATCAGGCGGAGGTTAGTTATGACGTTTGTGGTGCAATGAGACTGATTATGGGGATAAGTTTGAGAGATTACAATGTACCGGGAAGAATACATATACATATATATATATATATAGACATACACACATTCGTACACACACATGTATATATATACCTATATTGCACATATATACATTGCTTGGTGCATTTATCAGCATTGTCACCCACTTCTGTTCAAATATGCAAACAACCAAATGGATACCATAAAACATACTTGTTTTTCGCGGAGGTTCTGGAGTTAGGATTTTATCCTTGTGATTTCCCCACATGACCTGTTTTAGTTCTATAATGATTTCCCTCGAGGGCCGTTTATTAGCGCGAACTCATAGATAACTTGGCGGTATTCCAGTCAGTGTTTCGCTAGGGTTACTGTCACACTGTATCGGATATGTCTTGATGGGGGGGGGGTGAGACACGCCTCGGCAAAGTTGTTTACTGTTACTAGTTCAGTATGCTGGTGACTCAACGGACCGATCCACTACTACACGATACGCTAATACATTTATGCACCAGTCAGTGTGGTCATTAAAGCTTCAGGGAACCTGAGCCCCTTCACCAATGTTTCGCCTGTTTCGCTTCATTGAAATGCGAGTGTTATCATATCTTCTTAGATCTGCATCCGAGTGGTGCTTCCGTTACAAAAACGAAAACTTATGAGAGTTTCCCTTCAGTGCAGTTTATCACTGCTTTCTGACCATTGACTACATACGGTTGGACGATTTCTTACTTGTGAATCTCTTGGGTTGGAACCTAGACAATATTGGTGCGTATGTATAGGGACCTGTAGGGAAAAACCACAATAAGGCACTAGGCTGCGTACATATATAGCTACCGGATAGGTAGATGAATAAATAAATAAATAAATGTATAAATAAAATTAGATAGATTAAATATGGGCATCGATGCCCTACCGTTAAACGCCACACGGCCTAAGTTGCTTCCACATTTTCCTGCCTAACTGGTTTGGACGTAATAGATGGTAGCCCACAGTGTTTGACAGAATCGCCCGTCGATGTATATGCCGATTACATGGACGATTATTCGGTTGTACCGTGTGATTGTCTGACAATCCTTTTGTCCGCTGCGGAAAACTGTCACGGCAAAATGGATATTTTGAAATCAATAGCAACATTCGAAACCTATCGTTTCGACGGGACGATCCTGCACGAAAGCTCAAAAGGTATCATGCAGTTGATGAACGAACAAACTGTGGTTTGTCTTGATCAAAGATTCATCATACTCAACACATTTTAAATTTAAGCAGGAAATATTTCGGACCATTCAAGGTACGTGTACTTAATTAGCACCATACAAAACATGGCTTCATATAGTGAGTGTGAGCATCAGATATGAACTCCGCAACCGGTTTCGATTTTACGGTGCCTGGCAGTCAAAATCTGTCACTGGTTTCCTTCGTCCAGTGGACGTATTGTAGGAACGACCAACCAACAACCCAGTACCGTTCAGAAAATTTTAAAATTTATCCACTCAAACTTCAGAGAGCTGCTATGTATTTGACCGTGGCTACTTATATTATTTCTCGTGAGTAATGTATTCTCCAACCCACAGTCTACTCGATTTTATTCTGCACCGGATAGGTTACGGGTACCTTTAGATGTGACTGTTTTGGACGCTGATCAAACTGTCTTATCCTGAAAGGCGCTGCCAGAACACGCACTCGAAAAACGCCCATACTGAGAAGCAGGCTATAAGGTATTGCAAGGACGATCACCGTTTTGGTATGCTGCGATATATTTGATGTTTTATTTTCTCCGGTAAACACCGCAAGCCACGATTTTCGGAGTTAGGACATGTCATTACTCTACGGTCAAGCAAGATAAAACCTACAGTGACGCAAGGCATCTTTACAACTTGACTTTCGTCGCTGAATAGGCACATGAGAAAGCATTCAGATGCATAGCAGTTTTTGTAAATAATGTCGTTCAACACAAAAAAGATAAAAATGTGCTCCAAAATGAGTTTAGAGTACCTTCCGGTGAATTTGAGACAGGCGTGATGAACGAATGACCTTCTGATAGAATCAGCTGGGTTCATGTAATTTTGTGACATTTACTCCGCCGCTTTTCTTCAGATTTCCCTGTTGTTTCTGTGGTGTAAGCAGACCTTATAAACTCACACACTGCTGGGATGACAGTGAGAAAACTCACTGCTTGACTCATGCGCGGTTTGGTATTCATCATTTGGGAGTGTCAGTAGGCTGAGTTGTCCTGTACGATGAATCAGATTCGAGTTACCAGAACACCGTGTGTACTTAATGGTGATGTTTGTGGCATTAGAACAGAAAAAACGCTACAGATGGCGTTCCTGAGTAAACTGTTACTCGATAGTTCGAAAAAAAACATTTGGCTCAAGTAAACTGGACTGTCCCCGGAGGGGACAGGAAACCGTTCCAAAACAACAACAGTAACAGAGAATTGGTGTCCTTTTGCTTAAGTCATTTTCATTGAAATTACCCTATCATTTTACAGTGGACTGAACGAGGCTTTTAAACAGAACCGACACGCCAATTTGCCATTAACATTAGCTCACTTCTTTTGACTGGGGTAAAACCAGTTTATGTTTGTCGAACTGTGTGAAAACTTACAAATTCTACAGAAAATGAATGTCTTATTGAATTTGTTATGATTTATAACGGTCAGATTCAGGCGGTTTGCTAGGGACATTTGTAGCGTTTGAACCAGGCCAAAATTTATTGGCCGTTGACCAACCTGTCGAACGACCGTTTGCCAGAAGGTTTCGTTAGTATTTGTCTTGCTGAGACTGTTTGAGTCTGAGTACGTTTGTATTTATAGATAGTGGCGATCTCGTGTCCGCGTCGATGTGATTGATGGCTCATCGAAAATTCGCCGAAAAACTAGGGAGATTCTGCGTCATCCAAGAAGGAGTTGAACAAACGGCTGTTCATAAATCCTACCACTTGAAGCGTTTCTGTATAGTAATGTGTGCACCTAACGAAAAGTTGTTGCGCACCATTTTAATTTCGATGCCCGAGCCACAGTGCAAGTCAATCACAGCGACCGAACTGATATCACTTTGACCGATATTGACCTTTATAACAAGGACCTTGCTAAACAGCTGATTCATTACTATGTCCACTGCACACCGATGTGCCCTTGGGATCGAAGCTGCTGATCTTTTCAAAATTCACACTCATATTATTCACGTTTGAACAGCCCTTCCCCTGTCCTGGTGCAATTTTCCTCGTGATTCCGCAACATGTTGGGAAACGGGACTCCAGTTTCGCTCTTAGTAGAGTTCATTAGCAGCGCATATCCTTGCTCCTGCTGGGGTTTGAACTCCCAACATCTGACATGTGAGGCAAGTCTGTTCACACCACTCCTCTTTAGAAGCTGGACCAGTAAAATTTTCACGTCTGGACAGGAAAACTTGTTCATGCTTGAGCGATGTTATTAGCCTGCCCGACCCGTCGAACAATGGATGACGCAGTAACTGTCCTGGTTGTGTTGTCGTTCGACTGACCCAACTGTCGGAACTTCCATGTCAAGTAGCGAAACGGACGTTGAAACCTGCTGGACAACTTTCGATTATTATTATTAGCAGTAGTAGGTGGTTGAGGACGTTGAGGAATTCACCTATGTCAAACTTCTTAAAATTGTCTTTCTTGGAGTTTATGTTTCATTGCTTTTAGCTGGGTCTAAAAACCACTGTGAATTTGTTGAATGTCTACGCTCACAACGGCACTAATAATGAATTTCCGTATTCAAGTGGGAGTCAAATGAGTTGTGAGAAGATTAGCGTGTTTCATACTTGACTTACGCTAGTTCTACCTGTCGTCGCAAAATAGTGAATTGTGAACCAAGTTTTTCAGCGCATCATAGTGCTGACAAAAATTCTATACACAGTTCTTTTTCTAGTTCTACTTTTTTCGGCTCCTTCTGGATCTTTAGTAGCTTATGAGGAACTCTATGTAGTTGATCCACGCACCAAGCGCGATGCCCAAATTCTTTCAGTTATAGGTTGTTCCTCCAACCTCTTTTACATAAGATCATTATGAAACCGTTTTTGGGGGACTAGGTTGCCTGAGCTTCGTTGGGTTTGGTTCACTAAGACGATGTACCGATGGTGGGGATAAAACTTTGTGATTTGCAGTCGATCTTCTCTCGTAGTTCAGTGTAATCTCTCGCAAAATTACTTACTTCTACGCAGCATCTCCAGGGCAAAATGAAGTTTTGACAAACCAATACAAATATCCTATTCGATTGTCAAAGAAAGACTGGTACTTTGGTGTGATGTAATCGAAAGTAGTTAGAAAGTATAGCAACTGTTCTAGGTGATTATTTCGCATGCACGTCTAGGCAATCTGACCTAATATCTGACATAGCGGGACAGACTGCAATAAACTGCTTTATCACTGAATTGTCGTGATTCACTTAGTCGCTGATTTTGATTCACTATTCTCCTGAATTTCCACCACTTATGCCAAACCAAATACCGCCGCATCGATCGAAATATTTATGTATGTTGTCTGAGTTCATTTCAACAATCCCATTACTGACTGATGGCTAGACCTGACGGTCTCGTAGCAGACGGATTTTAATTTTCATTCAAACGTGAATGTGAGTTGGGAGTGATACGTGACCGATTCGACTGGTCCTAAATTTTTCCTCCCGGGATTTCGATCCACTCAAATGATGCAGTTGATATCTGTGTAATTGTGTGTCGCAACTATTAATTAAGCGTAGGGAGTTCCTTTGTGTTCCGAAAATTCCAACTAAAAATTCTTCGCCCGGGAGAATCACAAAGCTCTATCGTTCTAAGCACTATGAAAATATCACGTAATTCATAAAGCATTTACCTGCCATCGTAGAAATATTATTATCATTCTGTAGGTTTTTTATATTTAACTTGACCAGTAATTTCTTGTCCTGGCAACCAAGTGTTGGATGTTAAAAGAAATACACACTTTGTAAATTTTGATTTTGCGTTAGATTTCGAGCAGGTTATCGACAAAAACCAGACAATTTTGCACTACTCAGTCTAAAACTCGTAAAATGCGTTTGAAAATCTTAGGATTATTCAGTTTTTCTCCTCAGGCGTGGACCAACTAAGTGAGATACAATCACTTTCGCTGAACCACGGGTCTTAAAGAATCACAATCATGAACGTTTCCCGGAGTCCTTACTTAACATGAGAACTGATAGAACCCTATCAAACTATTGCTCGGAATCAAGGAGTTCGTTATTCGTCATATTTCTGTTTGTAACCTCCAATCACCAAAATCTGAAAAAGTTTTATTACAACAAATACCAACCTTATGTAGGAACACCTTTCAAGGGTTAAATGTTCCTACAGAAATATCGTTTTTACTCATACTCTATAACCGGAACAACATGAACTTGGGAGCGTAAAGTTCAAAACTGTGACGCCTGGTCATAAGATGAGGGGGTGATCTCAGTGTCTCGTTTCACAGGTTGAAACTGATCACAGAAATTGAAGCAGCGCTCGTCCTCAGCTATCAAGGTTGCCGATAAACTGTATCCACAGGCCAGAGCGCTTGGAAAAACACGTTAAATAATGGGGCTAACGCGAGTAGTCAGGCGGGGGCATTCGTTACAAACCTATTCATTGCTGAAAGGGTGTGCGGGCTGGTGATGCACCTAACTTAATGATAATGTATTTGTCATACTACCACTTTGCCAGTGAACTTCATCTGTAATGTCAAAGTCATCCGTTTGCTTCATTTCATGTCAACAAGTTCAGTGATGCGTACTTTAAATAGATCAAGCTAAACAGGTAAAGAAGAAACACACGCGCAAACCTTTATTCAGAAGGCTATATAATCAGTTTTATCCGAATATGTATTGTAATCTAATTTTGTAGAGACGACGCTAGATGAGATGAGCAACGAATAGGGACTAGAGTTACACATTAGCCCATGGAATCGGACAAGCTAATTAAGTTAAGCGCTAATAAACCATCAGCACCTAATATGACCTTTACTGTTTATCAAAATAAAATTTCAATCAACTCAATGTTCTTGTTAGAAAAATTCTCTGCGGATAGCGCCACACATCGGTATTTAATCTGAGGCTTTTAGCGTACGCTTGATACTGCTTGGTGGCAGGTACGAAGATCTTGCTTTCCGCTTCAGTCTTCTTCCTGGTGATGTGCAGGCGTTGGTGATTGACATAAATATGAATGAACTTGTTGGTCTCTTTCGTTTCTCGGAAAAGTTAATATCAATTAGCAACACGGCAAAGTCAACGTTTCCACCTTTTGGGCAAGCAGTTGTTAATGTCCAAGCTGCAGGAGTGCGCATCTGTGTGGAATGAGCCTTTTTGCAAAGGGAATGTACAATCACCTCTAATGTGCGAATCAGTTGAGTGTTGTTCATGGAGCCCGACGACCTTGAAGCAGACAGATGTATCACGACTGAGTGCTACTAAACACATGGATTGCATTCATCATAGATGTAATTTGGTGACATATAAGAAACCTCGATGTGTTTGGTATCTTGTGGCTCTTTTGGTCACCTAATTCAAACTGGTTCCACTGGTGTGTTGCTCAGTGCTACTGTTCGCAGTAGGTCAGCTGAATTAAGTTCCAGTGGAATAAACTCACGGGTATCATCGAAAACTCAACATCTCCCGTACTGATGTGCCTGAGGTGTTCGAGGTATCAACCAGGAAATCTCGCGAACCGATACTTCCTTATAAGGGCTGGTGTGATTTGAAATCAGCCGATCCGTTTGTTCAGTCATGCCGAGGCAGCGGATAGTGATGCATCGGCCCGTTCTTATGAATCAGCGCACGCTACTTTGTTTGTATATGGGGCAAATATTGGTGTTAATGCAACAATTCTGCTTTATCCGTCGATTTTAGTCTACCACACCAAATTGCCACCTTGCCTAATCATGCCATTAGAGTGTGGAACCAAAGGGACAGCCCAGAGACCGTCACCACTGTGTCAGATGCAAATATGTCATTCGCCATCAACCTCATTCAGCTTGAATGCTTCATGCCTACTTGGTGTCCGAACTCACACTCATATTCGTGCCCAGCTGGTCTGGCTACACTTGCCCACTTGTACAGTTTGAATCTACCTACACTGATTCACGATTGCGTTTGTCATATTGCTGAAAGGCTATCAACCCACCCGGCTTTGCCTCTCACCCACGTCGAGGGCAGACATCTGAACTAATGGATTCAGTCATCTGTTATCAGCCATCTGTATTCACAGATCAGCCGCTTACTTACGCCTATTACGTAAATCATTGCATGCTGACGTTCCATGCATCTCTGTAAGAATTCCACAACCATTGTTGATAGAATGGTTTGCATTAGTAGTATTACGCGTCTACATTTTACCCTTCGTTGGATGTCCAGGATGATGTCAGCCCAATTATGCAGCCTATTAGGTGGTAGTATCAGATTGGCAAAGGGCATTATATAAGTCCCAAGGATGAACAAACGATCAAAAGTCAGCCCATGCACTGATGATCCACCAACCAATCCAGTTTTTTGGCAAAGCATAAAAATCGGCGGATCTGCAATTCTTAGTGATCTAAAAGGTTTACCCAAGCTCCCCACTGACAACCAACCAGAGAACGGTCGAAGAAACCAGTGAGGGATGGCTATTAGTTGAGAACATGGTTGTCAGGATTAGGTCTTAGTACCACAAGGTTAATATTAAATCACAAAACAGGCATACGGTTACGAATAGCCGATTCTCATTTGGAATTTCTCCACTTTGGTTCCCAACAGATATCCTACACAATATTACTAATCTACTTGACCCTCGTTTTATTTGTGGATGCCCCACACTTTACAAAATGAAACACCCGCAGATTTCACCAAACTGCCTCGTAAACAGAAGAGACGTGTGACAAATATAGATTGCATCCTACGTTTTCTACACACTGCTAAATAAAAGTCTGGTGTCTTCGGAGGTTTTAAACTGTGGATGAGAATAAATCGCGGTGATTTCACAAAAATTCAATAAGAGAATGTCCTTGGACCTAAGACTCACTGGTGTGTTGGCAAAGTGTGCCGATGTCATCGGTTGTTACAAACGAGCAACACTTTACTGATTAGCCAAAATTGAGAGCGGTTCAACAGCAGAAGTGTAATTGTGCAGTTAAAATAAAACTGAAATCGTGGCTATTACAAGCTGACAAACAACAAGGTATCCCTATGTGTCTTAATCATACAATCTAGCTTCAGCAAATATTGTGGCCGTGTTACAGTTTCGGCAAATGCAGTAAGTTAAGGTAATGATCAGACCAAGTCATAAACAATAGACTCGTCCGAATTCAGTTGAGTCTCCTGTCAAAGCCAAATTCGTGTGCAAGTGAAAGTACTTGTCTGAGTCGAGCAATATTCATACAAATTGACCCTCTGGTAGCTCTGGCTGTATCACCCCCACCTTGGTGACGAACGACGTGCCTGTCGACGTGAGTGGTGCAGAACGTTTCAACTGTGGTTTCTCCTCATAGGGGATAGATTCGCAATTTATGGGACAGAGGGTGCTTTTGTGAGGAATTGAAGATTTCGTCTCTCTAAATTTTCAGTGGAATAAAAAAACCTCTGTCACTCCAAATTGTCTCATCGATGGGGTGTGTTTCATCTTAGTCTAGTTGCTATTTGACAAAGCACTTCAAAAGTAATCTAAGTCGCTGATCGACTGAATACGCCGGCAGGGTGCTGCAGGCTGTCCGTTCAGATAACCAGAGAGATCTGGATAAAACAGAAGGCAAAAATTTGCTGCTAGGTAGGAAATTCGCTGTGAACTCAATGTCCATGGGAGCCGGATGTATAAAGTCATTGAGCTTTTTACTCTTGAAACTTTAGGTTGGGTGGAATGGATAGCATCGCGTACCTCTTTGTCTTATCCCGTCTAAACCAACTTTGGTCCCTGCTTCGGCCCTTAAACTAGTATAGTAGCTTAATCCTTTGCTTGCTTGGCTTGCCGTGCACACTGCTGGATAACACTGCATACTTGAATATGTCTTTCTTTTGCGGCAAAACCTTTGCTATGTTGAGGTGGTAAGAACTATATTGTGATATTAATGCTCCAAGACGTTCAACCAGGCTTGTCATTAATTAACCTGTTGTTGTGGCATTGATGTGGGCATGGAGAAATAGCATACGCGGGAGAACGTGAAGACGTCTGTTGCAAAACATCAGACAGCATAACAAAAGCAACCATACTGGTTACTTATTCATCATTGGGGTTCCTACACCATCCATTACGTCCTTTAAGTCTAAACATAACACTCCAGCTCCCCTAACGTAGCATAACAGAATAATCCATCGGCTGATCTGCCGTGAAGGTAGTAACCTAACAGTATTCGATTAATCATAAGCCGTATGATATGATATGTCATATATATATATACATATATATATATATGATATGATATATCATAAGCACCTTCAGCGGTGAAATATACTTGAACGTCTACTAGTGCAACGGCATACACTTCTGATGAAGCATGCGAGTAGTCTGTGGTCGTGTCGAAGTTCCGCCGCGCGTTTAATGAAACTGCTTTCCAGTGTCCGTTTACACTTGTGTAATAGTCAACGAATAACAACGAAAGTTCAAAAGGATGAGTAAGACTGTATGCATATGAGATGTTTTCTTTCCTGTCTGATGACTTGTAACTACCTAGTTCGTGTTTACTAATAAATGACTTAGCTGTGAAGGGTTTTCCACCTTTCGTTTGGTGGCGTGACCAGGATACGGATGAAGATCCCCTTGCAGCAACCTTTTGAGAATGGGGATCTGTGGACATTCCTGGAGAACTTCCAGGGCGTTTCGGAGGCGTATGGACTGGACACCGACCGGGGTAAGTTGGCGGCACTGAAGTCCATCATGGGAGGCCAGGCGGGGGCAATCTTCGACGCGACCAGAAGGGGAGCTCCGGAAGATGGACTGGCCAGCCACAAAGGAATTCTTTGCAGTGGAGTTCGACTAAGTGACCGACCTCCAGGAAGCTATGAGGCGGTTCAAGGTGGTTAGGGTGGCACCGGGATTCGACTCGATCGTGTTCTTCGCCAATGGGCGGCAGTGGTTGGATCGTCCCTTGCCAAGGCTGGACGCAGTGTCTCACCAACAGTTTCCGTCTGACCAGTTCGTAGAAGGGGTGCAGCCGGCGCTTGGTTTTTTTGTTGCGGTTAGGGAGAACAACTGGCTAGTTGAGCGCGGAAGAACTGGTGCATCTGGCACGGGAAGTAGCCGAGGAACTACTAGTCTGGTTGCAGTCGCAGGAAAAGAGGGAGGATTCATCGGTAGGGGACCTGCAGACCAAAGTGGACCAACTGATCGAATAGCTTTCAGCCATCAATACGGCATCGCGGAGGCACGCTCGAACGAGCGGATGCTACAAGTTTGGCATGTCTGGACACTGGAAGAGTCAATGTCGCCGTTCTCGACCGACAGTAAACAACAACTCTTTGAATTACTCCTCTTTTCCCGGGTGAGTTGCGATTGGTGCTGTGACAGAGGCTACGATACAGACCGTTATCGGGAAAGATAGGTAGAGTGGGCTGTAACTAATCGACGCAGGAGTAGGGGTATCATTGTAGCAGAGAGAGGTCAAAGCTGAATGCAGTTCACTTGAAGGCCATACTGAAGCGTATTTGGGGAGCTGGCCTGCAGATGAATAAAACCAAGACAATGCGCTGGAAATTCGATGACGCTGACTGGTATAAAGTGGGGCAAGAATAGGTTGATCCACTTCTAGAAAAACTGAAAAGATCGGGGACTGTGCAGTCCTCAATTGGAAGTGGTCTCTACGCAGAGCACCACGCCACAAGAATTTCGGGAATTTCAAAAATTTCAACACGATTGCTGCTCCACTGTACGATTTGCTCGGGCAAAATAGGAAATTCGAATGAACAAGGAAAGCGCATGAGGCTTTCGAACGTGTCAAAGCGCGGACGCTGGATCAGCAGCTGACCCCCAAACTGCCCGGGGTTGGAGATGTTTATTGTCTCAGAGGACGCTAGTGACCGCGGTATCGGCGCAGTCCTAAAGCAGAGGAATGGAGTCATCGAATATGCCAGTCGTGTCCTGACTAAGCTGAACAGAAGTATTCAACTGTTAAGGAAGGATGTTTAGCAATCGTCTGATCCGTGGATAAATAAGGGCTATATTTGTTGGGACAAAGATCTCATGTCGAGACCGATCACAAACCCCTGGAGTGGATCAGGACCATCAGAGATCCTCGCGGAAATCTCGCGCCGGGCAGTCAGGTTACAAGTGTACGACTTCCCGATCCGGCGCATACCAGGGAAGGAGAACCATCCGGCTGATTGGCTGTCGAGACCAGAGGCTGAATATGGGGCCCCCAGGATCATGATTGGGGCCAATAGCCTCGTCGTCGAACTGGACCCCGGAAGGTTGGTGCAACTCCAACGGCATGATCATGTGTTACGGAAGGTTGCAGCCACCTTGTAGGATGGAAGGAGCATTGAGAACGGAGAGAGAGACAAGGAATTGGAAACGTTCCAGAGTCACTTTGATCGGCTGAGTCTGAATGAAGCTGGCATAATTTCCTGGAACGCTACCAATTCGGATGCTGTGCTGCCCGTGATACCTCGCGTCTTGAGACGGAAGCTTATCGTCGAATGCCATGAGATGGCACACACAGGGTGCACCAAGACGTACGACTTACTTCGGCAGAGCAGAGGGCCTACTGGCCCGGGATGAGAAATGAGCTGATGGATTATGTGGTGTCCTGTAAGCGGTGTCAACTGATGAAAGGGGATACGACATGGGCAATCCATCCCATGGAGCCCACTCCTGTCTCAGAAATCGGCGATTTATGTTCCGTTAACATCACGGGTCACTTTTCGGTAACGACCAACGGAAATCACTATGTCGTGATAACGACAGAACACCTGTCGCGGTGGGTCTGGGCAACAGCCGTTCCAAATCAACGGGAAAGGACGATCAGTGGAGTGGTAATGCATCATATCGTGGCCAACCTTGGGGTGCGAAAAACGATCCTAACGGATCAGGGGCTTTGATATGACAAAGAAGACTTTAGGAGTTGCTTGCAAAAGCTGGGCATCAGACAACTATGGACGGCACCCTACCACCCGCAAACCAAATTTCTAACCAACGCAATAACCAAAAGATTAAGGAGCGGTTGGCGGCCAAAGGAGGTGACTGGAAAGTGAACTTGCCGACGTGTTTTTAGCATATCGTGCGTCAATGCAAAGAACCACAAACAAGACCTCGTTCATGCTGATGAACGGACGAAATTTGCACCTTCCGGTTGACTAGGAAATTGGGTTGTGGCCGACAACAATTTGTCTCCGGAGGAGCTAGGAGAGGAAATGAGGAAGGCTGGAGAATACTTAACCGCCGTTGAGGAAAGGACCAGACAGAAAACAGTAAGTGGAAATCCACGAGCAGTCCACATAAGCGAGAAGGTCAAATGGAAGGATCATCAGAATCCCGGAAGGATTATTTGTACGGTCAAGTTAGCATCCACCTTTTCTCATGCTTTCAAAGAGGACCTTTCTGTGTGATCCATCTTACGTGGACGTAGAAGTCTTTGCGCACACATGTACTAACCCGTTCGGGCTTTTGTGGCCGATGTGACATTTGTTTGAACAATGTAGGTGGTTGTTTGCGTGCATTTTTTTGCATCCAGTGACGCGACACCCTTATGGATAATTGAGTTGTTTATCCTCCCGGAGTCCTTCGTTTCCTAGGCTGACAAAAATCGTGACTTATGCTGTCGAGCGTAGTTTACATGTTTTATTGGTACGTGACTTGACTTCACACCCTGGAGCAGGTCGAGCGGAACCTGTTAGTAATTAAAAACCTTGTCCGAAAAATGGTTGTTCTGTTTGCACGTCACGCTTTATTTGAGTGAAGCATACCATGCGCGCGTAAATGGCTTAAACTAGCGAACCTCTTGGTGAAAGTGCACACTGTACAAATGGGGACAACTCGGGCGACTACAACATTTATTCAACCCAATGACCATAACCTTTTAGGGCATTAAACGGTGACGCACTATTTGATGAAGCCTCATATCTAAGCTGAAAGCGGACCCAATGCGAGAAGTTGCGTTCGTATCCTCTTCATATAGACCTTGTTCAACAGCGAAACATCTGGAAAAACACTAAGAAAGCGACCAAGTACTAGCTAATACCGAAGAACACGGTTGGTTGATTTGCACGCGAGTTGTTCCACCTTCAGCGCAATATAATTGATCAATTTTGAATGACAAAATCATGCGCTGGATTTAGTGTGCAAAGGAAGATAACCACGGGGAAAAAGTGACCAACCGCTTGTTTAAGTACGTTGCTCACATCTGTCATGTCAGCCGGTCATCGGCGTTATGGACTGTTTTCGGCTATCGTTTGATGCGATGCTGCACGGATCAAACTATGTGCCACGTCGCTCAATGGAGTTGTGCCAAGTAAGTACCACAGTATTTTATTAGCCATTTATGTTCATTAATAAAGGTTAACATGGTAGATGTTGTGGGACGTAGCATAACGATGTGAACGATTACGAGGAGTTTGAGTCTTGTCGGCGTGGGCCCCTTCCGGGTTTGGGGTTCTTGTGATCCTCTTTTGCCAGGCTGTAAACTATGAAAGAAATAGTTTCTAACCGGTAACCATGGTTTTTCTGATGTCATTCTCTTGGCATAAGGTCTGGCTGGTCATTTTTGGGTGCAAAATGCTTGCGATAGGCTAGCATCAGGTTTCTTCCCTGCCCAGTCTCTCCTATGTTTCACTTCAGAGAAGCATCAGTCTCAATCAAAACTGGTGTTGCAGACTTTTAGGAAGATGATGACTGGCGACTAATCATATTGACCACAAAAGGAAGCGTAGCTTTAGCGCATTTTTTCTACTCGCCGCCTAAAATAATTTAGATGTTATTCCGATTGCGCATACCCCTAGATTCCTCTGGATAAATATGCTTGTTTTAAATGAAATGTTTAACGCGTATGTGAGTCGGTGGTTCCGAATAATCTGTGAAGTTTGAACACCGGTACATTTCTAACTTCTCTACACTCATATAGGCACAAACGAAGTGCCTGCATGGTTTGAAAGCCCGGCATCCAAAATATCCACGAGGTTCATCGTATCGAAAGCAGCGAATGGACAGCCAGCTATGTACCAGATGATTTATACGTTCTGTTTTTGCCAAACGAAGTTGTGAGTATTGAAAAACATTCGCACTGCCACTTCTAATAACGTGCACACCTGGTTGAAAATTTTGCCTTTTCGTGACTTGTCGTAGTTTACAATGAGAAAAGTCATGCATGATTATGAGCGGAGAAAAGCAGTTTTGAAATGTTTGGCGCGTGGGCGTTCATTTGTGGTTGCGGGTAGGCGTTTTCTAACCGGACGTTCACTCAAAACTGGATACTCACGGATACTGGGTATATGTGGATGTGTTTCGGTTTAAAATATGTTTATCGGTCAACATCACTGGTCAGTTGTGTGGCCGTCGAAAAATCCATTGATCTGTAACCCTGCTTATTATCGAAACAAGTAGAATCGTCATAGATTGTAGATAATTACGAAAGTTCATACGGAGGTTGTTAATTACGAATGAGAAATACTTTATGAGTTTCGCACAGTTTTTCCGATGTCCAGGACATGTTGCTTTCCTTTTTCACCAAGTGCGTATGGATTCGTAGCTCCCATTAGCTTTGTTCATGGACTATACACCAATGTACACTGAAATAATATTGGTATGAGTTTCAAGTAAATCTATCGTCCGAGAAATTGGATTGGCAGATGAACCTGGAACAAAGCAAAACCGATCAAAGATTGTTCAGGAGTTCTCATACACTTTGTAGGTAGCGTCGTATGGATGAATAGATTTCGAGACTTAAAATGTGATTCCCTAAGAAACAAGACTAACTTTTCGGTGCAACTAGTAACCAGGTAAGTTAAAGACAGTTTCTTCGGGGTCTCACAGTAATCCTATATTAATCTGTAAATGAATATTTAGCTGAATCAACAGGTATGTTGTTTTGTGGTACGTTTGAGGTTAAATACCTGCAATTTGTTTCATAAGATCCCAGCCTATTTGTGTTCCAAACTCCCCAAGGGCTTTGCTTCTCTGCAAGTAAAAAAGTGCCTTATGTACGCATATAAATAACGGGCAACGATGCAAAAAATGCGGAGTTTAACAGTTGCAAAGAATAGTAATGAGACAACTGCACAATGCGAATTTAACTTGTGCTTCAAGAGTGGTGAAAATACTATTCCGAATATCTAACGAAGTAAGTGCTTTGCATAGCACAGTACTCATGTATTTGGTTAACAATTTGACCAGAAGGTAAGGTTACCTTAACCAAGGGGAACTCTGTGAAGCGGTATATCCTAAATGGATGGACAAAAATTACTACTAGGACTTGAAAACTGATTAGAACCTATTGAATAAAACCAAATATCTCCTTCGTTTTCGGAAAGGTTTGGTAACAATCGGTAGATTTATTGCTGGGTAACGTTTCGCTTTTGACACAAAAGCTTTGTCAGGCCAAGTGACTAGGTTACGAGGTTGGTCGAGATTTAAGGCGGAAGGAGAACCAATCAGCTAAGTCGTAATCAAACGAGATAACGTGAGCAGCTTCCACGACTATCTCAATAGTTTAAATCCGCACATCAAGTTTAGTATGAAGATAGAGTCCACCTCGGACACATTACCCTTCTTGGACTGTATAACACATAAGAGTGGTGGAAAATTAAGAACTACTATCTACCGGAAACCAACAGACACAGGAACCGTCTTAAACTATTCATCAGCACACCCAAAGTCTGTGTACGCTAGTATTGTCTCATCTATGTTTAGCCGAGTCAGAGCGCTATGTACAGAAGAGATCGACCGAACGACAGCTCAGATCGAGACTGCCAACAGACTTCAAGAAATAGGATATCCAGTGAGTTTGATCAGGCGTCAATTAAGAAGGATATTGGCTCCGGTATCTAGACCCAGTAAGGAATGGATTGGCACAGCAGTCATTCCACATAAAGCAGGAACATCGGAGGTTATTCGAAGGGGGCTGAACTCAGCCAACATTCGAGTAGCTTTCCAGAAGGGGAAAACGCTTCGCTCAGTCTTGATGCGATTGAAAGATCCACTCCCGGTTGAAAGGACTATGGACTGCGTGTATAAAATTAATTGCAACGATTGCACTAAGGTTTACATAGGACAAACCGCCAGGGAATTGCACACCAGAATTGGTGAGCATAAGAGGAGAATAAACAAACCACCAAGGAATGCGATAGAATACCAACTGCTGGTCAAAGACTCAGCGATGGCGGTGCATGCCTTAGACACGGGACACACTAGATCTAGACAATGTGGAAGTTTTAAGACGGGGACTGCGGCTGATAGCCGATGCGGTGGAAATCACCAAGCATCACAGCGTGAACAGAATCGAGTGTGGGAACTGGCGAGCATATGGAAAGCGGTCTTAGACAAGCGGAGTTGACACGTGACTGTGTGCGGGTGTTAATGCACGTAGAAGCATTGGCAAATAAAGGGGTGGAAATCCCAACCCGACCAAAGTTCAAGAGGGATCTTCACGTGAACCGAACCGGAAGAACTAGAACCTAGGCTGGACCCAAATCCATGTAGGTTCCCCATCGGCCTAACACTTGGTCGTCCACCCTAACACAAAAAACCCCTCGACCGATACCCAACAGAGATTTAGCTTGACTTAGCTGATTGGTTCTCCTTCCGCCTTAAATCTCGACCAACCTCGTAACCTAGTCACTTGGCCTGACGAAGCTTTTGTGTCAAAAGCGAAACGTTACCCAGCAATAAATCTACCGATTGTTACCAAACCTTTCCGAAAACGATGACTACTCAATCGGTTCCAAGCATCTTTCAACCAAATATCTCCATGTTCTGTGCAGACTAAGTAGACCACAAGTGGTTGTGTGCAGGAATCATAACGTGTTAGTTATCGGAAGACCAGCTTAAACTCCGTTGTCTGTCAGCAGGAAATCTCCAAAGATCGTTACTTAGAGACTCCTGGGCATGTTATTTGAACCGACTTGGAGCACAAGGGAAATTAATCCGTTAAAAATCGAGATAAGTTGGATTATTTGGGGGAAATAGTGCCTTCCAGGTATAGTACAGTCTTTCATTTCAAAGAATAGAGGCATTGGAAAATTAGCTTTCTTGTTAACTAGAATTCATTATCACTACGATTGCGCAGTCTCTAACAGAGAAAGTTGATTGCATATTCTTGGATGTCTCAGTAGGGTAATGGTTGGAGCAAAATGGGTGTAATAAAGAAGCCAGGTCTTTTTGAGGGGAATCTCGCTAGCTGAGGTTGCATTGTCACCCGCTGGTTTCTCTGCTAAGGTGGAGAGTTTGGTTGTAGTTGTCTGTTCAGCAGTTGAGATAATCTCGTCACTGTATTGTTGTGCGGCAAATTAAAGCAGTCATCAGTGGCCGTCCAGAAATGTGAGGCTTTCCTCATTTGACGCAAGTCCTGGTCCACTGACTCGTTGCTGCAGAATGTAATATTGGAAAAAGTCATCACACGTAAGGACAAGTTGGACAACGCCTACTGACCCCTAATCCCAGCACCCTCGGGCAGTTCCTAGAGGAGAATGATACTAATGAGCACTGGTACTAGCTGGGCCGTGCATGAGAAATTTTGTCGCACGAAACAGCTCGTGCAGCTGATTTGAGCTTGTACAGCATGCGAGAACAAAATCCCGTGTCTCCTAGTGGTAGTTAGAGGAGACTGGGTTTCAAGGGTACCAGTGTCACATCTGGCAGAATGCAGTTGTGTCGTCGACAAAGACCACGTCTTCGATGTCATAAACCGCGTACCACTGAACCAATCACAGCAGGTAGGATGGAGACTACAGTCAATCGCACAGGCGACTGGAATCCAGCTGTATGGCCGGCAAATTTGCTTCCACTAGAGACTTTCGCGACCCCTGACCATGAGCTGGTTGCGAAAACTCCGGTCCCATAAATCTGTATGGCGTTGACTTAAATTACTTGATTTTGTGAACCATTGATCAGCGTATGTCTCATCTAACAACCTTTTCCAACTTCCTTTTTTTCAGTGAAGAGTATGTACTGATGATTTTCACACAGTCTTTTCACGTGATTTGCGGTAACATACATTTGTGATGAGAACCCATCAAATTAAAGGAGCTTTGTTTTCTACCTTTGTTTCTTTCATAAATTCCACGGATATATTCACTCAGTCTGACATAGTGCTTGGTTACATGAATGTTGGTGAGATTCGCTTGGAGCTTACGACTTGGAGGAGACACCCGTCATTGCTTTTACTAGCAGAGCCATTTTGGGTGCAACTACGCGACAAACGGCAAAAATTGGGTGACTCGGAGGATAAAATGATGACTCAAGCATTCAAGCACTTGTAGGAAGAATCGAAAGTAAGTCTGATGTTGGACAATTAAATTTTTCATCCTCGTATCAGCTTGTATCGTTTTTAACTCCTGAGTTTTCTCCTCGGAAAAAAATTCTACGCTCCAAATTTTGGAGTCCGATTTTGTCCCACCAATGAAAGTGAACTATAAGAAGCACCTTATCAGACGCGCAGGGGTTGATCATGACAATGCGACTGCGACAATAAAAGTAGGTTTTACCACTTTTGTGGTTTTCGGTTTGAAATTGAATTGGACGACCAAATTTAGCTCACAAAGAAGTGTCACCGAAGAAAATTATCAGATAGTGATCTTGACATTGTGAGTGTGGGATAGTTTCCACCGCCAATGTTGGCAGAGATAAGGAGGAATTCACAATGTTTTGAAGTTATTATTACCGCATGCGGTGAATTTGTTGTTTGTAAAAATAGGGTTAAATTAAATAAGAATATAAGAATAAGAATATGATGCTTTTTCTGAGCCTGCTGAGATTTGCAAGATGAAGACAAACGGCAGGCTGATTCGATATTCGCGAGTAGGAGAAACCCAGAACCAGTGTGAAAACGTCAGCGAATTGGCAGTTGAGGATGACACTTGGACATTCTTGAGCGGGTTTTGAGTCACAGGTATTCCCTTAGGTGGAATTGACTAGATAATTTTGGAAACATGCTGGTAAAATATTCACTAAGCGGTTCTGACTGTCTACAAAATTCATGTGTAACATTCTGATGAATGGAGAGTGAGCGTTTATGACGGTCTTCCATTCAACAGGATATCGCGTTCGCGATAAGTTGTGAAGAGCATATTGATACTGGACCAATTAATCCTACCGTGACAACAATAAAAAGCTATGTTACCGTTTACTTCGCATAGATTTATTTGGTCCTAATAAACCCGACAATTTGCGGCTGTAAATGCATATTTTACATTATTCAAATTTTACTAGTTTCATTTTAGAAACAACCGATTGTACTCATGTATGCTGGTGAAATAGATAGTAAACAAAAACATTCGACGTCCCCATGGGGAATAGGGGACAGGATCCGAAAACTTCCCAGTGAAACTCAGTATAATTACACTGCAGACTATTCCGATATGTGTCTCCTTCGACTTTGGTCTAAATGGCTGTACCAGACAAAGGCAGATCAACCTAGTCCCCTAACAATGCAACCCGCTTCTCTAGAGGTCGCTATTCTCCCACTGCTGAATATACACACAGCTCGTGACCCGATTCATCTAAAACTCACGTAACCCCACAATATCCAGCTCTACCTAGTTCACTCGGTACTGTGTAGTACGCAGCAACACCTCCCATTTTTGGTTGTCAACGCGTTGGACTGTTTCAGCTAACACGCTCACTCATGCATATCCTAGGAATCTTACTGCTTCCCAATATTTTTTATTTTGTTGAACACGGGTATTTGAGTGTAATTTTGTAGGGACAAGGAACTAAACCACAAGAGACAGTCAGTAATAGTTTTTACTATGTGAGTAATATAGCTGAGTGGACAGGAAGCAACTTCAACTTTCTACTTGTTCCCAATTACTAACAAAGTGGAGTGGTATGGCTACTGAAAAACCTCACTCCGCATGATGTCAGTCTTCCAGCCTGAGCAAAGGGAATGGAACGTGCACTTGCAGACGGCTTCGAAGGAGTAATCACGTGGCACAATCCCGGGGGACTCAAACGGTCTCCTGTTGGCATCTTGGGGGTTTATTGAATTTTGCTCCATGGCTACTTAATTCCGAGTCAAATCTGCTCTTGAATTTGTCAATGCACTATGGCAACACTCCGAGTTGAGGAAATCTGCAGAGACCTGTTCAGAGGTCGATTAACTTTCATTATATTTTTTCATCGGCAGCGTCTGAAGAATCATCAATTCTTTCTGAGATAAAGCTTGATCTTCTTTTTTAGCAAAATGAAACTCAACCAACTTTGGGGAATCTGACCGATTTCGTGTTTGATGGTAGTAAATTTGAAATGTGATCCAGTTTTTCCCACTCTGCTTTGAAGGTAAAGGCGATGAGATGTGTTCCTACGCCAAAAAACCAGAACAGTGTCTTTTGGTTCCCTTAGAAACCAAAATTTAGCTAACATTTTCTGAGGTGTTAAACCATAGACATTTTGGAGTACAAACCGAACATTTAAAGGTCACACTGCACAGGTTGACTGAAGGTAGTGGGTTGAGTTCCAACCAAGAAAGTGAATCCTTTATTCTGTTTGATCTAACGCAGCCAAGCTGAATAAGGTTAAGGTTTCGAAATCCGGTACAGTGGTGCGCTTCTTTTCCTCTGAGATTGTTAGGTACACTGTGACTTTTCATCAATAAATACCGATTGATTGCCAACCGAAGCGAGTAAGTGGTTTCGGTTGTTTTACCAGATAGCACACTGAGTTCTTGAATCAGCAAGTGGACTCACACCTGAGGGCTAGCATCTTTTCTGCAGAACAATGAGCCACGAAATTGCTGCTGTGCACGTGTTTTGCTCATGTGGATTACTTTGACGAAAAAAAGATGCTTACAGTACAGAAGAGATGAATCGCCCGTTTTCCATCACTCAGGAGCAGGAAAAACTTATTCTCACATTCAGGCAAAGCATTATGTTGTATTTGCCAGATGTGTTGTTGCTCTGGGTTTCTCGTTAATCTGGATCACGGGCTAAATCTTTGAGGGGGGTAGTTGTCATTTCATGAAATATCCGACGAACACTTATTCCGATTGGCTTTCGATTAACCAGGTTCTAAACATTTGAGTACTCTATGAGGAATTCTCCCGTAAGTGAAACTAGACTATGCTGAGAAACCGAGAGGCACACCACAGCTATTTCATCCGTGTTGGGGATCATCGGTAGTGCAAATACGATAAACCACTAGTGAGCTTCGAACACAAAATGTGGCCAATTTGTAGAAATCCAAGTCGGTCGGCCAATATTGGCTGATTGGCAGGATATAGCACTACTCTTCCTTCAATAATTGATATCTCATCACACGGTTACATATTGCCTGGTTAGTTGAATGGGGGAAATTTCACTCTTCTTGCGAATTCGTTAACATGCTATGACAACTGTAAAAATGGGTGAACAGTTCTAGACGGGAAGTAACGGTATATAGCATTCTGGCGCTCGGTTCTATTTTATCTCAATGTAGTTTCAAGAGAGGTGTTTGCTGGAAAGTTTGTCTTTACTGTCAATTGTTCAACAACCAAATGCTTGTTTACAATGGCTTTACACGGTTCTTGTGAGTAGGACTGATTATTTAACATGGTTAGCCTATACTGACATAACCCAACTCACAAGACGTGTTGTTATTCTGGCCATTCACTTTGCTTTACATGGAGCTGCTTAACCTGTTTCCTCATCCTTCACTGTAATAAATTTTTAAGTACACTCACATCGACATAAGCAAGTAGGCAATTAAGTAAGCGAACAAGTAGCTTAATAAGGATTTAAGTGGACCCACACACCAAAGATAATAGTTTTTAATCCCCATCCAATCTAGATATCCAGAAGCATGAAGAGCACCAAACGAACTCATTAGGACTATCTTGTTAAATTTTCCGTAAGAAATAAGTGTGCGTTGGAAATTTGCAGACTTGTAAGTATCCATGTAAAAGCCGTCAAGACAGAGCCGAGAATTTCATACAAATATTAGTTTGATTTTCAACTAAGTAGCTAAGTTTACGTGCAGTTTTTCTCTTGTTATCGGCACCAAGTCTTTGCGCTCTTAACGTCAGTCTTTACCGATGGTGCTCGAAAAGTTGTTGAACGAGTGAAACGGTTTGAATTGACAACTAGTGTCGGCATAAAATGCTCTGTCCTCCAGAGTTTTAACAGAAATTTATAAAATTTTGCGTGACAACACAAGCAAATTCATCTGTGTGGCCCAAACATTTGTATTTTGAAGATCGAGATCAAAACCTATGAAGAGCGTCCTGATACTAACTGTTTGATCTCAAAATGGAAGTCCGTGCGCCTTTGTGTTTACAGGATTGAAATACAGGAAATTTTTACGAATGGGAAATACCATATTGCTTTTGTCATGAGCATTGTGTAAACCTACTCGTGCACTTTGGAAACCGTTACAAGCGCTGTTCCCGGGATGGACATTTAATTCACGGATAGTACAAAACTTGTAAGACTGCATTACACTTCGCTCAAACGTGCGCAGTCATCAGTAGGAAATCAGTTTCAAATTTGCTGTTTTTTCTTCATGGTGGAGGCCGCCTGGAGATGAATGGCAAAATGTACCGTTCCATGGGGAAACCAACAAAAAGTAAATATACGAAACCTGAGAAAATCTTATTTGAGTGAGGACAAACTAGATGTGTCTCTCTTTGATACACCTTCATCGACCATGGTATGTGCAGCATAGCCCGAGAACGTTAGAGTCTACACAGGTTCGCCACACACTTCACACTCTTCATGAAAGAGTATCACGAAGGCGTATGCTCGAATCCATGATGGTAGCCGAAAGAATGAGCTAGCACTAAGGAGACAAAAAGAATGTCGTTGATTACAAGAAAAATATCCTATCTGGATGCATTTAATTAGGTTGAAAGGACACGCGAATAAATGCTGGAAGCACTGGAACAAATACTGTTTCAGAAGTTCTGCCATTTAGGCACGGCGTGACAAGATCACTTACTTTAGCTCAGTGGATACGGAAGGCCAGTAGCAGTTAAAATAAAACCGATGCATTGGAATCCGCTTTTAATTGGCGGCAGGAACCGGAGCCTAACGGGGTACACATACAGGATACGAGATCCAACATAACTAAGTGACCCACAACAACAACCCCAATATTGACCGCCATGTGGGTGGAACTTTCGGCCGTTTTTTGAACAATAAACAATAAACGACTCATTTGGCAATCAGTTCTGTGGTTAGAAAATGGAAAATTACCAGCTTATTCTTCACGTAATCATAATGGACGTGCCATACAGTGCAGCAGTCGAGTAGATTTATCACTGATTCGTCCTCACAACTAATATAAGTTGCACACGGAAAACTAGCCAATACATCTGAACGGCACAAATATTGGGTTGCTTTGCCTAGGAAGCATACGTTGGAGTTTTAGATTAAAGCTTGAACCTCCAGATGGATGATTTTTCTCTCTCTTCTGTTGCACCTTCCACCCAACATATGTTTTGAAAGTTCAAGTTGGGAAATAGGCTCTTCTGAGAAAAAGCACTGCTTGCCTCCAAGTTTAGGCAAGCAGTGGGCCGGGTAAATCACTGTGTAGCAAGCACAGCTTTTCAAAACCGGTGTGAAAAATGGATGAATTCAATCATGTGGTAATATTTTAGTGATCGAAAAACACAACCTACTCTTGACCTTGACAACCCATGGTATTCAGTAATGCAAACTTCCGTGAAAAGTCAGCTTACAAGCAGGGATTGAAGCGTTTTAGAGCTTCGCATGAATGTTTCTTGTTGTGTGAGGTAAAAAGTTTAATTGAATCTTGGGACTGTTGCGTGGTATGCTGGTTGTCAAGACTGAAAAGTGTTTCCAGGCATAAGCTGTAATCAAGCGGCACGCCTCCAAATATAGTAGACTGCGTTTAATGAGATTCTAGTTGAATGCAACACCAATTAGGACTACTATGCCTGTGACATTTTGCATCCATGATATCTAGTGGAATTGGCTGAGATGCAACTACCGAGTATGTATGAAAGGATTCTTGGTCCTCAGTGATCCTTAAAGTTTGACTTTTAAAAGGCCGTAGAAATAGTGAACAGTTGTTTAAAATGTCAGAAAAGATGACACATACCCCAAAGAATCCACGACAGACAGACTAACCCGGACAGACTGACCGATGCCTTCCACTCAGCACGTCCAAAAAGCCGGACAGCGATATCAGGTAAAATGCTAGTGGCTGACTACATCTAAAGGAGGACATCCCGGATAACTTATTTCAGACTGACAAAAGATATGGCATCTCAATACTAGAAACAACACTTTTCGGTGCAACGGAGAACGCTCGTGAGAAGGATGCTGATAGCGCAGCACCGATCATTACACAAGATTAACGATTCTGCATTTGGCACTACCGGCTGGCAGTTGAGTCTCCAGATCCGTGACCAAAATATATAGGTGAATACCAAAGCAGATGTGACTGTTGCTCAGATTTACAGACTTTACAACAGCGTTGATGGTCGCGGGTTGCGACATTTGGTCACCTGGCCTGTTTCCACCCGACGACTAAGTTTTCCTAACGCAGGTTCCATCAGGTAGTTATCGGTGGCATCCAGAATTGGTACCACCTTCCGGGGACAAGAGTTTGAAGAATCTGACATGGTTTTAATGACCAGAATATTTAATGTCACTGTAACTTTGGTCAACGGTGTAGATTGCTGCACTCCTGTTGGACCACCCGCGATCCACCGCTGCCCGCGACAGCCGGTTGAAAGTGATGGAGGAAATCATCTGTGTGAGCAGTTGAGGGCATCCAGTCCGACTATTTTTTGTCAAGTCTGACGTGCCCACTAATCGGTGGCGTCGTATAGTGGTGGTAAAACTACGCATAGTCCTAGATGGGTGCGAGATGATTGTGCGGAGTGAGGAAAATCAGGATTATGGTACAGGTGAAAAATCCCTCCATGTAAAACCACCCACATGGAGATTTGATCGTGATATTGAGGTTTTGGTTCAAGAAAAGATGATCACTTCGTATCATGGCACAACAACAACAACAACCGTTGAGCCAGCCTTGATTGTGCTAGCAATTTCCGCGTCTTGAAGGTTACTGAACTTTGGTTATTATTTCTACATTTGCTCGTCCCCACGAGGGCTTCCTTACTTTTTATCCTTTGTATGTTCGTCCGATTCTGTTTCTCATCTGTTTACGTTTTGACTGGTAAAATGAATCGATAGTAGTTGTGTTGGGTAAGCGTTGAGACCGCGTAAAACTGAAATTTTTCTGAATGTATACTCGACCGTCTATTACGTGTCAGTAGTTATTCAACAGAAAAACTGCTGTCTTCAGATTGTTGGGTCTTCAGGTTGTTTGGGTCTTCCCATATTCCTTATACCTCATCCACGGCCTTACGTAATGCACTGAGCTAAAGGTCCATATAGGAATCAGTGCCTTTTTCCGCACCCAGCTTGAAAACTTGAATTTGCAAAACCATCGATTTAAACTCGTCTGGCAATAGTCCACAGACCATATTCCCATGAGAAATCCAAAAATCCATATCCATTTATCTGATGCTAGTAAATTTGCTCAATGGATGATCAAAGCCATTGGTCACATATGATGCCCATAACTCAAAACTGGTCTAACAAAAGTATTGACGTTTCCCACTAATCCCGTTGTTCGTCACCGTTTAGCCTGGATCATTTGACAGTTAGATCCTACTGATACCCATTCGCCAGATCGGATGGACAAGAATGTTATATCAAATCTGTCCTTATCAGGAAACATATCTCTGGCAGCTGGAACAGCTGAGCAAATATTGCAAAACTGATGAAGATATTGGTAGGTGCGTCATCTCCTACATATACGACATATACGACAACTCGGTTTAAATTACTGTACTGCTCACGTAATAAAACAGATTTTGTTACTGAACCAACAAATCACATGTTCGTAGAACTAACTTGTAGGCAACCACTAGTAAATTCCTCACTGATTTTTCGGTAGAAGTGGTTCAAAGCCTCCAGTCAGTTTGTTGGACTGAAAGTTGTAGAAAACTTTTCAAACGACAAGCCAGTGAGTTGAAGAGGCTGGATCCGATTTATCCGTCGTATGGTTTCTGCCCGGGGAAGATACATATTTTGACATTGGTCATTCTTTTACGTCCTTCAGTCAGGAGGCGGTAAACTTTTGTTTGTTCTGGATGCGACCAATGTAATATCAATTGAAATAAAAGGAAGTTAAGCGCGGTACTATCTAGGGTCCTTTCTTTAGCTAATAGTGACACATATGAGAGTACAATGTGTTTATTCACCAGTGGAGGCTTGAATTCCCACCAAATTCGTATCTCACTGTAGTAATCACAATAAACGAATGCATTCACCACCCCTGGGCTGTTTTTGGTAAGGAGAAAAAGCAGAACTTTCCCGAAGAGTACCACATAAACAGATCTATACTCTGCATCTGCTTACGCCGCAACTTGTCACTAGCTCTCGTGGTTTTTGTTCAGCAAACTGAGCGGCCAGTTGATCTCAATAACTATACCTAAGCTTTTTGTTCACCTAAGCAATTTATCGAGTGGTAACTAGATTTTCTTGTGGACGGCACGAACTAGTCATCTCATTCTGCATTGAATACCTCAGTTACGTATGTGATACAGTTATGCGCATCTGCCAATTTGCTTACTGACTCGTGGTTAAAGCTCCACTAGGATTTAAAGACACCCGATGATACGAACTAGAAGCATTGAAAAGGGCCTTTTCAGGCCAAAGACCATCCTCCAAAGAGTCCAGGTTGATAGAGTGACAGCACAATGTTAATTTCGACAATTTATAACCAAATCTGGGCTTTCAGCGACATTAGTACTTGTTCAGAGCGCAAGGTATACTTTAGACAACGAATAATTCCGCAGCTTACTGTGATATATTCGGAAGCATCCTCGACCTAAAAGAATCAATTCTTGCCCTTTTCGAGCAAGTTTCTTACTGGTTTGATCCCCAAAAAGTGCCCCTGAGACCTTTTCCCAAGGGTCCTGCGCTAGACCATCTCTTATCACACGTGGAATAAACAGAACAATTGCGTCCAAAATTGTTCGGACAGTTTAAATTCCTGAATCAATCAGGTTTTGAAGATTTGATCCATGAACAATTTTCATGTGTCAACTAGGCATACTGCCCTCAAGCCACAACGGATTCCAAACTCATTCGGTGTCAATTTCCTACCGACATCTCATGTTTTTCCCAATTTGTATCACCGAATAAGCCAGATTAGAAGAGAAAATATTTCGTCACTATCACGATTTTTGATGTGACTGCCGTATCAATCAACTCTGCTGTGA
The DNA here is from genome assembly GCA_003604175.2 of Clonorchis sinensis. Taxonomy (NCBI): domain Eukaryota; kingdom Metazoa; phylum Platyhelminthes; class Trematoda; order Opisthorchiida; family Opisthorchiidae; genus Clonorchis; species Clonorchis sinensis. The sequence goes on from CM030370.1 coordinate 63,832,767, forward strand.
TATCATTGTTTTTAATGGTGTACCCAATTTTAAATACCCAGTGATTCTTTGATTCGTAAGGTTGTCGAAGCAAGGTTTTCGATTGGGCCTGACTATATTGTTGCTGTCATTTGGTGACCATTTGGGTTTTGTACTGATGTCCGAAATCGTCTCTAGTGGCAGTAAATTCGTTTTAGAGTCAGTTCATGTGGTTTACGAGGTTCAGAGACAGACGGAAAAAATAACGAAATTTGTAATTGCATGTACAGCAAGCCTGTAGCAAATGAGTTTACAGCGCATTGGTGACCAGGGACCTGTGCTGATCTAGAGGAAATTTTGCAAATGAAAATCATATGTCAAGATAGAAGAGCCTTGATTTTGCAGGCGATTGTCTTTTCTGCAAGAGGAGATCTTGTGTTAAAAAACAAACAGGTAAAAACGTATATGAAACCCCTAATAGTCCCTGAGTACTTTTGATTTATGATGTTGTGAGCCGAAAAATATGCTGCCTTAGGTTTTTATAGGCTTTTGCATCCGGACCATAGAGGCGCAGTGGACTATCTGATTCATGGTTAACCTTAATTCAGGTGACAGTGAGAGCATTTGTTGGAGTAAACCTCAGTATTCTCATCTCGACCAGGTAATATGATAGAGGATGGCAGCGAGGTACCAACCGTTGACAACGAGCAATTGTTTTTCAATAAACGAGAGTGCAGCGCATTTACGGGTCGGTAAATCTCGGATGCCTAATATGTCTTGAGTATTGCGAATTAGCAGCCAAATCAACAGGTAAAGAGATAGCTGGAGTACCTGAAGCTATGTGTGGGCGCTGAATACAAATGACCTTTGTGTTTCCACACCAGACGGGACATTTGATGTGATAATTCTGCAGCAAGAGATTTGACGGACTACATTAATTTCACGACACTTAACCGTGACTCACAAAATTCTATCTCCATCACAATATCTACGATCAACTGTTTTCAAGAAATTCGAGCATCCGCCAACTCAGTGAATTTACCGGGAATTACGACTCTAGTTATTCTAGCAGAGGGCCTTACAGGGTCATGCGCAAGACTCGACTGAAACTGACCTCTCTTCTTACAGGAAAGAATATCTGAGGAGAACATCCTTAACGTTTAATAAAACTACCAGGTTCTGGAATACTAATACCGTCATGAATAAACTTGTCACTCAACTATTCGAAACTTTACAAGGTCTGAATAGTGGCTGTTTAAATGCCTTTGGACAGAAACGTCTACGTTTATGACTTACAAACGAAATCAATTCAAGCCTTACGTTTTTGATTTATCGTGTCAATTTACCTCAAGGTAGATGTATTGCTTACTATTGGGTAGTTGTGTCTAAATAACCAATATGTTAGCAAACGCAAAACCTTTCCTCTCTTCATAGGTATGTTTCACATTAATGAGTTCTGCCGTATTGGTCTGGTGAACAAGTACCGTGAACAAATAAGAATAGAACAGCTCGAAGTGAGTCGCATTATTCTTTTTTTCATATACCTCGTACGCGCAAAGTTAGTCAGTGGCTTCTTGGAGCCGAAATGAAGCATGAAAATTGGTAATTTAAAGAACACTGACACGATTAAGATATGACGCCTAGTGGATTGCTTTTCAGGACCAATGTCTATTCAGGTCAACTACATAGTTGCAAAACTTTATAAAATTTGTCATTTTTGTTGCAAAACCTTGTTCACACCAGTGCGAAATACTACAAAATCAATTGCAACGTGTTTGTTCAATCAGGTGTTTGATTATCTAGTAGTAATTTAACGTGGCACGCAATAGCCTAGTTGCGGAATGGAAATCTTGTGTACCAGGAAGGCTGCTTGTACCGCAAGCTGAAAGTAGATTAACACGGGAACAAAGTTTAATCTGGACAGATTTTTCGCACTCGCGAATGCAGCATCTTTCCAATTAATAGGATCTGTGTAACAGTTTCCGGACAATGTTCGAAGCTGAAGGTAAAAAACACCGTTCACGTGCAGCTTACTAATAAACTCAAAAGACCAGTGTTTTATTGTACACAGGACGTTTCTTGATGAGGTCACCTGATTCGTGGAAACCACTTCTTTTGGGGGGCATGGAGTTGTTTATCTGGAGTAACAATATTTGTTTATTTGCATGCAATCCTCGTAGCAATTTATGAGGTAAAATGATTTAGCTAGTTTGGTCATGTGGTTGCAAGATGTGAGCACTTCTATAAAATAATGGGATTTATTTTACTGTTTGAAGCTGGTTAGATACATTGATTGTTTGAGAGCGATCCAGCAATCAATCATGTTTGTAATACTCACCCCGCTATGATGACAGAAACGTTTGTGCTAAGTGGTAATCAGCGTTTGCGCTAGGGGAATAACAATGTCAATAGTGATTATTGGTCATGATGTTCAGAGTTAGCGGAATGGTATAAGATGAAATCGTTTCAAAATAGGAATCGTGCACCCTATATTTCAAAGTTCTCTTTTTTTTCTCGGCCATGGAGATTTTTTTTGCACGAGGGAAGTTAGGTGATGCTATGTCGAATGTTCAATCATACAGCCAAATTTCATTTCACGATCTCCAGCCCTGAGAGCAGCTTGCTTTCTAGTGCCAGCAAATTCTTTCCCAGTGTGAGTGGATATAATTTTCGACTCTGAAAAAGGTCGGCAGAAATGTTCAGCAACGCAACCGGAAGTATCAGGTAGGCTCGTTTTTTTAGGTGGCAGCAAAGGCTTACAGAGATGAGCTCAGCTACGTGATATCACTTTCGCAGTATCACAACACTAGTGTTCAAGCAGCTTTGCACTGCAAGCTCTGTTGAGTGTCCATACTAATGTTCAGCGGTCTAGTTAGCTGATTTGTAAGGTGGCTTTGGAAAAGCCACAGATTGGTATCCAGGCTGCCCTTCTAAAATTGCCAATAAAATGGCTTGTCGGAGAAGCTCACGTGGAAGCTTACTCTTCACCAGTACCTCAGCACTCAAGTGGAACTGGCACAAATGCTGTTTCATTCCAGCCCGATGGAAATCAAGTGAGCTGTAGCTAGTAACAGTAAGAGAACTGCAAACGGTATCTTCAGCTTACTGGTGATAGCATACATTACGCTTTGTAATTTTTGAAGGCTTGTTGTCCCATCCTATTAAGAGTTCGAGCTGTAGTTTCTAACTCGGCGATATGCACTGTGGATGTCTCGCTGATATCGGGAAATGTGGTCACGGAGAACAGATGAAAGCCGTTTCAGTCACGAAATTGGGACGAGCTGCATTGCAAGATTACTTCAAAATGTTAGTATTATCACGCCGCGTCTAGCTGCCTGAAACCTATGCAACTCTAACGCAGGGATAACAAATTATGTCCACTTTTTACCGCCGTTCGTTGAAGCTATGCTCTGGTCCTTTGTTAGTCCTGAGGAATCAGCTCCCCAAACCATTTGGTTATATCACAGTTTTGAAACGTTCGGACCAAAATGACGCATTCGTTTTGAAAATCGTAAATATGTTCCTATTTTTGACTTTGAATCAAGAGAGCATTGCGGGGGACCAGAAGGTGACCGGCTAAATTCCACAACCGTTCAGAATTAGCCGGAATATATAACTATGGCATTAATAACGCAGAGAAGCTGACATCAGGTGGGGCCAGAGTGACCTGAATTTCCACAGTGTCCTTTTCATTGTTGCCTTGGTTAGCACTTTGACTGTGGATGCACCAAATTACCTGAGATTTTCAAGAGTCTGTAAGAAAGAATTTAAAGTACAAGACAAAGGCGCTGATGGATCCCCTCAGCCTACTGATCCTTCCAACGATTGCGATGGAGTCATAAATTTGCCTTAAGAAGGGTCATTGCATTTGAGTGGTAGGTGTTTCAAACAGACTTTTCAATGCGCCCCTGGTTTTTATGTAATGCAGCATTATCCAGAAAAGTGTGGATTTTTCTCAGAGGTCCGACCATTCACTGCTGAAAATGGTACTCAGTCTCAAAACAAAACATTGGCCATCGAGGAATTTTGGGGTGAAAATAACTTACCGGCAATTGAGAGGTGTCGATGTCCTAAAACCAGTGTGGGCTGGCATAATTCCAAACCAACCCTGATGGCAGCTTTTCTCCAAACGTGCCGGCAAATAAAGGCAGTGTGACAATTTCAACAGTTCGTCTTGCCCGCTATTTACTCTCCATCGAAGTCCATGTTTGTTGGTATCAAGTATCTTGTTTGTATCAAAGTGCTATGGCATGACCGGAATTTCGTTTAAGAATGCCGGTACATTCTGATCCTCTCCGAAAATCAAGTTAAAAAACTTTAAGTCGGCTCATTTAACTGAATGACTGAACACCAAATCATCATTCTGAAAACCGAAACCCGCCTGTAGGAACCTCGTGGTTGTTTTCAGCCAGAACAACTGTCAGCGAATCACCTTGATGCCCACGAGCATTTCGGCTGTGGGTGAGCCTCCAGGCTAGCCAATGAACCATGAAAACTTTTTATATTTATTTGCTCCTTATTTAACCCAAAATCTTGCAACGAGCCGATGGTACACCATAGCTGGGGACCTCAATCAATGCGGTATATCTTTCTACATTTCGCCAAGGAAAAACCTATGGCCCTGGTGTGTCCGTTTTTTCTCACTTCCGCAGATTCTGCCAAGCGTTGGGTCTGTAATCCACTGGGTCGGTTCCATGGTATAAAACTGGACCGGACAAGGAATTTCACTATTGAGCTAACTGGCAAGATGGTTCAAGGCGATCGATCGTTTCTCAGCTATCTTACATAGTAATAGGCATTCCGGCCAATACCATGTCTCCATAACGGCACTTTGACAAGGCAGGCCAAACTTTTGTAGGAGACCAAACAAGGTAACACAATCATTCTCCTAAAAACGGTCATGTTTGAATAGCTGAACGTCCAATCAGACATGAACTTTAAAGACATCTCTCACCTATATAGTTTTTGTGACTGTTGTGCCGCTGATGAAGACAAGTGATCAAGCACAAGAGTGAAGATAGTATTAGTTACTCTCTATCGACCACACATACATATCACTTTGGTCAATCTGACGCTTCCATAGAGTATTCCTATAAAGTAGCGATAACTGTGCGTGCTGCAGAGGTAAGTACACCGCCTAAACGATTCTGAGCAACAGATTGCGGATTTTTGCTTTCAGTTGTGGCAAAATTTGGGACGGTCCTTTCTTTGGACTCAAGCATACGCGTTTGATGCACCAAGCAGCGCGAGCAATGGGGCACAACCAGAGCCGCCATGTGGGTTTGGCAAAGCCAATGGAGGAACCAGTTTAGAGTGTCGTAAATGCAAGGCAGGCCTGAGAGATCAAGCTTGATAGCTCAAAGCTGGTTACACATTCTGCTAGACAAGGACGTACAACACACAAGAAGGACAGTGTCCTGTATGATGCGACTTTTTTTTGGCTTGGCCAGTTGTTCAAACCTGTATGAAGTGTAGGAGGTTCTACCAGTTGCACGCGCTCCGACAGAATCATATGCACGGGTTATTCAGCATTCGAGAAAACCACTATACTGCGACAGAAAAACTCATTATAGTGAAAAATATTGCATTTTGAACTAGCTACTTCTACCTCGTAGAATGTAGATGGCATCAACAGTGACCAAGTTCAGAAGGCACCCCGGTTTGGAGAACATGTAGGTGCTTGTACCTTATCTTCGACCAGTGTTTTGGAAAGAATAGTAGATTTGAACCTTCAAAATGTAAGTCCGCCCTACGATAGTGAGTCGGAAATATCCTGACCCTGCATATAACAGTGCAGTTCATCGGAGTTTTGCCTAAGGCCACCTTTTGGAAAAGCGTCGAATGCTATTTATCTGGAGCTGCAGTCGAGTTCGCACAGAGGATGATCAAAGCCACTCCACATTTGCAGTACTTTCTCAATTTTTAAGTCTTCAAATCCGGAGTCGAAAAGGCAAAAGAAGTCGACTGAAAACAGCTGTCATGTTTCTTTGCTGGCAGCCTATTACAACGACCCGAAAGATTCACATAAACGATTACAGTTTCCAACATAGTCTACTCCAATATCCGGCTTCTATCAGGCAAAAAAAACGGAGTGAACAGTGCGTGTTCTCCGGATGTCCATAAAGCAAACCTCACACTGCAAATTATCTAAGGGACCCGAACTTGGACGCGGACGAACTTGTATTTGTCTAGCTCGAGTCTAGCTCGAGTACACAGCTAAGCATGGTCGACGATATCGTGTATCTGACTGTGGAGGTGAAAGCCCTCAGTAACGGCTGGGGACTGTCTGGTGTGGAAACATACTGCAGTCAGTAGTGAACTTGCATACCGATACGGGTCAAAATATCCGCTATCCCAATCCAGTCTCCATTACTTATCAGTGGAATCCTCATCTTTTACCTAATTCTGGTTTCCCGTTTTCACATTTTGCTCGTGGTAGCCTGTGCCGGGACTACGAAAGACAGTACCCTAAAGGAAGTGAAATCCGAAAACTGCTTATCCATCAGTAGGATCTACAATTCATCCTTATTTGATGGCCTTGAACTGACGGCTTTTTAAAAGTTTGGCTTGCTTTTGATTTGATTGGTCTGCTAAGAATCTATGCTGCATTGCCCCGCATTACTTTGAGACAGCACAGCAGGGGACCGACCAAATCATGAGCAGGGGAATCTTCTGACAAACCTCTAGGTTCAAGGGCGTCAAATACACCTTAGAAACTATAAGAACGCAATGAATTATGGAATAACTACCCATTCGACCGCGCATTGTTGATGTCTTTTTGTATGGTGACGAAATATCCACCGGCTAATTGTAAAGCTGAAGCCAAACTGTCGCCTGATTAGCAGTCAGTAAAAAAACGAATAAATAAACACAATGCCAGCTGAGGACATTTAGGCAAATGAAATTCACACCCGTGATATATGCAGCATTTAAACCAAACATGACATTTCCAGCGTTAATCTCAACATAAGTCAGCTACCGTTAGCATTAGACAATGGTAGCTTCGACATTTTCGTCTACAAAAACGAGACTAGTTATCATATGTTAGCTGCAATGATGTGGAAATCGAGTTTACTTGACTTGTACACTGCAACAAATTTTGGATTAGGGATTTTCTAGAAGAGCTTCTGAGTTGGATGTAACTTTCATCGTTCTTTCTGCCTTACGGAGTTTTGATGATTTTAAGTGATAACAGGTTTTGTCCGGTGATTTGCCACAATAAAATCAGAGGCCCGTAGTCTTTTTTAAAACAAAATAAGTCAAATTTTATCAGGCCGGTAAAGACGAATGAATTACCTTACTTCTCCTGTTTACAAATCAGCAAAACGCAATGTTCGAACTGACAAAGTGGGAAATCCTATTACACTGCGATGGTAGGACGAGTCAATGAGAGGAGCAGCTGCGGTTGGTTGGATTTTACTCTTCCGATCGAATAAACGCTTCTCCGGGTGAATCACTTTGGACAAATGAGCTGAAAGTGTCCGCATTTACTAATCGGACTTGGGATGTTTAAAACATTATAGGCCGGATTTATTTGACACTGCGTAACCCGAGAATGGGGCTCTAGGTAGAAAGGTTATATGCGCACGTCTGTTGATGAACGCAGTGATGAAGTTTTAGTTCTCGAGGAAATTTCTTCTTTTGCATGTAAATATAATCTCCGGACAAGTAGCATTTTTGACGTTCTTCGGGAGAGTAACGATGTGTAACATAGTCGTATTTAGGCTAGGCGTCAAACAGTAGAATCAAAGGGCTAGTACGAATGTGCTACCGAATTCCAATCAAATATTCATTTAGCGGTCTATTGTCATCCGGCAGACTCTATCTGTTGAACGAGCTGTCCGAATCATCGAATCGGGTAGAAGCGACCGAAGCACTGAGGTATCCTTTAGCAGATGATGTAACCCTTATTACCAGTGATTATAGAAACCAGGCACTTGGTGACTGATAGATAGTGCTGGAATTTAGCACTGAGTGAAACTCAGAATCCAACTTGCAGGCCATAAATTTGAGGCCGCATGTCATCCGGCGGCTAGTTGTGTGTGTATTCGTTAATGCTTTAATGTTGTCCAAAATTGGCTAAATAAACAGAAAGCAACGAGCACTAACTGAGACGGTTTTTGTTAATTGAATTGTGGGACTTATCGTATTGTGAGCATGAGTTGATCGTTTCTGCTGCTCGTTCGGACGCAGGCTTTGTGTTTCTTTAGCCGCTGTAAGAGCTACAGGTATGGACTGATTATCCATTGATTGCCTGCCGTATTTTCTGCGCGGCTATACACCAAGTCGGGTGAGGTGCGCAGTGTTTTTGTACGTGTAGACTGTGTTGAGTTTTTCTATGTGTAGGTACGCATGCGGTGTGTGTTCGCACATGGCTTGTTTGGACACCTACCAGACGGCACAGAAAGGCAAGATCAAATGAGCCACGATTGTATGGCGTGATTCGCGAGAGTAGAAAAAAGTGAGTCTTGTGTTTTAGTAAGTGACTGTGTTTGTAATGTTTAGTCAAGTTTGTGAGTGAAGCCATACCTGCGTATTCACTGGTTTGTTTCGTTCTCAAGCCACGCTAGACAAAAAAGACAACGTTTTCCTTCATCGAACAACATATATTTACACATATGAGTTACTATCTTAGACGTACATTCTGAGTCGACTGGTTCCCGAACAGCCTTCTCTACAAAACCTACAACATTACTGCATGCGCATCTATCTACCTCGGTTATGCATTATCAAATAGCCAAGTGTTTGCATTCAGATGTCACACATTCGCTATTTTGACACTAGCAGTGACTGTTGGGAATTCGGAATAGCGCTGTATGAATGATGAATTTTGGTAAATCGAAAACTAAGCACACACCAGGACTTGACGCTTCATAAGCCTGACACATTAGTTTTCTTTTTGTTATAAAATGCATCTGTCAGCCGGTTTTCCGAGCGTGGACATTTTCATTCCAATTCGGAACAACACATTAAATAAGATGGAGATTTTCGTAAGCGCAAAGTGAATGAGGAATGTCGGGAACATCGATTTTCTCGTCCGATTTGTTACTTTACAAACTAAGGTACTTGATTAGTTAAGCTTCTACCATTTTTCAATCCTTTCGAAGAAAATAAGGTGGTCTTGTAAGCGTAGAAAAGATAATCTCCTGATTAGCCTTAAGAAGGGTGGCTTTTGAAGACTTCTCAGCAACCTTGCGAGTAGCGTATTGCGTCCGCACAGTTCATCGCGATATCTCATATATCGTGCCAACTGAAAAAAATGGGGCGGCCCAGCGCAACACATTTATTTGCTTTAAAACTTCATAAGTAAGAGATCTAGCTAGGATCCAGTTGAGTCTCCCGTCAAAACCAAAGTTATATGTAAAGAAGTGCGTTTGTCTTTATGGTTAGATTTTCAGATGTTCATTGACGATCGTCTCTCAGAAAGTTCAGGATCTTCGTAAAGCAGCTGATGCGCACCCATCGTATGAATGTTAGTTATGAAGGTCAAACAGGCCATAGTTTGTTATGTTGAGGTTGTCCATCGTAGACGCCACATGGCAGGCCACAACGTTTCTACATTGTCTTAGAGGTGCACCACAGTACACACCCTTATTGAGAGGCTCAGTGAACACCTATGAGTGAAATTCGGAGATCTGTCTGTATTCAAGTTCATTTCGAGATTTGAAAGCTGCGGGTAAATCATCAGCTGTGGTAATGGAGTAGCCCGTACTCGTTGCTGCTTCTCAGAAAAATGGTGACACATACAACAAGATACTAGGGATTTCGCATAAACTTTGTAGTAATTTCAGTCACCGTTAAACCCAGACGATACCCAACGTTATTTTTGTTAGGATATTTTCAGTTCGATGTACGTGTGGGCCGTCCTTACATCGGAAAAATGCTTGTTATGATACTACTTAACACATAAAATAAAGCTTACTGCAAGGTTACAGTTATGCCACTTATTGCATCCGAACATCTCAAAACGTCTTTGCAATAAACAAGGAAAAATTATTTCGGGAACAGCAATTGTAGGCTTTTGTCTGATATTCTTGTTATCTTCACTATATCATTAAACTGGTGTTTGCTCACTAAGGAAAAGGGAAACATTTTAAACGCGGGACTTCAGAGGATGCACCGTGTAGCGTTTTGCGTTGTGTACCCTCACGCCGAGTACTATGGTCATGGTTTGAGTACAGTGGTAAAGCTGACATAAATCGAAATAATGAGGATGATGAAGAGCCAATTAATTGTGATGACACTCAGGGCAATAATGAGGATTGGCAGCATTCCTCTTTAATCCCGGTTTCCGTAATTTTTAATAAACAGGCCTTTTCGGTTGAATTTGGCTGGTGTTCGTAAACGGTATAGAGCATCATCCAATAATTGGTGTTTCTTTTCCTTCTGTAACAGTAGAATAATACATGGTACATTTTTCCAGGAAGAACAACGTTCTGTTTGTAATTAAGGGTCAACAAAGTGGATGTATTGAGATGTTTCTTTAGCATGAAAATGTTCCAAAAAATATGAGCTAATTGTTACAGTTTCTCTCAGACCCTTCTCCTAAAAACACTTCGTCTTATGCAGCGACTTCGACTGTAGAATCCCAGCGTCGTCCACAAATAAACATTTATTTCACCCACATGTTTTTCAGAATATTTTAACTAACGGAAAAAAAAACATTTTACTCTCACATCTTCATGGATATTATTTGACTGATCGATGATGAAATGAGTTTTACCCTCGAGCCTTATTCGGCTCACACACTGGCCGTAACGAGATGTCTCATTCCGGTTCAGAAGGGGTGGATTTGAAAAATGGGTGGGCCTTTACTCACTAGCATACATTGCCTCACAAAATACAACAGCCAGATAGTCAATTGTTGGCTTGGGTGGTGGACCCAAAGAATGCCAGTTTGGCTCGGCGGAGGTTGGCGTTTTTTGAAATTACACTTAGGACCGATCGTTTGGTGTTTCGATCAATCTTTTAGTCTAGTTGGCTTGCGTTTGCTGTTTAGGACACGGATTCACACCTGACATTACGTACAGTAATCAACTCCTAAACGACAGCAAAAATCAATAAAAACGGTTATATATAAATATTATATCCAAGATGAACCCATAGGTAACATGTGGCTCTTCTGGGCACAGAAGAAGGGTTGAAGTGATTACACCAGTGACCTTAGTGAACATGATGTCAAGCGCTTTTGATGTCCGGAACAAAAGCATACTGAAATCATATCAGCGTGAAGACCTGTGCCGTTTGTCAATCCGGATTCAGTAGCCTAAGAACAAGCAAGAGGCCAGTATTTTAGTGGTATTCGATTCTGAGAGCAGGAAGTGGTTCCTCTTTGAACGCGCGTCTTTTTCTGTTGGAAATCGGCTCAGATGGGTGTGTTTCGCCTAAGTGTTACTAGTGAGTCAGGTTTGAGGTGCCGTACAACAGCGTACATACAGTTATAACGAGGCGTGCGTACACGCTCAGCTTACCTCCAGACAAGCATGCCCATATGTGGCGCACAGAAGTCACGTAAGAATAGCATTCCAAGACTGGTCTTCTCACGGGTTGGCTCTGCTCTCTTGTGCGTTAGCTGCTGGGAGCAAACCAACAATGTGTTTCACTAGTGCAACGATCTCAGTAGATGGAACTGAACAATTCTCCCTCAAAAATCCTATCATAGTATTTAACAGACAAGCGTTTTGGTCAAGCGGCCCAAGAACACCAAAATATGAAAAACTGATTCTAAAAATCACAGAAAATTGTGCTTTTGAAGGCATTCTTGATTTTCGCTATAAGAAAACAGCAATTGTAGGAATACGATTGGAATTTCAAGCTCGATAGCTTAATTTTTCTCTATTTGTTAAAACTGTCGAAGCTGAGGTTTCAGTAGTACAATGCTCTCTCTGTTTAACACTTTCTAGAAAAAACTCCCTCTGGCGCGGTTGCTTACTTTCCGTTTCTTCGAAAAACCCTTTTGAATCTTAGAAATTAATAGGTAGTGCAATGACGTCACCAAATAATTTGAGTAAACGCAATCATACCTTATAGAATCAAATAGAAAAACGACATTGTCTTTAATTCATAAACCTAACGTTACCTGGCGGTACCTGGTGACCAGTTTCATCACTAAGCACCCACTTTTTTTACAGGCTTGGACCACAGAAAAAACCACTCTGGCCGGACCACTACTTACGAGCACTGCTCAGATAGTCAGAAGGTAAAATATTAGAAAGTATATTTATTGGCGACTTGAGCACAAACATTTAAGCATGAAGAATTCTCTGAATGCACTCCGAATGCAAACAGATCCCCACGTATCCACCGAGTCGGCTTGTAGTTCACAAGTAGTGGTTCGAAACTGTCAACAGCTAGATTGCGCTTAACCGACTTAGTTCAGACGGCAACGGCAATCGGTGTCATTTATTACTTGAGAATGTCCACTGCCAGTTCAATCCCGCTGGTCAGCTTAACGAGCTAAGTGCGGTTTGGCTAAGGTCCACATGACAACTGGACATTTAGCAACAAGCTGAGGGCATGTCTTCGAGTTTCCAGATGTCACACCTCATTCTAATGGAAAAAGGTTGTTTTCCACTAGTAGAACTTGTTTTGAACAGTTCGTTGGGTACTCATCAAAGCAGAATTATGGCAACATCTTTCTCTAAACACGTCACAAGTTAGTTAGTTGATTTTATGTCGTTCATAGCTTGTAGTTCGTATGCTGTATAAAGATTCCATGGTTGAAAAAATGAATTTGTCTCATGTTTGAGATTCAGACGACAGTTCGGAATAAAATAATTTCTCTCTGTCGGCGGAAACATATTTTCCTATCAACTGGTGTAAGGTTGCATCAGTTTACCACTAGATAAGCGGAGAATTCTTCACGCCTTTTGCGGGTAGATCTGACGTGGCTTCATTGGGATAATAATGATACTACAGAAACAACACAATTTACTTCAGGCGTCCTAAGAATTAACAACGACAGACGACGGACTGCACCAGGAACTATACACAAAAACATTTCTGTGGACAAATCAGGGTGAATCTGAATGGTGAATAGACACAAACACTGAGTTGTTTTCATTTTTGATGGCAATGAACTGACGTTCGCACTGAGTCAGTACTTGGGAGGACCATGCGCACATAAGTGGAGCGTGAGACATAATTAACATGAAACACGGTAAAGAGTCTAGATGCTCGAATGACAGAAAATGCGCCGAGCTGATGGAAATGACCTTGTCGAATATGGGATTTCAAACTTTTCAGATGAAAATAATGTCAAAAGATTGCTCATTTAGTCGAAATTGAGTATAGCCGGTGAACTCTAGCTACTCCACAGACAACCACTGGTAGACTCGGCTTGATCCATGAATGCTGACCTCTGACCATAGGGATGAGCTTGGAATATCGAATTTCGGAACAAGTCCATGCTGTTTTCGATGCTCAAGTTGTGCGGCCTGGTCGCCAATAAAACATTCGCCAATGGCATTCAGGTACTTCACTTCGCTCGCTCCAACTGATCTAAGCTGACGCATGCACTCCAGTGGTAGACGATCGGCAACTAACAGCTTACTGAAGAAGAATAATGCAACACCGTAGTCTGACAACGGGAGTTTGCCGAACGATTTTTTTGTGGCAGGAAGTGAGAATTGCAAAAAGTGTTCGCCTCCAACGAGTCTGTTGAATGGAACATCACTTGTAGTTGGTTCGGAATCTGCAGATACTTTTGAAGCAAGAGCCATGCTGACAGATGCTCGCCTCGAGCGAACAGGTCGATAACCGGGACGTTGCAGAAAGATACTCTTTCTCGATTTGCTCAGGTGACCCTCGTGGAAGAGGCATGCGTGGACGGCAACTTCGACTAATGTAAGGCAATCGAAAAATAATAGGAAAATGCATTGAATACAGAGGTAATAATAAAATGGTGCATTTTCACTTTTAACAGTAAAAAAAATCAGAATGGATCCGAAAGCGAAACACACTTGATGTTGAACTCATTACATAATGTGATTTTTATGCAGTTTTTCTGTCAAACAGTGGGCATTGTAGTGGTTTTCCCTGTCAAGCGATATCATTCTGTTGGCCTGTTTTAGTGATTGACGGTCGTAATGAGTAGTCAGGGGATTAGGTTACGAATTTTAAATGATTCTTAGTGACACCGTCAAGTCATGGAAGAATTCCCCTAATATTCTAATGCGTTTACTAATAAATTGCTACTGACCAACCTCAGATTCGTTTTTTTAAAAGAACTGGACTCTAAACCTCGTGCTCTTTAGATCTGGGTGACATTTCTTCGAGGAAGATTGCAGAAGGTATTTGCAATAAACGGTGTGAAGTAGGTTGCCCAATAAATGAAAATAGAGTGGTTCCAGTAGTGCTCTTTTACCCTATCATAGATATATAAAAATATACATGCACATCTCGAATATATAGAACAACTAGAACTGTGTGCAATATTTTTGAGCGAAGTGCTGACCTAAAATAGAAAAATCTAGTTTCCTCCTTTGTGAAATGGGATAAATGTTAAAACTTTTGGTCAGGGCGAGTTGTTCGTTCATTTTTTCCATTTATTTTCTGAGAAAATGGAAATCGAGGTTCTCTTTAATATTTTTTGTGTGCGTGATCTGTTTCCCACAGCCTGTTGGTTCAGGCAATGAACAACACTAACGACGCATTTGCAAGCAGAACGTTCTCTAAAGATACTAGGAATGAAGTAAACTTCTCACCTAATTGCACAAAGGTTGTTTTTGAAAGCTGCAAACAATCAAGAGATGCTAAAATTCCAGTTTTACACACTTCACCAGCTAATATGAAATCTTCGGTTGCATCCAACTAAACTCATCCCTCTGAGCTTTATAGCCAGGAGTTGAGAAATACATTCTGCCAGCTGAATCAAAGTCCGAACTTAGTTCATGCATGTTGTGAGGCGGTGTTCTGCTGTTACAGAGTGTTTTGAGTTCACATGGTGGATGAACCAGGCGAAGAAATTAGTAACTCATTGAACTCACATGCCGTCCTAAGAACTTTCTATGATTCCCGTGTTGCACCGAACATATATTCACTTTCCACAAAATCCCCGTTGAGACGTCAGCATTCTTCATGAGTTTGTATCCCTGATATTGTTCTCGAATCAAGTACGCTAAAAGCCGCTCATTATGTCTCACTTTATCCGTTCCTCGCCGATTCAACGTGGTATTTGTAGATAGAGATTAACCATTTTCCAGTTGGGCACTGCCAGTGTTTTGATAAGTTTCCCTTGTAAACATAGCTATTGATCTCTTAGGGACTTTTGCAATCATGTTAAAACAAGTAGTAAGCCTTTGGCCTGCTACTTTCGACCCTTCAGAGTGTGTTGTAAAATTTACCCACTGCACTGGAACTACTACATTAAAAAAGCAAAACGAAATTCTAATTTCAGCACTTTTGCTACAGTGGTTCCAGTTGGTATAAAGTGCCTCCAGCGAGGTTTCGAATCTCTTATACATATGAACCTGAAAGGTACATCTCAGAGATTTGTTCAGCACTGGCAAAATAAAGCAGTGTGGTACGTTACTGAGAGAGAGTTGTGGGTGAGCGTACCTCCGCAGTGTGTTCAGTGTCCATGTTTTACCGGAGCGTGCAGTTTATCTTTTTCAGCAATATGATCAAATTTTTAAATCATAATATGGGAAGCATATTTCGTAACAACTCAAATAATGTAAAACAAGTACGACAGTTTGTCTGTAAAACAAGTTCGAAATTGAAATAAAATAGGCCTTCTGTGTAGTTCGTTGATATTGAAATGCTGGTGACCACGGAGCGGATATATTGAGTGGAAATGTCCGACATTTCGACCACTGACGGTGGGATTTATCAAGTAACAAATGACTGATATTCAAGCATTACCAATGTGGTTACCCAAAGACCGGTCAACATACTATTATGTGCGCGGTGATCGACGCATCCATGTGTCCTTGCGGAACTTGAGACTCACATGTAAAAACCAACGTAAGTGTTGGCTCGGGTTGCCGAACTCGTCTCAATCTGCATAAATGGCAGCATTGCTTCTTCTCTCATCCGCGCTAAGTGATAACCACATATTGGTGAATAACGCTACTCTACCTCTGAGTCGGTACTACTGTTCATGTAGGACACAAATCTTATGAATACATGAACTTATCAGTGGTTAACTACTGGTAGTTACCATCATAGGATATCGCATCTAAGTTTGGGTACAATTCAGTAATATAGCAGTCATTTGAGTCACCAATCTATTTCCATTTACATACCTTATATCGCGAACAGTGCATTTAAATTGAATTATTGATAAAATACATGCAGCTCTACAAAAAATCGTCAGTAGTATTGCTACGCATGCTAAGTTACTAACTCTGCCGATGTTTGAGTTCCTGTTTAAAGTTCTCCAAATCCCAAGGACCATAAGCTTCGAAATCAATATTGCGAATTTCGTGCACTCCAATACTGAGCAATCCTTCAAGTGGACGCTGACAGAGGGATACGAGAACGTCTGCCTTGATCCGGATTATCTGAAAGTGGGAAGGACAATGGGTGGATAAATTTACGATGCTGGTCTATACAAATTGGATATCTCAATGGCCGGTGCGCTCATTGTACGCATTTCGAACCTGACACACTTCATGAATATAGATACGAGAGTTGATGGGTTTAGACATACGAATTTTTCTGCAGTGACATCCTAAGAATCCAGACTACGAGGAGATAAACAGTGGCTTGAAAACGCAACCATCGCTTGAGCGAATTCAAGCTACACGATTTTTTATACCAAAAATATCATAATTTTGCTGTTTCTGATACATATTGAACATTTGCCACAGGGTCAGAATGAAAGTTGAAATACAACTTTGGTAATGCAAATGACGAAAAAGTAGGCGAAGGTTGGTGAATTTGTAGTAGTTTGGGAAATTACCTCAGTCTAACGTGGCATTTTGCTTTAAGATATAAATGTATGAATGTTAATAATAGAAGGCAAAGTAAAGAAATACTAAAACTTTTTGTCCATATGCTCGAAAGTGATGGAAATAACAATATGCTTGGACCGTAATTAAGAAGCCAAATTTAGGCGCCGATGTGGGACTTGAGATCGTAGACCCTAACTCTTGCTGATAACTAAGATTAAGTATTGTTGGTACGCGGCCACTTTATACACATGCTGGAGCTCCACAGTGGCACGATTATGCGTCACTGATGAGGCTGTGTTGTTGACACTTTCTGAGTCGAAACAATTTTTGATCAGCGATCTACATTCCTTATCGAAAACCCACGTTCGCAACATGTCAAAGAGGTCCATGGGGGCTGGAGTGTGAACTAATAAGTCAATTGTAGATTACATGCACTTAGCGCAACGTATTTCTAGCACGAAAATTACCAGCCAAACTATTCCAAATTCCCATCACTGAATTTCCACTCAGACGCAGACATTCGGCGAACTCATTAGGCAGTGCTGTCATAGTTTATTTGGCCAAAGTAAGCCTTACGGGCGATTCTCCCAAGTGAAAAGATACAGTTACTTTGACTAGGAGAAATATCTTCAGATTAGGCGATATCTGCTTGTTGTAATTTTAGGCTACATTTACAGATTACTCGGTAACTTACTGGGAAGCTATTAACTCAATTATATTACGAAATTTCGTGACTCTGTGTGCCACACTGACCACAGATTCAGCTGATGATGATGAAGAATTCTGATTAGGGCAAAATTAAATTTAACGAAAAAGTTCACACCCAGAAAATATCAGGTCGCTAGGTTGTCCTGCGTGAGTGTGAACAGTGGGCGATCCGAACATGAACAGGAGTAGATCCTTTTGTGGATGATATCAGTTGCCTGTAGTCGTACGTATCTGAAGCATACGACGAACCTCAAACAAAGGTGCACTGAAAGAATAGCAAACTTTGAATGAACATGTTGATTTGTTCCTTTCAGATTACGTGATGAAGCTACAAGCCATGGTTTCCATAATTTTTTGCGGATTCCCTGCTGACCACTGTCGCTTCAGGTTCGAAATCTAAGTGAATCATTTTTTTCGTACAAAAATATTTTTATGGGTAGAGGGATATATGCTTGATTTTAGTAAGGTTGAGTAATAGACACTAATCTGTTAGGTGTCAGAACCCTCTTGGAAACATATTCGTTTCTTCCAACAGCAAGGTACTCCAGTAGTCGCCTTTTTTTGTTCCGCGTATTTTTATATTGCAGTTACAATTTAATTGGGTACCAAGAGCAACCGATCAGAAAGTAAGCGTAAGATTTGTCAACTAAGTTCTTCATTGA
This sequence comes from Clonorchis sinensis, assembly GCA_003604175.2. NCBI lineage: Eukaryota > Metazoa > Platyhelminthes > Trematoda > Opisthorchiida > Opisthorchiidae > Clonorchis > Clonorchis sinensis. Next base: position 63,850,993 of record CM030370.1, read on the forward strand.
TTGACCCAGTTACATTTGCACAAATACATGTGAGAGTCGATCCGACCAAAGTCTAGGAAATCGAGCATAACAAATTCGTACACCACTGGTTAATGCCGTTTAGTTTGAAACTAGTCTAAAATTGAGACATCGAAACCGTACAACGAGTTGAACTTTGATTTTCTGTTCCAAGCAGCCGTCCACTTAGGTTGAAGATCATAGAGGCAAGAACTACCGAGTGATTTAGGATTTTATTTTGCTTTCAGAAAGCCTGGGTGTTACCTTGAGGTTAAATTGGGTTCTGGACTCACCACCTTACATTTTGAATGCATACGCGTAAATTTAGAATGAAAAATTATTTTAAATTCGGTCACCAACCAGATGCCTGTTTGCGAATTTTCTCCTCAAAAATCCACCTTATAGTAGCTAGCCTTTCAGGCAGCATCAAGGATAATTAAAGCTTAATGGAACAAATAAATTTTTGAACGCTTAATTTGGTCACACTACCCTTGAGGGTCATCCTTTGACAACAGGAACGCTGCTTATTCAGCCTTCCGTAGCTACGAAACAGGTGTTACTCTCAAGCCGACTTAACTGATCAGTCAGTAACCACTAATTGACCTCTAAATGACACACACGATCTGAGATCAATCCATTGTCCTGAATGACAAAATAACCCTAAACAGGTCACTTGATCTGCTAATTTCTGTCCATTGTCCTAAGCTGTTCATCCGATGGAGGCAGAGCGAAGAATGTTCACAGGCCGTGAACGAAATTACGTCCAAATTCAGTTCAGAAACAATGGGGTAGGAAGCCACACGATAGTTCACATCTTGAACGGTCACCATAGTTTCAAAATCAATGATTTATTGACGGTGTCCTAGGGCTGGTTAACCACATAATTTTAAAAAGACTTCGGGTATGTTTTGAGGATTATTGTTTGTCCGTTATTTTATCAAATGCCTGTGCCACCTTTATTTCTGAACCAGTAAGGAAGTTCATAGATATTCTGCCATTGTGAAAATGGTTTCCGAGAGTTGGGAACAGGAACAGCTGCTGTCAGCAGATTTGACATTGTGTTTTAGTTAGTGTCGTTTGCAGATTGCCGATTTTGTTGGACTTTATGAATTGACTTTCTCAGTTTGCTTCAAACTGGTGTAGGCTATGTATGGATTTTTGAGGGCTGAAAATGTCAAAAGTTGACTTTCGGTTTTGAAACTGAGGACTCTGTGTGATACACAATCGATTATTTAGACAAGAGTAGCAAACGACGACTATGATTTTCGCGCTGGGTTACTTAGTTGTTTCACTAGTTCCCTTTTGATAACCAGCACACACGCTAAACTGTTTCTTCCTGTAAAAACTCTTCGGAGGCAACACAAGCGCCAGAAAATAAATAGGATGAAAACGCTCCTGCTTGTTTATTCAGAGGTGCTCTTTCGTTTTTATATCACTCCTAAGTGACACTCATCAAGTTTTAATTATCCCGTCGTCTTACTTGTTTGTCAGGCATTTTCGAAGTGCACCCATTCTTATGTGTGTTTTACATTTATTACTGCCTCATCTGGTAATTGTGCGCCTCGTTTGAATTCCTTGTATAACCTGATGGTGATAATCGAAATTTGTGGGATGAGTTTTGGGATTGTTATTTACATTAAATAGCCCAAATAAGTGATAAGTGCTCACTTCGAAATCTCTAAGAGGTCTTATTTGATTTCACCAGCATACTGTGCGGATTGCAAAGCAACCTAAGTTAATCTAACTTCCCTTTTGTCCTTGCTTATTTGGGAATCCGAGTGCTCGCTTTCATGCTTTACCGTCAACATTCAGAAGGTTTGCTAAATTTGGTTCGCTCTGGTCAAGCTCTCCTATTGGCCAGGCCAGTTGTGCTCTAGTTAATCCTTTCCTGTTCGTCGAATGCACAAAAGCTTTGCGAAGCTGTAGTCGCAATCCGAATTCAAGTAATGGTTGATTCGACCAGATTTTGTCTGTCGTGTTTGTGTGGTATTAGGTCTTGGGCAACCCGTTGCTGAAATGTTCCATTTAGCGTTGTTGAGTTCTACTTACAGGACAACTCAGTCTAAGCCTTTGTAGGATGGTAGATAAAAAATACAGAGGGGTTTAGTCGATAAACAGCTTCTGTATATAGCTTCCTGCCTGTTATTTCTGGTTGTACCATGTTTAACACATGGAAACAACGTTCAAATAATTTTTGCTCCTTCTTTATGATTGGAACCTTTTTTTTTAATTTAGCCACAATGGGCCGTGTTATTAAAAACTGAGTAACGTTTTCTTCGGCATTTATATTGCAACAGACACACTGTCTTTGGTGAGGTTTTCAACAACCTGATTATTGGATTTCTGTTATACTGAAGTTGGTAAAGCATTACGGTGTGTAGCGTGGTGGAAAACTGATTTGACAAAGAAGGGAATTAAGCAGCAACCAGAAAACCTAGTGCGCGAGTGACATGGTTGCTGTGGCAGTGAAGCGGACAACTTATGTAGTAGTTCATTAGAGTTTATTAGGGTTCGGGGTAACAAAATTTCAAAAAATTAAGGATAAGCTTTTGAGTTCGCATTTGAAAACATCTTTGAAATCATTTGACATCATTTGAAATGACTTTGGGAATCATTCTAGCCATTTATTAGATATAACTGTAGTAGAGGTAAATGAGAGCTTCATTTCCTAGCAAATATTAACAAAGTCTTTGAAAACAAAGCCTTTGACTAGAAATCTAAAGTGCAAATAACTTCCCAAGTTCTCGATACTCCACGGACGGAAGTGTATATGGACGATTTAGGAACCTGCAGACACCAACCGAATAAATGAGGTTTGGTGTTCTGAATTTCAAAGCATACCGCCTAGATCAGGTTGATTGTGGCATGAGTAGGACATTGTGAAGTCGTTATGAGTGAAGACTGCTTAGGGGTTTTGTTGTTCACCATATGCCTGTAGTTGCCTATCCTCTTTACTACGAAGGGAATTATTCTATTTACCGGACATTCTTAACACAAAATGCTAAGCCTCAGGAATGCGGCAAACTTAAAGGTAAAAGCTGTTTAAGTTTCTGCAGCTGGAACTTCCCAAATATGTCCTGTTTCAGAATAAGCTTGGAAGGACTAGACAAGGACGCTTTCTGCATATAACCAGTCTTCCCAAAGGGTTATCTTAATACATGAAGACAACTACTCGTAAAGTTTTATTTCGACGTGAGGAAAAATAACCATGATGAGAATGAGTCGTTTTTTATGACTTAAATCCGCTGGATAGGTGTTCGTAGCATCTACCTGATGGGGTGCAATTTATTTAGTGACATTTGTGATCTATCCAGCTGTGAGCCTGACAAAATAATGACAAGCGACATAAAGCAGGAGCAAATTATTTTTCCGATTGTGTCAAAGGATGATACAATGGGACCTTTCATCCTGTTAGGTCTTTGATCAGCCACCTAATTACACTGTTGTTGTAAGTAGAAGGATACACGGTTCGTTTCAAACAAGAATCATGGTAGTTGTTAGATAAGTGTTAGTGTGTGGAGCTTTCACAAACACTTTGTCCTGTAAATGACGCCTACTTGTGCTAAAAAAACTAAAAGGCACAGAATACCTCTTTCGTACGCTCTGAGGATTATCGACAGTGCGAGTCCCAGTCCGGGGAGTTCTGAACCCGCAAAACCCTATCAAGTTATCTGAACAATTATTCACTCGCACAGAAGCGGATGATCAACAGTGATCAGCTCGCACGTAGAAATTACATAGCGTTCATCATCCTCCAGTCACAGAAATCCACATCAAGTGGTTTTGTATTAACTGGATCCTCAAGTTGTGACTTCAATCAAAGTTTAATCAATCTTGCAAAATCTTCTTCCTCTAAGCTGGTGACTCCCTGTAAAAGACGCCTTGTAAGTTCAAGTGTTCTTACTTGGGAAGGAATTCAGTTTCACCCTAATACACCAAAATCCAATTGTTGCAACGCAGGTTAGAATGAAAAAAACGTGTGTATTCTGATGTATACTGTGTGAAATTAAATGTGCAAAGAAATCTGCCATACTAACTTTACGATACCAGTCCACTCCATGCGACAATTTTTGTTGTGTAACCCGATTAATTATCGTCAACAAAAAACTAACCAGAAGGAGGCTGATGTAATTGAAAACGGATTTCTGTAATTGCTTCTGACAGATTGTGTGCACACGTCTTATAAAAGTGGAGCTAGACCAATGTGTTTATCAAAGAAATGCGTAATTTGGTTGCACCTGTGGAAACTTCTGTTCCAATTCCAAGGTCGAAACAATTGCTTTATGTTCTGGTTAACGTGATTACCAGTAGTGAACGTCCAACTGCCGGATGAGAAAATATTTTTGCTGACGGGATTTTTCATTACTCCTCTTGTCAGGCATCAGATAAGCAGTAGCGTCCATTATGCCGACAGCCATCCCACTGAACGATAGATAATGATAAGTCAAAACAACCTTGCGCACAGCAGCTACAGGAAGAATCACGTGTTGTGCGCCTACTTATATATATATATATAACATCCTATATACACCTATATACATACATTTGGATAGAATTGCCAGTATAACTTTCCAAAAACTCAGTTAATTGGATCGCGCCTGAATGAACGTCGCGTGGGTCAATATGTGGTTATATCATGTCTGGGCAGATGAGGATGATGTAGGGACTCATCAGGAAAACTCATTTAAAAACACTATGAAGCAGTTGACGGTAAATAAAAATGAACGGTTTATGAGTCACCAAAAGAAGCAGAATTGGATGAAAATGGTGAATTATTGAAGAATTTAGATCCTTTTGCCATTTGCCTAAAGTGTTGATGGTTAAACCGTAAAGTAGAGGAGTGTAAACTGTCATTACCAGCTGACGGAAAACCACATCTTTTGACGTATTTATGTGACTGTTGGATGGTGGGTGCATGTATGAAGAGAACATATGTTTTCAGCGAACTGTAGAATTGCACCAGACCTAAACCCATCCAAATTCATTTCATGTTCATCCTATTGTGACTTGGCCCGGCATGAACATGTTGAGTTTTCATCATAATCTGGAGCTTGAAATCGTATAACAAATTTATGTATGATGCAGTACCAAGGTGATAATTCAAAAATCCAAATTTGCCACCGCCTGGGCTGTCAGTTCTTATTATTCGCCCGCATTTTTTGCTTGAATTAACCAAGATCATATCGTCAACCAAAACTTCTGTTTAGAGGAGACGCCCTCGTATGCAAAATCGCTCGCAAGTGATCGACGAATGGCAGAGCAAACACGAATGCATTGTGTACGGCCAGATGTGCACTGGTATATTGCTTTTTTTTAATCACAAATGAAGTATTGAGCGGATAAAATATTAGCCGATGAGCTGCTTCAAAATCCAACTGCGAAACCACGTTTACATATAGTCCAAAATTCACGTGGAACCGCTACCTGGGTTGGTAGAAGACAAGATTTCTTAATAAATAATAAATACCACGCGAGTTGGATGCAATTTTCACTTTATCGTATGTATAACCATGGGCGGATAAAAAGGAAAAATCAAAGGTGGCCTATTCCATTTGTTTTTGGGTGTTTTGTCTTGTTTTAAGTAAGCCAAATGAAAATTTCGTTTTGCTGCCCCATCAACCAGAGTGAGGAGAAAAAAACAATATTGTTGCTGCATTACTTGTTCTACACGGTAGCAATCTTCGTCTCCATTTCTCTTGAGTTCAAGGGACAAGTAATTAATGTAGTTCTTTTAAATAATTTTGTGACTATTCCGATTGCTAGAAATATGGGTGAGCCCTGTGCACTCATGTAATAGAGTACTTCTATGAAGAGGTATATTTTGTCGGTTAATAGGGCACAGTGTGCTTTGGTGAAACATTATATTTCTCTCTTGTTTACTTCGCTGTCATGGGGGATCCAAATTGATGCAAGATATCACCCTCATGTTTAAGTAATACACGCAAGAAAATAAGACTTGGAGAAGATTAACAAGGATGTATTTACCATCTGATGCTGGTTCACCAACGTCAGTTCTTAAGACGTCCGTATATATTTCTAAGCAACGTCAACATTTTTCAAGAGCGCGTATACATGGTGCGTGGCACATAGGTAATTAGCAGATAAAAATGCAATTAATTACGGAAACCAAAACCCCAAATTCGATTCAGATGTGAATAATTCCAACGTGGGCCACATGGATGAAGATAGAACCAACTCTGTGTTCCGCCCGCCCAGATCAGAGGTCGGTTCTTGTAGGTGAATTCAGTAAAGTCTTTAGAAAAAGACTTTTTATTAGGTTATTATATATTATTTATTAGGTTGCAACAAACTGTCTAAACGATGTTATACGATAGAAAAGTCTTGTCTCCAAATGAAGCAGAATTGGCTATGGATAACTGACTCAGTGTGTCTATGCTAGACTTGAGGGCATCGGAAATCACGCGTTTGATTTTCACTATGGAAGTTAGAGGAGCTGCAAGCAATACAATCTATATTGAGATAGACTGAATTTCCGGGAACCTGTTGATTGGTGACAACTTTTAGCGGTACTCATTCCTGTTCGGCCGACTGGGATATCTTGCGCGTTTCTTCGTTGATATAGTGGCAAAATATCCGCTTGCAGTCTCTGTAGGTAGTTCCACCTCAGGTCCAGGGCTTGTGATTACTTCTAAATCCCGATAGCCTCAGTGACGTATGTAACTTGGTCCACACGTGTGTCTGGCTCTTGTTTCTTGTCATTTGTGGACTTTTAAGATAGATTTTCTATTCGTTCACTACTTTTTGAAAGACTATTCCAGGTAGTACCATTCTGTGGGCGAATTTTCTGCTTCCTCGTCGTTACTTAAGCACGTACATGCGTCATCTTGTATTGGCGAATACTCAGAGTTTCGGACTCATGACATCCGGGTCTGTGATTTAACAGTGTAGCTTTTGGCGGTGTGATTAAACATCACTTAGACAGGAGAGAGTGCCACTCGGTGTATCAGGCTGGCAATCAGTTTTCTTGTTCTCTAGTCGAGATCGGCTGTACACCTATAGCCGATCTGGGTGACCCAGTAAAAAACTAGATATTAGTTATCACACCGGTTTAATTTCCCGAATTCCGACTAGTTAGTGACATAGGAATCCGAAATTATGGACAATTTACAAATAGTTTAAGGATTCTGCACAATATTTACGGATGCAAGGTAGATGTGTTTGTTCTCGACACAATAATGTAGGCGTTAAAAGGTAAATGCTGGTAAACCTTGAGGCGTTTGTAAGAAACTAATTCTTGGAACGCCAGTTTACAATCAGTTTGAAAATACTACATGTTAACCCCAAGGGGAAAATCCTACTCGAAATCTCGTGTGGCTCAGATGTTCCAACGGCCAGAACAAATTTAAAGGAGCATCGCTACAAGGGGGAATTTCTGGTTATCTTTTACCTAGGACTGCGAGGTGTTAAACTTTCATGTGGAGGTTCATGAAGCTGTTTGCCATTTGCTTTACCTAGCTTCCTTCTTAAAGGCACAAGGACTTTGAATAACTTTCAGTAACATCCGTCGTAGATATTAGTGCAGGTCCAATGTACGGTGTACTAATGGGTCGTGACCATCGTTAATGTAGTGCTATTTGCTAAGCTTTTGTTGTACAAGCAACAAAAAACTAACGGATCCTGTAAAACTCACCGGGTATGCCGGGACAACCAAATACCAAGACGGTTTATTCATTGAGATATCCCTTAATGGTATGTTGACTGATCCGAGGTAATGATCTTTCTCCCCAGACCACTTAGAATAATTCTCAAATAGTTGGATCTGTAGCTCCCCGTACGAATCTGGTTGTGACGTCCAGTCAAACGATATTTCAAAGTTTTTTCTTGCACGCAGGATTTTCAAGTCCGCTTCTTTAAACTGTACTGAAGCATGCTGTGTCGTGTCTGAATTGTGACAGATACAACGTAAATTGTAAGTGGATTTCTGCCAGGGTCGTTGAGGCTTTAATCCCTTCACAGCTAGGAGCTGAATGCGCAGCTTCGAGGGAGTTGGGCCAGTAGAGTCATCGACCGCTAATCCTAGTGCGATCACTCCAGCAAAATCTCCATTTTCCAGAGTTAAAGGAGTGCTAGGAAGTTTTGGTTGATCCTGCTCTTCCGTGAGTGAAGTGATAGGTTCCACTGATCCTGTAGCTTTTTCTTGTTTCACTTGCATTTCCGCAGTGGACGATTTGGTTGCTTCATCCATCTCAATCTTTGGCGTTCTGGAATGCGCTTGGTCTGGCCACAAAAATGATCCTCTCTGGATCACATCGCGTAGACTAGGGCGCTTTTTGGATAAAACGTAACCAAACGAGAGCTTCTTGGCCCTCGGTTGTAGATCGCTTGGATTGGCCTCCACGTCTGAATGGGCATTTGTATTGCGCTTTTTTAGGCTGTCTTCATTCATGCTCAATTTTCTTTCCGGCCGGGTATTGAGAAGCTCAAAATTTGTTGAAGATGCCCTCCTTGCAGGAAGAGTGACAGTCAAGTTCTCCCGCACATTTAGTCCACTACTAGTGGCAAGGTTTTCATAACTGTCGGCAGTAGCCTCGACTTCAGACTCATCGCATACACAAGTGATATCTATCTGGGGCAGTTCATTCATATTCCAGCGCTTTTCTGATGCTTTTCGTGGACAGGCCTGTGTTGACCATGATTGTGTGCCTGCAGCGGCTTTAGATACATTCTTCACATTCGGAGAGGCGGTGATGTGTAGTAGACTATCTATCATGGATGCTCGTCGGCTTGAAGAAATCGACGGCTGAACAGTCAAACTGGACCAACTCTTTTTACGCAGGTTGTCCCTGTGCATTGTGGACACCGTCCCGTACAACTTCTCCGGCTGAAAACGAAGTGGTAGAGCTGGTTGTTGACATTCATCGCGTGTAACAGATTTTGCCCCTAGTTTTGTACGATGTGACATTTTTTTCGTATCCGCGTCACTTTCACCACTAGTAAATGACATGGACTCCAGGATATAGCTGGTGTAATGAAATAGTTTGTCCTCTAATGGTATGTTTTCGTAACGACCTGCATGATCCAAGCGTCGTAGATAGGTGCGTCGACGTCTGTACCACCATGTTGATCGTGTTACCACCGTCGAAAGTCCAAACAGTGCAAAGAGCACAAGCAAAACACTACCAAAAACAACCAGCAATGTCTCGACAACTGTCTTTGTGGACATATTGTTTTCAGTTTCCGTGACACCAGGTAGATAGGGGACGTTGCTCTTCATCGCCCGCGTGATGATTAAGTTGACTCACTGAAACAGTGGAAGGAAAACTACAGTAATGCTAAAAGGTGAGGAGAATAAATTTCACATTCAGTAATAGGTAGCATTCTTCTTGCTTGGATAAGCAATATATATATATACTTCCCTCAAAATACCCCTCATCTCTCATCGCCAAAATGACAAAAGAACCAATAACCCGTGACGCCATCCATTCCAAAGCAGGTCTAATCCAAGGCCTTCAGTATTAAAAAGCACATAAGAGACAAGCAAACCATCAAGACACTCACGTGGACGGTGCTAGGTTACTGACCACAATAATTAAAATTGGTAACACAACTATTGTGAGTAGCAAACGAGAATCACCGATATTGTCCGTAAGATACATTCATACTAAAATTGTGAAGGGGTGCTTTGAGGGGTTAAGAACTAATTTACATCAAATAGCTCCCAAATAAAGGGACAGCGAACTGCGGCGGGGCCTTGCATTGGTGCCCGAGATATATAAAAAGATTTTGCAACGACTTATGAAAGGTCGGATGAGGGCGGTTGGTCGATAATCGTTGGATGATTTTGGATTTTCATGCCACTCTTGGTCAAATGTGTTTGCACAAGCTATAGCTATTTGAAGGGAGGATCCTACTCATTTTTGAAAAGTTTAAAAATACTTATACTCGTTGCCAAAATTGTAAACTTAAAGTAAAGTACAAGTCACCCATTACCAATTGTCAGCCATGCTGTGCAACTGCGTCCGGTTCTTACGCACCACCATTTGTCTATCCAGTCACGCACCAGACTAACCAAGGTGCCCCCGCTTACTGGCATTGTAGCGAGCAAATCAAGCCAAAACACTAAGACGAATGTTTCGTTGTTGAAATAGTAATCAGCCCACTGTGTTCTAAACCATTCTAATGACGGATGGAGGGGCATATAGTCCACGCGTGATTACATATAGTTGGTCCAGCTAAGAGTCAAAGAACAAGAGGCCGGTACAAAACTCTCACTAAAACTATGGGTGCACCACGGAAACGCAGCGAAGATTTTTTGCAATGGGATCCATTGCAGTGGGGTATATCTTATTTCAGTGGGACACCACCACATCTTACTTTTAAAAATTTAAATAATTTTGCCTGATATATAGCCTGATAGTCAGCGTCACAAAAGATGGTCATACTTAAATGTTTGTAACCGACCCAACTCAAAACAAGAGAATAAGTTGCAATTCAGACTGAGCGCTGACAGAAATAAACCTTTTTAAACTTGCTACCAGAATATGTAAAAAACAATCTTTGTTTTTAAAATGTACAACTACATCAATGTAAATAGTATACCTTTAAAGACCATTCCATCCGAAGAACGCGACGAGTGGCTGCGATCATCCGGTATAAAGTTATTAAAAAATCTTACCTTCACGCCATCAAAAAGAAAAGTTTTAACGGAAAGAAAGACCTAAGCTGTCTCCAGTGATAGCCCCCTTCCGAACGGACAATTTGACTTGAGCCCACTTTATTTTGTTGGTGGGCGCTCAATTATCCCGCTTATTAAGAAACAATTGCAGGGAGGATTTGGACTTCTCCTTAGTGTAGCCTCCATTTTGAGGGTTCAGTTACGTCTGTGGTTCAAAGTCATTATGCCGGATTTTACAAAATTTTCAAACACGGAGGGCTGAACAAAAGACGGATAAAATATTCAACGGTCTTTAGGTGACTTAGTTCCTGAGAATAATTCGAACGATAACATATACTGGCGAGTCGCTTTGGTTTTTATTTAACGGATTCGATCCGACTGTTACTTCTCTGACTTCAGAAGTAGGATTAAAATTAGAAAAAAAATTTAACATCACAAACGTGATGTTATCATACTAATAAAAGCATTCCTTCGTTCGCAAACGTTTATACCAGTGGGAAGCAGACAATATGAAATTTTCGACAGGCGGGACGCTTAGGTGTACCCAATTGACTAGGGAGTTTAGTGTTTAATCGAAAAGTCGGATAGGACCTTAATTCCAGAGCTCTTTTGCATGTACAAGTTTTAGGAATCAAATGTGATTTGATTGTAGTTGAAAATGCCAATGTTATGTGCATCTTTTAGTTATTGCTAACTACAGGGGTCATCCATGTTCTTGAGCTGTGCAGCTAAGTACTACCGGAATCAGGTTGCTTAACGCGTGGGTAATCCGCAACGTCGATTTCAGTGGCACGTGTTCTGCAAGTGATTGGGAGACGAAAACTAATGTGCTGGCTTCAATTACTGCAGGCAAAACCGCAAACCACGGATTAGTTCTGTTTGTGAGTCTTACCTTTGTCAAACTCTATCATATAGGGCTTTTTCGACCTAAACAAAGGACTGCATCCCAAATTCGAGGGAGGAGAGAGCCGCGTTTCTTTTGACCTGATTGTTCTGTAACTTGAGTTAGTGAAGTTGAATGAATAGCTACGCAAGTGAGCCAGGCAAATTATCGCCGGGTTAATTTGTCGACACAAGGGATAAGAGAAAGGCAATCATCATAACTGGAACTAGCTCTCAAAGATCCTAGCCTGGTGTGGCAAGATAACTGATAACAGCCGCGATTGTTCAATCTGGTGAGGTTTTTCTTAATTTCTTTTGCGAGGTCTCGATTTTTCTCCATCTGACCTACCGAATTTGACTAGGCTGGGAGGACATGGTCACTGAGAGTAAAGAGCTCTGTAAATAACAGCGACGCGCAGTAACCAGATAACGGCATAAGTACCATCGGTATGGATCAGCACTCATTTGATATACCGGAACAATTATCGACTATGTCAGTTAACTTTTACTGTATTCTACGCAAATTTATTAGGTGAACAACTAATTTTAGGTTTAGACTACGGGATACATTTGTTTTCGTGTCCGCAGACTCATAGAGACGGTATATACTTTGTCCCGCATAGGTTCCAGACATACAAAGAAAGACCGACAGCATATCGACCAGTATATAGAGATAGACTCTCCGGAAATAAACTGAAGTAAGATAACCAAAAACCAAATCTTGCTGCTTTCTCAGTGCGGTAAGCTCAGAAAATTGAGTAATGTCTGAATGTGCCTTGAGTGCGTTTAGATTGTTCAGCTGAACTAGAAAATTAATCTAATGTGAATAGGCATCCTTATGTTTACACTTCCGATTCAAACACGCACCTATATCCCATTGCAAAATATTCAAGCAATAGATAGAAGACTCAAACGTGATCAGCAACAGACACTTGCTTACAAACAGACAAAGCTATGTACCCGTCGGTGCATTCGCTCCCGGCAAATAAACGTGTTTCAGTATATAAAAACTCTAAAATTCTGTACAATTTTCTCAGGTAAAAAATATCACCGGAAACGGTAATATGCGTTCTAGGAAGGGAAAGTTACTGTCCAGAATCCTACTGAGAACGGGGCTTCATCGTAGTGGTATACTTTCATCACCATAGAAACCAATGAATTTAGACAATGATGTTAACTTCAGATATGATTGGCATACACTGCTCAACGAAGAATTCCAAATGCTTATAGCACGAACACAGCACGACCACTGTAGGTAGTCTTGGATAAGCGTACTCTAGCATATCGAGAGAGGGTCTCACCAGGTGCACGTCAGAGGACGATTACTCTCTATCACACCGACCCAACACAACTTTTCCTAAAGGTTTACCACCATTGGAATGGGTCAGATATTGGTATTTCTCAGACGTTGATAAGTGTAAGGTCATGGCATTAATTTATTCCCAGGGGAGTTATTTTGCTTAAACCATTTTTCCCTAACTATTTACTTCAAGATCTACAAAATTAACCCTATTTTCCCATTATATCTTAGTGTTTCCCTCAGATTTGTAGATTGGGGATCAGCCAAAATCTTACAAGTGAATTTTAACTGTACGGTGTGGTATAGTGTATTGATAGTCCATTTTTATTCGACCTCATTATGTCATAGCAACCATTTTCTTAGCATAGCAATCCTTTAAATCGGAGAGTTTTCTTCTAACAAACCATGTATGATGTGAGCCAGTGTTTGGATGTAGTTGCTATTGTATTTTTGGCTTCAAATTACTGACGGTTCCCAAAGATGATCCGAGGTGCCTATGTAGTTTTAAAAAGGCGGTTTTGATTAGCGCGGCCTACACAAACCATCTTTATTGCGTTAGATCAGTAGAGTTACAAGGAAGAACTTAGATTAATTTGTGTTGCAGAATGCTTTCAACGCTTTAGAAATTGCGCGTACATTGTTAAAGTTCACTGAATGGGCTGGAAATTCCCTTCTGTCAACATTAGGATAGCTGAAACGTTCTCCAGATATGCACGTCGATTCGAAGATTCAGAACTCGACACAAAAGGTAATCGTGAATTCGATTGTATCTCAGTTTAGGTTTTATGTGGAATACGATTGGAAAACATCCAATAGCAATGCTCAAAAAAACAGCAAAGACCATTCTTGGGACGTAGTAAATTTCACAAATTGGGTAACTCACCGTTTTCAATCGTCACATAGTATCTTCCGAATTTTAAACCAGACTGGCTTTAGCGCATCGGAACTAAAATTATGAATTAGTTGTAATTTGAATAGCGCTAACCAACTGATAAGTTAATGGCCGCTCGCCCACGCATCTCTTCCAGCTGAACGCGCAACTCGGATTCAATCAATCCATCGTATATCCAATCCGGTCATCGGACGAGAAAGGAGAATTTTCGCTTTTTGATTGGAGCATGGTTTGTTGAGCAGGAGATCACGAAATGCATCGGCTGTGTCAGAATCAACCAGACAGGTCTGATAGGTGAATTCAATCCAAAACATTGTTTTCAAAAGACTGATAATGAAGTACTAATTAGCTGAGGCGGAATAAACCAATGAATCCCTTTTTATTTCACTGGCCGATGAGCTAACAAAGTAGTTATTGTAAATTGGGTCGCACACAATAATTCGCCATCCGTTAATGACCCTCTATCTATTTAGGTCTACTTTTTGGTTAGGCTTTTTACACTATGCCAGCTAGTTACGTTTTGCGAGTGGGAATTTATTTTGTTAGAAATGCCCTGGAAATTAGGCTGGCGGCTATTTTTGGCACACATCTCCCCTGCATATGAGTGAAAACCCTTTTGGCGCTAACTACTAGATACATGAATGTCGAAACGTGTGCTTCGCTATAGCGTTATAAAACTCATTGTGATTTTTTTATGTGCCTTGACGTAGGCGGTTTAAGTGTGCGTAAAGCGTGCCATGTTTTCTTTAACTGCACCAAAAGATTCTCATTTGCCGTAAATTGCTTCCTGGCTTTAACGACTCGGACTATGTGAAATATGTCATCGTGTTAACTCTCATATGAATTATGATTGGCCAAATTTCTTTGGTGTTTTTTTATGGATTTAATTAAGTGTTTATGCTTTCATTATTCTACACAAACGGATAACTCAGTTTTGCCATCTGTATGGACACAAACAGATTTATCGGGCTTGAGACCTCTCAGAATTTTCACGCAATATCACATACTGGAAGATTCAGTTCCAAGTCAATGCCAAAACCAATTTGTTGAAATACTTACCGGAACCGTGCATTACACATAAGAGAGCAAGTGAAAACGAGGATTTGATCAAATGTTATTGGGAATAAGAGAAAAAGTGTCGTGAGACATCAGTTCGTATTTAGTCATCATATCCGAATTAAAGCAGAATAAAATCTACTCAGGTCGGGAGACGGTTTAACCTGAATGGTCAACTGGGATAAAATGTGCTCATCACCAAACATAGAGTAGTACATTTTTTGGTTCTCGGCAAGTGAATATTCAATGCCATGCTAGAATTCACACGCCGTACTCTGAAATATTCACTTGATGAATACTCCATCAGTGGCTAGTATCCTTGGTGTTAACATTGATAGTCCAGTAGAGCGAGTGTTTTAAAACTACTGCAACTTTCACGCATTTCATTGTGCTTTGTATATCGGAGGGCACACAACTAGCAACTCTGCGCTACTGATTTCTACCAGACAGTCAAGAGCTATCGGCGCACTTATAGATAGCTTTTTCGCTTTTCAATAATCGTTTATGGTTTGTGCACGTAAAAGTGCAATGTATGCTTGAACCGACATCTGAGAATACATCTGAAGGTTCGACTAGACATCTTACTTTAATAGGAACTTATAATGATCTTGTCACCTCGTACTTTTAAATTACGGGACTTGGTTCATTAAGGATTATCTCCACGTTTCAATCGATATTCTCAATCCAGGTCAAGAAGGTTCACATGGTGTCGTTAGCAAATCTTTTGAAGTTAATCCATTCGGGGTCATGGCTTGGTGGGAGGCCCAACAGATGCGAATAAACAAGGTGCACCTATCCATGCTGATCTTTTAGAACGGTCCTTGTTCAGTGAGGTGAACTGGGAATAGATAACTGAATGGCGTCAAAGGCACTTGAGTCCCCGAGGCGTTGTATCATCTTGTGAGCTCTTTCTGAATATCCGTGTACAAACACAGACGAATCCGTCATACTTCTATCTATGACAGGCCTATAGCCAATGTGATCACTCCCCGTCTGGTATATCAGAAACATTTAAAACAATCGCACACAGAATGTAGCAATAAAATCGCCATGTATAGCAGAACTCGTGGCTGTATTTTGTTGTACCCCGTATCCCTTCGGTAGCCAGCAGCGTCGTCCCCTTGGGTCACCGAGTGTTGTTAGGTGGCATCATATGATTATACACAATAACTTGGACTGGGAAGGTTTATCAAGGAGTATGACGGATAGAATATGTTTTAAGGTCGTTACTTTACTTACAAGCTATCTTTTTAGGGGGGCTATGCCTTTTATGCGGCAGTAAAACAAAGAAAACCACTGGGTATGTATTTAAATCCAGGGAAACAGGTCCATCTCAGTTTCATTTGCAGTCTAGTGGTGTGTGCCTCGATTGCATTTTTGGCATACACTGTTATCTGACAAGAGGAGTCAACAATTTGTTCTTGTCTGGTTGATGATTGGGGGTATATGTAATGGGGCAGCGAACATGTTTCAAGGAGAGCATCGGTGTCTCGTAAAAGTTTAAGGATCTAAATGGACACACTGTTTTTGACGAATATGCCTCAGTTCGCCAATAACGGTGTGCAATGCTGTCTTGGTTGCCAAAGAGTTGCCGGTTGACGGGATCAATATTTCTGCACCAACAGACTACCGAAGACTAAGGCGTACTGACCGGCACTAGCGCAAACCCAACTGTTTAGGGTTACAGTTTGCTTACGCAATTATAATATCCTCCGTTTTTGTACAGGTCAAAGTTGACCTGGGCCGAGCAATGATAACCGTGCACAAAGTCTTTTTATAGGAGTGATGTCAAAATATAGTGTTTCATAGTCAGCATTTTCAGTACGTATCAACTCTTATCGCTTTCAAGAATATTTCGTCAAATACATTTGTCTCATTTTGTGATGAGATATTTCACCTGAATGCGAGTTGGAAATGCGCTATCGCGTGGCTAAGGTTAGGAGGCCACTAGGTCGTGGTCAAAGGAGATCTCACAATAGAAATAGTCAAGCAAATGTGTATGAACAGCTGATTTATCACAAATAATTAGGCGAATATGATTAACTATGATACCGTTTAATCTATAACAACCTCACAAGCAATTCTGTCTTGATACTGAGGACACTAGCATGTGCTGAGTTGATGCCCATTATTTCGGATAACCCTAAGTCTTTATTTCCAGGGCAAAATATTAAATTCTTCTGGGCTGAAGAAAATGTTTCAAAAGGCATGGCGCAGGCTATAGGCTAACAACACAATTGTTGCTGATACAAGCCTACCATCAAGACCAAGCGTGCTTAATGATGTAATCTGTAACGAAGTGAGATTGATCTAGGTAGCGGATTACGAATATCACCGACTTAATGGCAGGAAACAATGGATGTAATAAGGAATCGCTTGAAGGGTCCATCCGCGTGTGATATATTGAGTCATTTTAAATCTAGTCGGAGCCTTCGGCCTAATGTTGTTATCCACAGCGGGACAAACTGCACATCAGACCGCGTCCATTCCGCTTTTACTACCACTAGAGCTAAACCATATAACGTTACAGGTCATTCGAAGGGGCTTTTTCACCTCATAACCCAAAAAAAACAGTTGCGACTCGTTTGGTAGGTCTTTGAAAGATAAATTGCATCATGCATCCCCGTTCCTCTATAGATGTGATGGACAAGTTTTTTTAATTAGACAATTCTGTTCGCTTGTAATTTTCTATTCTCAATCAGGTTGAGGGCTGATGTGTAATACAACCACTCGAGAAATGTCGGTAAAAATATGTGCGTCATCTGTATGACATATTGGGAACTGATCATACCTTGCTGAGCGTGGATTA
The DNA here is from genome assembly GCA_003604175.2 of Clonorchis sinensis. NCBI lineage: Eukaryota > Metazoa > Platyhelminthes > Trematoda > Opisthorchiida > Opisthorchiidae > Clonorchis > Clonorchis sinensis. The sequence goes on from CM030370.1 coordinate 63,868,565, forward strand.
AATTCCGAGCTAAATTATAACTTTTACATTCTAACCGCTCTAAGATCAAGACCAAACCAACGGGTCAAACCCAAAAAGTATAAAATGATGAGTAGTTTTCAGTTTAATATAGATCGAATATTTCCCATATTAGTTCTGCTATATATGAATCAGTTTGCCCCGTCAAAGTAGAACGACGGTGACATCAACTACAGCTGGTATTGACCTTTCGTTGCCAGTCAGTCATCCTGTATAGGGTTGTGGTACACAGGAACAGAAGCAGCATTAAAGCTGCACGATGCACTTGTTGGTGGGAAGTTTATCACGCTTTAACTGCAATTTATGTCTCAACCTCATAAGTACATCTTCTCCTTGCTTTTTAGAAGAAATATTACAAATCAGGTTTAAACGTCTGAAGTAAGGTTCTTTAGAAGTCGTGGTGCAGCAAGCATATATTTAGATAACCTAAAGACAATGTGCAGGGAGTGAATTGAACGGGCTCCTCAAACTAAGCGCGAAGTCAGTTAAAAAATGAGCGGAAGATGGCTTCATCAAGATTACTCCTAATTACTAAAATCAATGGCACAGTCAGGCAACCCTATTCAATATTGCCTTCAGCAACACATGTAAAAGCGTTTATCTTATTAGAGATAGGTTTGAAGGATTAATCTGTAATCATCTAATTGAATTACTGAATAAAGCAGGGGACTATATTTTGTATAAATCCGATTGTCTTTACTTGGGATTTTCGCAGAACATCGTCCATATCATAAATGAATATTCAGTGGCTCGAGTAATTCTAAACAAACTAATCCAGTTTCTTTACAGAATCGTGCGATTCAGCCGCAATCAGTAGATGAAAATTCGCAAGTGCGAACATCCCGTAGACCACATCCAACCAACAATTCTATTTAATCTACGGAAACAAAACGATCAAAAACAGAGGTATAGTAACGATTACACTGTTAACGGAGAAGCATATCAGAGCCTGACACAAATTATGGGTTGGCCGATTAAATCATGAATGCCATCTCCCGAAGCAATAAACAATGGGTTCTCTTTAAAAACTATACAGAGTAAAGCAAGTATGTGAGAAATGCCCAACCAACCACGCACTGAGAACACCTTCTCAACTGTACGCAAATTGTTTGCAAGCATAAAATATTCCCTCTTCTAGCTTGAATGCACTTTGTCTGTGTTTCCGTTTCGCGACCACCCAATAGCTTACTCACATCCAGTCTAAGATTCGTTTTCCACTATCGACTTTTGCAAACAATTCTTCTGTTGGGGACGATTAACGCTGGTTAAAACATTTCTTTACAACATCCTCCTTTGGAGGATCTAGCTTGTACAAAGAGCGAAAGAGAGAAATCATTGTGCACGCTTTGGAAAAACCTGATAGAGATCTGCGTTCGGAAAAAGCCGTGTGTTTTTCAGCCCGAAATAATAAACTTCTAGAAGGGAGATATGCCAGTATAACTCTTCGATTCGTTGCAAATCAAAGCGATGAAGGTGGGTATTTCCAAGAAGATGTGATATGAAGTGCATAAGAGGGAGCGAACGGTCTGGATGGTCTATGACAACCCTGCTGATTGCGACCGGGTCCGGAATAACCGAGCAAAGTTAGATAAGTATCTGAGACCTACATGAGTAAATTTAACGAAAGAGTTGATTCGCTTAATTCTGAAGTCACCAAGTTCTAAAGAATCGGATCAATTGGTTTTTTTTCTTTTAAAGTCATAACCCTTTCTGTACAAAATACGGATGGGGCTATACCTTCCATAAAAATATTCCTCAGTTCAAACCGGTCTATAATTAATGGGAGGGATGAGAAGTCGAAATCGTCAAAGTAGCGTAATTTTGACTTTATTCGGTCATACCTTCATATTCTTGAGTGCAATATAATGTAAATTACAATTGTCTACATTAATCCACCCGTGATTTCAGCATGACTTCACGTGAAATTTTTATCATTGAGGCCACCCATTGAAAGCATTTATCTTAATTGATAGCCTGTTACTCGCCTGTTTCACCTTTGGAGGATCCCACTGGAGACTGCTAGTGATAGTTTCGAGTATGTTACCTGGAAACATAAACACAGTTTAGAATTACACCACGCAACTGATTTTCAGGGAACCAATTTTATTAAAAAATACTGTAAATCTCAGGTAGGGTGGGAATATGCACGCTCGTTTTGAGTTCTCCGAATAAGTCGTGACACTTGGTCTAGTGAGATTTTCTTTCACTAGATTGACAACTCATTTTGCTGTGGTCCGCTATAATTGAGTGCACCCACTGTTGCAGTGTCTCACACAGACAGCGAAAGGAATGACGCAAGAACGTTCTTGGGGCGGTCAGTGAAGCTGACGGGAGATTTGACACGTACTGCACAAATGTCAAAAAAGTAACGCGTAAGTGGCCTAACACACCTTTTCAGATGAAAGCATTGTGATAACAGCCTTTCCAAGAAGGTTTTTTTCGCTCCGCTTTATCAGCATCAAAGGTTTCGTGTTTTTCGGGGTCTCTCTCGGAATTCAATATTATGAAGACCAAGGGTGTGAAATGAGAGAAGTAACTTTGACAGAGAGATCTAACCTTTGGCTGGCACACACATAATTCGCAACCCATGACCAACCCTCAATTTTGATTTGTTGTTGTCTTTAGACGCACTAATATGTGCTACGATATAAACATCGTGGTCCTCAGAACTGATTACTTGTTCGGCCAATTTAAACGTTCAGCTGGGACTTCATTCGGATCCTCTTCCAGACTACTTAAAAATAATCTTTCCTGTCTTTTTTCGCTGGAAAATATCATTGTCAGGTTCGTTTCAATCCATCAGGACGTTTTGATGAGCATATGTTATGCTGATCTCGATTCAGTCTGCAGTTCCGCGTTTGATTGTTGTAGCCTGTATGACAGACTTATCCCGTCAGAATGAGCAATTAGAAGTAGATGCAAGTAGTCTGGCCACGCTTCCGGCTCCCGGCTGAGTGCCTATTATGAAATACCCCGATTGATAATATCCTCAGAAAAATTATATGAATGACCATATTTTGAACGGCAACTGGTGAGCATAATGGAAAGACGTTAGACCCACGGTCTATTCCTATAAAATGAATCCTGGTGTTCGCAGAAGAGTTCGTCAGATGAGTTGGCAGCAACGAATACAGTAAGTAAAACATTACACAAAAGTACTCTGCCTCTATGGAATTATTATTTTTACCTGGTTTATTGAACGACTCGGTCATGAGTAGGCGGCCAGAGGATTTGTTTGAGATAGATACAAAACACGGTCACCTGATATGGCTATGATCTAAAATAACAAAGTCAGCTTTCTGTGCTGGACATGTGCAGACAGACTTTAAAAGACGTTTACGTATATGTAGGTTTACATTAACCTGAAAAACAAATAATTTATGAAAATGAGCCCAGTGCAGTAGGTGTGTGGGATTATGGTACGTTCAATAATGCTTACAACAGCTTGCATCTCTGCACACGTGACATGACGGTATGACTCACTGAAGCCCAACCTAGGTGAGATTATTTTTGATATTCGGCTAGTTCAACAACTGAGGCTGGCATAACCGAAGCTACCTGTTGTTAATTTGGAAGTAGTGGGACGTTGTGGACATATATTTGACAAATTCCACATCCAAAACTCTATTGTTTCCATTTGCCAATCAAGGAAGTTCCTCATTCAGGGACTGGTTCCAAAAACGAAAGGATGTTTCGTGTACCTCTAGAGTGATTTCGCTAATCGGGTTATGATCTGACATTCTGTGAAATGCCTGTGCTTGCATTGTAACTGCCTTCTACATTGATAAACGGCAATACGAGCTTCCGCAGATATCTTCTGTTTTGTACAATGCTCTCACCCACTTTAGGAGCATCTCGCCTCATACTCCCAATGGACTGGACGGTGGTACCAGTGAAAGGAAGAAGGCCTTTGATGCGGAGTTATGTATTTGAGAACGCCAACTGAACAGTTACAGACTATTGAACAGGGAAGCAAAACTCTCATTTGCATCTCGTTTACAAAACGGAATATCCCCCTTCTCCTTGAACGCGTCTTCCTGAACTTTCTCTGGATATTCATTGACTGCTACTCAACTGCAAGCAAATGCTACAAAGAGACTCCACAAATTCCATAAGAGATCTCACTTTTCAAGAGACGCAAAGCAGATTTACGAGAAGACGCGCTACTCACATGCCTCATCAGTAGTATCCACCGTTACACTGGTAGTTTCAAGAGACGCAAAGCGGATTACGAGAAGACGTGCTACTCACATGCCTCATCAGTAGTATCCACCGTTACACCAGTAACCGAAATATAGCTGCATGCATCGAGGCACAGCAAATAAATTCAAGTTGATTTGAAAACGTATTCTGAAGTACCAGAAACGTTTAAACTGAAATTCAATAGCAAGAGATGTCAGGCTGTCGGTTGATTGACCACGTCCATCTACTTCACAAGAAACTCACAATTGTCGTTGACAGCAATACAGAGAGAAGTTTGATAACAATAAACATTGTCCTTCACTCAAACATACAAGACGGCTGCGGTTGTCCTTGACCTTGTGAGTTAACAATCGACTTTTTATGCCGGGATCACTTGGTAAGGCATATTCAGCTTACCAAATGCTTTAAGAAGATGAGAGACTGCACTAGAATCAAGCACTGCAGAGCACTGAATCTGAAGTACTTTGTAGGACAGTGATCTCTTGGGAAGTTTACATTTCAATCGACTTCACTGACATTGGATCTTAACATGTCCTGTCGTATACCTCCGGGACGACAGAGTAGAGAGGAGAGTAGACTCACAGAATTGGACAGGAATTACCAAACAGCTGAGAAATAGTGCATCACAATGAATTGTGTTTTGAAATAGTGGCGCAACTCATATTTCGCCACAAACTTCACCGTCAAGAGGGACCATAAATAATTAGACTGAATACTCTTGAGGACGAACAGCCGGTTAGATATTAAAGTTGTAAGAATCTAGCTTTAAAGGTTGACCAGGCTGACAGGACAAATAACTGGATGATTTATTCAGTGCCTTGAAATGTCTTAACGCATTTAAAACAATATCAATGTCTCAAGCGAACCCGGCTGGCCTGCACAAACGTTTAGTGTGTGAAGTATAAAATCTCTCTTGCTAGCTAGGCGGGTCGAAGACCTCTAAGTTACCGTACCTGCTACTGATACACGAACGCCTATTTCCAAATGACACATCATTAGGTACATATCAGCCGTGACATAAAATGCGTTCAACTCAGGTACGTATTTTGACGGCAGCTGTGTTGAGATGATGAAATGTTAGGCCAAGAGTGCAAAGAAACAGGTTACAGCCTACCAGCAATGCAGCCAGTCACAATTGACTGTTTTGGACTGTATGGGGGATGCCGAGAAGCCCATCCTTATAATGCTGCATCATTTTACGCGATGGGTCGAGTACACTGTGGCTACAGGTCAGCCTGGTGAAATACTGAGTCACATATGTAAGAAGGATTCTATACATTTTTTGGACAGAATTGGATGTACTCTCACAAGATCGGATCCATCCTCGGATGCAGACTGTTCCAAGAGATGCTCTGCAATCCGCGTAACAGTCTCGAGCTAACTGAATAACAGAGGTTTCATCGTAAATTGAAGAGTTGGTTAAGCAAGCATACTTCCACGAAGCTAGGAGGCGTACATAGGCAGTCGTGTTTGTGCACCCCCAGAAGATCATCATTTGATTCTATATGTAGGCATGATGCGGGAGTCGTGTGCGCCGACAGTGGACCTATCGACGAGCTTTCCGATACGGTATACGGTTGGAAAGGTCAGCACAGTTGTGTGCAGGAAAAAAGTATCAATGAACCAAGAGACGACACAATGGATGGAATAACAAGAGGGAGCGGATGGTACCGAAGGCCCGTGACTTAGTGTAGATTGATTAACATAACAGGCTTGAAGTCACTGGCTTACAAACATTCAAACCTCCAAAAACCTTGGGATTCCAGTTGTGATTGTGTATAAGACGGGGACGAGCTGTAAAGTGAATCGGAAACCAAAAAGACGCTGGGTCGTAGGAAGAAATGTGCCACGAGAGTATTTAAGGCGGCAAGAATCCAAACAAAGAGTAAAAGTGTTAGGACTCAACTGAGTAAGAGACACATCACAAAAAGGACAAACGGATTTCGCTGGCTTTGAAAAACGGTCCATTCCCAGGAAGGTAACATAGTTTGGAGCGGTCGCAGACAAACACGACCGAGTTTCGTGACTCTTCTTCGATGTTTTTGCACGGTAGTGACCGCAACGTAGTATGCACATCGTCTGCTTTAAACTGTCATTAAAGAAGTACCTGGAACAAACGGATCTTTTTGTTTTTTCCAGTTCCTGCACTTAGTGATTGAAGTAGTCCGTCCTCATAAGGAAAATTCACAGAACTTGAGGAAGCACACTCCATTGATTCATGTGATTTAGTTCCTCCGTTCTGACAAAAACGTCTAACAATCAAGTTGATATTCACACGCAGGTAAACATAGACGATCGCCAAGTGAACATTTGACATGTTCGCTCGTAACCCCGAACCCCTTTCGTTTTCTGGATCAAGTGAAATGGACGGGATTCCTCTCATTTAAACCAAGACAGGACAATCGATCGCCAACTTGCAGCTGCCTGCAAATTACGTCATTGTGTCAGCCCGTTTAACCAGTGAAATAAACCCGTTCCCACCAATCCATTTTCAGTAGGTGGGAAGTTTACATTAAAAAATCTGATTGGAATGGAGGCTCAAGAGGGAAATACGGCGGGGAGCCCTCGGAGAGTTTTCAGCAACCATGAGAATAGTGTGTTGTGTTAGGAAATTCATTTTTGCTCGTCCTGACAAACTATGACATGGGATTGGGCTCTAGATATTAACACGTACGGAGAGGTTGATCAACCATTCCTGGTAAAACGGTTTAGTCTTAAACTGCTGGCCGAAGGGCTGTGTGTTAAGTTTGTTGAAGATTCAACTTTGTGGAGTTCTCGGATTTTTGGTGGACTTCTCTTACATTGCGAAATCTCGAGTACGATTTCGACGTCTCCCCATACTGACAGTAAACATTAGTTTCAATTGTCGTTCCATACTCAGCAGGTTGCAAACTGATAGGATTGTGATTAAACTCGTACACTACTGTTTATCCACCATGTTCCCCGAGACAACCTAATCTTGTTGAGTATTGGGGATATGAGCACCCTCTGTATTGTTCTTGTTCTGAAGGTATCTACGTACGAGGTTCTGTCGGATCCAGCGAGCAAAAGTTTTTGAATGAAGACATTTTTTACGCAAAATCGATCGCTTCTCAATCAAGCAAGTGATTAATCCTCAAATACGCCGCAATTGGTTTTCTGCAGAAATATATTTGTTCTCGTTATACTGATGCTATTGAGTCTTACTGAATCGCAAGAAACCGTAAGAGGAAATTTGCTTTATGCTATGCTAGGTCGGGAAGTTGGTAATACCATGGGGCAGTAAATAGCACACTGTTACTTCTAAGCCGAAGCAAAATAGGGTCTCGTACAACAGACACTGTTACCTGACTGGAGTACGGTGACCAGCACAAAAGAACCAGTACCTCGACAAGATGGACTTCCAGAGATGCCGTACATTTTCCAAATGTATATATCAGCATAGATTGTGGAACGTTAGACAAAAGTTGGGAGACAGTTTTCAGTAGGTCTGCATCTTGTAATCTCTGGTGTTAGGAAAAACGTTTCCTTTTCTGACGTTGATATTATTTGGTGGTTGGGTTGGTTTTTTACTGGAGCTTGAACAGAACACTCACAGTACCTAGTAGTTTACGGGGTTGCGTTAACTCTAGTCTTCTTTTGCTGAATATGGTCCTCAGTTTAAATGCCACTGGTTCTGCCAAATAACGTTTTGACTAGGCCACGTTTATATGAGATCAAAATGAAATTGAAACACTGCGGGTATCGTCAATTCAAAATGGACTAGCGGTAAACTGGCATAGGCAATTTGCCGTCCAAACATCTCATCTTTCACCTTGTTACCTCTCGTAGGTGAAATTTAAGTAAAGGGATATGTACACAAGATTCATAATAATTATAATTTCAATGGCAGATGGGCTTCCCAAACAGCCACTTTCGCTCGCAGTTAGAAACAGTCCGAAAAGAAGCATTACCAACTAAAGAAAAATGCGCTCCAGTTTTGATATTTCCATCTACAGTTTATCACCTAGCCACTGAGCTAAGCCAAAAAGTAGTGTCCTCACTACGGTGCACTTGAACGTCGGCCAAACATAAGTTCCTGTTTTCTTTGCTTAAAGAGTCTCATTCACAGATGTAGACCTCATTTGTCCTAAACCTGGGTTGTTGACCAATCTTTGGGTTGTCCTAGTCACGCGTACAAACTCATTCCCCTACAAGGAACCAATCACGCGTGTCCTTACTGCATTTTTGGGTACAGCTTCGCCGGTTTATCCAAACACGTCACCAACAACAATATTTCAATTCTTTATGACAAGTTCCATTTTCAGTTGTAGTATTTGTTTTAGAGCGGATATCGTCCTCAGCTGCAGTCTCGAAACGGTGAGTCATTGCGCGTACAAACTGAGTAGATCACCTCTAGATTCCAGAAGACATCGAATTATTCCCGAATGATATAGGCCATTCGTTAACTCTACGTACTCCTTTTACCACTGGTTTTCGCGTTGGCAACGCGATTGGACGAAGTTACGGCAAGCAGGCTTCAGCGTTTGAAAACATTTTCTTGTGTAGACTGTATCTCTTGTATTTATCGAGTTTCCTCGAATGAACAGTTTGACTAGACAGCGGGACATGAGCACACACCAGGCTAAGACGATGTATTACTGCGCGTGGTGGATGTATACGGACAGGTTTTTACCCCGTAATTCATCAGTAAGCTTTGTCCTTCTGTTTTCGATCTGATAGGTCCGTTGGTTACTGTGAGCCTGTCTGATTCCCCACATGGATCCGAGACCCACAATTGTGTACTGTTTTTGTTCCTGGTGGCTTATAGGCGGCGTCGATGACTGCGTCGGAGTAGCGAAAAATGACCTAAAACGAAAGGTTGTACTGTTAATATCAACCAGTACAGCCAGACCACAAAGCAGGAAAACTACAACGGTGGAACGGAAATACTGAACTGATGGAACACATCGAACCAACCAGATACAAAGAAAAGAGACCACAACGAAATTAAATTCCAAGGTGAACAATCAACTTACGAGAAAGCCAACTCGCCACCAGCCAGTAACTTTCAGGATATTATGTACTAGTTGGCAACCACACGGACACAGAAAATGGGTGAGATAGGCACTCAAACCCGCACTGGCGATGGCATCTCGATTAGTGATATGTTTTCAATGCAGCTACGTAACGGTAACCTATGCTGCATCAACTTTAGTGGGGCTGCACACGGTAGTCAACCTTTTGCTATCATACAAAGGCGAAAGCATAACTTCTACAGGGATCTAAAAGCAGTGTAACACTCATATTAGTTTCAAGAAACCAATATGAGGAACATATAAAATGCCTTCATTTTGAATCCAAATCTGCGCAACATTAATCAAGTGCACAGAACCGTCAGCTGGTCATTAACCGATGCAGCAGTCATCACCCCTCGTCATTGTGTTCCGCAACCAAGATTTTAAATGGCTTGATTGAAGAAAACGTTTTTGTATGACCTGGAATTTTCCTCATGTGTGCTTTTCCTACTACCGATGTGATCAGTAGATATATAACCTAGTTCGGGAGATGGAACGCTTAGATGCTGAGACCTGGGTTTTGTTGAACTGAATTTGTTTTACGGATTCTACTGAGAAAATCGTTTACTGCGTGTCACACAACTATGATTCGTTTTCTTTCCAGACATAGAGGTAACTGTATCATCAGAGCTAAAAGTTGATTTTGCGACTTCTGCAACTTTTGGGGTCTATTCCATATCTTTTCGTTACATGGTAGATTAAGTTTTTCACTTTTCTCAGCAGAAAAATCTGAAGGATGTCCTAATGTTGTTCTGGATAAGACTCGCTTATATTCAAACGTCAATTCAGTAACACGAAGATCATTGCCAAACAAATCGTCAGCCCTAATTCTGATTGATCATTTGCTATTAAAAGTGCATATTTATAAGCTGGTATCGGTGGCCTTCACAGTTTTTCTGAAAGAAACAATTCTTTGGAATTTGGACCGGGCCGTACGGAGAAATCCGACCATGCTGAGAAGTTGAGAATGACCGCAATCACTGTTTGTCTGTTTTGTGGTCCACCATTAACCTGCATCTTGGGAATTATTAGTAGCCTGATCAGAGGCGAGACATCCAAATAAGTTCGTTCATTTCAGAGTTGATCAATCCAGCACCTAGTTATCATCCAAAACACGCTATTATAACCACGTAACTGGAGGTTGGATGGCGTTGTTTTTATCTGAATTATATTACATTGCTAAGGAAACCTCCGAAGCTGAATAGTACGATGTTTAAACCCCTATCCCAAAGCCTGCGGGTTCTCATTACCCTGGATATTCGTTTATGGTCGATTATTGATTGATCTACAAAGTGCTTATGTCTGTTTTGCCAAAATCGATCATATTCAAAAGAAAACACACAGACTTAACATCTTATATCCACTCATTACTTTCAGTTCATTTTGTCACGTTACTTTCAGCACTGATGTTGCAGAAAGCAAGTGTATGCGCCGGAGGAAAATACATTTCGCTCAGATTTGACTGTATTCTAATGTTCAGAGTTCACAGTGCGTAAACGGCTAACGTGCATGTGTGTAGCTTTGGTAGCTCAATAGGTTTGCTGCTCAAATATCTATTGTGTATGTTCTAGAGTGGTCTATATCGTCTACTAATAATAAAATATAATTGGAGCAAAAATCTATTTCAATGTGCTTTTGCAGGTTGTTCTGGAGAGTCTCGTCAGAATAAGAAGGGGTGTTTTTCAAACATTGGTTTGATAATTTATGGTATCTTGTTTCGACGTTAAAGCATCAGAAGTCGTGGGCAGATGCATTTTGTGCAGGCAGGCAGAGGTTGGAATATATCCAATTCAGTGACAAAACGAAAGTTAATTATTTTTCGAGCGATTAAATGAACTCTATGGTACCAGCCGAAAATAACATACGGTGGTTAATTGAAAATCAAGCATGTATACACGATAGTGGAAGGAATTTGTGTCAGTGGATCATGGAGTTAAATGGTCGGCTCCAACCTCGGACACTTCTGGAAAAGGGTTGTTCGCAGGCTAGCTCAAGTTCAGAAGTGTCACAAATTACTTTTGTACACAGGGTTGCGGGTTCGACGATTAAACATTTGCTGGGTTCCTTCCGAATCATACACTGAGGTGACTGTGGACCGATTAGGATGCATCAGTATGTTTGATGAGCGAAATGACATCTCACGGTTTCCCTCTGACCTTACTGGAAAAGGCGTCATATAAACAGGCAAGCTGCAGCCACTGCGCCAGAACAGAGGAAAGATTGTCTAAACGGTGTTTCATCGAAAGCAAATTTTACAAATTCCAGCCAATCTAAATGGCTGTCTAAGACCTTTCAAAGGTGTTTGCTTAAATTGGTTCACCTGACAATGCATGGAGGTAAAGCAGTCAAAATGGGTCCTCTGCTGTCATCGACGAATTAAGTTTTTGAACAATATCAATTTGTTTTTGACGGGAGGCAACCTGGAACGTAGGTGAACCTCTCGCTTATGATGTTCTCAAGCAGGAGAGTTTTTAGCAACCTTATAAGAAGTGCACTGCGATTCTACCGGGTGAATTGTTTAGGAAAATCTCACACATATAGACGTATTTAGAAGCTACTATCGCGCGGCCTATCGTTGGTGCTAAGCATCTGACAACCACTGGTAACAAAGCAGTGAACCTACTATCAGGTCAGCAATAGGCCCAACTATTTATTGTCCATCACAGTACGCCGTGATGACCATTACTTGTTATCCTTACGCGTGTGATCACTGTTGTGCACATTTCTCCATTAGTGTGGTCCTCAGTAACATAAACTCTGAATTTCACTCAACATGCGGTGTGAATTTACCATAAAAACATGTCTGGTAATTTTTGAATCCAGGTTGATCTGTAACTTAGTGTTTAGGGTCCATTGCCGGGAATTTGCCTTATTTTTAGCTTAAAATCCAGTAAGAAGCTGAAAATCAAAACGATTTTATGTCACGTTCATGGCAATTTTTCGATTTTTCTAATGTAAGGTTTGTGGAGATGAATTATTCACACTCTACACTTCTGCTGAGCTGCACATGGAGTTCCAATTTGTTCCAAAATTATTGTTACAAATGTTGTGCCTAAAAATGGGCAGCCATAATTTGGTCACTGGGTGTACGAGTCTACCACCTTTCAGTTAAAAATCCTGCCTACGCACAAAGCAAATATTGGAGTCAGCAGTTCGCAACTGAGGTTCTATTCCCATAACTCTTTCGACGGCATAACTCACCGACTAGTGAAGTAAACAAGACATCCGTTATTCGGAAAAGTAAGGTCCTTAAAAAAAGCGTAATCTTGAGGTAATTGTGTCATGTGCAAATATGCCACTACAAACTCCAAAGTCAAACGTTGGCGTGGAAAATTTCGGCATGTCCGCAGTTATCTTTGTCCAGAAATGGATGAGACGCGGGATTAAGACAATATTGCGTATTTCTATTCTGCAGTATTTCGGGGAGATTTTTGACAGCAATATTCTGTGAAGAGACTAAGCTACTATGCTGAAAAGTCGAGAAGCACCATACAGCTGTTTTCTTTCTATTGAAAGCCATCAGCGATGCTCATTCCAGGGACTCTCAAACCTGCGGACTCGTGGCTAGCAAGCCGAACATTAACTGATTGACCAAGAGAGGCTGACCAGCGGTGTGAGTAACTCGCAGTTAGACAGAATATATCACCACTTATCCTTCACGTGTGAAATCTGTACCACGTACTCACCTTTTGTGTGGCTCCTTCTTCTCAGAAGGACGTGAATTTTACTTCCTTGGAGCTACCTAAAATGCTTTGTGGTATGAGGCGGTGTGTGGATTTGGAATTTTCCCTAGAGGTTCGTCCTACGGTCAAAGACAATTTGTGCTGACCACGTGAACATGTGATGTAAGTTTGGTGATTGAATGTTCAGTGACACTATATCCTGTCTAGGTGAAAGCTAATCATTTTGTTGAGCAGACCCTGATGACCGGACAGTTACGTGTTCAAATATTTAGCCTTAGGGCCGTGGATTCGAAATTTCCTGGAGCCTTGAGTTGCGCACTGCGGATTACTCCCAATAAGAATGAAACAGCTGTATGTGCTCCTTGGTTTTTCGCATAGGTTGGTTTCAGTAACATGGCGAAATCTCCTTTGAAAATTTTCAGGTGCCTGTAAGCTGCTTAGATACTACACTCTTAACAGGGAGTCTGAAACCCGTGAGCTTACAAATTGGATTTCACCTTCTTCGGAAAATTGCGTACCTTAGATTCACTTGTCCACTGAAGATCGTAGAATAAACACACCCGATCACATTGTTTGGTGATATGCTCTTTGTGGCAATCCGTGGCACGAAAGGACAAGTTCGACAAGGCAATTTCATGTAAGGTAACTATACATTTATATGGTTATGCTTTTTTAGGGATATCAGACTAGCCGGCCACATAAGTAGTTCAAATAGATAGGGAAGCAGTTACTCATAGAGCATAATACTGGAGCGGAACATCCAGGGTTTATTGTGACTCCGTTGGCGAAACTCTGCTGACATGCCAAATGGTATGCGCAAATGTCTGTGCTGCTTCTTAAATCCTAATTTTGGTTATCCTTACATCCATATCACAAGGCTTGTTGATAACTAATCTGCTCAGTTTTATTGTCTGTACATATGTTTTTGCAGACACATAACTGTGTGGGCGATGGAAACAAAAATATCAGTCGTGAGTGCTTTCTTAGGCGGGTGGAACGCAGCCCTGCTGAGATACTGTCTGATAATTGTGAAATGCACAACCAAACGTTCAAACGATACACAAACATTACAAACAATTTTTCTCCTATGAAGAGATTTTTAATAGTTGATACAGTTAAGCGTCCCAAGTTGCCAATGCTGTAGGGAGGCTGAATAAATCCTATCTCGCCTATAGATAGCAATCGCCGTTCCTGTGCACTTGGGGGCAAAATCCTTCAATAATTTCAGACATTCCTGCTTTTCCGATTGTAACCGACTGGGAGGTCAGCAATCACTTGTATATTTGCCTATGATTGCCTGTTTCGCAGCTCGCACTCCCACATTTTGCACATGAATAATACATATCTATCTATAGTGTGGGATGGTATTTTGTCACAGGGCCGATTCTGACTCCAATAATTGACCCACAGTTCAAATGCTCTAAATTAAACTAAGATTTCTAAGTGGGATCCTCCAGAGGGTAGACGAATTCCCTGAAAAAACCTAAAGCTCCAAACGCTCCTCGTCCCCTCCGAATCAGCTACCCTTACAAGAAGTTCCTCTCAAAGGATATCACATGTTAATCGCTCTTCGGGTGGTCCTCTAGAGGGATGAAGTTATGGCACAATTTGCAATTTGGCAATCACTTGCATCGGTTACCCTCATACGACGTTAAACTGGAATTTTCGGGATTTCATCTGTAACGGTCAAATTGTCTTCGGTTAGAGTACATGCGGGACGACAGCTAGTATGACGCATCCTAAACATTTATTGAAATGTTTTGCAGAAAACGACAGGTCACACGTTCTCATACGGTCGTAACTTTTGGGGACTGCTCACTTTCAAAGGCCTTGTCAAGTTGATGTAGGCGGGGAAATGCATGACGATGTACACGTGACAGTCGACGAGAGGCGCATAGGGACCTGTTTACAGCCATTAGTGAGTCCGAGTATGATTAGACAACACTGAGTATAAGGGCAGCATACGCCACTCATTCATTTCAAAACAAGGAGGTTCGCAATAGCATGGTTCGGATCACTACTTGTAAATGCCTCTGCCTGCTTCCAGAGCTTGATATCAGAAGCGTTCAAGAGTTAATTATATACCGAGTACCAAATGACTCTAAACACAGGCCAGACGTTTTGACAAACAAAAACGGATTTGTAACAAATAAAATGTTGAACTTGTGCTTAATTCGGAGCTGATCTAACAGTAGTATTCGCTAGGATCTTAGATGACATTTAGTTTGTCGAGAGACCGCCTATCTAGAATACGGAATATGTCTGTCTAGCCCATAAGGTGACAAACTTGCAACGGTTCTGCGAGAACAGATACAGAAATGTCTATTCTGGTCAACCAAATGACAAGATGGATTGGAAGCACCAATTGTTTCATTTGAGGATTAACAAAAGGTAACAGACGCAAGGTACAAGCATCCCGGTGGAGCAATTTTGCCAATCCTGGTGCGTGCAAAAATAAGATTGTTTGGATACGAGATGGTAGACGGTAGCAGGAAAACGCAACAACTGCCTTAAAATATCGGTGACCAACGGAATACTTAGTGGAACACAATAATCAAGAGACAGTGGTGAGGACGAGGTTGAGAAGCCCTAAAGTTTTGCATTGACATGTCACTAGGAAGTTGTTTTGGGGTTCATTGCAATTGCAATTGTACAACGCGTTCAGACCATGAGATTTGTGTGCATGCAGTCTAGATGACTGAGGATGTAACAACATTTGACCTTTCGATAACCAGTCGTGCGATTCGCATATCAAACCTTCGTTTTGTACTTTTCTGAGTTCAACCTGTAAACTGCTTTCCCAGTTACCAGCAACCATGTGCATTGAAGAATTTTCATAATATCATTTTTGCTGAAGTAATCCAATACACTGTATTTTCCTATGAAAATTCGGAGAAAATATGCATCACGAGCACAAATTTACTGATCGGACTTGGTAGGCTGCATCCGTGAAGTTAGACTGAAGTATGTACTCAATGAGTTGTACTGGAACTACGTTGATTATTCAGATGAATTGACAATTATTTGGATGTGAAAATGATTGGAATTAGCACACAATAATCTGTACGAAAAGATGCGATGTAAAAAGGGTATTGTTCACTCATTATCATATATCAGCAATGAAGAACTCATTCAAACGATGCGATCTTCACAGAAGCAATGGCAATACCTAATACATACACTTCATGCTAGTAATGGAATCTTTTTGAGTTCCTTAATCATTTCTAAGTTATGATAACAATGTGCATCATAGACTTTAGAATACAAAGAAATATCGATTATTGTATTTCTTGAAAGGATTGTCCTATCTCTTTGTACCCCGCTAGCCCATTTGTGAGCTTAGATCTCTCGATTAATCTTCTAGAGTTCATATTTATGCTTAATTGTCAAACGTGCCTAACATATGTGCTCAGATGATGTCCGTTGTCCACACAGGCGCATGGAAAGGGTCGTCCAGATAAGCACAGGATTTAGTGCTATTACGTGCAATCTACTGAATACATCGCAAAATGATTAAATCAAAATTTCCCATTTCTTTGACAAGACTGAGTGGTATTCAGCTGGAACCAGCCTTAGTAATCATGTTCGTTCGGATGGTCTACTATGTGGAATACCTTTTTTAGTGTTTTCGAATTGGGCTAAACTGAATGTACGGTGCATCTAACCTCAAACATGCAAAACACATCAGACCTGTATGCCACTGAGCTAGAAACACAACAACATACAGCGCGTTGCAAAGCTCAGCCCTATCCACTTGTCGCTGCCTAAATGTAGGTTCAAAGCAAAGCAAATATAGCGAAACCTCAGCGGGCTAACGTGAATCAGTTTAATATTTATGTACCCTGTTTGGCCTTATTTATCTTTTTTGTGCGAAGGTCACCTCAACTTGTGTTCCGGTGGGCGTTGAGCGTCACTACTTCGATGGGAAGAGAATCAGAGCAAGCGAAGTCATCAAGTTGTTTTATCCAATCACCAAACGTGTTAGCTAGTGACAATAATCACCGATCGTTCCATTTTGTGACCATCTGGCGACCATAGACTTTGGATGCTCAAAGAACAAGTAAATTATACAACCAAGTAGAACACCATATTTATCCTCACTTTTGAGAATTATTTAAGTGGACATCAAACTAGTGTGGGAAATGCCACGACGTTTGTGTCGGATACTGTTTGTTATCGACTGCTACTTTGCGCAAGCTTAGTTAGTCGACACATTGTAATCAATTTTAATGATAGGTAAATGATGAAAAACCGGAACCCAAATATACTTAGATAACAACCTTATAATATCGTACAAGTCATCAGTAATAGTGAAAAGTGTTCTCAACACATCTCATGACAATCTGGGCGCCTGTGTACCGAATTTGCTTCCGCGTACTGAAGCACATCTGATTATTTGTTTTTTATAGCTGATTTGGAAAGTAAAAGTTAGTGGTTATCGTGAAGTAAGCACTATCAGTTAAATGAAAATACGGTCGAGATCGTATCGAAGGTTCCATCGCTTTGGCCGAAGGCAAGTGTGGTTACCTTGTACTTTCGAAGGAACACTACACACAAGGTTGCCCAAAGCTCATTGACAGCCACAGGCAGGTTTCGCTTTTCTTGTGCCTCATGAGATAGAATGAGTCACTGAGTTTTTGTCAACTTTGTTTCCTGCTTGAACTTAAATTTGACGTAACAATCACTTGTGCAATAATTTGGTTTCGATGGGAGATTTAAACGGATACAACTAGATGTCTCGGTTATGATAATTTGTGGAACTGAACACTTTTCGCTGTCAGAAGATGCCCTCTGGAAGATGTCACAGGACGCGCTAAAGGCAGACAGTGTCTGTAGGGTAAGATGTGAAGGTTCGAGAATACCCAATTTGATACCATCTCAATTTCTCTGAAATACTAATTTCCAAATCAGCTGAGTGACTCGATTTTGACAAATTACTTGTTATTCCTGGATTCCAGAATTCTATTAACTAGAAGCTAATAACAAGATTAGTTCATATGCTGGCATCGCACTATCACGTGAAATGGGGAAAACAAGTTTCAACTAAAATGCAGAAAGTCGGGAATTCCAGGGAACAGTTGGACAGTTAAGCATGCGTCCCAGTTGTAAATCAACTGACATTGAACGCAGTATTATGGAGAAGTTATTGAAAAAACTGTTTCATTAATTCGAAATTTCGAGACAGCCATCATAAACAACTTGATGCTAGACTGACTGCTTTGAGCGCTTCCCCAAGAAATAAACGCATGATCCAAATTTGAAAAGAGAGTGAAAGGACAATTTCACTGTCTCATTAGATGACACACAGATACAGACATCAGCATGCAACTCAACAAAACCTTTCATAACAGTTTAAGTCAGTAGCACTGCTGTTCGGATACGTCTTCCATGTCCAGGCTGTTTTCCCAGTGTTTTTGATGCCAAATGCGGTTTTTTATCGGGGTATAACCAACTAGGATGTATAAATTTGAAACTAGCCGCGTATTCCTGATATCACCGAACTGCGAGAAAACATTTGCAACTTAATTTCGAAAAGATGTCTGATCCCTTATTTGCCTTTCACACATTCTTCTATAACAATAAAGGCTTTTCTTTCCCAATACATCACGCATTTTAGTCAGCCTACATGTACACTTTCTCCTTTCTAAAAGCCTTAGATGTGAGTGTCAAGACGACCACATATGAACTGGCTATGTTACATTATTACAAAAAGACTTCAAAAACTTGTAATTGAACACTCAGGAAATTATTTATCAAAATTTATGACTGTCTTCCTACATTATAATGAAATTCGGCTAAAATATCTTTACTTTCAAATTCTCAATAATTAGATCTTCTTATATGTTTTATGTATCCGCATGCGAAGACGCAATTTTTTCTCACATATCACCTAATATCTCCAAAATTATTTGTGTCACGTGCTAAATACCCAAATGCTTTATTCAAATGCAATGGGTCAGACATGGCGATTATTATTTTACGAATTTCGCACCCTTTTCTGTACCTGACACCCACTAAACTATTCTATTTAGGGATACACATGTCCACTAGGAAACGTGCGCAAACAAGCTAATTACCAAACAGGATTAACCTAAAATGCGAGAACTAACCCGATTGTGTTTTGTTTTGCTCGATTGTTTTGTTGCATTAAGTCAAGCTGTTTAATGATTTCCATGACGGTGCTCAACTAACAGTAGAGGTAATAAAGATCGATTGAGCTCAGCCGAATTTGTGGTGATTTATCACCTAATCTTCATTAGGTTTGAAGTCAACTTGGAAATAAGTCACGATCGTGACTTATCCTAGCAATAAGTGTCAGTACTGCATCAAACCAAGCTGGAAGAATTCACTACTACTTCTGACTTTCGTGGGGTTGAAACAGAAATATGTTTATTAGATTTTGCCAAAATTCTCATCTCTTAGTAGATGATACCGGCAACAATTATGAATTATGTAACTTATGTAACTTATGTAACTTAAAACACTATGTAACAATGTTAGTAGAAACAATGAATTTACTCTGCACTTGCGTCAGTAAAAGTTTCTGCAAACATTTTTTCTGTTGAAGTAACGTCATTCACTCATTATCCGTCAATGACCACATAAATCAAGTCTATTTTTTTTAAAAAAAAGCACAATAAGATGTGTTGTGCGCTAGCGTGCCGGTAGAGATATCTCTGTAAGGCAGCTCACGCAATCCATCATCTTGAAGTTCATCTAGCTCGCACGCATTGTCTCCAGCGTGATACTTACCAACGAATAACCGGATAACAACACACCGGTTACGTGTCAATCAATCTCTTCGGTTTACTAATCTAATATTTTTAGTACCAACTTGATTGGTCATGCCTAGTCTATTTGGTACTCGACCCAGACTTACGGGTACAAGGCATTGCACAATGATCATCCGTCTTAGTGGGCGGGAATGTTTTACTCACAAGTCCACATAGAACTATTGGTGGCCTAATGATGATTGTGGATTTGTGCTTCTATAATGATAGATTGAACTCGCCCAAAAAAAACTGATAATTGGACAACAGTTGAAGAACCCCTGTACAAGCACTAAATGACAGAAGCAACGCGGACAGAGATCCGAATCAAAGTTCCATTTTGTTCACATAACTGAGGCTACAGCCTATATCAAGCAGTCTGCCACGTCATCACGAACTCATGCTATTCAACCACACTGATCGCGAGACAGTCAAAGTTATTGAGATTTTCTCCTGGATTTAATGGTGTGCCAAACTAAAGATTGTTAAAAGCACCCGGTAGAAGTTGAAACTATAAAATAACGTTCAGAATGCTTCGACATGATTGGGATTTTTTAGCCGATTATATCAGACAGAATTTGGCTTTCCGCACTGCATTCTGTGCTTGAGGCAAGAACCTGTAAGTGACTCTGCAATGGTCAGTCCGAACATTCTGATTTTTTTTAGATAGAATGAGTGCATCTGATGATGACTTAAGTCATCAGTTTTTATCTTCACGTCGTTTCTGTTTAGCAACGCGTATTAGTTTTGTGTCTTCTCACTCCCCCTTCATAGTTTGCAATGCGGCTTCGCAATGGATGCAACGGGCACAGTCTTTTTATGCCTCTGATGCCCTAGATATCAAGCTCAGGTTTTCTGCCGTCCACTCGTGATACGGCATTGGAAGGATCATGCTTTGGGTTCTGTTTTGTAATGTCTACCTTCGTCAGATCTCGTGAACAAGACTGCAGGTTAAACATTTCCCTTTGGCATTACTTTTATCTAATTCACTTTGTCTTAGTCAGTAGCAACAACCATTATTATGTTTAATGAGTGATGCAATTGGAAATCTTAGAGCTATACCTGAAACGATTGGCTTGTGATACAGAGGCTCCTGAACGTACTTACACATTATTTAGTAGACCGATTTCGAACTGTTCCCTTTCATTCACGTAGTCGAATTACGAGCCCTCAAGACATTCGCCTGGCCTAAGTGCCTCAGGAAAAAAATTTCTCGGCAGTTGGTGTAGCCTGAACTTCTAAATATGATCCATTTATCTGCTTGTACATAGTGTGTCTGGGAGTCAAATAAGTCGAACATAAGTAAAAACGTGTTCGATTCTTTAGTGATATTAAACAAACGTAACTGTTCGTAGGTCATTTAAGAGAGATGTGATCCAAGACGAAAATCATGTTAGAGTCCTCTGAGAAACATGGTTTCCGCGCCAAGTAGGAAACATGTCTACACCATTTCCCCAGGCTAAACAAAAAGATACGCTATTGATGTAGTGTTTTTAGAGCCTTACTGATATGTTTTCACAAAATTCGTTCATTAGCGATACGTGGTTTTGTAACGTTTTGTAACGCTTGACATCTGTGTAAAGTTACATCCAACTTAATGTCTAGTGTTGAATAGAATGTGGTAAAAGTATAACGCGGGGGAAATTATTTTTTGCGGGGAAAACTTATCCAGTTACGCCTAAAAAATATCAGGATATTATCGCATTATCATACACAGGGGTTTAAAAAATCGTTTAAAATAAAATCGAAAGATCGAAAATACCCAACTCGAAAACTGCAGTCATATCGACGCTATTAAAATATTTGTTTGGAGTATTAGTTATTTTTTATTTAAAACACTGTTCATATCAGTGTTCATCACGTAGTTATACGTTTTGTGCATATTTTTCTCAGAAGCTTTACATTATATATATATATATAGTGCCTGCGTGGAACGTGTGTCCCGACAAAAACATCAAAGTGACTCGGCCACAAGTGCTTCCCGCGAAATAAAAAGAATCTCCAAAGAGAGAGCAGGCTTCTCATCTTGGTTGAAGAGCATCCCTCCTGCAAATGGCGATTCTCACAAACATGCTCTACCTTGGCTGCCTAGATAGGCCAGAAATTACTTGTATCCATTAGAAAATCGCTGCTCTAAATGTCAGCAAATACCATGCTACCATTAACTTAATGCAAGGGCGAACTTTTTGTAAGACATTTACAGGTGACTAAATGGCAACCGGAATAATCCATTCCACGAAACGGACGTTCGAAGTCGTAAAATGAGCAAACGGCTAGGCGAAGATGCTTATCGTCTACTCTTTTTTGCTAATTAGTAGCCAACATCTGAGGCCTGTCTTCGAACAAAGCTGGTTGAACCGACAGGTGGCTGTGCGTTGTTCGTAAATCACAGGCAGGTCTCTTGGAGGTGAATGCAGAGCTGTGTAAGCGACAGATGCCAACGAGGGAATTAAACCGGTGGAAAAACACACACAGGTCTATTTATATATATATATCGGTCTCATTGGACTGATGAATTAGAACATTCTCAAAAAAGATGCATCAATATTAAAATATTTTCCACCGTTGATCTCTCGTTACATTCTTTACCTAACCGTAAATGAGTCGTTTGTTTTATGGCTTGGCAGAATAACCGTATTTAATTCCTTGGTGTAGTGTGATTCTACAGTGTTCTTTTACATTGGAAAGCTGACTGCCCCGATGTGGTTTTATGGGCTTCTCTTTTTAAACTCGGTCACGTACACATTTTGGATGCATTTCTCCCCACTTTAATGCCCATAATTAAAGCCACTAACACTAACAAGCACCTTGAAACGGGAGCATGTGATCAGACCGGACCATTCTAATTAGATAACTTTCGATTTTTGGCTGCCATCCTTTTTCAGAAAAAGTTTCGGACCTTTTCGACCCAGTGCCCTTATGCAACAGGATACAGCTAACATCAGATTTATTCCTTTGACCAAGTGACGCGATAATTTGCTCGCCCATATATTTTACCCTACTGTTGTTTAGATATGTGTATTTATATACATATATATGATATATATATGAATATCTGATATATAAACATATATCTGATAATAGTGACGATAAACCAGAACAGATTCGCTGCACCTGACCGGCTAATATGGCAAAACCTCAGCGGGCATCGACGACTGGTCAGTTCGACCGAACGAACCAAGTTCACAGGCTCACTGTAATCAACGACAAGTAAATATACTATTGGTACAAGAAGTGTGCAGTTTTATCCGCCTTCGCTACTCCATCCAGTCGTGGTCTACCGTCATCAAATTTGAAAACAGTATTATCACTTTCATCTTTCCCGAAATTATTGCGCCATCTAGCCTCTCAAAGTTGGTTGTTTGAGGGCCTTTTCTACTAAGACTGGGGTTCTTCAACTCAAATTGTATGCCTCATGGTGTATATACTTTCTGGTGTCAAATTTGAGTGTTGAAAGTGTTGGAATTTCAGCACCTCAGTACCTAGTGAATAATGCATTTTGTTCCTCAAAAGTAGTTGCATTTGAATGATATTAACTGAACAGAAAGTTTTTCTAGTTGAGTTAGTTGATGGGTTAGTTGGATACACTTGTGTTCCATCCGCTAAGGCAACAAGAAGGAGAATAACGGTGCATATATATTTACATATGTATATATCTCTGTGGAAATAAAAAGCTACGAGTTTTCGAGCAAATTGATTATTCAGCATGTTCAGGACACGTATTTTCAACCTGTCTGGTTTACGTGTGTTCTCGAATTTCTCGTTTATTTGTATGGCACCACATAACTAGATGAGGTTCGCGAGAACGGACAAACCCAAAAAGGCTAAACGGATTTGGTAAGTAATTTTATCCAGCATCAGTTTACCTTTTCTTCTGAGCAAAATCGACCGATGAAAACCAATGGAAAAATTGGGACTGTAAAATAAAGCTTATTATGACAAACAAAAAATCCCGGATGGGTACGTTAAGGAGGGATTATAAAACCCATTAAAACAATTTGTGACCAGTGGGTTAGTATGTTGGCCAACAACTATCTGTCTGTATGGACGATTTAAAATTGGACTGTCCGTTTTTACAGGCACATTATTGCACGCTTTAGCAGAAAAATGACATTTACATGCACTTTGTAACTTCTGTGAGGTGGTGCTCTTTGAATCCGAACTGTCAATTCAGATAGCAGGATATACTCAATTCAATTTCAATTTATCAGCTATAAACCGTGTACCATAGGCACATTGGTTCCAGCTGCTACAGTTTCCATCACCGGAAAACGGGAATGTGGAACGTACAACGAAGCCTTGGAGGCGAAGGTATGTTCGGTTTGTTCGGTACAAGGATAAAATGGTACATTTGGTAGGTGAAATCCCAGCACATATATAATGTGCGTGTGCTTGATATGCAAAGTGGAAATACCGCTATAAACAGCCTGGTTATTTTGACAGATTTAGCGGACCAAGTGGCAGTTTAGAACGAGAGAACACATCGTGTTCCCGCGGTAATACTTTTCCATTGAGAGTGTAAATTACACGTAGCCCGGCGCAGTGGATAACATCAAGGAAGACCTTTTGTGGATGTTGTCTTTGTGTCTTTTGGTATATTGTGGGAGGTTATCGAGTTAAAAATCCTCATCTCCGAAAAGATCAGTTTTTCACAAGCAAGCTGCGAACGAAAACGCGTGAAAACAGTGACAGACTGCGCAGTCAAGACAAAAGTGACACTTCAATAAAACGTTAAAATTTTGTTTTTTTTTCAATTCGAATGACACTGGTTGTATTTAGTCGAGGAAGCTATACATGGAAACCCGGTTGTTAGTTTTCAGCGTGTTTGAAGTGGCATATACTATTGCAGTCTTAGAGAAAGTTTGTATTGATCAGCGTTTAAGTGATTCATGAATTTTTTGCGGAAGTTTATGTGGTAAATGTTGGGTTTGTCGTGACAAATTCAGTTGTGTCACTGGAGACTATAAAAAATCTCGTTGACGTATCACAAAGTAAATAAACTAACCACAACACTACGTAACATAGAAAGCCTGTTTCTTTTTATTATGTATACAGTGTAAAAGGCACCAGTTTGATTGGTTACAGGCAGTCTCAGTTGGGCTAAAGTGAGTCCCGGATGAATTACTATTGGTGTTGATAATAGTATTTGAAGGTGTACTGTATGTTATGACGTGTAAGAAATTGCCCTCCGTAACTGCTTGTCATAGCAGTGGTTTAATGTATATTGATACCCGTACATATAATAACACTTTGTTAAAGAAATTAGCTGAAGCAGATACATGCAAGCAGTCGCCAACAATCAAAACATGGGAATCACATTGGTTTCCCAAATGTTGGAAAGAAGTGACAACACGTTTCACAGACCTTTCGCAACCTAAACCAGTGAAGTAAAATTGTTTATTATGTGATTGGCAGATTAATGAGAATTCTTTGGGCAAAAACTTCAAGATGGCTCCAAACGACTGGAGGACGTGTTTACCCTGGACGGATACCCAAACCATGCAGTGGTCATACGTCAAGGTGGCTGTTTGTTAGGATTAAACTGAATCCAATCCTAAAGTCATTTCCGAGGTTGAGATCCAAGTGATACACCGAGTTCCGTCATATCACTCTGTTGGCACTGCCAGATCTATCCAACTGCGCAAACCTGACTCCGGTGCACAAAAGCAGTTTGTATGAACAATCACACTTCATTTTCCTGCAACCAGACCCCTAATTATTCAATAGTTAACAGTGACCTTTTAAACGTCTCATACTCTCCTATGGCAAATTTTTATTTGATCCATTCTTAAATGCCCCATCAAAGCTATTATCTTAACACATATTCCATTGCAAAATATCAGAGGGTTTAACAGAATTCGGTAATTATTTCTTACCTCGTAATTCCTACAACGTTCCAGAGTATCTTCGATCTGTTTCGTTCCACTTATATTCACGTAGTTTTTCTAAAATAAATCATGTGATTTTTATTCCATCCGAGAAATCGTGTAAGCAAGTTACAAAAGCGATAAACTATATTGCATTAGTTGAAGAGTAATCACTAAGTTATCTGCAATTGGAGATGATTGAGAGGTTTCAGAAAGCTAATCAGATATTGTAGACCCTTTGGAATTTTTTGCTTTCCGGCTTTTTCTGCACAATCAAAGGTATAGGCAGATTTGCCGGTTTTATTTCTACCAAACGGTTTTGGTCGGTGGACGGATTTTCGGTTTTCCAAATGTTGTTATCGGAGCTACAGATGAAAAGCGCAAAGAATAGAATCTCACGCACGCAGGGTTATATACCTAAATTTTTTATCTTCCTCTTTCGAGATATGGCGGCTATATTCAATGTAAAACAAAAAGACGACAAGCAATTCCAACGCCGATTTGAACTATGTTCTAAGTGCGTGTCAAAGTAACTTTTAGAGGACAACATTTTGCGTGCCGGAGACTAAACACTCAATGGATAGGGTAATTTCCAGTTGCCACCTGACTAGTAGAATTCAACGAACCTAATGCGATTAACCTCTACTCAGCCTGGAGACTCACTTTGTTGGGACTGAAAGTTTTGTTACATTACAGTGTCTTTTGTAACTATGTAGCCATATAGAGGAGTAAATTAGTAAGTGGGTAGAACAAATAAGTGTGTGGTGAAGAAAATAACTGCTGGTGATTAAACTTGCAAACCAAGCTTGAGGTTCTACCATACATTTACAGAGTACTAGCAACACCGTGATTGAAAGAGCTTTTCGAGGGCCAATGAACTATGTTAAACCCGCCTGTAGGGCTCTAATAGTGGTCAGGCTTCGAAGACATCCTAGGTAGTCTTTCGTAAGCATAGAACACACAGTGGGTGCATAGTATCAGAAGGCGATGTTCCAATTGTGTCCAACACAAGCTGTGGAGGAAGGAGTGTCACACTTCTTCAATCAAAGTACAAATTTTGGCATGACCGAAGAACTAAACTTTGGCGAGCTCTAAGAAAATCAGGAATCGATCCAGTGAGTCCATCTCTTAGTCCAACTGAGAACTGAACTAGGAGTGCTGCTCACGTGAGAGTGGCTTGAACGGAGTATTAGATTTATGGGTCCTGCTAGCCCTCCTTTAAGTGGAAGAAACAATGACGTTTTCGGCGAGCGTCATACTTTTCATGCTCTGGTAGACCGCCTCTCTGATGCTGATTTGAAACCAACTAGATTGTTCCTTACACTATGAGAAGTACCACACTGACAGTCAGACAAAGTTTGAAACAGATTGATGCTGCGTAAATAACTGAAAACTTTTTCAGTGCTGTGAAAGGCAGCAGCTCCCAAACTCCCCTAGAATGGGGAAATTAAATGAACCATTCAACTTGTTATGTGGTGCACTGTATCTGGGAATTCATTATTTATATGAGGCTTTCAATCCACTGACACACACCTGAAGAAGGCCAAAACACTGAATATGTGAAATCTGCTTCTGCGGTTCCAACAATCATAAGGGCTATCACCCTGTTATTTTCAAAGTATAATCCCAAAAGTGCTTTGCTTCGTTTTTTAAAATACGCTTTACCTGCAGGAGATAATTAAACAAGTAATTGTTTTCAAACTATTTTACCAATTGATTGGCAGATCATTAGTGCAACTGTGAGTAATCACGCTTGTGCGCTTGAACTTTAAGAGCACCCGATTGAAAATATGGTGGTGTCAGATTTACCCTCGAAAAGAGGATATAATGACGATTGTTTCAGGTGACCATAGTGTTGAAACTTGACCGTAGTCCTTGGGTGAGTCCTATAGTCTTTATTACATTCAGATTGTGGTAACATTAACGTCACTTGTTACATAAATATCATGAACCTTAAACCCTACTGAGTTAAGTTAAATAGTTTTAACGGCAAGCAAATGTTCCGATGAGATGAATGTATTCCTGGTAAACCTGCTCAAACAACGTAGTGGACACATTGCAGCCGTAATTTTTTTAATGGGACAGTGTTCAAATGTTGCAAATGAAATGTGTATAATCTAGATACCCTATATTGCTAAGGGATGATGTTTAAAAAGATCCTCACAATCTGAAGTACTTCTGGTGTCTTAAAGAAATTCAGCGCACCCTTCCAGAAATATGGCCAATTAAACAGTAGCTCTTTCAAGATACTTCAGATGTGTTAAACAGTCACGTTTGATAATGAAGCCACGTCCTCTGAAATAAGAATAGTCTTGGTTTTTCAGTGGTGATCTACGTCCTGAGCTTTGAGTGGCAATGCCACGTGACCAATTTTACAAGCCATCGGAAGGATTAAAAAACGTACTAGTGAAATCAAATGTCATGAGTATACACTGACACTGGTTTGGGGAATTTTTTAACTAAAATATAATCCTCCTTCGTTTTGAACTCCGAGTTAATCTATTTCCCAATTGCATGTGAGAGGAGCATTTCGATTTTCCGCAGTAGCGTAACGACAAAATGGTCGTCCGCATTGACAGATCGCTTTTAGTATTGAACAAATGAAATGTGACCACATGATTCCAAGGTTCGCATGATATGGGAACTTTTGGGATGTAAAAAGGCAAGCCAGAAGATTTCCGTCATTCGTTATTGCTGCTGAATTTTTAGAAAAAGCAGGTTTGCTTGGGAGAGTTTTATACATATGTACATAACTATATTCATCATAATTACATGTTCACAAAGTGGAATAGCAAACGAAAGGTGAAAAAATCAATAAGGACTCCAAATAAAAGAAGACGCTTCATGAACAACACGTTATTTCAAAACCTTTTATATCATGGATACATTTCGTGTTAGGAGGTGATTGAGATAAGAATCCATAGGCAATTTTATATATGTATTCTTGCATACAAATGCGGGTGTTTCCCAGTGGATGGTCTGGGAGACAAACTATTGTGTCTAAATGTGACCGGTTGGAAGGAACCTATTTGGAATTCCCTTTTCTCTAAATTATCAATCAGGAAAGTGGCAAAGGCGAAGTGCTTCTACTGCTGGTACAAGAGTCTAGTTTCTGTAATCCGGCGAACTTTTAAAA
The DNA here is from genome assembly GCA_003604175.2 of Clonorchis sinensis. NCBI lineage: Eukaryota > Metazoa > Platyhelminthes > Trematoda > Opisthorchiida > Opisthorchiidae > Clonorchis > Clonorchis sinensis. Next base: position 63,897,278 of record CM030370.1, read on the forward strand.
AACAGTCGCTGAGAAGTTGGTGGAAATTAAAGGGCAAATTCTTTCCAGTAACTAACACAATCTACCAATCTACCAGGCCATGCAAATTCACAGATGATTATAACCCAACGAGACTGCATGCAATGAACTTTGGATAGTGGTGACAATGAGTAAACAGTGGTCGCGATATTTATCCAGGATGAGTATGAGACTGAATAGGGTAGATAAGGCTGCCGTTTTAAGTAGAAAATAAGATTTGTGGATAATCGAATTATGCCATTACTCGATGAACTTCAGGAGGGACCAAACTAGCAGTGGGCCAGCGAGGAGTGCTCACCAACACATGACCAAATTTGGGTCAGGATTTCACACCACGTTTGAATGAATAGACTATTAATGCCTTGGTTGATGCGCAGCGTTTAAAAGTTTACCAGCGTAGTCCATGGTACTGAAAACTGGTTGAGTACCGGGAAATTCCTGCTTTATCTACAGCTTCTCCAATCATAGGATGTAAAATGCGGTACATGGCTGGGGGTTTTCTGTGAAAGTTTTATAAGAAACAGAAATGACAATTCAGGCAAATGCTGTAACATTCATCTGTGCGATATGGGACGGAAGATTAATAGTTTACTTGTCCGGGCTTCCTCATAAAAAATATCATAAAAATGGCTAATTACAGAGATTCCACGTTGCTAAGAAAACGCTTTAAACGACGGACAGGCCAAACCATTGGGAAACCCTAAAATTCCGTAATCAAGATTTTCGATACTGAGCCACGTTTCGCAAGAATAAACCATCAATTAAAAGTCAGTTGTTACACATGGTGCATATTCACACTGTGCATATACAACATTTCCATTAATAAGCACCGCTGGTTACATCTGTTTGTTTTATTTTTTGCCTAACGATATTTTATATGGGGAAGACTGAAAAATCACCCTGATGATGACTTTCAATTATCAGACCAAACAGATACCATCGTCAACAGTATCTGACAATAGTCGCGAAACGATCGTTAGTCAGATTCCTGATAATTTAATTCCCTGTAATCCGGATGCGTACCCCCTCCAAGTGCAAGCTCTAAAACCGTGCTACCTTAGAGAATTGTGAGTAAGTCCATTTGCATCTTTCCATCAAAGTTCAGAGATTTTTCTTTCATTTGTGGGAACAGTCGTCAATGAGCAGTGTGGCTGATTACCAGCTACAAAGGCAAGGCGAGAGCACGTAAATGAAGCTGCCTGGGGTCACTCTAAGTTCATACAAATCGGCATAACAACGGGTAAGTTTAATTTACTTCGGAAAATGAGTCATTCAGACAAGTGATCACTGGTCGGGCGGTTCGTTAGCACTATGTCTTTCTTGCCTCTGTTTCTTTAGGTTGCACGTTCGCTCAATAGTTCCATAACTCAGGTTTGTTCATTAAATTTTGGTTTTTAGGCTGGAGATATTCCACGAACGGGACCGAAAAACAAACTAAGGTGAGTGTTTTTTCTTTTTTATATTGAATCATGTTATGTTGCCACTGAGATTATGTTTTACTGATTGTTGCAAAGCGGTATCTCTGCCCACGTGATGAACGAATGGTGTCCAGGGAAATGTGATTGACTGATTGGTCAAGCGATTGATCGGAATCTTTCTCATTAGTGCCAACGATGCTCATTACCATATGCAAATGAGATGAAACCCATCTCCAATTAATCTTTCATTTAGTTTTATTCCAATGGAGTTCTTCAAGAAGTTTCTTCTCCCCAAATATCACAAGTGGGTTTTAAGTACAAACCAAGCCAGTCATTGTGTTCACTTTGTCTCATCATCTACTTGAATATTCTCGTCAAATATTTCTTCATTGTTCTCAATAAGAGTCTCGTTCCTTTATCCAAACGTAATATGTGCCATAATCCTATCCGGTACTCATCTGGCTGATAAACCACAACTTCGGAAAAACACTGAAGGAAAGGTGATAATCGTTTTTCAGAACCAACCAGGTTAGGAGAGAACATTTACTTTCTTCTGTGGACGTAGCCAAACAATCAGGGATTTTATTTGCATCCAGCTTCCAAAGACGTCTTTTAAACAATCGTAGACGGTGTTTGCAAAATGCGAATAACTCTCAGATGAAATACTCCTACAGCATTTATTGCCACATGAATACTAAGGCACCACAATTGACAGCTTCATCGTACTTCCAGGATCTTAATTCAAGCAATGTGTTTAATTCATCCGAGATTCTACGTTGAGTAGTCTTCGGGTAAGGTTGGTCATTGGATGCACTGTTTTTGTCTTCTTGTCGTTCAGTGCTCCGGCGAACGTGATGGCTCTCAAGTGACGCTCATGTCAATTTCTGAAAGGGACAAATTACTACATCTCAATGACCCAGAGTAGATGTGTTTGTCCAAAAATGTCTGCTAAAATTTTGGTGCAGAAACAGAGGTGCTTAGTGCGCTTGCGATTTACGAATGGTAATTTTTGGACTAAAAGAACCAATAGAAATGTATTAATTCGCAATCATCGGTCACTTATTAGATGCGTTGGTTACAAAAGTTACAATATGACTTTTTCAGGTATTCTAAACCGGGCGATGCGTCCACAGTTCGTGTGTACATAAACGTAGACACCCCACTCTGAGAAATCACCGAGAATATCCTAGCAACAAAAAGTGGCCAAACAAATTACCAAATATCTAGCAAAATGTAAGATACATCAATTATCAGAGATTAAACTACACAAGCTTGTTTAATTACATAGAAAACAGTTTCCCGCAGTTTACTACTCTTCAAAACGCTCTTAGGTTGAACCAAACGCGGAGTACGACTTCACAAAGCTACGCATTACTGTATGTGAATTGACTTCATTACGGGGAACACTATATTAGTTACTACAGGGAAAATTAGATTTCATCAGCTGATTTATGACAGAGCAACACCTGCTTTTGTCAGCTTTACCCAAACACATTACGTTTGGCATAACAGCAAGTCACATTGTCTTTTCGATTCCCAGGTCTTATGTCATATTCGGTATGTAATTATTGATATCAAGCATTCTAACGAAATTGGAGAAATTTTGAAGGTAGCGAACAAAGCTTGTTTTCTGTGATTGTTCCTCTTGGCTAATACATCACAAATTTATATGGTACCAGAAATCACGTGAAAAAGGTTAAAATGCGGGAGTACATACACTTTACAGGAATCAAAGGAAGGGGGGTTGAATGAGGGGTGGGTCAATGGGTCACAGAATCAGGTGAGTGACGTCAATGTCAGACAGGCTTGTGGGACCGGAGGAACAATCACAGAAAACAAGCTTTGTTCGCTACCTTCAAAATTTCTCCAATTTCGTTAGAATGCTTGATATCAATAATTACATACCGAATATGACATAAGACCTGGGAATCGAAAAGACAATGTGACTTGCTGTTATGCCAAACGTAATGTGTTTGGGTAAAGCTGACAAAAGCAGGTGTTGCTCTGTCATAAATCAGCTGATGAAATCTAATTTTCCCTGTAGTAACTAATATAGTGTTCCCCGTAATGAAGTCAATTCACATACAGTAATGCGTAGCTTTGTGAAGTCGTACTCCGCGTTTGGTTCAACCTAAGAGCGTTTTGAAGAGTAGTAAACTGCGGGAAACTGTTTTCTATGTAATTAAACAAGCTTGTGTAGTTTAATCTCTGATAATTGATGTATCTTACATTTTGCTAGATATTTGGTAATTTGTTTGGCCACTTTTTGTTGCTAGGATATTCTCGGTGATTTCTCAGAGTGGGGTGTCTACGTTTATGTACACACGAACTGTGGACGCATCGCCCGGTTTAGAATACCTGAAAAAGTCATATTGTAACCGTATATTCAGTCACTTGGAGAAATTTATTTTGTTATCCTAAAATGTGAACCACATAAAACTGACTAATATATGCACCCATAGGTTCACTGTACAACATTGATCAACGGCATGCACATTATGGACGTAATGCACTAATTACAATGTTAATGAAAATTCTGCGGCAGCCCACGACCGGTTTCACCCTTGTTGGAGCGAGATTCAGCTTGGTTCCATGCGAGTCCCCCGAAAAACTAAGATTGTTTACAAATGACTGTATTTCACTAATTTTGCGCATTATCTTATGAAAAGAAACTTAGTAGGTATATAATTTGCCGCAACGTATAATTCTATTTGAAGATCACGAAAATGACGCCCTTGTGCTATTTGTCAAAACGATACTCCAATACGTGATCAAACTAAGCAATTATTCCACAGATATTTTGTTCAGTCACCTCATCCTTACTAGCCGACCATTGAAGCCTGTAAATTTGCAATTTACTTACAGCGCCCTGTCTGACGCTCAAATGGTTCACTAGTTGGCAGATTATACGTATGTGACTGGGTATGAGATATAATAAATTTGTCACCAAACGGTTATACTTACGACGTTTGAAGTCGAATGAAGTCGTATTCTTTGCCAGTTTTGCACCCGCCACATATTGAGATAGAACTATTATTTTAGCGTCAGATATTCACATCATCAGAATCTTCCTTATCTATCTCAGGACACCACCACGTGACAAGTTCCTATATGTAATTGCCAATTGGCGTGTCTCCAAACGACTTTCGGCATATTACCCCCAATTAAAGACCACATACACATTGCAGACGATTTTCATGTGCTGACCGGATAAATGTGGCGCAGGTATTTAGCAACGCTTACGATTGCCCGGTAAGCACCAGCTTCTAGCCATTGCCATCTCAAGGAGATGCGAAAGCTTTCTTGCTGCATTTGTTGATGACACTATACAATGAACGTCAACAAACCAGCAAACTGAGAACTACAGTTTGACATCAGATGTGTACCGTCCAGCTTGGAAAAAGTGGCCAAATTCTCACAAAAACCTACAATATCACACACTTGAATGGCAGAATTGCTACTGGGCCTACAAGATCATTAGTTAAGAAGACACACCTGGAAACTATCATTTCTTCAGTCGACTTTAATGCGTGCCAAAGTTTGAATCGTAGGTGTGATATTTTCCAATCGGCTTAATATCTCCAAATACTGCTAGCCATACACATACTCAAGCATCTTCCGCAATATTAAATCCAGAAATTTGTGGGACAAAAACTTTGAACTTTGAACAAAAGATAAAAACACGATCACTTTCAAAACCTACAAAAACGCCATCCCCTATGTTGTTGTGTTTGTTGTTCCTCTTGAGTTTGCGCAAACAGCATCCCCTAGCTTGAACGTGAACAAACTATTCCTCCGACTGATCCTTAAAGCGGTAACAGAACCCTTCAGCCCAGAAGTATTGTGCAGCACGACGTAATAAGTTAAGTTTATTATGTCACCTGAAAATCTTGTACAAAGGGTACGTTGGTTCAAGATGCTCCAGTTTCGTAAGCCGGAAATTAGCGTAGATGATGTAGCCAATCACTGGAAGTGATATCGTCCTTGCCGCTTGGGAGGATCTGATCAGCCAACCTGCAAGAGATTGTTTTAGATTGCAAAGTTTGGATGCCGTTGCTATCAGCCGGATGGTAGGAAGGTTCCCGCATGGCCTTCTTGCACCCATTTTAAAGCTTGGGATTAAAGTTAAGGTTTGTTGTCCTGCTGGCATGTTTCCGTTCCAAATCTTCCGTATTCTGGTTATCAGGTTGTTTACCGTATTTGCGAAATCCGGGGTGTGGATAATCCGGGTCGGGTAGTGTTGATTCTTTTCTTTTATTCGTGTTGTGTACAACGATATTCCCTTTTCACTGTTTCGTTTTTGTGCCTATACTGCCTTTCTTGCTTTTGACCTGAACGTAAACCGCTCTTTGACCTTGTCACCCCAGGTGTTGTTTAAAGCAACACTTGTAGCCATGTTGCCCTGAGCCGGTGTGTACTTTGAGATGCCGTTGGGAATTGGCAGTTCTTAAACCGGCGTAGTCCCACGATTTGAGGTTTGTACAGTCTTTTTTAATTTTAGCATTGTGTTTATAGTACTGCATTTATTGACAAACCTCTGTTTGAACGATTTGACTCCTGGGGTTTTGCGCGTAACTCGACGTAGCCCAACTTACTACTGTAAGCAATATATTGATGATGTTTCGCCCCTGATGATTCGCCACTGGATTTCCGCTGATTTCGGCGGGCTAGTTTTAAAGTCCCGTCCAGGCTCGCTGGTCCCATTTAGATGTTTTTTGAAGAAAGTTAGCAGAACTGCTTTTTAATATTCGAGTCATCTCTCGGGGTGACAATTTTAGAATTAATTTCTTCCTTGCATTTTGCTTCCTCGACTCTCATCTATTTTGGCCAGTTTGTTGGATCAGCTGAAGCCCGGTGAGACATTTTCCTGCAACGAAGTCACTCTACCTCCTGGACGATTGCCGCCAGACGCCGTCCTCTGTCACTCTTTAAGCTCCTGATTATCCGGAGTATAAGAAACCTGCATGAAACATCGTAATCGCTAGTTTCTGATTGGGCTTTAGTTGGAACTTCTGAACTCGGCGATACTCAGCGGCAGTTTTGTTGAGACAGGCACTCTCACATTAAACCAACCTTCGGCATCAGCATGACTGCGCTTCCAGTAGTTTCCCAGCCAGATCAGCTGAATACTATTGATGTAATGAAATTTATCGCGGTTGATGAACACGTTTGCTCTTCTTCATTGCATGTAATGCCGATGGAATGTGAATTGACAATCAAATCCGCACAATGGTATGCTCGCAGTCAAGATGTGTTCGTCACCAACCTTTGTTCACCAACCTTTAATTGAGGCTCATCTTCGGTAGCCGGTAGCCACATGATCAAAATGATACACTGCAATTTTGCGGTTGATAACCTTCAAACAGCTCTATGTGAACGGTTGTGCTCAGAGTCTATACTGGCTAGGAACAGATGATGATCAGCCCAGCTCCTCGGTAGCTGTAGGTTGAGCATCGACCAGAAACCTATCACACAACTATGGCATCCAACTTGGGCGTCCATTTCAATGGGATACAGTCCTAGCTGATTGAAACTCCTTTACCGTAGATACCAATAGCGATTACGAAAAATGGAATGTGGACCATCTGAGCTTGTTCTCAGCAGCCTTACATGCACAACCGAGGTGATATCTTGTGTTTTTTGGAGACACAACATGAATCGACGAAGAGGGAAAGTAGGGTTTCAGCAAGGGATGTCTGTTACCCAATTTGAATGAGTGCACAAACACCAACGACTAGAACTTTGACCAGATCTTCTGAGTTTAGTGAGGAGTCTCGGTCTATTGCACTTGGCTCTGTTTTAGACAGTAAACGGTGTGTGGCAGACTGGCGGATGGGTTGAAATCAGTGCACCACTCAGTGCACTGGAGAGGGGTTTACTGAGGGCCGGTGAGCAAATGATACACTGCGTTCGCCCAGGCCGAAGAATGGAGCCAGGTTGATGTGCCTTTCATCGAGTTTTTTGTTCGTGAGTCTTGTAATTTCCTGATCACTGGCTCAAACGTTTGAGCCAGGAAACACGTGATCAATGGTGCGCTAAGAAAATACATTTTAAAATCTCGAATATCGTGTTCCCGGAGCCAATGATTCAATTAGCACCAGTTGACAGGCCTGCCCAAGAATGCAGGGAGTAAGGCGTAACTTTTTGACTTAATGCGGCTGAGCGTCGCAGGTATTCTCTCAACAGCATCAGACTTGTTGCTTTAAAAGTATTTCGACCGAACTTAATATTGCGCCGGCGGTCATCGTTGACCTTTGGATGATCAGAATGTGCGGTCCCTACGGCCGACGTTTTCTGCCCCATCCCTCCTCCGGGAAGACTAAGTGGCTCCTCGTATAAGTAGAGACATGCTGGTTGCCCAAAAAAGACCTTACTTTTATCTCAATCCTATCGTAGAGACCTTACCTCCGGAGCTCCTCGTCATTCGATTTCTCTAAATATGTGCACTTGTTCTACTCCGTCGGACTACTCCCCACTGGCCGTTCTGGTATGACTGGTCCTTAAGAAAATAAGTTCGCGCCAGCGTATCCAAAATTACTGCAGCACTGAAGCGTAGCCACCACAACGTGACAGCTTTAGGTCGGGCATCTCATTTTAGGAATTAATTCGGGTAGATGATGTACTACTACGTGACCGCAAGGCCATCCGCAGGTGTGTTGTGAGGATTAGGCAGCTTTTGGCTTACATTAACAGAGCTGTTCGCTGTTATCCCTCAAATCCGAATTGATGGTTGATTGGACAGTGGGAGAGTTCACACACGGAGATCACACAGTGGATACTGGAGACAGTGTGCTGACAGTGACCCCAGGATGCTTAGACGACATCGTCATCCTCACCGCAGAACTTCACTCCAATAGATTATATAGTCCTGCAGAATAATACGGTTTGACCTGCTAGATCTGTTCCTTCCCTATTTTTGGCTCAAACCTTTACATTACCGGCTATTTCAAGGTAACAAGCAATTTGATTACTCTGTGAGGGATGCTTCTTTAATAGATGATCAATACCCTCCATACGATGCTGCCTTTATTGTGTAGCTATGTAATTTATTCCCGGAGGATTTCTGCCAACATTAGCTTTTATTATCTCAAAAATAGAAAAATAAAATTGATATGAACGCATAGATTATTCTTAAAGCTACTATCAATGTGAAGGAACACTGGGTTAGCAGCCAAGCTGAGAATTCAGTTTTGCCACTAAATGATGGTCCTTCGATAGACGATATAAGACAAATCCAGGGACGCAACATCAGTCTTTCGTTTTCAGAATGATTACTATCTGACGGTCACGTGACGTTCAGCACGAGACACAAGCGCACATACATAAAAAATATGTAGACCTTACCTTTTCAAATATTTGTCCATATATATTTTAGATAGAAGCGGACTCAGGTGATATTCTGCGTTCAAATCAACCAGAAATTATGTTAGAATTCGTGATTTCATGTGAAATTACATATCTTCACACTGCTAGAAATACAAGAGGTAGCAAACATTTTTATTCCACAAGACTGTCAAATTTTCTGATAACATACTGAGTACAGGACGCCGAAGAGGGATTTTTCTAAGACGATCCACCGTAGTCTGGGTTTAAAAGTGACAGAGAATCTATTTACTGGTAAATTTATGAAAGCATTGGTGAGAATTTTCACAAGATTCTCGGACTACTTCTAAAGGTGGCTGCGCTATAGGCGCGAAGCTGGAGCATTTGAAAACCTCACTAAGGGTCCAGTTGGATTCCGACTTTTACTGAGGTAATGATGAACGTATTTACTCGTGTATTTGCCGATGTTATCAAAGTTGACTTATGTCGAAGAGCTGCGCAGCAAGGAGCAGCAGATTTTACTTGAAGTTGCCATATCGCTGGGAGTATCTTATTAGACGTAAAACAGCACAACAATCACGATAGTGAGCTGAGTAATTGAGCACTGAATTTTTTTCAGGTTATTTATCGACATTGAAACGGGCTCTTGCGTTCAGCCAACAAGCTTAGGATTAGGAACTAATGTAGTGGGGCTTACTATACGAGTAGAATGATAAGTAATCAAACTCTTGTAGGACATAGGACTTCAAATGCTAAAGCCCTTCAATAAGTTTGGAAATGTGGTTGCGTGCTTCAGGCCAACGATGGAATGGAAAACGGATGACGATTGTGGCAAATTGTTCCACCCGTACGGAAGGTGGACTCGACTTGTAGTTCCTAGTTACAAGTAGGCGACGTTCATCCCTCATAATTGCTATCTTAATAACCACATAATTTTTCGCCTGCAAAACGAAAACCCAAAAACTATGACCCTCAATTATGTAATATAACTCATCCCCGCAGACTGTTGGCTTTGTCGACTGTAAGGCGTACTGCTTTAGCATTGTTTTGTCATTTAATTGCGTACAAAACGCAATGTGTGACTTGCGGTTCAACAGGCATTCGTGCGCTTCACCTAGCTTCCGTGAACACAAAAACAATAGATTTACTTTTCCTGGTTCTGTACTATGAATGACTATGTTTACCCAGTTGTGTTCATTCGCCCACGATGAACTGTAGCGTGGGCTGTTGAAACAACAATGCCCCTTTCTTTTGTCCCCTTGATATTTACCCTCGAAATCCGATATTAGGCGACAGGGACTATTTGCCATCCAATATGATAACGATTTGCACGGTTGTACAGTGGTCCATAGAATAGCTAACTCATGAATACAAAAAAGGAGAAAGTTAAAGATTACTGGCATGGATTTCATATTCACTGAGTAACAATATATACTCTTTCATATAGCAACCCCCGCATGAATCATGTGTGTGAATTTTCTGTCCAATGTTCTATTTTTCCTTCACGAAAAGACATTTTAGTGGCTTTAATTTAGCCAAAATTATAAATGAACCATTCGTACAAATAAGTAAACAAGTGGGGCACTAAAAGGGTCATTTTCAAGTGCGGACTCTGGATGGATGACGATTAATGAGGACACATCAACCATGGCTCCTTTTTGAAAAGCTAAAGTCAGTTCTAACCCGTATGATCCATATTATCATCAAACCGCAGTGAGAACTGATCATTTCTCTTAACATTCACCAAATAGCCGAGCTATACTGACCAATGCCGCGATGTGAGGAAGTAGAACTGTGGCGATAGCTTTCACCAAACTTTCAAACAAATTAAGAAGTAGAAAACCCGTCACACCAAATCACTGAAGACACTTTATTACGCTTTGCACTTTTACCATCTTCCGTCATTATGGTTGGCTTTATTTAGTTGTTAGATTAGTTTCTGCACTGTTACGTACGCACGTGGCTAAGCTGATGTCATCCATGACATTGAGGTCATAGCCTAACATAAAAATTTCATTATTTTCTGCTGTTGGTTTCGTCTAATTTTAGCTTATGTGCAGGCTCAGTTTTTATCGGTCACTTCATCCCGCAAGAAATCAGTCAGACTGCCAGCAAAAATATCATTTTTTCTCTTGCTACTACGCGTAATTTACTGCGAAGTGAGATCAGACGAGTGTACATTTGCCAGTCCATTTCGAGTCCTAAACCCCTTGTTTTGTGTAGTGCTGTAAAATGAGACAAAGTCACAACTCAGAGATATTAGATTATATGAGAGTAAAATAAGTACAGAAAACTGAGAAGTGAAAAATAGGCCAATCACGTGGGCAGCTGTTACTTCTCGACTGACGTAGCAAAAAAGTTGCGAATAGATGAAAAAATTGAATGAACCCAAATCATAAGTGGAGCACATAAGTTTGGGTCTTCGTATTAACGTTGTCACCAGAAGATGGCCAGAACTTTCGTGATTTATAACGTGAGTTAATGCGAATTTCAACGATTTCAACACACTGCATAAACTCAAGGAGAACTGCTCAGGATAATATTGTTTTTAGTCCCCGTGTGAAAAATCTTGATTATTTTCTAATTATTTGCAATCTTTTCTCGAATGATACGTGAGTGAAAATCAAAAGACCAACGGATCCTTGTTTTCCTGTGCTGTAGAAAAAATTCGGGGAAAAACTGACGTTACTAATCAGTGGTCTAGTTTTTGAAACAAGATGATTGGACCAGTCACGCACCAAGTAGAGCAAAATACATCGATAAAAAACTAGTTATTGTATTTTGACTCAAATGATAGACGAAAAAACGGACGGAAAACGTCGAAAGTTGCTTTACTCTTGAAGACTATGGTGCACGTTGCGATTTGCAGGGGAGGCAAATAAGTCTGATGCTCTCAGAATCTTTACTTTATTTTGGTATTTTACTCGAATGGTTCGGATGAAATGTTCAAGAAGTCCCCTTGAGCGGTTTGGGTGACTCTTACAATGCAAGTGCATTCACCAGAAAGTAGCTTTTTCTCACTCCTTTTCTCTTTGATACATCGTTTGAATACGTTTTACATTAATGATCTAGGGGAGAACTAGGAAGGTCAAAACTATGACCCAGTTTCAGTATTATGTAGAGAAGCTTCACAACATTTACTTCTGTTCCTATTAAGATGACAGGTACCAGTTCTTTATACGTACGGTTTTGTGCAAACCGTGTGGCAGGCAAAAAGTTGCAAGAGTTGGAAGTTTTTGGTGATCAAGCATGGTGTCCGTTGAAGCTAGGAAAACTGCATCAACTCGCTCGCTTCCATTACTTGTGTGTGCTGTGTAGTAAAGGTGAAACACTCCAAGATTCTTGCTGAAGCTGTTAGCCATGAGCTACCAGACACGCCGCAACTAATACAAAAGTCAATAATCATTCCATATGATGTTAGTTTTTGCTTGCATATTGTTTCTTCCAGTGTCATCACGTACTACACGAAGTGCTATACCTATGATATAATTATCAGTAATGCAACACGAATGGATTACTGTGGTCAGTTTAAACTGACCTGATTTAAGTGGGACAGTAAACAGTAGAAGAAGTCTAAGCAGTCTCATGCTGAGAAGAGACACCGCTATTAAATACGGGTGTCTCATATCAGCTTCGTTCTTTTCTCGGAATGAATAGCTCTTTCTTAAGGAGGCCGCTTCAATTAGGACCACCGGAGATTACAGGTTGAGTGATGGACAAGATACCGGTTCCCTCAAAATGGAAGCAAAGTATTTTGGAAATTTTGGCTGGATAAGTGAAGCCATTCTATGCTGAAAATCCGAGAAGCAATGTGCAGCCGTTTGATCCTTAGTAGGAATCCTCGATGGTTTATGTTATGGGTACTTGGGGGAGGTTTCATCATTTAGCCTGTAGTAGAACTACCTGAGAAGTCGACCCTCGATGAACCAGTCAATGCGCCACCAGGTGGTATGATTTCCCATCCAAGATCAACCGCTAGTGGCCGAACGTTTGTGTTCAAACTATCAGCCTGTAGGCTTCGGATTCAAAAAGCGCTGTAGTCGCGTGTTTTCCAATATAAACGAAATAGCTGCACAGCACTTGTTGGGTTTCGGTACAGATTGTTTTCACTGCCAAGACGAAATCTTATTTGAAAATCCCCGAGTCTGTTCACACTTCCATCGATCCTGCTCCTACTATACTTGGTTAGAAACAGTCGTTTTTCAAAACGCCAGAGAGGCAGACACTGACTGGAGTTGTGATTAATTTTTCGCAGGCTGTAACCAGCTGTTGTTGTGGACGCCAAAATTAACTCCATCAGCTATTTATGGCACACACCGTGGATATTAACTAATAAGCTTGAAAAATAAAATTGTATTCAGATTGCACAATAAAAGTATGGTGACCATAGGGTAAAAATGCACAATGGTAAAAGAATACAAGGTTTGTAATCCACGAAAAAAACATATGCTATCGTTTTGTTGCAGCAATTTTATACATATTGAATCCGTGCTGCATATCCAGAAATACTACATAAAATCGAACTAAGACGTTTTGCTCACGGAGAAGCGCTCTTGTGTAGAATATAGCGAAATTCTCGAAACCGATTTATATATCGAAAACAAGCATGTTTTATATCAGTCAGACACCTTCGGATATAACGAAATATTTCAAAAATTAGCAAGCTAGTATCTGTAGGCTACTCCAGCCACCACAAGCAACTCGACTCACGAGTTGTCATTGCGTTCCATGAACACTTCACTCACATACACTACTCCTTTTTGAGACAACGTATACACTTAACGCTAGGACAACGGGAATTGAATGAGCATGGCCTGTGTAGCACCTTAATAATTACACTAAACTACCGATAGTATTCATTACAGTAAGGAGTTTGAGCTAAATCCTGGAATTTCAGCCAGCCTGATTAAGGTCAGAAGCATGCCACATGAACACGCACAAGCCCGTTCATTAGGGGTTTAACGCTATCCAAATATAACCAGTGAAGATTTCACATCAACGTGGGTCATCTAATTTTAGGTATTCTATAAACCTTCTACAGGTTGCTCCGCAGAATTTGAAAACGCACCATGATGGTGGAACCCTGTGAGTGGCGCTTTGAACTTTTGATAAATTAATTCATACGTTAGTTAGCATAATATAAAAACCGAAACAGTCCGTGTGTTACTATTCAGGACACGCAAGGCAAACAAACTCATAAGGTACTGTTAAACATGTGTTGATCTGTAGATAGAGCCTTAATGCGGAGATGTTTGAGTTAATCGTTGTTAGCCGCCTGGGGTCACCGGTGACCTATTCGTACCAAGAAGCTCCATGACCCCTCTGTGAATTTGTAGATACTCATTAATACTTGCACATCCACCAATCAGTACTTCCGACATAAATTGTTTGCTCATTTTCACTAACACCACTGTCATTGGATTACTCCGTTTCTGTGCGAATTTTTGCCTCCCAAAATGGGAGAGAGGACCGGATGAAAATTTTGTTATTACTGCAACCCACATATGATACGTTTTCTCAGGCGTTATGAGGTTGATATCAAATTAACAGTTTACTCACTTCATTCGCGTAGGCTGGCAACAACCAGTCATGTGCTGAGACGGAGAAGTTCAGCGGAATGTAGCTCACTTTCGTGGGCCTGCTTGGTTTCGTCCATAACAGGCACACTAAATGTGAGAAAAATATTATCCTTTCTTGTGCATAGATAAGCATTACAATCCAGCTCTAATTCTAGCCAAGCTAAACTTTTGCGTCCGCCTTGGGTTGCATCAACAAATTAGAATGACCAAAACAAAAGAAATACGAAGCTTATGCGCATAGATTTAATATGGATCAAATATTTTCTCTTTTAGCACTTGACTTTTACTTCAAAGCGGACAGGTTTTGATCAGGTGATTCAGACATTCGAGTGAGGCTGCGAATTTGGGCGTCCATTTCACAGATGAAGAGAGTAAGGCAGCCTCCCTAGGATCAAAATATACATTGCTACAAAACTCATTAGAAAGTACGAAAAACTGTCTGAAAAAGCAACTTACCAATGGCTTTAAAAAAGTCGTTCAGCGGTAGCACCCTTTCGGTGCCCAACTGCCATGCCACCCGATAGAAGCACGGTGGCTGGGATACTACCAAATTGCCCAAGCCTAGGAGAAGTTGCGCGGCAGAGGTCGGGTTTGAACCACGGGCCTTCCGGTCAGTAAATTCGCGCTCTAACCACTGAGTGATTTCAGTGGCTATGGAAGAAGCCCGTTCTCAAAACCTTGAGGACATTTTTAACCAAGTGTTTTAGTTCAATTTCGCAAAACAGCCGGTCTGAAGATTCCCAATTCTAGCTTGTGGTGCACATAATAGCAGGTAAGATGATCTAAAGTTTTTGCCGGTCTCTGGAGGCAGTTTGTTTGGAACTCACTGGTCAAGAAGTTGAAGTGACCCAAATGATGCGACCATTTTTGTCTCATTGGAGGTTTTGATTTCTACGACATACGTGGTTCTTGTTGCAACGTGCATTACTTGTCCACCTTTGGAGCCGCCCTTACGTATGTGAATCCACCTCTCATAGTGACTTCCGTGAAAAGTGACGACTTCAGAAGATTCACTCTGTTGAAACATCGCCCCCCACAAACCACCAGTTACCTGCTCATTTTGACCGCATTTACTTTCCATCAGGATCATCACCGGTTTGCTGGTCTGCCTCTTGTTTGTCGCATCTAGGCTTTGTAACCGCGATTAGTGTTGAAAGTGATTTCTTCTAGAAAACATTAACATAAATAGCCTCCAACCCTATTATATATTGGTATCCATTGAACGACCGTGTGTGTCAACTAAAAATCGACAACTTGTACGATTCCGTTGGTTAAATGCAGCGGATTTACTGGTTATGATGTCTATGAGACATCACTTACCGGTCCATCGGAATTATGATAGAAGGAAGTATGAGGAACCAAGGGAAATGTTTGTACACATAAAGTGAATTCTCGGAGACAACAAGTGTGTGAAGGTCAATTTTCCTGTAAATCTTTCTTTAATTCTGCCCCATTATGAGAGCCCTCCATATAAAGAGCAGTCAGAAGAAAGCGAAATGTTTAGCATATTACATTTAATTGCTACAGTGCTAACATGCCAGAGCTTTTTGCAAGGAAAGAAATAAGATTTTGCAAACCAATATTCTGTAATTCCACTCCCATCCACTGCATTAACCCTTCAACAGACGAAGAAGAAACACGAATGGCTTGCAGTAACACTCGCTAACTTCGTTTCGTCTGCTGAATAAACTGATCGGAGACTACTGGCACAAAAACGGCTAAGGTAGCTTATCTTTTTTCAGCTTTTGATATGGTTGTGTGGTAATTTTCCTGAAGACTTGTTCACAGGCCTGTTTGTCTTTCGTCAAAAGGACTTAAGACGTGCATTTTTGCGGAGACTGGAAATGGTCATTTTGCTAGAGGAGGAAGGATAACAGGAAGCAATGAAACAAAGTCACAAAAGCCAAGAGAGATTATTCGTGCGCAAACTGATTTTCAATTTCCCAGCTTATGGACTTATGTAAACACTGTCGTACTACATAATATTACTTGTGAAAATATTTGCCAGCCTTTATGGCTTTCTCCGATTTTACTTGACCTTGCACGAGTGAGAAAGTAACTCTGATTAATTTTGGCTTCCTCTTCGGCACAATGTCCCAGTAAACCACAAACTGAGGTTAGAAGTGTGAATTCGCGTGAATGCTACTTCATTTGAATAGAATGTTGCGCAGACGTTGGGAGTACGTGCAACGAAGAGCTCGTTTTGGCTTTTTTCAAACTAAATAAGGATGAAGATTGTCGTGTTACTAAGCAACCAACAGTCGAAAGCCTCTGAGTTAAGCAAAGGACCACGTAACTAGAAAGATAGTTGGAAATATGTGATATTCAGTGTTAAAAAATTGCTCATAAATAATCCTGATGACCAGGCGTGCCTCGCAAAAGGCCTCAGAACGGATAAAAGATTTAGATGGTTAACTTTTCTTTGACGCCTAAATGATGGTCGAAGAGGTGCTCTCACAAGAGAAAAGGGTTGCTTCTCAGTGAATGTGGAAGGAAATGACAGGCGCTGTAACATGTAATTCTCCCATTTTGTTGACACACCAGGTAGGGGTTTCACTACTCGAGATAAGGATCTGTCCTAACGCACTTGAAAAATCTTCTTACACACATTACAGAATTAAACTTTCTTACTTGCCAGATGATCGCCTGAACCGAAGATCGTTGGCGAGCGCCTGGAAGGGTACGATGAGATATTTGAACAAAGGCTAGCAAAGAGTTCATCAATAAGGGGGTGGGCAAGCGATGGGGGTGAGGAGGAAGTAAATCTAGGATTTCCCCAGTTCCAAATCCTAATCACAAGCAAATAACTAATTGCAATCGGAACGTTGTTTTCTATATGATCACAAATACTGGTGCTTTTTTCTGGGGTTCATTGTGGTGTCCTTAACTAATAATTTTTAACGGCAATAAAATAAACGCAAACAGATTTGTGTCCTCAGCGGACGTTTATTTTTTAAGATTACATTAGTTTTGATCGCATTTTATGATAAGCTCCCTCGGACTGATGTGAATATTTCGTTACTGTTTGCATTTCAGCTCCGGTCATTTCATTCTGATTCAGTTAGTATCTCACTAGTGGAAATTTTTTCCCCATTTTGACGCGTGCTGTCTGTCAACGTGGGAGGTTCCTGTTAGATAGCGACATTCAAACGGCTATCTTTATATTCAATTTCACCGTAGGTATACGGGTGACCAAACCAAAGTTCGCCGCACTCGAATTCTGGAAGTTTTTCACTAGTTCCTCCCAACCAGCTTTAGCATTTTCGATACGGTGAGCCCGACCAAAACCGGTTTGTATATTATCACTTTCGGCTGTGTAGTTTGATTGTCCTTTTCAATCCGACAATAACGCGAATTGAAAAGTAGGCGTCAACCGGTGCATATGAAATGCTCAAAAACACCATGCCTCAAAAATGTTTCGTAACAAAATGGACTTTCAGTTGACTCCTGGGATTTCAGCCGGCCTGGCTAAGGTCAAAAGCATGCCCCATGAACACACACAAGCCCGTTCATTAGGTTCAAGGCTATCTAAATGTAACCAGTGAAGGTTTCACACTAACATGTTCTACGTATTCTATAAATTTTCTATGAACTGATTCTCAGAAGTTTGAAACGCTTCATGATGGTGGAATCCTGTGAGTGGCGCTTTGAACTTTTGATAAATTAATCCATACGTTAGTTGGCATAATACAAAAACCGAAATAGTCTGTGCGTTGCTATTCAGGCCACGCAAGACCAATGAACTATCTCAGTAAAATTAGCTCCCTCAACTCTACCGATAACCACCAACGTTTGACACCTCGCTTGTTATGCAAGACGTAACTGGTGGCATATTTTCTCCTCAGACAACCATTCCAGGTGTGTAGAGAATAGGAGAAACTCATAAGGTACTGTTAGACAGAGCGTTAATGCGGAAGTGTTTGTGGTAATCTTTGTTAGCCGCCTAGTGGCACAGGTGATCTATTCAAACCAAGAAGCTCCATAGCCCCGATGTGGATTTTTAGATACTCATCAATACTTGCACACCAGATATATCACCCACCAATTCCGACATAAATTGCTTGCTCATTTTCACTAACGTGTCTACACCACTGACATTTTAGCACACCGTTTCGGTCTTGACATACGTTAAGTAAATAGCGGGTTCCAACGATTTGGAAAATATCTCTATTTCCTTTTTAGATGTGCCCAAACAGTGAACTGTGTTTGTGCTGTTTTTCAGTTCCGTACATTGACGTCAGTCTGTAATGTGAACTCCGACCGGCTGAGTGTGCACTCATAGCCTCTGCACATGTTCTAAGAGTGATCTATGATTATAATGACGTTTGCCCGCTGGACTCGCGGGCCTAATTAGCGAAAAAATTTGTGATCTAAATCTAGTATGATGTGACCGGTCATCATTTAGTTGATACTTGTCAGCCATTCACTAAATTCGCAACATATTAGAGTTGTATCACAGC
The DNA here is from genome assembly GCA_003604175.2 of Clonorchis sinensis. NCBI lineage: Eukaryota > Metazoa > Platyhelminthes > Trematoda > Opisthorchiida > Opisthorchiidae > Clonorchis > Clonorchis sinensis. The sequence goes on from CM030370.1 coordinate 63,916,076, forward strand.
AGTTGCAAACTTTGACAGAACATTTTGTGGACTGACACAAAGCTTTCAGATTCTAGATCACTGAAGACCATCCATTCCGTAATTACAATAACCTTCTTACTGAAAATAAGCAATAAATCCTAAGTGGTAGCAACGGTTCCGTTTGAGGTAGAAACTATGCAGACTGTTCGACAGTACTTCTACTGTGTGATTTCGGAGGGGAATCATTAGGATAACAAATGCACCCAGATAAACTGACAAGTTTAAGGGAAAGGAAACCAGGTTTCAAAAAATAATTCGTGAGTCGAGAGACGATCAAGTATAACTAATTGCACTAACCGGCTCAGGGGCTTCTGTGGAACTTTATTAACTAAACTAGTTGTTATTATTTAGAAATGGTTGGTGTTGTTAGACATGAGTTTCTTGACCTCTGAGACATTGCTTGATGAGATATGTATAGGAAAACAGTAGTTAAGCGAATGTGCTTTTGTTATAAAAGTTATTTTTATCTCATTTTGCATCGATTTTCAGAGCATGATTTCTTTATTCTCCAAAGTAAACGCAACAATCCACCAAACAGGTACCATTAACGCAGGAGAGAGAATATGGTGTTACTTTAAGGGAGGACAACAATTTCATGGCCAGGCTTTCAAATAAAAGTAACTATCCTGCAGCTTTTATGAGTAATAGTGATCTAAACCAAAGCCAGAGGAAGATACTGTGACCCTCAAGTATGAGACTCCGGGAACACAGATGATACCCTGAAAAAACATTCCCCCCCATCAATATCACTACTTATGTAACATGTGCAAGCACCGCATCAAACTACAAACGCTATCACAAAAGTCACAACCTCCGCCTGATCAAAAGCTGGTGGACAAAACCGTTTTTTCTTTTACAAACGCCATTTCTGAGCCCACGATGATCTTTGTGTGTGTCTCCCGTGAGTCTAGTTACCCACGAGATCCCAATTTAAAAAAAGGCAGGCAGCAGAGCTTCATTTAGGAATGATCAGTCTTCTCGAGTAATATGTCACAAACTTACCCGACACTCGGGAGAAAATCGCGTGTACGGCTAGACAAATTCACGAATACATCCATGAAAAAGAGATGGAAAGTGGAAATAATAATTGCTGGTTTAGGGATTAAAGTGATTTGAATGATTGTCGAACAAGTCTGTGCAGGGAAGCAATCAGAAAGACAACTCGATTTCAAAGGTTGTGCTTTTTTTCTTTTTAGCCCATAGTTGTGGGTCATGTACGCGGATTCCGAAGGCTGCCGCAAACGACAATATTTTGAATAGTGTACCACTTGTATGGGTGGTTTTATAATCATTGTAATGGGTCGCGGGTACATAACTTATGTTCTTTTTCTATGACATAAAGATTTACTTGAGCTACGTTTTCTTCAAACATCACTCAGGAAAGTCAATGCTCTTCCTAATCTATCTTGAAAACGCATTGTTTACGACCAGCATATACGCATGAGTTAGTAGGCACTTAGGCTGAGGCTAAAGCTCAGTAGTTTGTCTTGCAAATTAAAGTGCAAATTAAAGAGCTAGAAGTGAACCTCCAGCACAAGGCCGTGGCTAACGGGTCATACCAACAGAATATCTTAGGCCTCTGGCAACTGTCCCAGCATACTTTTCCCCCTTGAATTGCAGGTTATTGTAGAGATTCATAACTCCGTGTTATTCGGTTCTTAGTTTCGGAGGAGGCATGATTTTTAATATGAATTTATCTGAATACGTGAATAGGTGTTAAATATCCTTGCCGGCAGTCCATAGAACATATCTACATAGCTTTCACAACCAAACATCTAACTGAATTCCGCTTTTTTACAAGATGCCAAAGCTAGCAAAGTGAATATACTGACCTATCCAAATTTGTTTAATGTAAATACCACACTGCATATTGCCACCGATCCTCTGGTTCATATCAACATGTATAAAATCTAGCTGTCCTTTAGACTCGGTAAAAAAAGGGTCACTGACGGTTTGGACTTAGTTAAAACTGTGTAATAAGCCGGTCGCAATAGTGTTTTCAATGGCAAGTACAAATAAATAGTGTACATTAGGAACACAATGAAATTTACTAATGACTGCACTTGTCTGTTGAGACTCAAGTTTGCTGATGAACAGATCCACCAGAAGGGTACACAAAGATGATCCATAGTCCGTTTCTTCCCTCCATAAATTCCCCCGTTAAAACTAAACTGCATACTTCGTTTGCAATGCAGCAACGGTTCTTTGACGTCTTGGGGCACATCAACAGTCTTTTTACTGTACTGAATCAAGACCGTAAAATTTTCCTACGTCGGTGAGCGCAACATTTGTCAACAATGAAGCAACGTCGAGACAGAGCATGCGATGTTTATCAACCCTTAAACCGCTAAGCTGGTCAACGAACCAGAACGCATTTTTCAAACCGTGAGTTAAGAAAGGAGAGAGTGTATAAGAAACCAGTCAAACTTTCCTGGATGCGGATTGAATAAAACAGCTGGAGATCACATTTAGCCAAAAATAAACACGCCATAAATAAATGGAAAGACTTACAAATTGAAAACCGATGGCTACTCTAACAATCAAGACAGGTATGATTCACACTACTATCTATTGCAGATGCGGTCGAAATCCAGGCACATGACTCACAATTTTGAACTTCAGAAGGCTTACTGACGGCTTCTTTCAACAAACTTTTTCGATAATCAAATAAACCATGTGCCTCCGTAAACCACCGACAGTTTTGTACTTTACGTCCTTTTTTTCTCAAATGTACTTGTAAATTCGTCCAACCGTACATGTGATACTCCCTCGAAGTCCAGTCGCCTTAAAAAGCTCTGTTCGCCATCTCCGGATCCATCGTGTTCTCACCAGGCTGTTGAAGAATCCGCTCGTAGTGTAGAACTAATTTGTAGGTGGATGAAAAACTAGCCTCCCAGTAGCATAACATTACGAATCACCGGGTTTTAACTCATTCATCTGTTTGGCTTTGGATAAGTTAATTTTAAGAGTCGAACCTTTCGTTATAAAGACCTAAACAGCGGAGCTGTTTGAGTTCTTCTCTTGGGGAATCCCATGTGCGTTGTTGCTGCGGCATACACTTCAGCAGTCTTCTAGCACTATTGTTTTTTATCCACTATTTTAGGTTGTGTCATCACCTCTGAGTTTTACAAGTCCTTTTCACTTCATGCCAGGAAATTAGTCAGTGTTAAGTAAATGACTTGCAGATCAGGTTTTATGAGCTATCGTAACATTCATTCTTTCCGTTGCCTGCCTGTGACTGTGCGAGCACCCTTGCCAATAAACGAGAAAAACCTTGTCGAAGTCGGACTACCACCATTCTCGAACTAATGCGTTTTGACTCATTCATTTTGTTTTGATTCCGACGGGCCTAGAATTGCGAAGGCTGCACTATCGTCATCTCTGTGTTCCTTCATTTTATTGGAAAGAAAAACTAGGACCAGTTACCTGCAATATTTTTCTGTTTAGCCAGATGGGTTCTGCTGAATACAGTAAAATATATATGAATAGCACACAAGTAACTCGCAATTTACGCTTGTTTCGTGCATCATTCACCAGATAAGTATTCAAGCTTCGTATTTTGCCGTATAGCGAACTTGTCTTTGACTTCAAGTGGAGACCGGTGTCTGTAAACTTGGTACAGTTGAAAGTTTGGGCCGATTTTCGGGTCCCAGTCCCGGAATCGGACTCCCGGGTATGGTACACCTGGCATTATGGAATAAATTATGCTTAATACACAAGCAACAAAGTCCGCATTTCCGAATCCTAAACACAGGAGGTTTGCAGTCGCACCAGGCTCTCGTGTTTCATAAGTATTTCGACCATATTAGATAATGCGCCGGTGTATGGGATCAGTAGTTCGGCAATCAAGCTTTATGATTTTTGGGGTCATAATTTCCCATCCCACACTTCATTGGAGGAATGAAACACCACCTCATGCACAAACGTGGGGATCCTTATCGCCTGTGTATCACACCAAAAACAAACGCATATGGCTTACCCAGTGTTCTTACACACCTCTCGCGGAAAACCGTTTGACCTTGAATCCATATTTCCTGCAAAAGTTACTGCTTCTTGCCGGACTGCTTAAGGTTCGCATTTCTGCCATATATCGACCGAGAAAAAGAATCTCCTGTCAGTGAATCCCGCATGATTGTTGCAGCACTGAAGCGTCAGCAACCGGTGGTTTTTGGCCGTGACCCAAATGTTAAGAAAAGTTTATATAAACGAAAATATCGTTAGATCATTAATGTAGATCCAGTCGTTCTGTTGCTTGAGTAATTCAGTATGACTTCTTCGGCGGCATTGTGAGACGCGGAAATGGTGCTGTGCCAAATACAATATAAAAAGTTTACTCTCAGCTGACGTGTCATTCCATACTATAGAATAGTGACTTTATCCAGGGTGGCTTATTCCTTTGTTTTGGTAGCATGGTTGAACATAAAGAGATTTAACACCCAACAGTCCATGACTGCTTTGTTTTTAACTCAGGACTGCTTAAGGTTTGATTTCTGCTGTATGTGGCTGAGTGTTTTTCAGCCCTTGTGAGCTGTAAAAACGAGACACTTTAAACCAAGTTCCAATTCATACCATTTTCTCTCTTCACATTAGCTACGTTGTCTTTCAGAGTAAACATGGCTCACCATATTCAGGAAGGAAAATTATGCACCACTGGTTTGCGCTCGTCGGATTCAAACTAACACAAAATGTACGTTGAAACATAAATGGTGCAAACTAAATTGAACTGAACAAAATACTAGAATACAATTAACCTTCATTGCTTTTCGCATACTATATTATCAGTACTTAACAGACCGACATTCCAGTTTTTCAGGACCACTTAGAATTCACTTTGGTGTTAAGACCCGAGTAGGCAATATAGAAAACAGTGACTGTCCTCTTTATGGTCGTTGGTTTGTTCTCTGAGCTGAGCGATTTGACTGAAAACACTTCATCACCAATCGAGGTGACATCATCAGTGCATGATTAGGGAGTGTAGCGGAGGGGAGCGATGGGTCAGTGGTTGTACACCTTCTCTTAGTCATTCTCTGACCAGGGCACCTCACTAGGCCGAACGAAAATGGTCTGCTTTGGAATGTTTGTTTAGAGAAACGATGCCATCGAAAAAGAACTGTACCCTTCGGTGCTACCACTTTACGAGAACGACAAAATGTAACTGCCTATTCTAAAAGACTAAACTATGTTCCCACTCACCAGTTAAAAGGATGGTAGTCACTGGTTTCAAATCTTGAGTACATGAATCCACTTTCGTAGTAAAGCTATTCTGGAAATTGATTCATTTGCGGTCTTTTCCACCAACCAGTATGAACTTTATCTTTGGTTTCTTGACACACCAAAGTAGCACTTTCAATAATCCTTGAAAAAACCATTGGATCGAAATATGGAGCCGGTTTCAGAGGTCTCAAAAAACTTTCCAACGAAAACTTTGTCTACCGGTGTAACCCAAATGCTGTCCCACCTTGTAAATACACCTGAGCTGTGAGTACGTTGCACCATTGCTTCACTAAAAGGATCAACAGCCATGACTCACCATAAAACCCAGTGCTGACTAACCACTGGAACTATCCGGATGACACAAACTCCCAATCATATTGGGTTGCGCGGCCTATATATCGCTACCTAATACCATCTGGGTGTGACGGCTACGTTTTCATGTTCTCCATACCTACTACATTCGCATCAAATTCTACTCCTCTATAATCTGTGTAGTCCAAATATGGCCCTCTTGATTCACTCGATCGAGTAACCTCATTTTTTCCCGTTTTTTTCACAAACATCTCAATCCTATCTGGCTCATACTTTCCTCTCCACCACAACTTTCGTTAAACCCTAACCAGCTGAACTTTTTCTAACATCCGCATATGTTCTGAGGCCAGCACCAGACCAAACCTGCCAAACCAGCCAGATCTCGGTTTGTTGTCACTTTGTTGAACGTCTTACTCATGGGTTGTATTTAAATAACCCGCTAAAACAAGCTTATCCTAACTTCGGCTGAGTACATACTGTGCATCATTGCGCTTCTGCCAAGACTGACATCAACCAAACCTTGTTCATCCGTTCATTTTCTCCCAGTTTCAGTTTTTTATTTCAGATGTCCATTCAACCAAACATCCACTTCAAATTAGGTTTTATGTTGCCACACTATTGTCATCTCTCGTGTCGTCGGTGTCATTCGTTTTGTCTATGTTGTCCCTCCTCTACATACTTCCGCTCACATTGTCCGTAAACAGTAACTATACCCATAGACATGTGTCATGTTTCTTCTGGCTATTTTACAACAAAATTGAAAATTTAACTACACAAACAATTTGCCTGTGTAATATGTAGTTGAGGTTACTGAACAATACGCAGATATTCTCGCGCAAAATCAGAATATGACATATCTCAAAATTCCAGACACTATATAACACACGATGTCTTTAAAGTTATCCAGCTACGAAAAACCAAATTCTGGAGCATGATAACTTACTGGTTCTCTCGAAAACGGTAATTATAGTGACTATGGTTTTTGTCAATTACAACTGGAGAAAATTGAAACTCATAATGTCTGTATCACAACAGAATTGATCACTCGAGCGACCCCAAACACACATTGGGGCTAGGAGTACTTAATGTGGTTAGACGTAACCCGATCGGTCATAGGAATATGAGTATTTGATCTGAACTTAGAAGGGGACCGAGCTTTTAAACTATGGATAACGTGCCGCTTTTTGAGAAAGACGACTGTAATCACTGATGACGAACAAGACTAATGACTAAGAAAGTCATCTCAACAATATCTGGAGAGAATTTCTGTTTCTCATAGGTATACTCAAAAGCATGTTCACTTTGTAACCAGAAGAAAAGTATATTGGAGGTCCACTGATATCTTTAGCATACCATGTTTCTGTTGTAAGTTTTCCTCTGACTTTTGGAAAACCTTTTTCCCAACAAGTCACATACATGTGCCACCCTGTTCCATGCTCATGACCACTGTTATATTTGGCAAGCGACGGCAGTAGATGGTACCTAGATGGACTAGTTAGAAGCATCCAAGCCTTGAGAATGAAGGGAAACGAACAAACTACTTCCGCTGAAGTCACAAAAATACCGCTCAAATTGTGGGTCAGTCACATTTTTTCGTATGACAAGACTATTATCGCCGTTTATCGTGTCCCCACTTGCAGTAATGTATGCTACCGCTAGTCCTGAAGTATTGATTTCGGCATATTAGTCGGAAAGTTGATTTCCCGAAAGCCGTCGAGACATTTTTTAACATTTCAGGAGTCTCGTTGAGTACCAATCTTACGAGTATAAAGTTGGTGGTATTAAAACACCTTTACAGCAATAATCAATGGGAGCATTTCCTGTTACCTCGTACTCTATGTTCACTTCTGGATCTAGCAACAAATTGTGTCATAAATAGACCATTTGGGGAGTGTGTTTTGTTTTTATAAAATTTATCGATCTTAAGATGTTCATGACTTAAGTTTGTGTGTTCCCGTCCTGCTAAGCCTGAAACTGAAACTCAATGGTGTGCTTCCCAACACCTTACTTCTATGAGTTATTTATAGTTGCGCCTGATTGTGCAAACCTTTAGGCTTTGTTTGCATGCTTTTTAAGTCCCTGTTTCTAAGACTGCCTTTCTGTAGACCAAGTCCACCTGCGTTTTTTCATGCACCACTGGTGCATTGACGCTTATTGACTAAGACGCATTCACTGTCACGTTTTACCTGCCACCGATGTGAACACTTTTGTGACGGATTAGGTCGAGAATTCTCTATGTCTTTTGAGGCTGCGGAGGTAGAGGTTTACTGAGTAGGAAATTTTTACGTAAAAAACAGCAAATCTATTTTCATTAATGAAATTTTCAGTGTGTACGTTATCAATAACGTTAACAACTGCCCTTTCAAACAACGCCACCGCATCATATTGTGATTCACGGATAAGTGTATATTGTAACACGTGCCCATTTATTGCGGAAGTCCCTAGGCCAGGTGACCCATTTTAAGGAGGCTACGGTAACCACTTCTCTCAGGCAAGGCTTGGTATAAAAGTTCATCAGAAAAAATATCTATTCCTTATGAGAGAACAGAGTGTCTCTGTTTGTGTGATGTTCCATTTTACGCGCCAAATGTTTTATATCATTTCCTGCATGACTATGTCATCCTGGTACAGTTCCACTTACTCTTGTGGTTGCCCGTCTAAAATTGTCTGTTCTGAATGGGAGCTTACCGCCTAAGTATGCTTTGTTATCAACTATAAGTGATTTAGTTTAGCGACTGATCGCCCCAGGCCGAGCGAACTAGATGTAATCAAACGAAAGTAACCTCATTTTAATATTTAGACAAGGAAAAATATGTTTGATTTCAATGCCGGACTAAGCAGGATTGCATTCAAACAACCAAATTAGCAGTTTCATTGAAAGTAGGCCTTCACGAAAAAAGAACAACATCCCGGAAAGACTGACGAAATAGGCGTTAGTGGGCACAGTTGATACACATTTATATTCTGCAAATCGAAAATGAAGTATCGTTTTTTAGTAGACGGCTATTTGGCTTGTTGTATTTTCCTTTTCCCATTTATTTAAGACCTGGAACAAACGCATTGATTCAGATTGGAAATAATTCATATATGGGCCACGCACGTAGTTTCCAATATGATCAGTGAAGTTTCACATCGCTGCTCGCCGTCTTACATTCAGGCTTGGTGAACAGACTAGCAGCTCAAGCAAAATATCTGATGTTATCATTCGGACAATTAGGTTGTATAATAGAACGCAGAATGGAATCTTATTCGTCATAAAACAAAACACATTGCCATGGTATCCATCTTTGTCTACCAAGTTCAGTCGGCATATGAAAGGATTGACTTTCCTGTTTTTAACAGATGCGCGCACTTTTCCTCCGATTGAGTCTCGATTTCAGTCCCCGGTTGAGATCAACACAATTACTTTGGCGTTACTGGGTGAAACATGTTTATAGAAGCACTCATGTCTTATATAAAGAGATGTTCATAGGAACCAGCTGTGTTTTGATCAAAGTACACTTGAAAGTTAAGAAACCGAATTGTGCTGTAAATACAGTGATCCAACGAAAAGAGTCATTCCCTAATTCAATGAAATTCGTTAAGAATTTGTCGTGTGCGAAATCATCAAAAGGATATCTCCAGTTACCCGCCCTACAGCGCAGCAAGAAGACCGTACCACGTATTACAAGTTAGTGAATCAAACTGACCAACGTTCCATTTGGATGTCTAAGAAAAATTTCACAATCCACAGTTTGTTGAAGGTTGTCCCTAACCCCACTTCCCTGCTCTTGGAACGAGGAGCCGAACGGATGGCATTCTGTTGCCCGGAGTTTGTACTACCTAGTTAGACACTTTTGCAAGTTACTGACAGATGCGAAATTTAATAACCCGTCCAGGAAATATTTGCAACTATAGATTCATCAGGTGCATACATGGTAAACCATACTAGAATACTACAGGCATGAAATGCATATCAACAATGCAGATAACGGCAAGTGATTTCTTTCACGTAACACTGTCGTCACCATGTGCGGGGCATTCCGCACTGATTACCGTAATAACTTGGACCATTGGGTTTAACTCCTCCATGAAACCCTGAATTTCCTCCGGAGAAAAGAACTCCCAGACAGGTTTGGTACTAGATTATGAATCTGTTCGACGCGGTAATTTACGTCGTATTTGTGAGGGCTAAATTCAGTCTACCACGTGATGGTTTATTGTGAATCCGGTGACAACTTTGACAAACACCCATCGAACACAAGATGTTCAGATATGAGCATCGGAAAACAGGTTAATTTACAAGCTGGAGTTGCTGCGCCTTTAAATTGTAAGATACACGCCAATTCGAACCAACTGACTTGGAAAGGTCCTTTCTAATTCATGCACTAAACTCCTACGTAATGTCAAATGCAGCGGTGGGCTCACACCTTGTAAATGAATTCGAAATGTGAAATTTGTGAAACACTCATTTGCGAAACCGGTCGTGAGCTGTCAAAGAGCTTTCAGCTACCTTGGAAGCACTTTCATCCGAAAGGTTACATATTTGAACATCAGTGTCATTTGTGCTCGTCTACGGATGGTCTGAGATTGTTGAAACCTTGGTATAAACAACAATTCCAAGAGAACCAGCTCAAACTGGTTAAGTGAGCAATGCTACCTCTTCCTGGTGGATGAATGTGGTTCAACCAACTTTTAGATATAGACTCACCCTGCTGAAGTGAGGCTTGCCGGCTTTGGAAACCAGTTTGTACGATTTATTCTGCAGTATATGTTTGAAGACTCAGAAGCTGTAACCGTATCCTGATTTGTATAACTGGGATTAACCAAATGTTCTAGTCACATTGTCCATGGGTTTCCAAAGTGGCATAGCTCCCTGTCACCTCAAATATCTGGGCTGAACTAACCCATGAAAAGGATCCCTTTCCGCAACTGAACGATAGGGTCTGTGGTTAATGACTGGTGGTCTTCTCTTTTATCTCGATTCGCCTTCTGCCACATTTTTCCTAAATCAGCTGTGTAAATTATGCAGTTGCGTTTTGGATAAGTGCTGAAGAACCCCCTGGTTCTCAATCATAAATTTCTATATTATGGACTAAAAGACTCATTTTAGCTGGATTAGCCGTGTTAGTCACTGTAGCGTGCGTTCAAATACTCCGGGCTAAGTTTAGTCCTCACTCAGTTTATATTCCGCATCCTGGAAATCCTGAAAAACGTATCAAGGGGTGCACAGAAGCAGTCGGATCCGTATAATTTACTCAGGAGCGTATAAAACGACATTCTTCCTCAGTTAAAAACCATGCCTTCTTGAATAGACCCCCAGGCACGCGTAATGCCTAAAAAAAGAGAATTTTTTAATGACTCTCAAACCCTCAACCTTTCGCTTACCGAGAGTGGCAACGCGGACTTGACTTGTCACACATGTGACTTCTGGACAGCTGTGGTTTCGTTTCTCACCGTCACTAGGGTTAGACCTTGATGCGGTAAATGCGCAGTAAACTTACAATCTATTGAGTGGTTTGCCAAATTTTTCATGTTGCATCCGGCATTTTTCAGGTCATAACTTTGCTTTATTTAAGAGCTGCAGGGTCCCATATGCCTTTTCATCTTAGGCCTATTGTAAAAACTAGACGACGGAGGTGAATATTCCTTCTTGAGGGCCGTCCGGGCTCTGCATGGAACATGAGTGAGCCGTGTGTCATCAATTGGTTCCGGCGCTCATCTTGGTTGGGAGATAAAAATTTGTTAGCTTTACAGTCAACCTCATTTGGAAAAGTCACAACTGTTTGACATCTTCAGTTAGTCCGTTTTAGGAGACAAAGTATATATTATATTCAATATATATATATATATTTTCAACACACGGCAATGTTGGTAAATGTTTTGATTCCGATGCTACCACATTTTGCTTCCCATCAGGACAACATTCCAAAGTCAACGGTATCGCTCCACTCAACCCTGCGTTTACGTTTGTGGCAGTGTTTTTCATCACTGAACACTCATGTTTTCGAAGCAACGGATTCCAGGGATCTAATGGTCCAGGAAAAACGCAAATAGGCGGCCGAGGGATTCGCCCTCGGCTGTCTTTTCCTTGATACCGCGATGCAAATTGTCACTCTCTAAAGCAATTTATTTGTGATCCGTTTTAGTATTTCACTACCATACTTGACCAAACCCTTGCCGTAATATCATCATTCCGAAATCATTCTGTCTGTTCACTTCACAGCAGTCTAACTGCACTTCATTCTCAGAGACTGGAGAAGAGACCTTTTTGAGCGTGTGATGTTCTTCCAGAGGCGTTAAAATGTAAATCAAGAGTGTACATTTCGCTTGTATTTTAATCAGACCACAACATTTTTACTTATCGATAAGATGTTTTGTTGTTTGAAGAGTTCACTTGTGTTTTGATGGTTTCTCATTCCACTGACATATAACGGATTCTAGAGAGGTGGCCAACCCTTGACCTGGCAGAGGGGTATGAAACAGCTTGCGAAAAGTATGGGTGCTGTCGGCTCTACTCGCCTTCCGTGATGGGAACTGTGTGATCCCGCTGCGCCCGGTTGGAGACGTTGCAAGATAAGGCTGCTAACTGCTGTGTCCAATGAGTGTCTGGACGCGTAGGCACCTTGGCATGATTGTAGTAAGCTAACACCAAGTCTCTCTTGCGAAAAGTATGGGTGCTGTCGGCTCTACTCGCCTTCCGTGATGGGAACTGTGTGATCCCGCTGCGCCCGGTTGGAGACGTTGCAAGATAAGGCTGCTAACTGCTGTGTCCAATGAGTGTCTGGACGCGTAGGCACCTTGGCATGATTGTAGTAAGCTAACACCAAGTCTCTTCACCATCAACGTTTTTTCTTTTCTTCACAATAAGGCTTTCGAATAAATAATGTTTATATAGCAGCGAAGCATCAGTGTTGAACATTGATGTCATGCACTCGATGATGATACTTATGGTTGAATTCTTGTTGTGATGATTCTCTCTTCTCGATCACTGGACAAATTGGATTTAACTAACCAGGTATTTAAAGAAGCTTTCAGTGAATCGTTGCGCGATACAGATGGTTATACAGAGAATTTACCAGCTTATCCTACCTTCGTCAGGTAAACGCAACAAAAGACACAAATATCAGTTGGATTACCGCAATTCAGAAGCTGCTACAACAAAAAATCCACATCTTTTATAACGTCATGCAATCCAGGTGGTTGAAATAAGCTCGTTCTTTTACAGAAGGTCCGTAGTCAAAGGAAGTTACAGGAACTTTTCTAGAACTTTGGGCAATAGAACAGTGCAGCTGATTTTCCCAAATGGCGTCTCCCGAAAATATAGCGTGACCGCCATCCGTATGGCTGAAGTTGATGGCGTCACGGTATATCAGATGATGACAGCTCCAAAGTCACCTTTTTTGGGATATTCACTTTGGGCATTATAAGTGGTCTGTTTTTATCGTTATACCCCAGTACTTGCAGCAGTAAAATATGCGCACTAAGTGCGCGCAACGTAGTTTGGCACTTTCCGTCTGTGTTGGTTTTTATGTTTGCCTGCCATTCCGGTATCGTCGGATATACAGACACTTATTATTTTTTGCCGTGGGAATTTTTTACATTGCCTTTAATCATCTACAGATGTGCAGTAACAATTTAAACCGGACACCAGAGCAACCAAATCAATGAGGTTCAACACAGGAGTTTGAAATTTAACGCCAAGAAATGGATTACACTACACTTGAAGCAATAATAAGGTTTCGGAAAACGCTTAAAGAGACAGACAAACACACTTCTAACGGTTGCCCGTATTTATCTTTGACGATTGAGACCGATTACTGAATCGTACTTAATTGATTCGTGTAAAAATTCCAAAAACGTCCATTCCGACCCATTCCTAATGGAATCGTTTTATCCAAGGTCATGCGTTTGTTAGTATGTTGTATAAACTAGATGGTGCTGATTTGCTGTGCTCAAAGCCATCATCGAAATGACATTTTTCAAGCGTATTGTCCCATTAGAGTGGGAGACGGTCAGCAAATCTTACCAAGTTTGTACTATGTTAAAAACACTGATAATAACAACGCCGTCTACCTGTTCCGCGCACTATCCCATTGTTTTATCTGAATACCCATTGAAATTCTTAGAGGTAGCCACTTTGATTATTTACTGGTCCTCCATTTGTACTCCATAATCACACATCAGGGAGGAACACACTGAAATTCTTTGCATAGTCAACTTCAACGTTGTGCGCTTACATTAATCAGCCGGGTTAAATTTGTTCCCACACTTTGGATAGCTACCATCAGTCGACCCCATAGGAATCCACCTTAAGATTTGTAAACACAACTTGGTCCTGGCCCATAATCCAAAGTGTAAAAACAACAATTTGATCTACGATCACTATCGCGCTTGGCCAAATTCGCTTCGTCCCTCTGGTTAAATGAGTATATGAATCCTTGCTCCGATACTACTTTGAAGGTTCCTATGAACTCTTCGGTGGACCATGACCAGTTATGTTATTTTTGAGACTCCCTCATAGATCTAGTCCCCTAGTTTATATCAGTATCATTTGTGGAATGTTTCAAGGTCTTTTCGTAACAGCCATTTTGATGCTGCAAAAATCAGTCATTGTATCCAACGTGTTCAGCGAGTATCACGCACACTAAGCAACCTTACACTTAGGTTTCTTCATCTCTTTCTTTGTCATCATGAGCTTACGTGGTAAACAATCCTATTCACCAGTGTTTTTGAGTGGAATACCAAAGGGAAATCAAAACAGGCAAAAGTGTAACGCAAGAGTAGGTGAACAGCCCAGCGACTATGGTTGTGCAGACAGAAACTGCAAAGCTGGCGAACTTGGAGTGACCGACCAGAGTCGAACACGAACACTTTGATCATTATTACCTGCTATCTGTTCAAGAATTGCTTTAATCCACTGATGACACTCAGCAGATTTTTCCAAACCGTTTGGGCTAAATTTCTCCATTTCGTTAATTTTCGATATTGGTGCATTCAATTTCAGTACATTTGTCGTCCATAATTCATCCGAGCAATTAGTGTAATTGCTCATTCACTTTATCTTTGCTTGAAAATCCAACTTACATTTTGGCATGGTCAGTCATAGGAAGACAAGACAAAAGGCAGTAGGAACATGAAGTGATTCTGCTGACTGTGTAGGCCACCTGGTTGGTGGCATGGGAGCGGGGGATACAGCGCTTTCCAAGTTATTGAAATCGGCAACAGAAAGTACAGTATGCTCACTATGTATACAACTAAGTTATCGTCCAATCTATCTCGCATAAAGGTCCTATACTTCAAGGGTCTGAAATGCATCCAGATAAATTTACTCCCCTTCTCAACGTCTTCCATTGTATTAGATGAATAGGGATCTTATAAGATGCAATGGTACTTGCATACTGTGTGTCGGTTAGGCAGCAGCTGGAAGCGCCACTCTCACTGGTTTGTAACCGCTCATTTGACATCGGGAAGCATAAATTTTTAAAAGAAGGGTCAGACGCAAAAGCCTAAGTAGCTCTGTCGTTGTCAGGGGACACAGTTTATCGTAAAGCGATTTGTTCAACTACATCCTCACCACCTACTTTGCTCAATACGCAGACCGAGCAGATGCGTGTGACCGTGCAATCTCTCACGAGCCGCTGTTTGGAATATCAGCAAAATCTGCTGCATATTCGTCTCTCCATCGCATCCTCATGTGCATTAGCATAGTACAGTTTTGATGAAGACCTTGTGGAAAATACAGCAAACTGCATCAGGTTAGTGGAACCGTCTAATCGTGACCCATCGCCACGTTGTTGCATAAGCCAAAAGTATCGTTGTGTCTGACACCGGACTTTGTCCTGCCTATCGATTGTTTTTACTTACCAACATGAATAGCCAATCAGCATTGAGAGGTGAGATTCTGAGCAGAGCTTCAATATTCTCTTTCTCCGCTGTGGGTGTTGATACATAGCAGCGGCTACTGCGCGGCATTTCAGTGTGTTCAGTCCATTTGAGAAGGGTTTGCGTTGAGACTGCAGGACGTGCAAGCGTGCTTGATGCACAAAAATAAGGGCATAATTCACAAACTGACGATTAAGTTTTTCGCTTTTCCTTGAATTCGGGTTTATTTGAAAGAGTGGAATTCAGTTAAGTGCACTTCGTTTCGGTGCAATACACTAGACACTTCATTGAGTGATGTGCCCACAAATACCTCATGCTCCGAGTGGGAATGTCTGGATACCAATTCCTCAAATTGATTTTTAATTCACTGGAGATGCTGTGTAGTGGTGTTCCACTAGGAGTCAAAGGGAAATATGGAATAAACAAATGATCAAGCAAGTTTTAGCCTCTGTTGATATTTTCAGTTTCACTGGGATGACCCGCCTAAAATGCCAGACTTCAGGACGTTGTCTTAGGTTACTATTAACAGAGGCGACTGCTTGTCGTCATCAGATCATTCATTTTCAAAAGTGATAATGATCTCAGTAGTTTGGATGAAATCTGAAGGAATTCTAGTCAGACACATGTTATCTTGACCGTGATCTGTCCGATAAAATACGTTATGAGCAACGGGTCCTTTCAAACAGTAGTCATCCAAGGCATAATAGCACGGAGTTGTGTTTTTTATGGTCCTTGTTGTTCCGTGAGGTTATCACTAAGTGCTAAAGGGAGATGAAACACCTAAGTAATGCATCTTGTTGCATCTGGGGTCACCGGTAGCGTGAGCTTTGCGGGGGTGTTTATTATTTATAATGGCTTGGTTAGGCGAGGTTTATGTCCGTTTGTCTTTCTTGATGACATTGTCATCAAGGTGATTTTGAAAATGGGATGAAACGTCACTCCGCAATGTTCGTAAATCTGGTAAACCTATTCTAACTTGACCGTAATGAAACACAAACGCTCCTGAGGAAGACCGCATTTATACACGAAGCAAACAAAACCTGCGGATGACTTGTCAAACAATTATATACCTGTAGGCCTAGTAAAGGAGGATTTGAAAACAATCAGTGCTCAATCAAGTGGCTTTTCCGAAACGGTTAGGGAACTGGAGTTTCTGAAGGTGGAAACAGTTTGCTGATCTGTTATCCTTTTTTGAAAGGAGATCTCAAAGAATTGTAGTATTCTCCGACCTAGAAGTGTCTTAGCCTGTTTTATTAAACAGTACCTGAGGTCTCCGCAAAGGATTTAGGCTGTACAAGTACAAATGATAACTTACACAGCATCCGCAATAATCTCAAAAACACAAATCATATTCGAAAATCTTTAGAGAATTTTTCTATTCTGGTTGCGCTTCCCTGCCTCTTTATTTTGCTTACAAGAAAGGTAATGTGTTCTGCTACAAAAATACGTTGTTTCCGTGTAGTCATCTGAATGAAGCTTTTCCTCCTTAGATATTTACGTCTGAATGCCTGAGTAACTTGACCTAATTGCGTCAAATGAACATATAATGCTAACTCTTTTTATTCCATTGCCCTTTTCCTCAGATAGAAGGGGATAAACCGTAGCTGTCCTCTAGAGAGTAAACAACTTGAAAAACCAAAATTCACTCTTAACACCAAACTTCAGATTAAGGGAAATTCGTTCCATCATGGCCCATAAACATCCGGATAGCGTACTGATCATTCTCGTTTTTAACCCTCCTCTACTTTCAAGCTCATTGTCTGAAAGTTCATTAAAGTATGAGAGCACATACCTGATGCGATATGATTCTGTCAATAAACGAAGTGATATCTGTGAAACAGCTGAGTCGGATTTATCATAATTCGGCCCTTGACTTTATTCCAACTTGTCCAGCGCCGGATGTGAACTTGTGCTTGAGCGAGATCACCAGATTTTTGCACAGTACCAGGAAGTGTTTCTGTGGCATTGCGCTATCAGGCCCACTCAATCACTGGATATCAGTCACAACAGTGTCATTTCTTGAATCTTGGAGAAATGCTCTCCCCTGGGCCAAACATAATGGGACTCGACGAATCATCCGGCCTCAAATGAAAGTGATGGTGTGCACCGACCGTCAAGTCTAGTGGACACGAAAGGCAAAGGATATAAAAGCCACCCAGAAATCCGGGAATGCCAGGTTATTTCAAAGGGCCCCAGATATCGGGCACCGGAAATTGTCAGTGAGAAAACTATCAAGAAGCAAAGTGGCACGGTAATTTTAAATAATGGAGGGGTCTCGACCGCTGAGCCGGGCAGTTCGAACAACAATTTTCGTTGCCACCAGCTGCAACTCATTTGGATCATACAACTGAAGTAGAACCATGGAATTTTAACCTGGAAACCCCTACAGCCTCGGGGGTTTATGAATACATATGTTTCAAGAGCCACTGAGTTGCTGGTCCTCTTGACATTCCAACTTCATTGTTTAATGATGGGGTGGAGTGCTGAGTCAGAGTGCCTGCATCTGGTAAAAGGCAGTGACCCTGAGAACTGAAGAGAAGCCATGATAGTGCTCACTGTAGATAATGGTGCCCATAGGAAATGCGATATTTATATGGTTATCAGCTTCACCATAGTCACGACGAGACCCTTTCCGTCGCTTATCCTTTGTCACCTTACGATGAATCGTGAAGCAGTACCTCGACAGCAGCAATCGGAATTCCGGCCCGGTATGGGTTTCGCTCACCAAATCTTCGCCTCATTCCGTCAGGTGCTAGAAAAACGCCATTGGTACAAATGACCCATCAGGATTTTCAAAGCATATTCGAGTAAGTTTGCCGACTTGTTCTCCTTAACACGCTTGCCCATCAAGGAACGCCACGGAGGTTTGTGAACCTAAAAAGCTTTTTGTCATCTCAGACTTTGAGTGTGTGATGGTATACGGAGGGTTCTCCAAGAGCTTCCAAACACCAAGCGTTGTCCATCAGAAGTGTCCACTCTCTCCATTTCTACTAAATTCCGGGATGGATGAAATAATGAGACGAACGATGGAAGGTCTTCAAAACTCTGGAGCTCAAATGGCTGCTGACGAAAACCTCGCCGATCTGGTATATACAGACGATATCGTTCTTGGCTTCGAAGGGGAGAAAAAATCACAGCTGTTTCTGAATAAACTGACCCAAGTCATCCCGTTGTTTAGCAGACACCTTGCACAAACGACGTGGCATGGTGACACTGGCAGTCTGTAAAAGAATGTCGGCAATTCTATGTATCATTTTGAAATGAGTCACTAGGATTCGTGAGGATCAAGGAGAAGTTTTTGTTTTTCTATGCGACTATGTTGCTTTTGTTCATCTATAATGTCAGGCACTGTGAAATGCTGACGCACAATGTCAGTTGTGAGTCTCACCACCTGTTTATTTTCCACTGATGGTTTAAGACATTCACGATTTTAGTGCAAAGAATCTCTCTATCAAATGACCTCGGCTTAATTACTCTGTGGGCTCTACTTAACAGCCGAAATTTCTTTGAATTCTCCCTCCGATGCTTATCATAGAGTGCGATACTGAAGTGCTTCCCGGTAGATATGGGTCATTTACCGAACCCACATGAAACAACACGGTTATTTAGCTAAAAATTAGGCTGCCGATTTGCTTTAGAGAAGAAATGTCCTAATGTAAATATCCCAAGATTTCCTAGTCAACATACGCGTTGATCTGTTCGTGTAACCAATATCTCATTGTTGGGCGTGAATCATTTCGGAGCGGCCAATAGTTATGAGTATTAGCAATTTGTAACACCTTACTCAATAAATGCATCAACTTGTGGTAGAAAAGGTGAGAAGTACGAGTGCGTGACGCACAAATTAATATTTGGATATGTTTACTGTGCAGATATATTTTTTCCGCAGAACTTCTTTCATTGTTTTGTAGGCATGTGTCATATTCTCTACAAATTCAAGTGACGCACTCGTTCTTGTCGAATTGACCTGTTGGGTGCATCGATTAATCATGTGCAAGACTTATCCATAACATTTATCTTCGTCATACTGGAAAGTTGTCATATGGATTATTCATCTGAAGTCACCGAACGACCATTAAATTTTCTCGATCGAGTGCAAAAGACGATGATACACGCCGAGGGCAATTCTCACTGTCTTCTGTGAGTGTTTCCTTGTACAGAAGACATCGTGACATACTGGATCATAAACTTATCCATTATGACATCCATTCTCCCTATATTAAATGTAAGGTATCTAAAAAGACTTTGAGTGACAAAGGAGGAGATGGTTTTAATTGTTTCTTCATATCTAGATCATCACAGGATGTTCCTTAACTTTCAGTTGGTGGGTTATCACCGACTGTGATAGTCGTTTAACTCCGCTTTACTTGCAAACCATACTAAGTTGACCGGGTTTGCACAAATACGTTAGTATATTTGTTGGCTTCATTATTAGAGTGGTGTCGAGGAAAGCTGTTTTCCCTCCCGGCACTTTCTGTCATCAGCCAAGCTAAATGTTCTGCACTGTCAGAGATTTGATAGAGTTTTTTTCGGAAAGAACTTAAATTTGGACATATGTTCTGCCTACATCCAATTTTTTCGTAGTTTATTTAGGATATTTATTTATCAATAAGCAAAATTACAAAAAATTTTATTCTCCAGAAAACAAATTTTGTGAGAGTAAAACCTACCTGCATCGGACCAATTACATAAAGATCATCGAAGCACATGAGACCCATTTCACTCTGAGTCTAGATATATCCTGTCAGAAGCTCATATATTCAATTAATCAACACGAACAACCCATATCCGAAAAAAAAACTTTTTAATAGATTATTTATCAACTACCTGCTCCACCCACCTGAAGGGTTCCCAGTCGTAAAATATCAAATCGATATAGCTCACCCGATATTGACCGTATTGTGCTGCCATTCAGATAAAGCAGTGTCATACAGTGAGATATCTTCACAGGTGTAGGCTCTCCAAATCTTCGGCTGGTTTGGAATGGGTAAAGACGGAGAAAAGAATATTTAACCTAAGTAAAAAGTTCAAATCCGTCTGTCTGAATCTGCATCCTTTGGGGTTACAGTGCTTCCATAAAAGATGTCATATGTTTGGTTGTTCATAATGTTTTGGAAGGGAAGTCAATTTGGTCGGCTAAGAGAGTGACCAACTTCTGTGTCAAGAGATTTTTTCTAATTCTTGAGCATAATCTGACACTGTATTTCACAGATTTGTTTCCGACCGTGGTTAGTTTAAACGGATGATTTTTCAGGGTTGCTTAACTTTTAGAGCTGAAAAATCCGTAGCTGAAACTGGTTTCAACTTCCGTTAGCGCGAGAAAAACCTGAAAACAAAGCGGTTCAGCGCTTTTTCAGTGACTGTTTTCCTACAATCCATTCAAGAGTGCTTGTTATTTTGGATCTCAAAACTGTCGCAAAAACCTGTTTTTCCATGCACCCAAAACACAATCTACTCATCGACACAGCTTTGGGAATAAATGATACCGCAGTAGTTGTATGGATGGAACCCAGCGCCTCCGTGTACTAAAACACAGTAATACGTCACGATTATCAACAACAAAAAGGTCAGTAGCAGGAATTTGACCACAGACTTGTCTTTCAGCGGGCATATGAAAACAGCGAAAAGACCAAGCCCGAATGCAGCTGTCCAACGATGGATTGGCCAATTTTTGCAGCTCAAAAATGCCGACAGGATTTGCGGTATTAGGTTACTGCCATATAAAGAATTTAGATGGTCGTAAAACTGCATGTCACTGTAATTGCCTACCTTCTCACGAAACGTTGGAGATTATTTCAAAATACGTAAAAAAAAATTGAGAATAAACGCACAAAAATTAACACACAAATCGATTCACTCGTGCACTACTGAAATATCGTAAGTAGCTTACAATCTGTATACTCGATGTTCCACTATCGGTCTTTGAAACCATGATTTAAAACTCCGGCCTACTTGTTTTGAAGACATCCTCAGGTATACTTGAGATATGTTTAAATAAGTATCTAGTGGAAGCTGATGCTGTATAACTTATTATTTGGACGTCTTGAACATTTTTATTTATACATAATGACGCAGTCAAATTCATCTGACTCGAACAGTGGCTTCAATTATTTTTCAGTAAAGTTTGTGGTCTGCAAAACATCAAGTACATTATTTCAGACACTACCATGCTCAGAATCAGCTAGTCTTTTTCATTGCGCACTTGTTTGCCTACTGCAAATGCACGGACCCAAGGTTTCCACGGAGCAGCTGATCCGGCTCAATGGTCAGGTTCAACCCCCTCGATCCCGCTTCATTGGTTGACTGCCGATGATCCAAAACCAGTTGATCGTAAAATAAACCACAGGTAAGACGGTAATGGCGTAATATAGACTGCAACATGTGCATGCATCTTTGTCTCCGATAACGATAACCGATCATCTACGTCATCAACCTTGATTAACAGCACGCATGACTAGATTGTTTGAATACAAGTCACATGTTCAATTTACATGCTCCGACAATTACATGTTGCCGGCGAGTTTTGCAGATAAATGAGCAGCCATTTGGCAGGATAAGAAGATCTCTGCACCAAATAATAATGAAATATTACCTCCCTCATTCATGTAAGCCGTGCCTCCTGTTT
Organism: Clonorchis sinensis; assembly: GCA_003604175.2. Lineage (NCBI taxonomy): Eukaryota > Metazoa > Platyhelminthes > Trematoda > Opisthorchiida > Opisthorchiidae > Clonorchis > Clonorchis sinensis. Next base: position 63,938,112 of record CM030370.1, read on the forward strand.
GTTCAAACGAATAAAACAGACACGGCCCAAAAGTCCTGGTCAAAATGGTAAAGTAAAAGTAGCTGACGGATTTGCAGAAATTGTTTTTACATCAATGTGGTGAACATCTGCCCTGTCGCCCTTGCTCCAGGGAGGCAATGGATCCAGTTTTACTTTCACTAAATTTCATGCGCAATACATATTCTTGTGTATAGCAGGATTGGAGCCAGAACTAAATCCTGGCGAACAAAACCAGGAAGATTAGTGGATCTTACTTCGAAAACTTGAATGTAGCAGTCAAAACGATTAGGAGTAAAAATTTTCGTCTCCCCCGACGTGATAGTTCAGTTTCATTTGGCAACCGCTAGGTGGTGGTGGTGACACACTTACTTTGCACGTCGAGAGTTTTTATTCCGGCAAAGGATATGCACTGCTGACTACCACTGATAAGAGGGTAACGTGATTCCAATGCTTCCCCTTCTTGGTAAAGATCAATCAGCGTAACTGTGTCGATACAGAAGGAGAGCTGCTTCAAAACAGATCGTGTGGACCAACCCTCTCGGCCGCTTATTCAATAGCACATCGAAAAAGCGTGATGGGAGGTCGATACGCCCCTAAGACAATGTTATTTTCGCTGGTGCTAGAGTAAGGATGACTGCAGCCTTTAGGTATGCCATATTGTGCACCAGTTTTTAGGCGCCTACTCATAGAATTGACCATATCATTTACATTACTCTAGTGTGCGCTATCAGATTGACTGTGCTTAACTTACATGCTCAAAAATCTACGCACAAAAAAGCAGATGTAAATCGGCGAATTCGAACGGGAGAAATCAACCGGTTCAATTACCCTGTACGGTAAACGAAACAATGGTTACGTGGGCCAATTTAAGAAATTGTTGCAATCCCACATTGAAAAGCTACACTTCGGAAAATTTTTTGTCTAACATGACCGTGTCATAGTGTACAGCAGGAATGATGTATCGATCTTATAAAGAGCTACACCTCTTCTGTGTATATAATTTTCCAATAACTTTCAAATATGTGTATAATATCCGCGGTGCTTTCCAGATGCAGTAGGAAGAAATGCGAGTGAATTCTGTCTTTTGTGACTCTTCCATAGGCAAAAGTTAAAAGCCCTCATTCTCCTGGCATACCACTTCAGACATGGCAGAACGAAAAAAGGTTTTGTACCCAGTAACTAATTTGAACGATTGAATGAAAAATGTTCTCAAGTCTACTGCGCACATTGCATACCCCGAAAAGAATGTATCTGCGTTATTCTCCTCAAAGTAAGAAGTGAGGATTGTGCATAAAGGACACATCAAAGCCGAATAAATAACTATTGATATTCGGCAGATAGACCTATCGTTGTACTTCCATCCTTACAACAAGGGGACTACTATCTCATGCTCCTTTCAAATTCAGACACTTGCATGAGTATTGCGGTGGAATCAATTTCTTCTAAAATAGTGCAACCAACTGACGTTTTTATACCGGCCGGCCGTGACTAGTTATTACCAGTAATTTTACAAAATACAATGTTGTCGGCCACTATTGAGAGAACCTATCCATCGAAACTCTTTGGGTGAGAATTGACAAGCCAACCGCATGAACAAATTTTAACGCGGCCTGTCTATCTATACACCGAAGTCGGATCATGAAAGGTGTTCTAAGACCGATTCGGATGGATTGTTAGCATTTTCTTCGTTCATACTGCAAACCTTTTTGCTCTTTTATTGGTTTTCTTAAAATTTAACACCTCAAAAATTATTAATACGACCATGGAGGGTGGTCTACTTCACTCCTAAAAATTACGGTTCTGCATTCATGATTGTGGGTACATCAACCCACAGATAACTTGGCTACCATTCCCATAATTTTGTGTCGATATTCACTACAATGGACACTACAATACACACTATTCAATACACACAATACACAATACACACAATACACACAATTCACTACAATATACACTACAATTCACTACAATTTCCGTCATATGCCTAATGTACTATGAGCCATTTTCGTTTCTTGAAACTAGCTTCACCATTATTTCGTTCAATGTTAGGGCAATGAAAATAGCGCTTCAGACTCCCTAAGCTGAGCGAAGTCCTAGGTGTTTCGTTCGACTGACTTGTTCCTTCTTGTCGTTTGTCGATTCTGTGCATTCCATGAATATCTAACGTGATCCGATAACTTTATCTTTCGGTTAGGATTCTGAAGATGGTGAGTGGCTGACCAGTACCAAGATGAGGTTGTACATAGGATTTGGCACCGTCCTGCAGTCACATAGCCTACATCACGTCATCTGATATTGACTGACGCCGCAGATGACTTTGTACTTTATGTCATTTTCCCTTCCAATCAGTTTACCCAATGTTTGTACGTAATGAGGGAAATGAAATCTGCTGGAATGATTTCATCCTGCGATTCCGAATTCTCTCAGAGACTCATGTGATCTGCCCTCCCGAGTGTCCTTATTGATGAGGAAACATCCATATGGTTTTTGTCGCCTTTCCAACTGCAGAATGATCTAAAATTGAGAAAATATCCAACATCATAGTTGTTGCGTTTTTAGATCAGCATTGCGCTACCTATTAGAACAAATTGTTGAAATATTCCTTACTCCTCTAAAGTCTTCAGCGCTCTATGTCGAACTGGTTTTCAGTAGGCCTGAAGGCAAGCAGACTAAGACTAAGACATGGTGTAACCAGTGCTCACGAGTGACAGTTTGAAAAGTAACGTGTCGAACGATTCCTACTTTATGCAAAAGATCAGAACCCGATAAAAAGAAAAAGAATATGAATGAATACTCTCTACTTTCGAATGCGCGGCATGAGACTTGGGGGGAGGTTTTCAACACTCGTTCATATCTAATGTCTCTCGCTGATGAAGTGCTCCGTTTGCCCCAACTTCATTTAAGTTGTGAACAGATACCCAAGTTGCAGCGTTTTGCAGTCTTCGCGACTATATGAAAATGAAACCCAAAACCCCAAACTGACAGAACGTTCAGTTACTCAACCGACTTCATTTGCAACGGATGTGTGAAATGCTCCGGAATCCCAAACACCAGTCCTTCAAAAAGTACACATTCTTGTGGCTCATGATAGTCAGCTACATCAACCAAGTGCCAAATACACATCCAAATGCTATTGGTCCACGGAGTTCAAAGTCGCTGACGAGCGAATTGTCGCTGTTGAAGCAGCATCCAGTTCTGTCTGGATATATGTAACTTCTTTTCTGGATATTGTCAGGAGTTCTAAAAAACGGCTACCCATGCAGTCCTGAGAAGTCTACGATGTTTTGCGCCTCGATGCTAACAAACGAGCGAGCACTACGAATGAGGCTCAGACTTCTTCGTGCAGTATTGCCCACGTGAACTTGCGCAAGATATGGGCACCTGTGTCCAAGTAGGATCGGGTTTGCCAGCTTTCTCGTCAGCCTACCGACCAAATGTAATGAACTTTAATCAAAAGAACTTTGTTCCATTTTCTTATAAGTACCTGCTTGATGTTGTTATTCTATAAATTACAAAGTCACTAGTTTATATAGTTAGAGTGTTAATGCCGAGGTACCATTAACACCTTAACCATACTTTCAGTGCGGGAAAAGCGGTACTACGCTGAAATCTAAAAAAAATCGATGGTACCTCAATGACACGACCTTTAAGGATGTTTTGAAAGAAGCAGGAACATTGCAAAAGAACCCATACAAATTTTGGAATCATTCTAAAGAATTTTTGTTGTTTACATTTGTTTTCGAATAGCAGTGGCCAGCAAAAATGGACAGCACTCCTGTCTTTTGCTGAAGAAACCATTTCTAAGAACGGATTATAATTGATCTTATCTGACGAAGAATCACTTTGAAAAAAGTCCAAACAAGCTTTAAGGCGCCAAAATACAGTGGATTTGGGGTATAGCAGTCCAAAACAGCCTCTGAGAAAGTAACGTAACTAAATGTTTTGTGCACAATGGCCCCTTTTCGCAGACCAACTCCAAAAACCAAACGCGTTCCACAGATTTAACGTGTTACTTCCGTACAGCTTCGTATTACAGTGTAAAATTTCCGTGCGCCAAAAGCGGGTATTTTTTAAAAGCTAGTAGCTTTACTCGAACTTTTCAGTGTTTTCTCTTTGGATGGATTAGTTTATTCCTAATATACCAGTAATAACTCATAATATCAACCGTTGTGAACCCTGAAACCCGGGAATTTCAATAGCCTTTGTTAATTTGTGTGCATTTTCGCGCCCTTTATTCACCCATGAGTCGGATTTTGTTATTTGTCTCAGTTGAATTTCATCGATGCATAACATATTAGATGAGCGGATTTTCCGTCGCCTGTTGACCGAAACATACGAGAATTTTGCAACTTCAATGAACCTTAAACAGAAAATTATGGAATTTTTGATAATATGAAAGCGTATAAGGATTCATTTGTGGTACGCATCCCTAAGGAACTAAAACATATACGGCTGTTGTACTGTAGGTTTGTTCCACCTACCTAGCTCGTATTCTCGATTACTCATGAATTCGTTGCTGTTCCCGTTTTGCTTCTGTTATCTGGAGAGAGTGCCAGTAGCAAGCTATGAAACAGAAGTATCAGAAGGCAGTCCAGTTTGTCGTATTCAACAGTAATTTTGACCGAGTCGAACTGGTCGAGTGTATCAGAACACAAAAATCGAATGGAAGTTACCTGGTAATTTGCGTTCAGCGACCATGTGATCGACAAACCAAACTGGAACTATGAGGCAGCCACCTGATGGCACTGCTATTTTGCACTCAGTATTGAGCACCAAACGGGAGAATGGTAGCTTGTGTTTCGGCGTTCAACCAACCCACTTTTTAGAGGGTTTTCTACGGTCCAAACGTTTGAAATGGAATGTGCGAAACCTATACATGATAAACATTTTGGTCTCCGAGCGTGTTCCCACACAACTTTATCCATTGACTTGGGTCTAGCCAATGACTGCCACGTAAGAAAGCCAGTTCTGATTCTGTACTGTCTCTAAAATCCTGCAGGCTCTCTATTACGCAGCCTGCTTATCAGATTAACCATAGAAGCTGTGTGCGTTCGGAAGGACAATGTTGGGCGGAGTCAAAAAAAGGCGAGTAAGTCTACCGATTTTTAGTAGTAAAAAAGTAAACGTCTGCAAACATGTGGTTTTGACAGTGCCCCTTCCGAATATTACAGTAATAAAATATAGAGTAGAATTACAAAAATGTCCAAGGCTTTACAATAAGTCCAAAACAATATTACCATCATACAAGTTTGTTTTCTAGGAACAGTGACCGAAGGTCAAACAGTCTCAGGGCGCTAAGTCTCTTTTTGGATAATGTCAGTGGTTGCACACTACTCTCCTCGGATGTTTCCGATGCTCTTTGGCGCACAAACTAGGAAGGATTTGGTGAAAAAAAGTTGATCAATGAACCACTTCGTTGAGTTAATCTGGTGTTTGGTATCAATCAGGTGGGCGGCGACCGCGCTGGTCACTTGCCTGGCCAGTTCGTTTCTCAAGTAACTTGGTTGTTGCTTACGAACTTCTTTCGGAAAAACGCCAATTCGAGCGCCAAAATAGTTTGCTGAGCGTTGGCAAAACAAACAACTAGTTGTCCGTGATTCATCGTGGGCCAGCAACCTTTTCCGGAGATTGTTGCCAAGCGGTGGAGTACTGCTAAAGTTTATCCTAAATTTGGCCGCACTGAATGCCCGTATCAAGGTAAAGACCTAATGGTGGGCTAGCATTTAGAAAACCGCCTCACTTCTAACGGGCAGACTGATTTAGATGGACTCTGCTCATGACGAAGTGGATTCATGCGGGTGTGTATTCTGTTTCTGGTTTGAGGCGCCCCTTCATAAACTGCCATGTATGACAGTTTCACATCAAGATTTCACCGGCAAGCTGTATTTTGGTCCCAATTTTGTCATCGGTGCAGACTCTTAGGACCCTATGCGCCAGTGCTATTCTATTGTATTCTATTCTATTAAGTTCTCCTTACGTTTCGTGTCCAGAAAGATGTGGAATTTAATTTATTGGCCTGGTCGCGCAGATTTCCGGTACATACCCCTCCTAACCGATCCCTCTTGTCTTTTCGTCAGCGCAATCTACAAAAGCCTGAGTGAAATGAAGAGGGAATTAAAAGGCTAATACCAGCACAACCACATTTTGTGCGCACAAGGGGAATAAACATCGGTTTTCACAGTCGAAAGCACGTGGTTGTGCATTGGAATGAAAATAACAAGGAACGTTTTGGAGGGATATGCGAGATATCATAAATCCAACAACTGTTAGATATCACGCAGCTTGTGAGGATATGGACAGATCTCTGCTACCCCTCTGCGATATGCTAACCGATTTTTTTACCCGCGCATTTGAAAGTGAAGGCCCAATTACTGATACTGACGATTGTAGATTCAGTATCTTCTCTGGCCTTGAGATGAGCACTTTTAAACCTCCCATTTATTTTGTCTTCCTTAAATGGAAGCAAATGGGTACAATATAGCATAATGTGTGCACGGTACGTATATTGACTCGGCAATCAATGTCAAGCCAAATTATCCAACCTGTGAGACAAGTGCATTGTCTTTGGATTGTATTAATATGTTCCGAGCAACCACACAAACTATCCAAGACGGGCATGTTTCTAATGTATCCGGATTGTGTGCCATTCTAAATACCGTATCAGGTAACCTATCGGTGTCTGTCCGGTGACAATGAGGTACACACGTGATCCAATATCCAAATCTCATGAAGGGTTCTTCGGACTGAGGACTAGGTCAGTTCCCAGCACCCGACATTTTAAGCGGAACAGGATCAATGGAAACGAGCATACTGTGATGCACAACCAAGTGCATTGCACAGCGCATTTGAGGCGAACGAATAAACTCGCACCCCAAAGCAATTCGTTCATGGTCTGTTTGCATCTGCATTCGATTTCGAATAAAACGAAGTTTGCATTGGTTTGTGTTGGTTTTAAGTAAACTTCAAAGACATCGGCTTCATTTGCGGATTGGAGAAAATTTGGACAACTGACAAAATGACCTGATGAGCCGAGAACTGATGACTGACTTTAGCACCCTAACCATCGTAGTGGATTGAAGTTGAGTTGAAGTTTTGCAGGTTGCTTATCTGTGTTCCAGAAGGCTTCAGCCTCTGGCGAAAATGTTTTTGTTCAGTATCTCGCCTGTGCTTATGACAGGCACATCGCTAACGTTAAATAGCTGCTGAATGGAGAATATATCTGAGGCGTACATTTTTCGTTGTTCATGGACTTGTAGGCAAATTAGTCCTCTCGTTAATTCCGAACAAAACTGGAGAGGTATCTTGAATTGCCTTTACTCAATGCAATATCAAGCTAGAATAATCATCATATAGGGAATGGAGGTGTTTCGAGTCCCTCGAAATCAGTCGTATTGGACCCTTTTATATCGCGGGCATTTCTACGAATATGACGGAGTTTCACGGGCTAGAAGGTGAATGGGAGCACATTATCTCAAACTGATTAGTTTACATCTCAAATTTGTGCACGTAGCTTGTAGCAACGTGTTCATGTGTATGGTACTAAGAGACAAAAAGTGTGAGGTATTCTATTATTTTGATAGTCAGAAACAGTCCTTGCTCTCAACGTACTACGAAACTGCGCAATCGATTCGAAAGCTATACTCTTCAAAACGGAATTTCACCTATCATCTTACAAATCCTTGAGCTATTAAGATGTCTCGATAATCTTTTGTACACTTAAGCAGCCAGCTCCGAACATTACCTTCACCAGGTCTGTTGGGCTGGAAATTATTGGGCAAACAGACATTCGTGAAATACACAAAACTTGATTGCTGGTTATCTGTCTGCAAAACCAACAACTTGCTTTCGAAACCACTATTATAGTGAACAAAGGATTGAGCCACATCTGAGAAAATTCGTTTAGCCGTGGCACTGTTAGGTGAAAGTTGTCAAGAACTACGAACGGATTGCATGAGCTGGTGTACTCCCAGGTTGCGTTATCCGAAAAGGGAGTGACTTGTGCGTTATTTTAAATTCAGATGATGAACCTCGACCTTACCTGTTGAGTTTTCTAAGGCTTTTGGCACATTTTTGGGTGTTTGTGGTGAAGCTTCAGTTGTCCCTATTCAAGCATTTAGGTCAACCGCATCTTAATTTCGTCGACAATACTTCACTCTCCCTCACTCCCTTACAAACCTTATCGCATCTGATATTCTTGTCAAGTTGTTCAGACAAGCAAGTGGATAAGTGACCTTATTCCAACTTTTCAACGTTTGCATTGTTAGCGTTGAGGTATAACCTCTCCAGGGTCCTCACTAGTGGATGTGATATTGGTTTGGTGCCTCAGGAAGCTGAGTAAAATGCTGTGTAACATAACATCACTTCGGAGTGTCAGTGAACTCCATATGCCCTCATATCTCATCTGTCCTCCACAGGCACAAAATTGGCTTGTATTCCATTAGCTGTTTACACTATGTCAACAACCCCAAAACTCAGCAAGAAACACGGGGATAAAAAACCTTTGAAATCGACTAAGTTCAGTCATTATTTACAGACTTTCCTTTTTCGCCTTCTGAACGACTGTCATTTCAAAAATGAACTGTTGCAGACAGAAAGTTTGTTCAGCTATTTTTATGGATTCCATTTCTATTATTTTCCTGGGATTTATTGTATTTCAGTCAGACGGCACAGAATATTTATCGTCTTACGAGCTAGACAGTGCAGTTGAGCTGTTAGTTCTACTTCCTCTACGCACGTCTCCGATTTCAACCAAGTGCTAACAGTTTGGCTCAAAATGAAAAGCGACCGAATTGTAGCTATTTAGGGATTGTCTCACTTCTCAAAAGTGGTAATGCAACTCGCTACCCACGGGGAAAATTTGATACCCTTTCGACTGTGAAATCCATTAAAAGTTTGTCAAGCGAGACAAGCTCTCTCAAACTGGGGACATTTCCCCCTCCATTGCTCTGGTTAATCACTTTTCGGAAAGCCGACAGTTTTTTATTCGAGTAGGAATGTTTTCCCATAATGTGCGCTAGCACCAAACTATGTGTGTGAAGGACCGATAACAGAGACAAAAGTAGGTATGAGACTCTCACTGTAGAAGCACGTTCCTGAAAAGAATGGTGTCACAACACTGCCCGTATATCGGGCTCATACGACCGCGGATGAAACAGCCCCGCCTAGCACGACACTTTTTTTCAAATACGAATTTCACTGTAAGCGCTGTCCCTATTTAGGTTCGATCTAACCGAACACATTCAACTGCTCCGTGGGGGTGCAGGGACAGAATTACCTACTTCACATGATTTATTCGCAAATGCTCGTGATTTTCAGTATTCCTCGGCCGTACTTAATGTACTTTAAACTCGCACACATCATCAGTAACCACGATGCAATTTTCTTCATTTGTATCGTAGTTTTTACCTAACTTTCAGTGATCTAGCACTTCCAGTGTATCAAAAGTGTATCCAAAGGTCGAATATTCACCTAACAGTCCGCGAGATTTGGCAGCCGGACTACTCTACTGCCTATGTTCCGCATCAGACTGTGACACATCGTACGTATTTTAACTGAGTATCCCGTTTTAAAATAAGTGAGTTGTGGTATGGTTTCACGAACTGCAGTAGAACTTGTTTGTTTCGCTGATAGAATATAGTTGGGTGTATTGTATCGGCATTATCTTTATTGCTTTTTACGGACAGGTCGGAAAAGCAGGGCTAGACATCTGAAACCGATGCTTGCTATTCAGTCCGTGAAAATTCTACCAACACAACAAAGATAGCTATCAATTACAAACATTTAAGGGAATATTCGGGGCCATGTAGTTTCTTCCTGGTTGTTGTTTTTCGTCCTCCTGCTCTGGGGTGCAGCCTTACGGTGTCCTTTATGGATTCAGAACTGGACGGTTCCGTTCTGGAAATTTTAACGCCGGATTTTCGCACCACCTGGCTCCCAAGTATGTGTGCATAATGTGAACACTGAGTTGAAGGACTTTGAGGCGCTTTCCATGGGAGTTCACATCATCGACACTTGTATATTCACAAATAATTCCGGATTTTCCTGGATGGACGTTTTGTTCGGCGGCTTCAGGTTTGAGAGGGCCAACGTCACCCTACGAGCCCCCCGCTGTATGCCGAAAATATTCAGTAGCACTCGGGCACTTTTTCTCGATAGCTGCGAGGAATAACAGAGTTAGCGAAAAGCACAAGTTTTTTCGTCGCCCTTGTGGACTGAAATCGTTCACGAGAAGTTGTGGGCGTCCATTTCGCGTTGTTTTGTCATCATATTCTGTAACGTTCGTTGCATTAGACTGACTATAATTACAGAATCGCCTTTGCAACTCGTTCTTTCGTGCATCCCTCAGCTACAGAGTTTGTGTCACGTTAAAAATGGTAGAGAAACTCTGATTGACCAAAGGTACACTATACGACTGAATCTTTCACATTGCTTTCACTCATCGAATTCGGCAGTGCTTAGTCAGTTGTTTTCAACATCAACGAGTTACAGCTGGCCATACAAATAATATTTATGAAATACGATTAGGTGGCAGCAGTTCAAGAACCTTAACTGAGATTTTACCCTTCAAGTGAGGTCAATCTATGCTAAGATGCCGATAAGCACTGCACTGCTATTTCATCCGTATTAACGATCACCAGCAGTTCGAATCTCACGAATTTCCAGAGTCTCGAAACCGCGACATCCCGGTTTGTATTTTGGACACAGCCGTTTGGCCACAAATGGCTAATTGGTGGTGTGATTAACTCGCACTTAGACATAATATAGTGCCGCTCATCCTTCAGTCACGGAATCCACATCACGTAGTCACACCTGTCAACTAGCTCCTCGAGCAACGACAGCTCAGATGGAAAGTTCACTCATCGGGTTAATTATACTTTCCTCTTGAGTTCTGTTGTTGAACAACACTTGTGATGCCAGTAGTCCAGTGTGTGCTGAAGGATAGGATACGTGGCAACCTTCCTACTCTTGTCCACATGGACCGGTACCGTCTGGACAGGTTTCATTTTTATACTCTCCTGATAGCACTAAATGTCGAGATGTTTCATACAAAAGTAAAGTGTTCCCTCTCAGTATGACAAACGAACTTCGAGTGTCACTCCGAAGGGATTTACCATTTTAGGTTTCCGTGAACGAGAAATGGGATTCAACTTGAGCACATACTCCGGATTCTCATCGAAAAATCCGTGCATCTTTAGCAAAGTTCAGACAATCAATGTGTATTGCCCCCCTGTAGGTCGAAATCAACTGTCATATATATATATATATATATATATATATATCGGACAATCAGTAAGTGTCTATCTGGCAAAGTATAGATATTTTTATACACGTAATTCAGAAAAGTTTAGTTTCTTGGTAATCACATCCCATTTTCTGTTTTCCTGATAACAATATCTTTTAAAGTGCATTCGTTTCTCTTGTTTTTTGTTAGCCTCGTTCTTCCATCAGGTTTGATGTGCAGCAGTATTTTTACTCATTTTAGATAACATATTTTGAAAATGTTCTCATTAACGGTAGGACCAGTGACCTCATAAATTCCGAATCCCTGAAGTAAACATTGATCAACTGAAATAGACAGTTCCCCCCGGAAGTCTGTGTTTCTCCACCTAAACCACCACGGCACCAAAAATATGCATTTTCTCTCCGCTGCCCTAATTTCCCTGGAGTAGTGACGATTATTAAATGCATTGTCGTTCTCAGTGTCGCTTCTGATGTATAAATCTCCCAGACCCGATTTCTGTTACCTATGCTAGTATCTTAACAGAAAAAGTTACATTATTCTGTAGACTGTGATAGTTATACGTTGCAAGGGCTAGTCCATGGTGTTAACGTAACCAGAATGTGGTGCGCCCACAATCGGAGACCGGTAAAAGTACTCATGAAACATTAATGTGCAGTAGGACTGATCCAAACAGCCTTGAGTCAAATCTGCTTTTCGTTTGATGCAATCCACCTAGTGGCTTATAAAACCTGAATGGTTTTGATGCACAGTAAAGCTGAAACAGGCTGTAGCGCGCCTTGTTTGTGCAATTTCCATTTCGCTGCATTCCACACGCAATAGTTTATAGTAGTGAAGACGCCATCATGAGGTTTATCACGTTGTCACATTGTAACCTCATTCGTATGTTGCCACTGACTTTTTGCAGGATGGTTCACTTTTGGATTTCTGGTAATATTCTTTCTCAAGCATGTTTGGCAGCTTTACTGCCCACTCAAAATTCTGATACGATCCAGGGTCTTTTGCAGGGGTTCTAAAAATTTAAGGTTTGTCTGTTCAACACTACATGGGGGTCTGTCGTGGCATACCTAGGATAAACTTAACTTTCTACTTAGTTGAATTTCGCGTTTCCAGCGCTACTTGAGACCAGCCCCTTCTGAACCAGACTTACTCACTTTTTTAATTTCGAAATAGCCGTTACTATGATCATTAGTTTCAACTAGTTAAAATAAGATTCAGTGGGCAATATTACATAGAGCCTAGCAACCACAGTACCACAAGGGTCTGAGTGGACCCTACCTTCAAATATTGCAGCCTCCTGAAAGGTTATGTCAAATTAGGGAAATTTCCTTGGTAACTCCAACCATCAACCAGCAATCATTGTAAGAGGCACGTCGTAGCCAATACTGTGTATCTCGATAATGTAGATGAGACCAACCACTTGGAGTGTTAGCAAAAGGATAGTCCAAACAGTGAGGAACAAAAGACGTCATTGATGATGTCTGTCTCTTTTAGCTTGGGAACAGCATTTAGCATTAGCCTCTAAGATGCGGCAAAATTTGAGATAACCGCACTGAAACACTGATGGAGTGAATAGCTCTAGTGGTTGCAGTTATGAACAGTGAAAAGATGTTAGCCTCCAGATCACGATATTCTGGAGGAACACAAGCGGATTTTTTGTGGACGCTGAATAATGTACACAACTGCAGCAAAACCCAGGCTGCAACGTAGCTGAATCGCAGTGGCTACTTTTCTGAGTGCTTTATATAGCCTAGGGATAGGCAGTCAGACACCATGTTGAATCCCAACCCGAACAATCGTTCGTCAAATTCGCATCCTGTGCTCCTCAATGAATTACCAAATAGAACGTTTTGGTGTGTGTGTATTTACGGTACCTGATTTAGGTACTTTCCCATACTGAATAGCTCAGATGTTGAAGCAAATGTTGAAAAATCAACTGGGTTTAAACGACCGCGCCGTCTATTTAGGGTTAGAATGTTCTGTACTGTACAGTTCAGCTCAATCTTACCCTAACTGACAGAGTAAATTTGATTTGCTTTTGAAAATCAGCCTGTAAAAATCATTTTTGCTTTTCTTTTATTACTTTAGTTCACTGTTTAATGAATTTCCTCATCTCCTGATCTGAATTTTTGCTTCTTAAAATTTTCACCTTTTCTCTATTGATGACGCAACTATTTTCATGCAAATCCCTGATGTTGTTGGATTGAAGCTTTTACATTCGTACGAATTCCCTGTTTAAAGCCCTAGTTTGATTGGTGCACAGCTTTTCGGTTTTGAAACAGTCTGAAAGTTCTTAAATTGCATTTCTACAGTCCATTCACCACGCTGATCATCTTCCAGTCACTACTTACTTTTGTAGGAAAAAGTTACACAAACGTATTGTCTCAGCGGATTACTTATGGGGACTCATTTTGAGGAACCTTTGATTTATAGACACAAATGAATTAATTGCTTCACTTATTTTTGTGGAAGTTGCCTTGTATATGCGCTAGAAACTCTGGATTCCGCTTACTTTTATGTGTAACTCGTGAGCATGGGATACTGGGACCATAATCTAAAAAGGTCCACTAATATGCTACTCACAGCAAGTAAGTAACCAAATGAATTAATTATAATTTTGTCCAATGCGGGTTGCTTTTTCCACATTTTTAAGACCCATACCATTCTGTTTACAATTGCTCGTTCTTAAAATGGCTTCCAAACAAATCGCGACAGTAGCGGATTATCATTATGTCGATCAGGAGAGTAAAGCTGGCCACAAGTACACCATCCACTTGATACTATAAGTTGGTATTTGATCAGGTGGTTGTTGATCTGTTCGCCGAGCTTGGCAATTGATTTGCAAACGCTTCGTCACCATTCGAGGAGACATCTTCAGTGCGCTGTTGGGTGGGTCTGAAGATGTCTCCTCGAATGGTGACGGAACGTTTGCAAATCAATTGCCAAGCTCGGCGAACAGATCAACAGCCACCTGATCAAACACCAACTACCACACCCGAGCTACCAGTATTCCAACACATTACCGATACTATAAGTGGTAATGCAACTTGCGAAACTTGGGCTGTGATTTGCTTTTGACGGTGGATGTAAGCCCGTAAACAGAGTACCTACACAGAGGTGGATTTCGCAACACCACCATAATACTTTACGAAAAAGCATGTGCAAGAAATGAGACATTTCTCGTGTTGTCTGTGTCTAGTGGTTTACCGTCGTGTCAGCATACATAGGCATCACAGCATAACCTTGATGGCTCATCTGGTTTGTCCAGTTCATAATAGGCCGAAGTGAGTCTTGCATTGCATGAACTTTATACATCTGCTCTTAGAAGTGGGCCGAACGCTGAAATTTATTCAGAGAACCAAACCCCACATGAGCGGGGTGCTGTGAGTAAATCGTTTAATGATGAAGGAAAGTTAACGATAAATACACTTATTTGCAAATCAAGTTGGTTTTTGCGAGAGACTCGCCTGGAACCCAGCTGAATCTCCCGTTTGTGATGTTTCCAGGCAACTGAATGTGCTGCACCAGGCAACCTTATGAGTAGTGCATCACGTAATTACAGTTAGCACTTTGAGTTTCCCCTCAACTCATAATAACGCGATCCTTAATTATCTAAACTGCAGTCTAGATAAGCTGTACGTTGTAAAACCCACGCATCCAGTACACGTCCTCGATATGTGCAACAGTCATTGCGTTCTTAGTGGGTTCGCTGCATCACTCATCTGTTTTGCACTCAACTCTGTAATTGCGAACTCCCACAAGCTCGCCGGCCCACACAACAACAAGCAAAATCAACCATTTTCGCCCCAGTTATTGCACTGAATAACTCCGTATTACTTTAGCAACGCTGCGCGACTACATAGTTCCACCCGTTTACAAATGACGTAACATTCGGGGTAATCCAAGTGTTTTCCTCAATCCTTATTTCCTTTTTCCTGTGTACCTGTGTTATCCTCACCGTCATAATACAACTCGTTCGACTCATTTTCCTCTCAGGATTACGTTGACTTTGTGACCGTGAGCTTTTCAACTACGCAAGTAATTCGAGCTTGTAGCACTTGTAAACTGCTATTTTTCACGCTCAGTATCATCTTCCTTTTCCCCATCAACATCAGTCACATCACTGTACAAAAGTTTGTTTTACTACAATACAACCGCTACCGCCCGCTTCTTGGGTCCAACGTAACTTTGAGACTTTTGCTGAGTGACTGTTGTTGTGACTGCCGGTTGGCTATAATTAGCTGCTGCTAACTCTAAACGTGAACAAAAATTTTAGCTACAAACGCTGGACTAATCTATTCACACCTGTGGATTAATATTGCGATCACCAGGAGATCTGGAATACCTGGAAGGTGGAACTTCTCTTGGTGTGGTGGTTCAACGGAATACGGAACTACGGAATCTCCTATTTTGAACTGTGAGTCAAGATTTACTTGGATTTTTCTCCTTGTAACTTTGTATCTGGCTTACATTGTTAATTTATTCTGTTCACTAGAGACTCCTTAGGCCCGTTAACCACTACATAATTGGTGAGCCCGCACATTTTTTTGCTGTTTCCTATTTTCCTCGGTAGCTCAGAACTCCCATATCTCTTACGCATATATTTAGTCCAGTAATTTCTTTTTCAACCAACTCAGGCAGAACAAGAGGTGATGGAGCTTTTCCACCAACTCAGGAGACTCTGATGCATCATTAAGCGATCGGTTTAAGTCCATTCTCTTATAATAAAATCAATAGCCTTCTACCAGCACGAGAGTTGGAGACCAGCTGCTGCTACAGTCAACTACGATTCCTTTGACACTATTGTAGACATTCTTAATCACTCAAAGTATAGAGAGATTTAGTACAACAGGTGCCTTTTCTTAAGAACGAACAGCCCAGGAACATGAAAGAACAACAAAAGCTCTAGGGGCAGACGGCCCCAACCGACGACGTTCCGTCAAAACTTATGAATCGTTTACCCTGCGCTTCTAATTGGCTACCAAATCCTCTACGTAAGTATGCATTTGTTATTTTGCTTTTCAAGGCCTCTATGTCCATAACTGTTGTGGATATTGTCCTGGGTTTCTTCAATTCTCGCGAAGCCTTGAGGTGAATGTGGTTAAGAAGCTGCATGAAGACACCCTTGTTCCCCAAGAATCCTGCAATGTTACAAAAACCACCAAGATAGTTAGAAAATGGCTAGAGCACACCAATCCTGGTATTTGATTCTTGACGCAGGGTATTATGATTAAAGTGGTGTCTCCAAAATACCATGATGGTTAGGTCTTTCAAACTTGCGAACTGTATAGCCTACTGTATTACAACTTGTTAGAATTGATGATGGAATAACCTGATACCTAAAATGAAGCAGCTCCCACGGTCGATTCAGGTAAAATTGGTGATTGCGCAAATGGCAGAAAGAACGTTTTTTTCATCGGGTTACTTGATGTTTCATAAAGTCGCGTTACACCAGCTTACGGAATGCGTGATCTGATCGCAAGCTGTCCGGCAAAAGATCCTAGTAATCGATCCAGTACTCAACTGAGTGACATTCTTCTAGTGCTGTCCATGGTTTCATGAGTTGAGCCCAATTCATACGCACCGTGGTTCTGATAACATTATTTAGAAAAGCACGAAGGTTTTCGATAAGCTCTTGAGGTGAGAAAAACGCCTGGAGGATCAGTACGAATTTTTTTAGGTGGTTAAAGCTCAGTCACAGGTCTTATCTGTGTAAAGTGCCAAAGTGTGGCAGACGGTATCACACTGACGGTTCGTATTGAAGCTATCACATTCGGGACAATCAATGATAGCAGAACAATAATCTGTTTTTGTTGAGTTGCGTCTCAGTATGAGTACGAGGTCCTAACTTTTGTCTAACCAACCGCGCTTAGATCCACAACGCTTGGAAAATGTCGGGCGTCTTAAACAAATACAAATCTTTGGAATTTGAAATTTGACATCAAATTTAATGTATACAAATCCACTGATGTCTTTTTGTAGTATTGGGCCCCTCCTTTACCGTAGGTTGGCCTTGGTTGAGTAGATATATTAAATAAAAATGGTATCATTTAGAAATCTTCCATTTCATCAACGTGTAACATCTCAGATGTCCGTGAGAGATTAGCTCTAGGTTTCCCTTCCTTCTACTTCTTTGCATTCTAGGGGTTCACCGAAGTAAATTGACATGGTTGTATGGCAGTGAAGCACTAATGTTCTTCATCTGGTGTTGCTGTCAACGGTGATGTTGATGGTCATCCACCTGTCGCCTCTCAGGGATTTGTCGGTTTTATCACTTCGTGACAGACAATTCGTTTTACGCATCAGTCTCAATGGGAAGGAGGCTCCAAAGGTCCCTGCTAAAAAATACTTCATATTAGTCATTACCCCTCCTTTGGAGTGGATCATTCGTAGATTAGTAATATTATCATCACACCTAAAAAGCACTATCAATCCACATAAAATGCTGCGGTAGCTTTCATAAGGGTTTGAGGGATTCAAATTTTATTTACTGTGTTTTCGTGGAGGTTCCGTCTGTTTTTTCTCCTCTTATCATTTGCTTTAAGTTAAGTATCTGTGCGTGTCAGCAATCGAATGATTGAAAGCTACTATTTGGAAACCTCAAACGGCAGGTACATCGACAACGCATGAACTGCGTCCAATTTCACATGAAGGTCATCTTCGGTACGTAAATTTCTTTAGTCCATATCACCGGGTTATTTGTAGGCCGCTGAAGTTAATCCGCAAATCTCAAACAAAACTGCAAGAGAATAAATAATATCCCTTTAATAGCAGATATAAACTGATTTAGATGAACCACGGAAGAATTTTCCGGCCAAAAGCACGCCAGATGAGGATGATACACTACATTGATGGAATCTTCCTCATATGGTGGTTTGCTAATTAACAAGAGGTACATCAGGCAGGTTCTAGTAGCAATCCCATAATTGCAGCTGGAGTAGATTGGGGTTGATAGTTGTCTGTCTGAATAAGACATCTCAACTATAGCGACCCATAGAGGTGCCTGTTGCAGATTCAGGCCTTTTTCACGGATTCACGGATTGATACACAGGAGCGAGGCTTTCGCCCAAGCTTCCCGGGTCGGTTTTGTTCTTGTCGTTTAGCAGCTGTCGTTCACCTGAAAGGCACAAGTGAAAAAAGGGTGTAGCACTGCTCTTTAAGTTCTCAGCGCGGGGCAGTATGTTTGCCAGCGCGAGGACTCGCGTAAATAAGTGTCTAATAGTGTTTTGAACTGAGTTCTAGAGGGAGCGTGGACAACCGTCTCAGGAAGGTTATTCCACGCAGCAACTACCCGAAATGAGAAAAAAGTTTGCCTAATGAAGGTGTGCGCTCTGAGCTTAAAAATCTTCTTACCGTGTCCCCGCCGTGTGTTTGCTGGGTCAACGGTGAAAAACCTGTTGGCCAAGCCTTGTTCAAACAGGGCGTAAGTAAGGATTAAGTCCCCTCGGAGGCGACGGTACTCCAAGGGAAAGAGGTCGAGTACCGCGAGACGCGTTTCGTGGTCCATGGACTTGAGACCGGCAACCATTTTCGTAGCAGCTCGCTGGACACGCTCAATGAGGATTACGTCTTTCGTGCGTCCTGAGTAGACAACCGGGTTGGCATATTCAAGGAGCGGTCTGACATAGGCCCCATAGAGTATTTGGAAGTCCGTGCGAGTAATACGAGAGAAGGTACGCCGAATCATCCGTAGAACAGCGAATGCCTTCTGAGCCGATTTCTCAAGGTGCAGTGAGAAGGACAGGTTTGGAGAGAGCCAGATACCCAAATCTTTTTTGGCATCTATCCTCGTGATGTCTTCTGGTCCTTTCTCACCATGCATGACAAAGGAGTTCGCTGAGTCTCCTCCAAATGACATATGGACGCACTTTTCGTCATTCAGAGGAAGGTGCCAGTCCAGCGACCACTGCTTTGCGGCGTCTACATCAATTTGGAGGGCACTGGCATTGGAACTCCACGATTTCAAGTCGTCCGCAAAAAGTAGACATGGACTTGAAATAACATCTGGAAGGTCATTGACGTATATCAGAAACAGCAAAGGTCCCAAAACGGAGCCCTGAGGAACTCCAATGGAGACCGGCGCCGCAGAAGAGTAGGTCGAGCCTACTTTCACTCGGAATGATCTGTCTGATAGGAATGCCTTGATCCAGTGTAGGATTTTCCCTTGAATCCCGTAAGACTCGAGTTTGTGGAGCAGAGGGACGTGTGGGACTCGATCAAATGCTTTTGAAAAGTCGAAAAATATGGCATCCGATATGAGTCCCTCGTCCTTGGCTTGGGTTAAGCTGTCCATAAATACGAGCATGTTCGTCACGCAGGAACGGTTTGGGAGAAATCCGTGTTGAGCTTGAGAAATCAAGTTGTTGGAAGTAAGGTGATCTAGAATGGCTCGCTTCAGAATGCGTTCCATCACCTTGCATGGCACGCTAGTGAGGCTTATAGGCCTGTAGCTGCCAGGCGATAGTCGGTCACCAGTTTTGTAGATTGGCGTGACAATCGCTTCCTTCCAAACAGAGGGAAGGTGGCCTTCGTCAAGCGACTGACGAAACAGCAGATGTAAATGAGTTGCCAGTGTGTACGACGTTTCCTTCAGGATCCTTGGGTGGACTTCGTCGGGCCCCAACGCGCAGAATGGGTTGATCTTGTGCAGGAGTTGACGAATGTCCTCCACCGTGAATACCAAGTCGGTTAGAGGCCGGTCGTAGGTACGCCTTGTCAAGGTTGGATGTGACGAGGACGCTGGGACTGAATACAGACCTGCATAGTGATCTCTGTAGAACTCAGATACCACTATTGGGTCACTCGTGGGTTCCCCGTTTCTGTCCCTCAGGGAGAACGCGGATGGTTTGTTTCTTCGGCGATGCTGCATGTATTTGGACAGCACATTTCTGTTCTTCCGGGCGAGGTCTAGAATGGTGGCTTGTTTTCGTATGTTCCATTGGCGGATTTCCGATTTACAGGGGTTCCGCATTTTACGAAATGCGAGTTCATCTTCTGTGTCTCCTGTAGTCAACTGTCTGAAAAATAGTTGAGATCTCTTTTCCAGAAGACGCCGGATTTTTTTTGGGTAGTTTACGGCTCATCCGACTGCGTGCTGGTTTTTTTGGGACGAACATCGCGTCAGCCTCGTGAACTTTCTGGACAATAGTCCTATATAAGTCTTCCACTGAGGCTGGCCCCAGTTTAACTTGGTTAAGAAAGATGCGCATTCCCGAAAAGTCTGCACGGCAGAAGTTTCGAATCCACGTTTGGGGTTCGGGATTTCTGGCCCAATAGCAGATGAAATCAAAGGTGAGCGCACAGTGGTCGCTATGTCCCAGTGGAGCGTTAATTGTCACCTGATCAACGAAATGTCTTTCGCTGGTGATGACCAAATCCAGGAGGGATAATGTTGATTGACTAGGTTATCCCGTTCAATAATAAACCTAAGATATCTTACCTACCTTACAGCAGGAAAAATCTGCTTCATATGTACCCATCTTGTTTCGAGCCATTTATTGGTACGCTGAAAATGCTGAGTACATCGAAATTTGTGGTGGGTGTAGAGTGTGATCAGTATGGAAAATCCGTTTTTTACGCTCAAGGTTGTGTAAAGCTAGGCTGACTCCAGCTTTACAAAGAAATACCTGAACATCATATCCTATAATTTGGGACATAGTCACACAACTGGTAGACAAATGTCCAATGGGAATTTGGGAAATAGTCCGTTAACAACTGAAGGGCTTACTGAATAACGCGAAATATCGTTTAACG
The DNA here is from genome assembly GCA_003604175.2 of Clonorchis sinensis. Classification (NCBI taxonomy): domain Eukaryota; kingdom Metazoa; phylum Platyhelminthes; class Trematoda; order Opisthorchiida; family Opisthorchiidae; genus Clonorchis; species Clonorchis sinensis. The sequence continues at coordinate 63,959,107 of CM030370.1, forward strand.
ATGTAGGTTTTAGTGTGGTAGAAAGGTTTGCCGAAAAAAGTACGGAAAACATTTAAAAATAATAAGCATCCTGCCCCTTATAGCGGACTTACACTGAGTTCCCAAAGTAGACTTTCTGTTCTGCAAGCAACTGCTGAAGCAACAGGTTGTTGATCACCTAGGGACAGTAATGTGATAGAATCTCGGGTTCCAGGGTCAGCTTGTTGCCGCGTGCATGTCCTGACAGCACTCGGTAAACAGGCACGTCCAGATGAGCCTCACATGCTATAACATGAACATTGTAAAAGCTAGTTGGCCATGTGTAGATAGAAGATTCAAAATCACTGATGAGTAGTTGTGTTCCCCGTCCAGGATTGAGCTATTTACCGTGCCAATCAGCCGACCTTGGCCAAGAGTTTAGGTTTTCAAAAGACTATCCTGGAGGTTCCTGGTTAGAAACAGCCAGAGTTATGCGAGGAGCACGCCGATGAAAATTTTTGAGAAGGACAAAAAACTGTACACAGCCTAGTGGTATAGACTGGTTTTACTTTCAGCGTGACGTGCCATTTAGAAAAGGATCTTACCGAAGATAATTTTTTGTGAAGTCACTAGGTGAACCCTTACAGAGTAATAAGCATTCGCCACACACCCCTGGTAAAGTAACTTATTGGGTAGCTAGACCACTACAATGAGAATCCATCCTTCCTACAGTCTGGTACAACCGATAGACTGTCGACCAAAGCAGCACTTAGTGGGTCTCAACTAGGAGGAAAAGCGGGCTTAATCCTACGTGCAATCTGACAAAGGTCACAGCACAAAAAAGAGTTGTCAAGGCACAGACTCGGCCAGAAATGCCCCAATCAGGGGACACAAAAATTGGCAGGAATACGCATTCCAACACCCAATGCTCAGTCGCGTTTAACTAGGTAATCCGACCCTATACCTACCGAGCCACGGACTTTCCTTCACAACGCATTGGTGACGAAACACTTGTAACCAACTTGCGAACAAATCAGAGACCATCAATCTGAACTACCAATATTCTCTTAAAAATACCTAAAAATATGTAGCCCTCCGCGCCTCCGAATCTGCAACTCCTAAAGCTGCTCGGAAGGCTCACAAGCTATCCTAGCCAAATATATGGACAAACTATGAAAGGTCTGGAAATCGAGGTCATTGCGAAGTGAAGGTTTTTGGAAGCGTAAAACGTTCAATTAGCGGTGTCGGCGATTCATCGGTAAAACGAACGTGGAAGAGGTCAAATGCATGGGAATTGCCGAAATGCTTGGATATTCAAGATGTTCCCTATCTCATTCTAAGATGCAAACACTGACTCTCAGGTCACTACCTACGAATGAAGATGCTGGTGCAAGCAGACGGACGCTAACGCTAACACCAGGCACCAAACGGCGTTAATGAGCGCGGTTATAGATTATGGATGTGGGGCAATTCAGTTCACGTCCTGCCACAAGCGTTGGCCACTGTGTCTGGTGTCAGTACCTTGTTCCGGACTACTGCCTCGATGCTTTTTGTAATGTCATTAAAGCCGGCCCTCTTCCTTGTCGGATACAGTGGACAGTGGATACAGTAGACTTCGGAATTGAACTCAGTGCGGACATTCCCTTTTTCCTTATTTGGTCAATGCATTTTTCTCCTAAACCGTTGCTGATTGACAATGATGTTGGCGTGAAAATCTTGCATTTTGCCCTCTCTCTATGCGCTTAATCTAAAAATCATTGTAACCTGCTTCACTTTTGTTGAAATTTGATTGGATTAATCTCCCTTCCTAAGTTTTGGCGTGCATTCAATTTTACACATGAATCGTTTGCATTTAGGCTGCTCAATATTTGCAACTGGAATTAAATTCTCGAAATGTACGATTATTATTATTGTGTTCTCAAAGTTACCACTTCATAGTGAACAATGCTTGTGTTTGATTAGTTGTCCTGCAAATTATCCGCATGTTTGTCTTGTGTAAGTGAGCGGAACTTCAAGGTCATCAATCACCACCGACTGTGAGCACGGTGCCTAATGCAAGAAGATACCGCGAATTGCGGTGAAATGCGAATTGCTTACAATGTCCAACGTTGCATGTAGTTCTGCGGCTGAAATAATCCAGTGAACTTTCTAAAATTTACATTGTGCTTGAGGACGCGACTTATGCGGAAGTGTCACTCTTGTAAATAATTTTTCCTATTTATATCTGCCTGACTGAGCAACTAACGAATTACGTTTTCTGTGACCTCAACAGTTGCTATTAAGAATTACCGTCGCGGTACATGCATTCATTATTTTCGACTAACTCGTGCAAAGTTGGACAAACGTAAGGCTTGCAGACGTTGAATACCTATTCACCTCCGGTGAAAAAATACAAGAGACTTCCTGCCTGACATGACAAGAGAAGTGTAAATTGCGGAAAATGAGAAATCAGAACATCAGATCTAGTGAGGAAGCGGAGTTGGCATCACCCAGCCGGTCAAATTGAACTGAAGCCAAAAAAATTGCTGAGGCCTCGTGGTCTTGGACTGTTGGGCTCATTGGCAGGGTCACAAAAAGTGTGGTGATGATGAAGTGGAGGGACTAACAAAGCGGGTAAATGGTAACAGGGATCTCAAAAACATGGTATACAGTGAAACTGTAGAGACTGATCGGTGTAGCTTTTGTGGAGTCGGGCATATTGGTTCCATTGGAAGAGTAAGATGGTGGCAACACACGAGCCGGAACGCGAACTGTATAGAAAACTGTTGATTTTTTGTGGGGGATACAGACTGGATGTCCACCGAAATGGCTACGTTCAAACGACAGGTTCAGCAGTTTGGAATGAACATGGCGTGGAGACAGGGTCCAGGTGAGGAGCATTATTCGAATTTGAAGTTATTGGAACGAGTGGACGAGAGGGTACGGTCGAGAGTTGGAAGGGCACAGTTGCGGGTGTGCTATCAAACTGGCTATGGCAGTGCCGTGCCATCATTGGCCTGACATACTTCAGTTTTTGGACAGCCCCGTAACGGACGTCACATTTAAGGTGATTGGGCTGGGGTGTGTGGTTCTTTGGGCAGCTGGACTCATTTCAGGCTGGCCGAGGAAACAAGGTGGAACAAAGCCGACATGGGATCGCAGAGTTTTTTGGTCCGTTTGGGGATCCTGTGGTTGTAGATTACAGGCCAGGTGGAGTGGATAACAGCCAACCAGGTCCTCCAAACCGGGCATTGCCGGAGTTTAAAGCTTGGAAGACAAAGGAATGGGATGAGTTTAACAAACCATGGTGAGTTTGAGGGGATATCAAATGGGATAATGTGCGTTAATATACATAGAAAGAAAAACGTGACGTCTGCCGTGATTAGGGTGATGACAAGTGATTATATGGGATAGGATATAGATGGATTTGTACTTAATAGACTAGTTACCAGGGGTTGGGTTTCCTAACATACGATATTAAATCACAAGTGATCTAGTAAAAGCCTATATAAGCACGCAGAGTGGTGCTATGGAAATCCGATGTATAAGGGCTGACGGGAGTGAACTTCCGAGATAACTGGTTAATCTGGTATTTATTACATGAGTTGGAGTGAAAGTATATGCAAGAGAAATAGTCACCAGTTCCCGAAGCATTGCTATCAGCTTTAATCTGTAAGTGGTGCACTGATGAAGACTTTCTTGTCTATCACTGGGAGCAGCAGGTAGATGTGTTAATTTTTTTGGTTGACGAAACGGGCTTTGGTGCGGTGTAGCCCCTGTTCTGACGAGGTCAGATATAGCTATGCTCGTCGATGTACGCCATGGGTATTGCAGGGTATCTTCAGGCTATCTCAGATGTATTTGTTATTCTTTATTTCTACTTTTCTTGACAGGTGAGAGGCCAGATTTTATCTGTGGTTTATGGCGTTGCCAGATACAAAACTCTACCGGAACGAGTCCAACACCAGCAGCAACAAACAGAAGTCAGCAGTACTTTTTTGATTTCCTGAATTTAAAGGCCAGACTCACAACCACCGGCTATGGGCGATGCACCCGTGCTGCTGGAGGGGTGGAAACTGGAGGGTGCATATCAATCCGTGAATCCGTGGGCTTGTTTTTCACGGGGGATCCAACTGAATCTCTCACTGAGGATGTTCCTCAGTAACAAAATATACTGCACCAGGCTGTCTTATGGTTCAACTGGTGACAAACACTGGCGACGCATTGAACAGATGGGGGCAACACTGCTCATAGGGTTGCTGAAAATTTTTCGACAGCCTTTGGCGGTTTTCGTCTTTCTTGGGGCTCAGCAGGTAGGCGCAGTCTCCGAAATTTTCCCAATTAAGTAGCTGGAACTTCCTGAGAAGTTCCGTGAAGGGCGAAAACAGTCATGGGCTGTCGGAATGTTTTCCGCGATCGGTTGAGCCACGTAATAAGTCTAGACAATTTCGCAGTTGAAGAGGACATTGAGCGTAGTCGACTCGACACCTTTGTTGGCCCCGGTGTGAGTCCACCATTTTATGGCCGCGTCTTGTCCAGTGGTGGTAGTCAGCCTGTAGACCCAACCAACAGGTCTCAGCCGAGGCCACATGAGGACCTATTATCCCACGAGCTAAAATTTGGCTATTTGCCCCTGTTGAAATTTGTACGAATAGGTGCAGCGTACAAAATCTGCCGTTTTTAATAGATGTGGGCAATCTCCCACGAACGTAGGGCGCCCCCCCTGAACCAACAACCTGTTATTACTATATTATCATCTCACAGTATTCCTGTCTGTAATGTTAGTAGCATCACGGCACAAAGATACAGTGTCCCCACCCAATCCGTTCACGAAGATCAAATGATGAGGCTTCGCTCTCCTAGTTTCTCTATTCTCGTGGGGTCTGAACCAAGGGCACGGAGAACTGGACCTGTTGTCATGAAGAACTGACAAATTAGCCGATCCAGAGGTGCTTAATGCCCCTTGGATACTCTGCAGATCACACAGAGGATTGTCCAGGCGGCGATTCTATCAACCACGACGGGAGCATCGACTTATGTCGGGGCGAACTCCCTAGTTTTTCCAAAATATCCACGGATCTCGATGGACAATTCCGAACAGTGCAAAGTACCAGAAACAACCTTTCCTGACATTCATTCAATCAGCGGTTGCTCGTGTAAAACTTCCAATCCGACCGGTGCATGGCAAGGATTTGTCAAATGTTATAGCCAGCTGTACCCATACAACTGTGTGGATAAAATATATATGCGTGTCAGCGGTAGAGGAAGCTTACCTACTAGCACGCATTTGCGCTGGATCACTCAAGGGAAACCACGCTCATTGGTGTTTCAAGGTGATTGTGTGTGAGTATTTGAGCACCATGACTGCACGACCTAGGGATTGCTCGAGTGACTCAAAATCCCGTTCACAGGCAAACGTTGAAGCCAATGTGCGTAAAATGCGTTCTCCAGCTGAGATTCTCGATTTCCTGGAGGAGCAACACTCACGACCGGGGGAGCATTCCAGCATCTGCCTTGCTACGCGGCGTTAACTCGGCGACTTATCATGCTAGCCAGCAAAAGAATAAGTGACCGTGAAAGTATGCTTAGCGAATTTCGGTAGCACGAGGTGCATGGCTCCTGCATGATGGGTTCTGATGATCGAGAGAAGCTTTTTGTCTTCGTCACGGTGACAAGGAGCTACTAACCTGACGGAGGTGTGCGTGCGCCCAACTGCACTCCTGGCCGCTGCGCGGGTCCGATTCTCTCCTTCTCAGCATGGCCTGCCGTTGCCACTCGCGCCGTCCGGAAGATGACCAGTTCCTCATACGAACCCTCTAGCAAATATTTCCAGCTACCACTTCACCCATCTCTTTCTGGTAGGTGAGTTCAACGCTCCAAAGGCCCCCTGGATACAGTTCCAGCGCGTCCGATCAAATGGATTTTTACGGCGGTGCTGACAAAAGTCCTTCAACAGAGTGCTCGGGCTCAAAATGCCGTCGCACCCACCAGATACAGTCAGGCCAAATATCACCCCTCCAGGGTTTGGCCATCACCAACAAAAAACAATTCGTTGAGCAGGTGATAATTAACGCTACAATGCGACGTGGCGACCATTGTACACTTACCTTTGATTTCATCTGCTACTGGGCCAGAAATGCCGGACCTCAAACGTGGATTCGAAACTTCTGGCTTGTATACTTACAAGGGATGCGCGTCTTTCTTGATCAAGTTTAACTGGGGCCAGCCTCAGTGGAAGATTTATATAGGACCATCGTCCAGAAAGTTCACGAGGCTGGTGCAGTCTTCGTCCCCGAAATCCAGCACGCAGTCGGATGAGCCGTAAGCTACCCAAAAGGATCCGGCGTCTTCTGGAAAAGAGGTCTTAACTATTTTTCAAAAAGTTGACTACAGGAGACAGAGAATATGAGCCGGCTTTCGCAAAATGCGGAACCGCCGTAACTCAAGAGTCCGTCACTGGGACATACGAAACCGAGCCAGCATTCTAGATCTTGTCCGGGAAAACAGAACTTTGCTTTTTAAACACATGAGACATCGTGGCAGACATAAGCCAACCGCCTTCTCCTTGAGCGACGGGGACGGGGAGCCCACGAGTGACCCAATAGTTGTATCTGAATTCTACAGAGAACATTATGCAGGTGCATATTCAGCCTCCTCGTCACATCCAATCTTGTCAAGGCGTAACTAAGCGACTTGGCCCTCCTGGAGGGGGACATTCGTCAACTCTTGCACAAGATCAACCCGTTCTGCGCTTTGGGGCCAGACGAGGCCCATCCAAGGATCCTGGAGGAAACGCCTTTCACACTGGCGAAAAATTTCTAACTGGTGTTTCGTCAGTTGCTTGAAGAAGCCTACCTTCCCTCTGTTTGCGAGGAAACGGTTGTCACGCCAATCTACAAAACGGCCCAGCAGCTGCAGGCCTTTTAGCTTCAGTGGCGTGCCGCGCAAGATGATGGAACGCGTTCTGAAGCGAGCCATCCAAGACCACCCTACTATCGACAACTTGATATCTCCAGTTCAACACGGACGGCGTCTTTTGGAAAAGAGATCTCAACTATTTTTCAAAAGGTTGACTACAGGAGACACAGAAGATGAGCTGGCATTTCGTAAAATGCGGAACCGCTGTAAATCGGAAATCCGCCAATGGAACATACGAAAACAAGCCACCATTCTAGACCTCGCCCGGAAGAACAGAAATGTGCTGTTCAAATACATGCGGCATCGCCGAAGAAACAAGCCATCCGCGTTCTCCCTGAGGGACAGGAACGGGGAACCCAACGAGTGACCCAATAGTGGTATCTGAGTTCTACAGAGATCACTATGCAGGTCTATGTTCAGTCCAAGCGTCCTCGTCACATCCAACCTTGTCAAGGCGTACCTACGAACGGCCTCTAATCGACTTGGTATTCACGGTGGAGGCATTCGTCAACTCCTGCACAAGATCAACCCATTCTGCGCGTTGGGGCCCGACGAAGTCCACCCAAGGATCCTGAAGGAAACGTCGTACACACTGGCAACTCATTTCCATCTGCTGTTTCGTCAGTCGCTTGACGAAGGCCACCTTCCCTCTGTTTGGAAGGAAGCGATTGTCACGCCAATCTACAAAACTGGTGACCGACTATCGCCTGGCAGCTACAGGCCTATAAGCCTCACTAGCGTGCCATGCAAGGTGATGGAACGCATTCTGAAGCGAGCCATTCTAGATCACCTTACTTCCAACAACTTGTTATCTCCAGTTCAACACGGAGTTCTCCCAAACCGTTCCTGCGTGACGAACATGCTCGTATTTATGGACAGCTTAACTCAAGCCAAGGACGAGGGACTCATATCGGATGCCATGTTTTCGACTTCTCAAAAGCATTTGATCGAGTCCCACACGTCCCTCTGCTCCACAAACTCGAGTCTTACGGGATTCAAGGGAAAATCCTACACTGGATCAAGGCATTCCTATCAGACAGATCATTCCGAGTGAAAGTAGGCTCGACCTACTCTTCTGCGGCGCCGGTCTCCATTGGAGTTCCTCAGGGCTCCGTTTTGGGACCTTTGCTGTTTCTGATATACGTCAATGACCTTCCAGATGTTCTTTCAAGTCCATGTCTACTTTTTGCGGACGACTTGAAATCGTGGAGTTCCAGTGCCAGTGATGTAGATGCCGCAAAGCAGTGGTCGTTGGACTGGCACCTTCCTCTGAATGACCAAAAGTGTGTCCATATGTCATTTGGAGGAGACTCAGCGAACTCCTTTGTCATGCATGGTGAGAAAGGACCAGAAGGCACATCACGAGGATAGATGCCAAAAGGATTTGGGTATCTGGCTCTCTCCAAACCTGTCCTTCTCACTGCACCTTGAGAAATCGGCTCAGAAGGCATTCTCTGTTCTACGGATGATTCGGCGCACCTTCTCCGTGTTACTCGCACGGACTTCCAAATACTCTATGGGGCCTATGTCAGACCGCTCCTTGAATATGCCAACCCGGTTGTCTACTCAGGACGCACGAAAGACCAATCCTCATTGAGCGTGTCCAGCGAGCTGCTACGAAAATGGTTGCCGGTCTCAAGTCCATGGACTACGAAACGCGTCTCGCGGTGCTCGACCTCTTTCCCTTGGAGTATCGTCGCCTCCGAGGGGACTTAATTCTTACTTACGCCCTGTTTGAACAAGGCTTGGCCAACGGGTTTTTCACCGTTGACCCAGCAAACACACGGCGGGGACATGGTAAGAAGATTTTTAAGCTCAGAGCGCACACCTTCATTAGGCAAACTTTTTCTCATTTCGGGTAGTTGCTGCGTGGAATAACCTTCCTGAGACGGTTTCCACGCTCCCTCTAGAACTCAGTTCAAAACACTATTAGACACTTATTTACGCGAGTCCTCGCGCTGGCAAACATACTGCCCCGCGCTGAGAACTTAAAGAGCAGTGCTACACCCTTTTTTCACTTGTGCCTTTCAGGTGAACGACAGCTGCTAAACGACAAGAACAAAACCGACCCGGGAAGCTTGGGCGAAAGCCTCGATCCTGTGTATCAATCCGTGAATCTGTGAATCCAGAGAGGCTAGCCTCCCCGGAGCACACGCAGCAACAAGGAAGTGCGAATGGACGCAAGTAAACACAAACAATTGCAAACTGGTGACATCTGGAGTCTCTTACCGAATTCTAAGTCAAAGGAACCGCCTATACTCAGCTGCCTATTGCTTGGCGGCTCAAACTACATTAGGATTTTTGGACCTGACTGGACCCTACGTCCGAAGTGGGTTTCGGTTTTGGGCGCGGTTATTCGAATATTTCGCTGCGTGGAAAGAGCTGTGTAGTGCCTGCCGTTTGAGTTGATTTGTAAGTTTTGGCGATGTTCAAAATTGTTTACTTGGCTTCGGCTCGTGAGCTTTCTTTCCATTTTACGTTCACAACAATTGTCGTGAACCCATATCTTCGGATATTAGCTGTCTCCTGGTGGTTCCACAGCGTACGTATTACGAGGATACCGGTGCCTCATTGATCCTCGTTAACGCTTTTGTTTCTCACCGGCAAAACGTCTGTACAGTATGAGGGCGCGTCGGCTGCTCTACAATGAGTGACTACTTTTGGCTGGCCCTTTGAGGGGTCTAAACCGATTGCTACTTCTGAGTGCCATGGTACCACGTTGGGGGGGCCACAGTTAGATTCGATTGCAACTGCAGTCCATTTAGAGATACTGAAGAACAGCCCCACGATTAAACCTGACGGTGCCTGTGGTGAGCCAGTGAATGAAACAAAAATAAATTGGTTCTTAATTTGGCCTAATCAAATGGGTCTTTGTACTGAGGCGTGGCGATGAAAGGACAGTCGAGTGCATTGAGGTTTGTAAGTAAGCGATTCAGCTCCTGGTAAGCGCACAGCCAAAGACTGGATTGATGCTGACATGCCCGGATTTCACTGATTGATTCGCAGGCTGCTCGGTGTGACGGCCTGAGTTTAGGTCAACAAGGGTCGTCCGTATCGAAAAGAAAGCGTAACTCGCTGAATTAATCATGGGTTCTGGCGAGGAGGCCTTTCCATTACTGTCATGAGGACGTTGGTTGCAAAGTAGGCCACGAATCCCACTCCTGGATCTGCCGCCTGAGGACCGTGAAGAGGGACGAAACCGAGCGGCACTGCTCAAGGAGAAACAGCGTGGTGGAAGTTGGTCTCTGCGTTTGGGAGTTTTGAGTGGTGACGAGCAAGCTGGCGCGCGGCCCGGTTATCGTTGCTGTTGAGAGGGCTCGTCGTTCAGTGTAAAGTTTGTCCATACCAGCGTGAGCTGTTTGATGATGGAGTGAGATGATTCATTATAATAGTAATTAGACATTTGCTCAGTCTTAACATCCTTTCGATGGCTGACTGCCATGCCATTTGAAGAAAATACGAGGACTGGGATAGTGTCAAGTTGCCAAAGCGTAGTCAGGAGCAGTCGGGATGCCGGGGTAGGTTCGAACCACTGTCGGCATGTTCACGTCTTGACCTCTGAGCCACCTCGAGTTCCGCTAGATGGTTTGGAGAAATGGATCAGTGTTATTCAGGCTGAACTCATTGGTTTATCTGGGAAAGGGCTGACGATGAGGTTTCTGACCCGGAAGTTGCACAGCCGGGTTGCCACCATTATAGGTGTGATTGAACATCCGGAAGGGTAGGTGTGATGCGTGTCAATTCGGCTGTGAACAGTCGTCTCTAGTAAGTTAATAGGACTTCTGGTGGCTTGCTTGAGGTTGCTGCCTGTCCACTAACTGCATCGGGACCAGCGAGTGTGTTGATGTTCGTCTTGCAACGGGATTCGCAAAACTGTTCCACCAGCTGGTTTGGACTTTCAGGAATCAGTTTACCACCCAAGTGTTGTAACTGTGTGGTGACTGGGTGATTTAAGAGGTTGATGGAACTTACTCTATGGCATTTGATAGCCTAATTACTTGAGTGGGTAATCCCAAGGAGAAAGACAGGAGACCAGATGAAGATTGGCTATATTGAGAATCATAATCATCATTGACAGCGTAACATCAGTTTTCAAAACTGTACACTCATGGTTTATTCGAAAGCCAAATTGTGAATAGTGGAATGAAAGCGGATGGGAAAGGTGTTAGCCTCTTGTATATTTGATGTTTTCTCAAAGCGTTACCTCGTTAATTGTTAATTCACTTTTTCTCGTCTTAACTCGCAATGTCGAAGTTTTGGATGAATAAAGTGTAGCTTCTTGGCTCAGTGTTTTCCGTTCTTACACTGTCGTTGCGTTCCATTCCACGTCAAACAACAAATTATTCATCCAAAATGTTTCGCCGAACACTGAGGCGGCTCTTACGTCCTGGATGGTTCGATACCGACCTGAATACTCAAGACTCGGTAGAAATATGGGAGCACAGGTTTCGTACTCTCGGGAATTTCCTTGACTCCATTGCTTATCATTCACCAGATAAACCGAAAACCATGTTCAATTACTTTGTTGTTCATGCTCTCAAGCATCATCGCATGAGCAGATGACGCTGAAGACACGACCTGCGAAAATCGTGGAAAGAGGATTTTCTCAAAGTATTCAGTTCTACTACTGGTCTGAGGAACACCGCATCCTTTTCAAGTGCACCATCTTGCATTAGTGCTGTTGATCCCGAGTGTCTCAAAGAGGCAGTCGGCGATGTGAAAATCAATGTCGTTCCACTTCGAACTCTTGTTGATACTGGTGAAAGGAAGAAGCCCTTCGCTGCGGAGTTGTTTATTAGAAAATCCCAACTGAACAGTTACAGATCATTGGACAGGAAAGCAAAACTCTCATGTGCAGCTAGTTTTTACAAACTGAACATCCGTCTTCTTCTTGAACGCGTCTTCTTGAACTTTCCTGGATATTCATTGACTATGGAGCAAATGTAAACGAATGCTACAAAGCCATTCCACAAATTCCGTAATAAATTTCACCTTCCATTAGCTCAATGCGGAGTTACGAGAAACCACATACTACTCGCATGCTTCATCAGCATTACCCACCGTTACACACCTCCCTTTAAAGGTCGCTCGCATGCCACCGATTTTCATTTACCAGATCCAGCACCTGGTCCATTCGGCCGCTCTTCGGGTGTATCATGCCACTTCCGAAGCTGAGTCCCATTTACTCTTTTCGATCCTCGATCGTCTTGAATTGTATAGACGTTCTCCCGGCGGTCGATAACGACAAACGGACCTTGCCATCGACTGCCCAGCTTCCGTGACCGCAGTCGACTCCTTCCAGGATTCTGACTATCCTTCCACTTGACCTTCGTGGGGCAAGGTGGTTCAGTGGTTAGAGCGCGAATTTACTGACCGGAAGGTCCGTGCTTCGAACCCGACCTCTGCCCTTCGACTTCTCCTACTCGGGACCCATTTCAAGATTGTAACCGATAAGCGGTCCGTGTACGGCAGTGAAGCATCAGTGTCAAGACTGATGTCGTTGTCTTTGATGATGATGATGCGGTCCGTTGCGTTCATGCATTCAGCAAACCAGAAAGGAGAACTGAAAAAGGACAAAATCCAACGATGACGCATGTAGTTATCACCTTTTTCTTTTGGTGTAGCTTACAGACGAAGGACCGGAAACAAAGCTGTCGACACCCTCTCTCGGAGTGTTCGTGCGAACACTTCATCTCACCGGGCTCTAAAACGCCTACGCGCAATTTTGCCATTCTCCCTAGAGGACATTCGCTTTGTTTTTAAGCAATGGCATGTGTGTGCGGAGTTAAAACCACTTTTCTTCAAGCCATCTGGCGGTACACGAACTTTTGAACGTTTGAGCATTGGTTTCAAAGGCGACTGCCCCCGAGGGGTGGAAATAAATATCTACTGTCGGTTGTAGACGAGTATTCCCGTTTCCCGTTCACTTATATGTCCAGATATGAGTCCATTTATGGTGTGTGTGTGTGTGGGGGGGTGCTTCTGTTTAGAGCGGGAATTTACTGACCGGAAGGTCCGTGGTTCGAGTTCAACCGCTGCATCTCGACTTCTCTCTAGGCTTGGGCAGCCTGGCAGTATCTCAGCCCTCGTGCTTCCTTCGGGTGGCATGGCAGCTGTGCACCGAAAGGCGTGACAGCTGAACGATTTCCTTCTTTTTCATGGTTTTATTTTACACGTCTGCAGTGTGACCCCCCAAAAAACAGAAAAAGGAGCTGTTGCCAGGCCACCTGGACTTGGGCACAACCACAGCAAATGTATAAGGTGAAATCCAACCAGGATTCTCGCGATAAGAATCGCACACCCCACTCCCTGTATTATCTCGTGTGTTGCGCGTCGCATGCAGCCGGATGTAATTGTGACCATGATGTTTTCTGTTTCAGTCTTCCATTCCATTCTAAGTGAGTGAGAAACGGTTCTCTCAGTCCTTGTCCAAATTGTCCCTACCTCCGCACAATGGGAGATTTCGTGCTCGACGGTGATCATGAAGACCAGGGTGACGATTTCGGCGATGAAGCCTCCAAAGAGGATATAAGCGTATCTGATGATATCCAGTTCGATGCGGTATGTTCCGTTGCTTGACTCCTATTGTCCTAGGAGCTGGAAGCCATCAAGGAGCGTTTTAAAGAGATCGAGGCCGATGCCAACAAGCTTCATGACCTGAGGCATCTCACCGACAAGTCTCCTGTATCAAGTAGGCCTCTGGCACTTTCTGGCTTATCTTCGTTTTTGTTGGTGTTATTTTAAATTACCTAAGGTTTAACTTGTCAAGCCTTGGTTCCGCAACATGTGGGAATTCATGCGATTCGATTATTGTGTATCCCAGATCCTCTTTCAGAGAGCTACATCCATCGGGATAGCTTACTTCACTGCTAAAACGTTGCATGGATGGTGCCTCTAAGAAACCCCAGTCGGGTTCCTTTCTGAACTGATCTTCCACTCAGCTGAATATTGTGACTAACGGTACTTGGTATTGTTCAGAGTTTGCCTTCAAACAGCCTGTTTGTGGAGGCCAGTTCATTGTTTCACTGTCAAACCGCTGGTTTCAGGCAGATCAAATTTGAATCAGAAAATCGGGTTCTGTATATCCTTAAAATCAATTCACACCGATCAAATGAAGCCAAATACTTCGGTGTGTTGTATATTGATGTAACTGAACCTCGACACAGTCCTCGGGCTGTATATTAGTTTTGTAACGAATTGCAAGCGCAAGGTTCGTTTGTATCTCGATTGAATCTCCCCTTCGCACTTATTAGTATGCGAATTAGTGATGCGTTCAGCGTTATAAACGATATTCCACCAGCACAAACTGGAGCGGTTACAAGATCACACTCAGCTCAGGATCGTGGGCTGTGGGCTGAATATCCCAGTGGCAATACACATTACATAGATTGAACGAGGATTCCATTTTCCACCAAGCTCGTGCACACAGTCAAAGATGTCCTTAAAGCTATACGTGCCCCAAAATCTAAACCTTACAGTAGCTAAGTGCTGAAATTACTCTTATGTAAGTACGTAGGCAGCGTCACAATCATTCCCTCGGTTCAGTCTACTGTAGTAATCAGGCCCTGGACTGATCAGGCCTTTTCTGTCATACATTGGTGGCTGGTAGTAACTTAGTGATACTGTCACATTCGACTGGTTCAGTTAAATTCGTTCCTCATGTCAATGTGCACGAGTCATTCAACTACCTCGCACCACTAGTTTTTTTCACCACTTGGTTTCCCACAGTTTGATTCGGACTGGGAGATGTGAATATCATAGAGGATTTATTGGGCTATCATAGATGATGGAAAAAACAATATTTCGAAGCATGAGGTCGTTATATTGTTTCATCTGTTGTCTCGAGAGGTGCTTTTCGCTGAGTGGAGGATTTACATTGGGGACATTTGGGTCTGCTAGAACCGTTCCTCATGATAACAACTCTCCTCAAACAACTCTCCGTGGTCACACCTTATAGGTTACGCTGTTTGGACCATGAACTTTGTGTACCCGAGGATCATTTGCTTTTCGGAGCCCTCCGCTGGGCTGTAATCGACCCATAATCGGTGGGTCCATTGCCTGGGAACGAAACATGAGTTCTTATCAATCAAGTCTGTCGCGTTGGCAACTACCGTCATCTCGGCTAGTGACTCCGGGTTGAGACGGACTATTGTTTACTGACCCTGACAGCTAGTGACGCTCCGTCAAAGCTCTTGCCTTCAATATGCGATGCCCATTCCCTGCTTTATCAGGCTTTCTTTCGGCGCGGAACTATCGTGTGCCCTGAAGGCTGATTGGGTCATCGCCTGTAGCACGCTGTCATTCCCTTATTTTCATTGTTCTCGCTGTATGAAACTTCAGGATTTCGGACCACTGCACCTTAGTATACATGGTATACATGAATAAATGTAGTGGTTAAATGTTAAGAGATGGGGGAAGATTGTCCTTTCATACCTTAATCTGAATCCCAGCGGAGCGATCTTTTTTAAAAAAGGATTGGAGTCAACCAGATGTCTTACTTTACCCGGAAGACCACAAACCTCATACGGCTTAAAAATGGCCCTGAAGAGTCTGGAGTGTGACGTGGCCCTTACGCGTGTTGGTTTCCGGGCCTCCTACTACTGATGTTTCAAGATCTTCGTATAGGATAGAGTGTTTATCTGCCACACGGCGCTTAGACAATGGGGATTTAGCTGCCCACTAGGTATTGCACTTGCCATCCGTACGCCTCGGATTGGTTGTTGCATAGTTCTCATTGTTGTCTTACTACTCGCAAAATAGATTACAGAACAGAAGGGAATCCACTGTAACAATGATACACGTACGGCAAAGTACGGAAAACGTCAGCACATGTGTTTGACGTCAGAAAGGAGTGGTGAGGTCGGTGTTAACCCGTTAACAATTAGGGGTGGCTACCATCGAGCAGAATAGGGGGCAATAAGGTGCACAATTTTTTTTGAACCTGATCCAGGATTGAAAGGTGGAGACTCTACCAAAGAAATGATTGCCTTTTTCCATGATGAGATGATGATACGGATAATTGGGAATTCCCGAATTCTCCAGGGACCCGTTTTCACTGATTTGGCCAGGAAAAGTCGTTAGAAAAAGGCAAGGAAGGGAAAAAGTGAAGCGGAAGATCAAATGTGGGGTACATTCGTCAGCGATCGAGTGGTGGTCTTTCAAGATGGCGCTTCCTCCAAATTCATGAAGAAGACTCATTCGGGATGGGCTTCAGAACTGTGGACGGTAATGAGGGTCTGGATAATACGGCGGGAATGCAGAGACTGGTAGATACGTGCACTTCGTTCTATGTCGCCAGCACCGAGGCCAATAGCCAGACTTTACGGTACTTTGTAAAACAACATTTACCACGTGATTACGGATCGGCAGACCAGACAAAAGTATGACCTATTGCGTCAGTAGGTCCAACGTAGCTTAGTGGTTGATGGATGGTCGGATCGGAAGGGGCCGCGTCTTTCCGAATCGAAGGTATTATGAGATTCACCAACAGCAGTGCGTAGGGTTAGACGGAACAGACATGATTGGGCGCACTTTCGAAAATGATCCGGATGGGAAGCCATTAGTGTATCAGTTGTGAGAAGTTGTGAGCTGTTCCTTGCAGTGATGCCAGACAAGGAGGAGAATTAAGGACTTATGGGTTACCTGAAGCAAATAATGTGGCAGATAAATGAAATGGTGGCACAAGCTGAAATTTCTCGGCAATCATTTTACGCAACTTTGAGATGATAGTTACGGAGTATCTGGATAACTGGGGTTTCATTGATATGTTTTGTACCAGGCGGGACATGTTATAAAATGTGGATAAAAACCTATATCTACCACAGATTTGTGTCAGGTTCTGTCCAATCTAGATAATGAAGTATTTAAAGTACAGCAGCTCCTCAACAGGCGTTATTCTCCATGATCCTTTATTTGATTGTTTGCTGGCGTACTGATGGTTTCGGAAAATTCTACTAGCTCTTCGCAATGATTTCCCCCCGATCAGTGGAACAGTTGAAGGATACCTTCAGATGGCGACCTTCAGGGGGACGAGATGGCTCAAGTGGTTAGAGCGCGAATTTACTGACCGAAAGGTCCGTGGTTCGAACCCCACCTCTGCCTCTCGACTTCCCCTGTCTAGGCTTGGGCAACCTGGCAGTATCCCAGCCCTCGTGCTTCCCTCGGGTTGCATGGCAGCTAGGCATCGAAAGGGGGCTACAGCTGAACAGTTTTTTTCAGATGTGCTTTATAGCTGCTCAAAACTTGTCACTAGACAACATCGTAACCAGTTTCTTGTAGAAAATCGTACTTCATACACTCGGCAATATCAGGTGGTATGGATAAATAGAGTAGTAGTAGTAGTAGTAGTAGTAGTAGTAGTAGTAAATAGTAGTAAATAGAGTACTTCCATATGTATATGGAAGTCCGTATATGGATATGGGCTCAAATTGATGCAGAAGCAAACTTCATACATTCGACTGAGGGACATCGAGAAGAAGAGACGTGCAACTGAATGATTTATCCAATGTCAGTAGTGCGCTACTGGAGCTTGGCAAGTGATCTAGCTTTCTTCAGCTGAAGCGATATGCGAAAGCCGTACACAATTCACTCATCCAATTAACCGTTTCTCTAACAGCTAACAGCTGCGCACATGCTGTAAAGTGGCTATAGCTGCCACTGTTTCGTTTTCCCATGGTCTGGAAAGACGAGCGCATAGCTAGGTATTGGAAGCAGAAACTGGTGTAATTGATGCCTGAATCCAGAAGTGGACTTTTCACTAGACGTGCCAATTATGTAGTATTCGTTATTACGTTCTTTGGGATTTCTTGCTTTTCATGCGCATCTTTCGTGAAAAAGTCTTTGTATATCTGTTAGAATTGTTCCGTACTGGAAAGTTATGTGTGCGGACTGTTTCGGATGAGCAAGTACTAGCCATTTTCCCAGCGTAACTTACCGAAGCAAATTCCATGGAGTTTCAAGCACTGGCGCTGTTGTCGTTGGTATTAATAAACGATTAAGATGAACCAAGCAGCTTTTAAATAGTAGTATTCCTATGTGACCCCACATAGCTTGCTTTTAGTGTCGCAAATCCGACCAGTGTTAGCTTCCGTGACCCTGTCCGACTAACTAGAGTTCTGTGTGCAATCTCAGCTTCCTGTGCTTTCTGTGTACTATGATTGTTGGGTCGTTACACACTGTTTTTCAGTGGCGGTATTGTTACCCAAATTCGGACTCTACGTTGATCAACAACCTTTTGGTAGAGTAGTGTCCGAGTCCTCACGTGCGGTCTCACCAACTTGACCCTCGAGCTATTGATACGCACTTATTTGAATAGGTGAGAGGGTATGGTCTCGGATAAGACCTTTCAGGAAAAGAAGAGCACCTTCACAAGCAAGAAGAACTATATGCAGATGAACGCTTTTTTCCAGTTAGGTTTGTGTTAACGGGAGACCCAACTGAGTCTCAGCTGAATCCGTCGTTCATACTACTCTGCAACCGAATACATTGCACAAAAAGCGCTTCGTGTTTTAGTGAAAACTCGTGTAGCCTACTACTTGTTTCACCCTTCTTCGTGATGCATACCGAGAATGTAGTTCAAGAGTTCAAGAGCCTAATTTTTGACTGAAATAATGGTAATGCAAACTGGACTTGGTCCTCAGAGTTTTATTAAT
This sequence comes from Clonorchis sinensis, assembly GCA_003604175.2. NCBI lineage: Eukaryota > Metazoa > Platyhelminthes > Trematoda > Opisthorchiida > Opisthorchiidae > Clonorchis > Clonorchis sinensis. The sequence goes on from CM030370.1 coordinate 63,977,613, forward strand.
TAGGTAACATGGTGGGATTCCTTAGTTTTTACACTGATGAGAATAAATTGTTTACAGCTCCATTATAGACCGGAATGAGACGTCTTGTAAAGCATTTCGGTGTAAACGAAAGAGAGCGATGCGGCCTTAGCAATTGCACTCCATTTTAGAGGCTGTCAGCAAACTGGGCGATTTCCGACATGATATGGCCAAACTGAAAAAAAAACAGTTTTTACCGAACTACGAACTGCCATTGCACTTCAGGCACCCTTCTAGCAGATTTATTTGACTCGTCCTCTCACGTACTTACTCGATGGTTCTGTATTCGTGCTGAGTTAGGTTCGCACGCCATTCTATGTTCACGGTTGTAAACGTATCACAGTAATCAAGTAATACCACTCGGGTCGTAACGCTGAAGCTTCTGACTATTCGGTACCTGGTTGATCAGATTGTTATTTGCAAACCAGCTTCTTTTTAGCGTGGTTTCGTCTACTTTTGAATTTCTTTGGGCGGTACAGCTTCATTTTGCTTTCGTCTTTTTCTAGAAACCAGTCTGTCGGTTTTGTCGGATGAGGATAAGGCGGAAGTCGATCTTCGTTCCGTATATGTTGGTAATGTAAGTCTGGCAATTCGCATCCGTTAACATATTCTTTACATCCAAAGGTTGATTATGGTGCAACAGCAGACGAGCTGGAGGCTCACTTCCGTGCATGTGGGCCAATAAACCGTGTGACCATTCTGTGTAACAAATACACCGGCCAGCCTAAAGGCTTTGCCTATATCGAATTTGATACACGCGATGCGGTGGAAGCTGCAATGGCCCTGGATGAGTCTAACTTTCGAAACAGGGCTCTTAAAGTCCTTCCGAAGCGTACCAACGTTCCGGGAATGTCTATGACGAACCGACCACCATATATGAGAGGTGGCCGTGGTCGCGGACGCGGGATGCCGTTCGGGTTACGTCCGGCCTTTTACGGTGGTGGCAGAATGCGTTTCCCTCGGTCCCGGTAAGTGTTTCACCAACCAGTGTGTTGAAGCCTCTGTTCTCTACCGATATTTATCATCACTTTTTCTTCCACAATTTTAGGCGACGTGGTAGTTATTACTATTATCCATATTGAATGGGGACGCGAAAAAAAGAGAAAAAAGAGAAAAGAATGTGAAAAAAAGGAAACTCAAAAAATGTAACTGCGACCTGCTCCCCACTGTACCTCCAATCTCTAGTTCGTCTCGGTTGACCCTCGCAACCGTTTCTCCCGATTCAGCGTGCTGTTTTGCTAATGAGAACTTTATTTGTCCCCTGTTTCAGGTGTAGTATTGGTGTGCATCAACAGCAACAACCGACAACCGAACAAGTATCGAAATTGAAGTTCTATTGCATGCCAGTTTGCACTCCGTTGAAATTGCCCATTCTTCTGTCCTATTTCTCCCGTCTTTTGCAATTTTTCATCCATGTATCAACGTGCATTACTAGTACACTCTCGTTGGGTGAATTAAATGTTTTGGTTACACGTCGCTTGTTGCGCTGTATTTACACGATCCACAAGAAAATTTGATTGACTAACATCGGTCAGCTCACTGAAACAGAGAAATAGGACCCATAGTCGAGAGGCAGTAACACAACAATAAGTAGAGGAATAGAAGAGCTGTAGAGTCTGGGATTGCGGATCGAGGTCACTGTTGATTGTGACATTGAATACGAATAGGTGAGGGGATAGGGAAACGTAAGAATATAGAAGGATTGGATTCAGCTGCATTAGACAAGCCCCGTCCGAGAACACTCGTAGTCTGGACGATCGTCACAAATCTACGTGCGGATTTCTGGGTGGAGTGGGAAGTATATATAAGGAAGGTAGCGTCGTTTGCAAGGGCGTATTTCCGAGTAGACGCCTTGCAAATGAAGAATGAAAGGCAATACGGAACCTTGAGAAAGCGGTGGTTTTACCATTTGTATGCGGCGAACGACACTGCTAAGAGGATATTGCGACAAGCGGTTCTTTAGAAAATTTCCGATCCAGCTGGTCGTTATCCGATGTAGTCCGTACATGAACATCCTAACGACGAGGCCTCATACCATCATCATCATCAGCTGTAAGAAACCGTGTACTTGTCGTACAGTGGTTGTAGCTGCCACAGTTTCGTCCGCCGATGATTTGGGGAGGTGAGGTAGGTAGCTGCGCATTGGAGGCGCGAGCTGCGTAAATGCACCACTGTCAATGGGCTGTTACGTCGGGGAATTGGGAAGGGGGCTATGCATTGAAGGCAATAGCTTGGATGCATGAGCGCCATTGAGGGCGCGATTGGGCCATGTCTGACAATGTCTCTAACCATTGATGTGGCCCGTCTCGGGGTCCCCATCCAGGAAGACGGCAGTGACCAGCGCAGCTGAGTTTGCTGGTAATGGCTTTTATACTTCGCTGCCAAGTCATTGTTTGACCGCCTCTGGCTCGTTTCCACCCTTCACGTGGTTGTGCGAAAAGAACCCTTCGAGGAAGTCGGTCGACTGGCATGCGGAGCACGTGGCCAAGCCAGCGCAACCTATGCAGTGTGATCAGTTCATCTATCGAGGGTGAGTTATTTCTCCCGAATACCATTCGACGTACTTCAGCATTGCTGATCCGGTGTTCCCACCAGATTCGGGCAATGCTCCGGAGACATCGGTGGTCAAACACTGAAAGTCGTTTGACGTCCTCGGCGCGCAGCGGCCAGGTTTCTGATCCGTATAGTAATACGGAGCGCACCGCAGCATTATAAACTCGACCCTTGACGGATAAGCTGATGTCACGCCTACGCCACAGGTGACGCAGGTTCACAAAAGCTGCTCGGGCCTTCCCAATCCGGATGGAAATATCATCTTTCGCGAGACCACCGGGACTAATACAGCTGCCCAGGTAAACAAATTTGTCTACTACCTCAATCGGTTCACCCGCAAGCATTAGGCTAGGGTTCGGGCCCACCCAGTCTTGCAGTAGCACTTTACACTTTGCAGGTGTGAAGCGCATGCCAAACCGTGAGGCGAAATTAGTTAGATTATTTAATATTCTTTGTATTACCACGGCGTCAGATCCAAGAAGAGCTATGTCGTCTGCATACTCGATATCTGTGAGCGGATGCCCTGGGAGCATTTCGACCCCACAGGCATTAGAGGCTGATAGTGAGTCTTCCATGATCGCATCAATGACGAAGTTGAACAGGAAAGGTGAAAGAGGACAGCCCTGTCTGACACCACTTGATGTGGTGCCTCATGATGATGGTGCCTCACTTGATGAGGCCTCATACCGCACTCTATCGGATACTTTCGAAATATGGATACAGTCTAGTTTCACCATAAGGTCACTCGTATTCATCAGAAAACAACCCGAAGTTTATGTGTGTAGAAATTTGTTCTATGCTGCCCGACTACCTTAGGACTGAGCCCAACCCACCCGCTCCTTCAGAGCAGTATGTCGTTCGCCGTTGAGTGCTTACTATGTCTGTTACCTGTGTATGCTGAATGGTGTGCATCTGCGGCCGATTAACGTCTGTCTTCTAATCATGGTGCAACGGAGGATACGCACCGTTTTAACCATTTGTCGTTAGTCGAATTGGTGGTTTTTTCAAGACCGTGCAATCGTTTAGACACGGCCTTCAGATCGCTGGATGAAATGTATGACAGTAATTGGATGGTAACTGTTCAAGTCAGGAGTGGATCAATGCTCAGGGACAGGGAGCATGTGTGGATTTTTCCAACCCGAGGTTATAACACCAGTGGATAGGAGTGAAATACAACTTGACCTAATTCTGGAGCGCAATTTCGAAACTAAGTGGGTGAATCCTGGTCAAGCCAGGAGATTATAGAATATTCTTGCAATGGTGGTCAAACCAGCTAGGTGGGATTGGGGTAATCCGGAACAGTAATAGGTTGAGGTTTTATAGAGCTGGAAGCTAAAATATGGACGAGGATTTCTGCGCTCTTTTATCTGTTTGATGTCGCCGAATCCTGATTGTGAGACCGGAGTGGATAAGTTGATCCTCCCTGACACTTAGGGACCTATTCGGAGGTGACAGTGCAGGAGTTACGAGGATTCATATAGTATTTCAGGTGAGGGATGCTTTGCCCGGGGGTTAGATATTTTACAGCCACAAGCAAGCGTAAACTACTTTGTGGATCGTTCTAATTTGGAAAGATGGAGGATTAATTGTAGCATCGCGTCAGTGGCGTTCTCAGCTGATTTAGAAATGCATGTTTTCCATCGTAAGCAGAGACCTGACGCAAACCATTCTGCTGGATGCAAAACGAGTTAAGTGCAGACTCTACTGTTTCAAAGCATCATTCTGGAGGACTACCAAGTTCTGATAGTCTCTGTCTAGTCTTGCCATTACTGATTGATTTTCACCCCTAGTTCTTTGCACCATGTAGATGGTGCGATTGTCTGTATACCCTCCTTTCATTACGATGGAATTCCAGCTGGCAAACCTGTATTTTTGCGGTTTAAGAGTTACAACTTGGTAACGTAAGAGGTGTGCAAGGACGCGTTATCAATTTCGATAGATCGGACCCTCATCGGGACAGTCGGCATTGAATAACTGGAGGGTGGTAGTTATTCTGTGCCGTCACGCATGAGTCTGACCATTGCCTTCCAGTGCGCCCTGCCAAATGACAATACTTTTCCCCTGTGAGATTTGTTCACCAGATTGCCGCCCTGCTGACTTCTACAACGAAAGCGTCTTTCCTCCCTGAGGCTATGCGAGTCGTGCGCGAACTCGTCTTTAGTGTGCTAATCAGACTTCAAGTTTCTGTTTTCAGGTGATGTGATTTTATCTCCACGGCAATCTTTGCTGCTGATGGATGACGTTCAAGTATGGCATCATATCCTAGAACGTCAGGTCGAGCGGTCTGAACACTCAAAGCTCATTCTCATTTTCGACGTATCAGTTATCTGTCTTGATATGGCGTTCACCAGTATCTTAGGTTTCCCGAGTATCTTCCCGTGATTCAGGCCGTTCCGTAACAGATAGGATTACGCAAATTGGTGACGACCATAGTCTCGATGTATTCATTTGGGCTGTAATGCGTCTGCTAATCGTTGTCTTTTTGCGCCAATATTTCGTCCGAATTGTGCGGTAGTTCCTAACATCCGGACGATTCTGCGAAAAATGTCTAGTGAAAATCAGCCATGGTTACTTGAAACCCAGTTTAACCCGGGTCGGTCCCTGCGCACCGTTCAAGGGTAGACGTTTAGTCCATAGAGCTCCAATTGACTTGTCTGGCACAGTATTTTGTAGATTCAGCATTTTGGATTTTTTTCTGGAGGTTTGTGGAGGTTTTCTGGAGGTGCATTTAGTCTCAACAGTCGATATCCGTCCAGAACTGTGGAGACCCACCTCAAGTTTAAGGTTCCTAACTCTGAAGGTAAGCCTGAACGAATGACGGTCGTGCTGGCGTTGAGCACTTTAAGGCTTGATTTAAGTGATAATCGCCAACCACAAGAGATTTAGTGTTGTGATTCATTTGCCAACCTGGTGTGCAATGTCTTAGCAAATACTAAGTAGACGAAAAGAATATTGCTATTTGCAAATGCAAGCTGTATTTATGTGAAAAGAAACAGCTATTCGTTTCACTAGCACTTCAGAGCAAGCTCCTAACACGATATTTTTTCTTTTAAATTCGTTACTTGCAATCTGTAGTATGCTCTTGGTTAGAAGCAAAGTGAATCCAGAATACTGTGTCATTGTGCCCCAACTTCGATTTCCAAAATTTTTAGTGCGGAAAACAAGGTCTCGGTCTTTTTCGACTTGTACTGATTTGAAGTTTGAACAGTGCTATCACAATTCATTAGGAAAACTCAACTTCGTCAACTAAACCTAGCTGACCCCAAAGGGACACGTCACGGCATCACATCGCTCGATCGGGAGATCAGACTATCCAGTTCGCACATCGTTGAAAGTTGAGTCTCGAGGTGATCCACAGAAGTGACCAGCTGAACCTCGGTTTTAGCTTGTCAGCGGTTCACCTGGTTAGTCCTATGTCTCATAACCCCACACTAGGCTCACCACTGACTTTAACTCAAAATGTGACAGCTATTCCCTTGGTTCGTCTCGTTTCGGGGTGCTTCGCGTGGGGAGTGGAACCTGGCCTGAAACTGGAAAGGGGATGCCTGTTTGTTGATAAGCCAGAGAATAAGGACTCCTAATGGACCACTTTTTTATGATCGGGTTTCTTTAGGATGGCTACTTGTAGGGAGACCCATTCTCGCCCACTGGTTACTTCCCAGACTTACTACTTGCTTTGCGTCTCTGCACCGCAAAGTGACAAGACGCAAGAAACTCAACTGCGTTTACCACACCATTTAGCGCATGGTGGAGAAAAAGCGGATTTCTTTACATGCTATGACGTGGAAATTCAGCCAACTATCTAGCATTGTCTGGCAGATTCAGTCATCGTATTTTACTTTGATTCATTCGTCTCCTGAAAAACAACCATAACTTGGATCAAGGCCTGGTCTACTCTAAAGTACTATCGTTTATTTTTGAAGAGCATGGTCACGGACATAAAAAGTGAATGCAAGCAATGAATGCGAAAGGTATACAGGAGAATGTGAGATAGAAGAGAGAAGCGTCTCATTCGAAATCAAGTCACCAACAGTTCCAGTAAGATAAGATGAAACGCAACGCACGTAAAGATTTTGTTTTGTTTCGCTCCGTCACCGTATCTGTACCCACCATTCTCCTTACCGCCCCGCCCGACACTGGTATGCTGGCATGTTTGTGCGGGTCACTGACCTAATTACCCGACCGTTTTCGCGCTCCGTCTGCTATACCTGCTCCGACTTGTCGTGACGTCCGTGTGATCGCAACGCCAATCAGTATCACGAGACTAGTCTCGGAAGGGACATCTGCAACCCACACCAGCGAACCAATGGTCCGTCCGCCGTTATCTGGTGTGCGGAGTTCAGGTGTGCCTTCAGCGACAGATGCGCGCACTTGATGACTCCAGGAGTGTGGATAACAGGTTGTATAATTTTGCTCATCTGTATGTAAACGGTGTATTTCTTTTTTTATATTCGGCACCCAAAGTTCCGTCTGAGGAACTCAACATACTGTGCCAAAATTATTCATGGAAGCCCTTTTTGGTGACACACAGATACATAGGTCCAAATAGCGGGGTCTTGGTTATCTCTGTGTGAGATCGATCTCAGCTACTCATCGTACCAGTTTCCGAAGAGCATCAATGTTCTCAAAGGTTATGTTGCCTCCAATCAGCATACTGCTGATGAAACTTTCGGATGTCATCTTACCGCCCAGGCTGCTACTGGAGGGCAGCCATGACTCTTAGGAAACCATCGTCCTCCGGTCACAGTACGCAGTCCTCAATAGATGCTTTGGTCTCAGTGGTACAGTATTGAATGAACTAAGTCAGCCGCTGGACTTCTTCACCAAACTAATGTAAAGCTGAAGGCTTTTCAAACTTTCGAAACTTGCACGAGGTATCGTCGAATTTGTCTATCTCTATCGTCGTTAAATTTGCTATCGCTATAAGCAGGTATGTGGATCTATTGCTCCACAAATTCAAATTTAGGATATCCACAATACATTTTGTCGAAGTACCGTCTGTTTTTGGTTTATTTTCCGGTTGTCAGTCCATGCAAGCTTCCTAATACAAATGAAGTAGCCGTTTTCGCTTTGATCCCACTTTCCTCTTACGAATTCCATGTTCTCGCAAAATTTCCTAGAATTGCATCTCGAACATTCCCTGCTGAACCATGGCTTCCGATTGCTTAAGAAAAAACATCGTAGGCTTAGCTCTGTTTACCAAGGTAGACTTTGATGGGTAATAAGGTGGAGAAACAGAGTGTGGACTAGAAACAGGGTTCACAGAGGATGTCGATGGTACTAGGCATACGTTGATTACGTTGGTTACGTTTGATTACGTTGGACTCTAAGTGTGACTCTTAATTTCCCCCAAATAAGCCTTAGTTCCTCTTGGTCCTGGCAAGCAATGTCTTGGTTAGTATCAGGTATGCTTATAAAAAGTGGAAATGAGTTGGTCTTGTGAGTAAGTTTTTTTTACCGTTCCAAGGTTTGTACTGCTGGAAATGGAATTATCTTCGGAAGGATGCTCATTAAACTGTGCAATCTGCAGGTAGCCTAGAATCTTCAGAAAAATAGGCCACCAAATTACCAAGCCCAGCGACCAAACCAATGGTCATCATCACAACGTGGGCGACTAATATTTCGAACAGGAACCCAGATTTCTACAGTTGGACCATAGGGAGTAGTGAAAATCAAAGATTGCTTGTCTCGAGAAGGATTCGCTGCTCGAAGGGGATGGGACTAATCAACCGGTTAGAGTTCCAAAAAGTTACTTAAAGGAGAGGACAAAAACAATCATTCGAAAACACCGGCTCTGTTATCTGCTTCGTTTGATGTCAGTAAATTTTCTGAGCATTTCTGATGTGTGAAAGCATACGCCAGTGTGCCTTCATCGTGCAGTACATATATCAGTACTCAATCCTACAACCGATTCACCGAAATCCTGTTTGTCGTTTCTCCGGCTCACAGAGCATAAATAACCGTCTAGCAAGACTCATGCTGCTGGTCGACGTCACGATCATCGAATATTTACAACTCAGTAGCCTCGAAACGCTTTCCCCAGGGTGGTGGGGCTGTTAAGCTTGGTAGTTTTTTACCAAAGCCACATTCGAGGGAACATTTACAAATTCTCCGGTCGGTGAGATTTTTTCATAGGTTCCGGATCCGACTGAGTACAGAGAGCCGTAGATGAATTTTGACATGGAGTTGTTTTCCACTAAACAGAAAGCATACCGTGAAGGTTGTCTGGGGAGGTCCACTGGTACCGACAGAATGATCTCTGCACTTGGAGATGTGTTTTAGGAGTGAGAACACCAAAATGAGATAAGTTTACTGATCTGAATTCGTGCATCTGCAGAACGGCTATTCAAGTTTATTGAAACTCTTCTCCTTCAAATAATTTGTCTCACGTCAAATGACAGACATTTATTCTAATGCTTTGGAAGCGGTGATGTCTGTAAACCACTTTTTAAATATTGGTCGCATTCAATTTTTTGTGGCACGCTAAGGTGGTAAGTGCTCGTGATTACGGTACTGTGTCGTCTTTTTGAGTGAGTGATCTGTCAGCAATGCTGAGATGCAAACAATTGCACTCTATCACTGGCAGTGTGCATTCGAATTTGGCTAGGTCGTCAAGTACATAGGATGTACGTTGGTATTTGATCAGATGGCTGTTGATCTGTTCGCCGAGCTTGGCAATTGAGTTGCAAACGTTTCGTCCCCATTCGAGGAGACATCTTCAGTGCGCTGAACAGCATAACGGCTCCGGAATTCGGGGTGACTGGGAACGCAAGCGTGAGTAGATAGAAGTACAAAGAACAGTTCAATCAGAACCGTGAGGTATCGTCAAACATTGTAAGCGATTAGTAAAAATCATGCTTTCGTAAGAGCCGAAGGCTGAGACGAATTCTGCATTGCTGATTAGGAGGCCTTAACTATGCACGATAGTCCCATCTAATAGGTGACGAATGTCTTTTTCACTTGAAGATGGTCTGCAACACCACAGTGAAACACAGCTCTAACCATCCGAATTTGTGATGAGACATTTCTCGTCTATATTGTCCTTGGAAAAACTAAACAGTTTACCCATGGACGAAAAATCCCCGCTTTCGACGAGGGCACGCGACCGATCGTTCGAACCCCATGCCATTCATCACAAGAAAGGTGTGCAGCTTGTACCTACACGGCAAACGTCAGCTGCTATGAAAGAATCTGCCCAAGACCATCCATGCCACTCTTGGCATCAACGTTGGCGGCGCACAAAAAACATCAAAACCAAGTCAGCTATAGCTTGCTGGCAAAACTGGTGTGGTTAAGCGGTCTACGACGGGTTCCACCAAAAGCACGTGGCGAATTCGCGGAGCTTAGCAATAGCCGAAGTCACGATATCTAAGCCCGTAAGAAAAGCGCAAACCTCTACTTGCTTACAAATGAAACTCGGTACTAGATGTGTTTTTTGTAGACATCCCAGGTGGCTGGCATCTTCCCGAATTCATCCGCAACACTACCGCGTACCCAATGACGTTGTTATATATTTCGGTAAAACACTGCACCCTTTTAACTCGTCGCAACCCAGGCTTTGGTTGAAGGAGAACTTGCTGATTTGGTGTCTGTGCTTTAGGTGGTAGGATGTTCCACTAAGGAATTACTATACGGGCAAAGGTGAAAAAGCACGCAGCCTTTACTCTCGCCAAAAATGCGTTAAACTTACAAGATGAGTTGACTTCTTCAGGCTTAGGTTTGTCCGACGGGGCGTCCACTTCGACCATCGAACATTTTATGCACAAACCACGAATAGTAGACCTTTGAGTACACACAGAAAAGATTGCGTACTTATTGTTTACGTTGTCTTTGGTCTGCAGTGTGATTAACGCGTCCCTAAACAGGGTTTATCGGGTTTGAGAGTTGGTCAGCACAATCACCCTAAACGAAAGATCCATGCTCCTTTTCGAACGTATCAGTCTACACAATACTTATTTAATAGATGTCTTCTTGTAATTAGTATTTTTAAGCAATATTTGTAATTAATTCCACCCAGCAGATGTCGGCGAAAAACGCTCTGCTTCTGTAGTTTCACTTGTTACATTTTCACCAGAGGGTCCACGTATTTACAAGAAACCAACTCTGAAATATCCTAATGCTCAGGATTATCAACCATACGGATTTATTAGGAATAGGCAAGCCACAAATGGTTGTTATGAGGCGGAGGTAACTTTTTGATAAACCACGCCTTCGGTTTTTAAATTGAATACCTCCTTTTCTGTTTTTATACTGTGGTGAATTAATTAAATACCAATTTGGTTTTTCGGGAGACTTACCTGTCACTCAGCTGAATTTCTTGTTTACGATGTTTTCAAGAAACTGCTGCACCAGGCCGCCTCATGTTTCAGTTGCTACAATATTCGAGATATCGCGATACATGTATAGACGTAATAGACTCATAAGGTTGCTGAAAATCCTTCGACAGTCCAAGAACGATTTTACTCTTCTTCGGGCTCATCAGGTAGGTGAAGTCTCCGAGTTTCGGTCAACCTTGTGTTCTACTTGAACCCAAATTGAAAAACATCGTAAACGATGAATTCAGCTGGGTTCCAGGTGAGTCTTCCGAAAAACCAAATTTGTTTGCAAATGAGTGCACATTGCTAATTTCGTGCAATTTGAGTTCATTGAAACTCGGGGACTGCATCTACTCGATGGGCTCCAAAAAGGAAAAACCGGTCGTGGGCTGTCGAGAAATTTTCAGTAACCTTATGAGTAGAGTATAACGTCCATAATTTAATACCACTTAATTTTTGCTTCAGGATCACATAGCCACCCTGTGTTTTCCGCTCTGTGAATCTCGCAACGCTGAAACATCTCAGTGAACAATGCAACGAGATAGAGATGCCAATAGAAAATTTCAGGACTCTAAAAGGCACACAATCGAAGAAAATTCAGATCGTCATGACACTTGTATGTCACCTTAATTCTTCATTGCAGATGGGTGGATGGTCTTCACGTGAATAGCGCACATGTAATTTGGAACGGATGAACTAAAAAAATTGCAATTCACTTAAATCACCATGTGAATCATTCGTTGCTTCTTCTAGGTGTGCCACCATTTATAGGACTTGGTAGCGCCTGGCAGGTGCTTTCCAATTGTTATTTGACCGCTTCCGAAAATGAGAGAACACAGCAGAACAAATATCATTGCGCGCAATGATTTAAAGGGTAACGAATGATGAAAACTTTAGAAAAAACCCTAATGCAGTGCAACTTAGTGTTTAGCATCAGGTATAGCTAACGTGTAAGTGTGGAGACTTAGGCGCTCGTGGCCGAACGGCAAAGTATTCAAACTGCTAGCCATGAAGCCACGGGTTCGAGACTCTTCGGAGTTTCGCGAGACGCGCACTAGTGATGATCCCCAAAAAGGAAGAAACAGTTGTACAGTGCTCCTCGGCTTTTCAGTACAGATTGGCTTCACTTCCACAAAAAAATCCCAAATCTCCTCACACCACCAACAGTCTTAGGAAACATTACACTATTATAGTCATTGCCGACTTGTTTCAACAATTGCTTGGTACCGATTGCTCACGAGAATCAAGGTTGTCAGTCTCATAAATGGACTACTGACTAGTAGTCTGAGTTTTTTATTTTTTGTCGTGTACTGAACACCATAGAAGAGAAATTCAGCTGGGTTTTAGGTGAGTCTTCAGTCAAAACCAAATTGACATGCAAATGAGTGTATTTCGTTCTTTCGTATACTGTTTTATTTGGGTCTCGGTCAGTAGCTTACTTGAAGGGCTTCAAATCTCGCGCATTTCAGTCATCATTATTGGTCCTCGGTGTATCCTCTCCTCTCTTCGCTGCTCGTGTTTCTGACCAGTCTTCGGCTATTTAATCAGAGTCAGACCTATTGTGGCTACCGCTGAATTTGCTGTTTGTCATGTGAAATCCTGCTATACTCTTCGTCAGTTTCATTGAGTGAAACTGACAGGTGCTCATAGTACATGTTCCCTAACCAAGGTCCTTTCCAAACGTAAATCCACGTACGGCCGAATATCAATGAAAATCAGCTTCACGGAATTTGTCAGACTATTTCAGGCTTTACACTCGTCTTTCCTGATTTATCTAGGAGTCTGTTGACTCCAAAGCTTTCTTCATTAGGAGTTCCATTGCCATTGAGTCTTGTCTGTTTCGAGCCCACAAAATCCTCGGGGTTAGTAGCACTGTCATCGATTGGTGCAAATTCCAAAAGGACTCACCCTGACTAAGGATGGTTTGCGTAGTATCTGGCTAGCGTATTATGTCCACATTGGTGCAGTGAAAAGCACATATAAGTTCATAATCCACCAGTCCAAAAGACGGGTGATTCAGCATATTATTCGGCTTCCAAGATGGAGGTAGTGTGCATGGTTAACTGCTAAACCTACGCTCTCACCTCTAATATTTTTTCGTGCCGCCACCACTCAGGGAACAGCCGAATCATTCTGGTGCCCTCATACATCCCGGACCTGAACAGCTACCAAGTGGCACATCAGGACATCATCACTGGCTAGCTTCCGAAATCAGGTATAACTTATGGGGCTGATGAGCTGATGGATGTTTGTAATCCGGTACAGATAAAAGGAGCACAGGCCTCAGTCCATGCACACTTGGTTTGTTTAAAAACCGGAAGAGTTTACGCCATGGTTTTTGCCATGGTTGTGTTGTGAGAATTACACGGCACCATTTACGATACTCAGTTGCTTCATAAATCAAATTGCTAACTAATCAGCTAACTGTTAAGAAATCTGAAGAAATGTTTTTTGCTACTCCGTTGTCCATATATGGACAGTAGTTCCAAAACTGAATGTGGGTTAGGGAATACGCATTTTTTTGGCCATGTGTACCTGTTGGAATCTGCTCCTTTGGGCACGATTTTTCTCGGACAATTCGTGAAACAAGTATTCATCTGTCCAAACCTACATGACAGAACAGCCCATCGCATCAATCACTTCCGGTTTGCCTGGCATCATTCACAATAGCCGGGCTAATGAATCAACTTAATGCACACAAAAACTCTGTGAAACGATTCCACGATTTCTGCTGTCATGATGGCAATTAGGGCCACGTGACAGTAGGATGGCACATAAAGAATGCAATCTGATCCACTTGATGAAATGTCACTGGGGTACCAGAAATGTTTGATTGCTTGTAAACCAAACCAAACATTCATTCGTTATTCTTCTATCACTTCTCACTGATCAATTTGGATTTCTCTACCATTGAGGATTCATGATGATTAACCCTCATGAATGGTTTCTGCTACACAGAAGGAAGTGGAGCAAACCATAACTAGACATCAGCTAGATAGAGCGTAAAACCCCCTGGTGAATCTGACCCATGATCACCGAAACGTTGAATTTTGATGAATATTCAGTCTGATTCATTGTGCTTTAATCATTTAACTATGCAATTGTATTCTGCTGATGCGAACTAAATTTAAGAATAATCACCCGACAAAATGGATTGGGTGTGAGCAAATTTATTTCCGATCTTAGAAGGAAGGAAAACTACCAGATGTGACTCCAGTTTGTTTTGAAGCAGATGAAGACCGCAAAAGTGACAGCATTCTCTCAACCGGCCTTTATATAATTTCAGTCAACTGGGCATGCTGAACTTTGAAGAACTAGCAAATTTATTGATTCACCAAATGCCATGTAAACCACTGTAAAAAGTCGATTGACTTCGGAACCAGACAGATAAACACTCAGCAAAACCTCTTGCTAGCTGCATGCGAGATTGTGTAGTTACTTGCCTTAGGTTTGTTCCTTCATGTGGATGAAATGTAGTGGATTCTTAGCTCGGAGTTGCAGTTACAGCTTTGTTACACAGGTTCGGATCTTTTAAGCCGTGAGTCCGATGATCTTATACCACTGTTCGTTGATCTGGTTGAAGATTCGTTCGTCAGGCTAATCAACCATTTGGATTTGAGGTTTCGTTTTCATGAACAATGTCATCTACCACTGTTCTGTGAAGGGTCAGTCACGCTGCCAAACTTGAGCATTTTGTAGTTTACCCTGTTGCTCAAGTCCTACTCACTTGTCATCGCTGCTATGCTCTATCAATGTTCGATATTTATTCCGTCTGCTCACCAATTTCGGTATTTTCTTCTGGATTGACACAAGTTACGCAACGTGCCAGAACGCACGAAGAATACTGATGAATTCACAAATAAGAACACTGACAAAAAGCAAAATAGCATCTAAAGAAACAGTTATCTTTTAGGGGGCAATGATCTCTACCGGTTCCAGCGGTTGCGGTATGTCCCCTACTACATCCAGGTGTATTTAGAATCTTTCTGTCTCCGCTTTTTAACCGGAAAAAGAGAGTTTGTGATTAGGGTGGGAGGGTCGGGTGGAACACTTAGTTCACGTGTATTAAATAGACAATACATTTGTAGAGCATTATAAAGTTTGGTGTCATCAGGAAATACTTGTCTTGAAAATGTTAACGAATCCTCCTTACTTTTAGTCATCCTGAACACGGGTCAGATATCTATTTATGGGGTAATAGCCACTCTCGGAGGATCGCAACTCAAGACAGGAGTTCAAATTAGACGTCGCATGTCCAATAGTCCACCTTAAATTTGTTGTTTTATTTTGAAAATCATGACACACACAGGTTATGCTATATATATACACTGTACATATATATATATATATATATATATATATATATGCTCGGTAAACTCGGCAAAACTCGGCAAACACACAAACTCTATGGGCTTCGGTTAAATCTTCATCTCTGTCAAGGCCACGAGGCTCCCAGACCTATTTCAAAGGTTTATCGGCAAAGTTAGGTTTAAGTTTCTTTAAACCGGTGCATCAAATAGGCAGACTCAAAAGCATTGAGCATAGTCAAATGTTCCTTCTACTAGAAAAAACACGTTTTTCTTCCAACACACACCATCTGCATCAGGCATACATAATCATTGTGGATACCAGTACGTTTTAGGTGATAAAATGGCCAGCATGAGATCAGTAAAATCGATAGGAGAGTGTGTCGCGTGAACGTACAGAGCCACGTTTATTTAAAACAAAACATACGTCGAGCATAGAGATTATGGATTTCCACCAGGCCTTCTTAATGCACACGAAACGCCGGTGAGCCCTTGGCAATTTCGGTTTTCCTGCTTCTGGTGAGTCCAGAGCAAATCAGGTCTTCAAAAAATCCCTTTTTAGGCGGCCGATCACCAAATTTTTGGCACCTTTTTCTGGTTTATGCAGTATGCTTAACAGACCATGCGGTCTTTGATGATAAAAAGCTACCAGTCAGTCGAAACTACATCCATAATTGCCATATTCAGTGTGCACGAAATATTGACGAACCCGTTATAACTGGTTATGGTACATACATTCCTAAATGGGTTTCTGCGTAAGTCAGATGGTGAATTACTACTCAACTGCCTGGATTCGAACCTCAAGTTCACTATGGACCATGAACTTATGAGATGCAAACAGATTGTTTCAGAAATAAGGAGCAATTTTTCGACGTCTAAAGGATGAAGGTGGACAATGAGGATATACTTCACTAACTTATCTGCAGCATAAAAACTGCAGATGGCGATCAACCGGCTACACTACAGGAGACAGGAGAAGGAAGAGCAGGATGTCTTCCCGCTGGTCTGTTTAAGCTGGGAGGAATGATAGTGCAAAACAAACTACTTCGTTCGCTACATCAAAGCTGGGAGGATGTTGCGCAAGTCTTCAAGGACACAACCGAAATTGTGTTGTACAAAGATGAAGAAATCCTTCCTGCGAATTACGCCTCTGTGACTCGTATTCTGCTCTGGTCCCTGAAATATATATACATATATATATATATATATGTACAATATCTTTCCGATGAAAAATGTGGATAGCAAAGTGGATGAATTAGGATTGACTTCATTTTGGACGCTAGACAAATACAAAGAAAAAATTTCGTGAACGGAATCATCCACTCTATGAAGCGTTCGTGGACCTCACTAAAGTCTTCAGCTCCATCATCAGTAGCACTGCTGATCGTCTCAGGAAAATCTTTCAACCTCATCATAACCTCTTAATCTGGGATGAACGACAGAATGTTGTACTGCACAACTACGTCAATCAAGTTCAAAATCGGCAAAGAAGAGGTTCATGTTTGCTCACGCACCAATACTTTCCAGCATATACTTAAAAAAGCGCGTAAGTATGCCACCACAGAGAAGAGGAATGCCAAATCAGTATAGCTCACTTGGTTACTTATTTGAATCGCAGCTTTTCCTGGCCAATGCTCCGCTGCGCATCTCTACAATTCGGGTGGTGGTTTTTTTTCCCAATTGTTGCACACTACTTTCGAATCATGAAGAACACTGGTAGCGTATGAACACGGACTCTAGCTCAGCTGCACCTCTCATTGGCCTAAATAAAAAGGTTTTTAAAACACCTTTTGTCAGCACAAACTCGAGTATGAACATAGAATAGTGAGCATTCGACCCAACATTCATCGTAGCAGGATACTATACACCGATCTTATATTAACTGTAAACTAAACTCATAAACCGCAAAAGAGAACAGGGCATCTAGCTACCCTAACGATCTTGTACATGCCTTATATGCACGACAGCGAAGGCTTTTTATTATACAGAAGACCGACCCAACTTGAAATATCTGTGAAAATCTTTGTGATCAAATAGGCAAACCGGATCCTAAAAACAACATTTCCACAAGGGGTAAACGACCCTGTGGATAAATGCGGTCTGACTCAAAGCCACCTCTGTTGATTAGCCAAATTGAAACGGCCGCCGTAACTACCAGCTCAAACCAGCTTGTCTAATATCAGCTGAAGAAACTGAGTTCGAAATTGGGGACGTTCGAAATCCCAATACTGAGACAATCTCTACGTAAGTTTATGCAATTGTGACTTCCATTTTAAGAAATAGGAGGACCTGGTTCTTGACAGAGAGACCCAGGAGATGGTCATCCAAGTAGACGTGAGGAGTGTGAAGGTTTGATACCTCTGTGTTGCAAGACAAGCTATTCGTTGGTGATGGGTTCAACGGTCGTTGTTCGCTGAGCTTGGAAATTTGACTGCAAACGTTTTATCACCAATCGAGTTGACAAGATCAGTGCGCTGCTATGTAGCGTAGTGGAGCGCAGCGATGGGTCGGTGGTTTTGCCCAATCCCTAAGCACCGTAACAATGTCATCTCGATTGGTGATGAAATGGTTGCAATCAAATTGTTCAGCTCAGCGAACAAACCAACGACCATCTATACTACCTGAGCTACTAACATCCTCCTCTATTGCAATAGGTTCAACCTCCCGACTGTGGCCCTGACTCACTGGTCCTACACAACACGCGAATATCTGTGGGTGAGTAGGATTGGCTTGTTGGTTAACAGCGATCTGAGCAACCAATCTACTAAATTTCAACAGCTAAAACTGGGGTAAAATGGTTGTTTGGCAATTGATCATTTGGCTGCTGGTTTGTTCGCCGAGGTTGGCAATTGATTTGCAAAAGTCTTGTCCACATTCTAGGAGACATCTTCATCAGCGCGGCGAAGGTATCTACTCGAATGATGAAGAAACGTCTGCAAATCAATTGCTAAGCGTGGAGAACAGATCAACAGCCACCTGATCAAGTACCAATCTGACACTGTTTCATGTGTATTCTATTCAACAAAAGGAACCTTCACTCATTTTATGTTTCATACGCATAGGACCTGGGAATACTTGCCGGAAAAGCTTGCATAACATGTGGAAATTTAAAAACAAACTTTACGCTTGAAGTACCTATCTTCGGGTTGATCAAGACTCCGTGTGACTTCCGCTTTTCACTACTGTACAGAGTTCTTGATGACCCTCATTTTCCCTGGCAGATATTGTCCGAAAAAAACTGACCAAGATAGAGTTCAAAAAATATTAGTTCAAGCAAATGCAAACACGATGTATTCTTTGGTAATCCCGCATTCATTTGCACACATATTCGATCTATCTCAAGACTAATTTTCACTACAGTTAAATGGTGACGGGCGAGAGAGCTCAGTGGTTAGATCGCGGATTTACTAACGGGAAGATCCGTGGTTCGAATCCGAACTCTGCATCTCGAGTTCTCCTTTCTAGGCTTGAGCTATCTGGAAGTATACCAGCCCTCGTGTTTTCTTCAGATGGCATAACAGCTAATTACCGAAAGGGTGTTACAGCTGGACGATTTATTTATTTATTCACAGTTAAACCATAACTTTGGTTGTCTTCAGCGGAATACTTCCGAGAACTGTACTCACAAATCAGTCTCACTTATGATCGAAAACACTGTGATCGTCACCTTTGAAAATGTGCAACACCATGAGCACCGCGCACGACGTCTGCCATCAAGCGACGGCTTCCGAACACACTGCTAGAATAAATGCAACAGCTTTTCACCCTCGCGCAATAAAACTACCTTTTCCCAAATCTTGAAAAATGCAAATACGATTACTCCTAAGTTTGGTGAACAGCTTCTTTCAAGGCACGCGCCTGAAAATATGGATATTCTAAGTTGCAAAAAGGCGGATAAAATTGAGAAAAACGCCGAAAAATGGCCCTACTTATACTTCCTCCGTCAATGGTTTTGTGGATATTCGTCTAAGTACCGAAGTGTAATAAGAGATTAGATTGTCAGCGTTTCTTATAAGTCCAGTGGCCAATCTGTTTCGCACATGCGTATTAACCCGCAAAACTGTTATGTTCGATAAGTATTGGTGGCGAAATTCTGACACGTTCAACAGGATTTGTTCATAATGTTTAAAAAATTAGGTTATCTGTGCAAACCTTCAGCACAGAGGTCTATCTGGATGAATAACAACGTTTAGTCCCGGCAACTTAATGCGTCGGCAGGTACGCCACGGACAACGCGGCCTAGCCCTTGACGGCAGCTTTAAGGGAGAGACATTAAAGTAACAGAGAGGTCGGTAGTAATCGTGACGTTGATATGTCGCATTTTACGTCTTAATTTTCCAGTAGGAGTGTGCTAAAGATTACAAGGCAAATAGAAATGATGATTAGGTCACCGTATTAATGTTTTTACATTCACCCATTACAATGATCCTGATGCCCTAATGAGCTCCAATTTTCTAGAGTTTCTGTGGTCCTTTATTCCTGTTATGCAGTACATAATAGAATTTAGATTCAACTACCCACAGGCGCCTTGTGACCTGCTATATTCAACGAATCCTTGTTCATATTCGAACCAATCGTCATTCAAAAAGAGAGGAAGGGAAGACTTCCGATCAAGTAGTGAGTGGTTGATTTGAGAAAAATGATGATGTGATTGAACCTTCTTGTCGGTATGACTTATGTATCCCAAGACCAACCATCAACTGGCTTTGCCTCATCGCCGACACCCCATTAAGCAATTATCAAAACGCGGGAGAACAGTGGGTATAGCATTAGCGGAGCAATGATCTGTGTTTCCCCACAAACTCCGTGAGATGTAAACATGTGCACACAAAAACGCAACTGTAGTATTTTGGTTCAGCGGATGATCGTTCAGGGAACCGAAACCTGACTTGGCGACCCGACAAGTTCGAACATACCGCACGAGTGGGGTATTCCGTTTTCAATAGTTGTGTGGAAATCCAGCATTGTGGCAAACCGTCGGTAACTGAGCCTACCTGTCCACAGGCTCTCTTGTCGAAAGAAATGACGAGGAGTAAAGGAATTCCGCCACTTTTGAAAATCGATGATTGTTAGAGTTACTGTAGTTGATATCCCGCACCCTTGAGTTTATTTTGAGATTGCATAGATATCCAAGTGTGGATATCGGTGATTTTAGGCGGATCGTCGTAAATTCGTGGTGACCAATTATCAGACTTACATCGAATATGGGAGGGGACTTGTAATGACACCGTAGACTTCTGTGGGGGGCAGTAGTTCCAAAACGTTTACCAATTTTATGGCGGCGAAATGGCTTTTGTAAAAGCTACGCTTCTATTTCTGAGAATTAGGTGGAAACAAAAAATATGTTTATATTTTGAGTTTTAGATAAAGCGACTTTGGGTTTTTGATTATCACTTGACTAATCTGCCGTTTAGTATACTTTGTAATTGTCCAAGTTGTTTTTATGTATTCAGTAACAGGCTTTGGCATGGAAAGGATTTTAATTTTTGCTCCTTTAACTCATTAGTCATTGTCACGCTGATTTTCCTCCAGCCGTTTAAAATATTGACTGAATTGTTATTAGGGTCGAGCACTGTGGTTTCTAGGCCCTTTGGTGTTTGATCTAGCTGGCATTTCCATATGGGCAAGAGGCTGTTTATTATTCAGGTTTCAAAATAAAATTAGTATCTTGATCTGTTTTACAATTCTAATACATTGCCGCAACTTTTTCAGCCCAAACGACGCTTCCTGTGCACTAATGGCTATGTTGTTTCTCGTAATATACATGTCGTTTCATATTCAGATATTTGTGCGATTTTGTGCTTTACTGTCTGGCTGGATTTTTCGACTTAAGATCATACTGTAAAAGGGCACCAAACAAAATGCATTGAAAAACGATGTACTAATGTGTGTTGGCGGGCGTGAAAAAATACTTCCAGCAAGTATTTGAGTGAAGTTACTACCACACACATACATATAGGTTATCCAGGATATTGCAATCACAATAACATCTGCTTTCAAGTTATCAGTCACCAGCAGCGAAACACAAGTAACTACCGGCCTACAATCTAAGGCAAATAGACAAATAAATAAACGAATATCTAAGGCAAATAAATAGCGAGCTAGTCTGATACTTATGTGGCGGCATTTCGAACACCCGTGTGGAAGTTCAAGTATTGCGAGTATTGCAAGTGTAAGCCTGAAAATTAGGGTGTCCGTATTTCGATCTGTAAGTTATCGCTGCCACATAAGCCTTACAGTCAAAATTCATTTGGGTAGACATATGGTAGGCGCAGGAAAACGGTGCACACTTAACTTACTGGAAACGACCAGTTATCTTATCTGACTAGCTTGAGTTTTTGGGCTTCAGGAAACAAGAAACACATAATCGTAGTAGAGTACACACAATAAGCAAATTCTTTTAAGGGCAGCTATGGATGATTTGATGGTCGCCACGTCAAGGACTGAAACATCTTCATCTTAAAATGAGTTTGTAAAAGGAGCTACAGCTCTTGAACTTCATAACTTCATACGCTCCTGAAAAAACCCCGAGGTCTTATCAACAGCTTATTATTGCATTAGACAAAGGTCAATTTAAATATTTGCCATTCTGTTTGTCGCGACACTGCAACGAAGTTACCCGGCTAAAATGGCGAACACTTCCTGTCTAGTTTACCGATGGCCACATGAGCCGTTGGGCAATAGACTCAAGGGATATGAAATCATTTTCCGCATCACAGAATCAAAGGACACATTAGTAAGTAGCTCATGAGATCAGATGAGGGAAGCAGGTAGAATAACTGATCAAGCAAGGTCACTGCTCGGTATTCTGCTTTCCCGTATTTTTTCATGTCTGCTTTTCTAGCAATGAAAACTGCCGTCTTCAGTGGTGATGCCAGAAAACTATTAGCGATGCAGGAGAATAATTTGACTTACTACACGACCTGCAAGTTTGCTGAAAATTCTCCGACAGCCCACGATCTGTTTCACCCTTCTTGGGGCTCATCAGGTAGGTGCGGTCTCCGAGTTTCCGTCAACCTTATGTTCTACTTGAAACCAAATTGCACGGAATTAGCGAAATACACTCATTTACAAACATATTTTACTTTTGCGAGAGACTCATCTGGAACCCAGCTGAATCCCTCATTTGTGCTGTTTCTGGGCTAATTCCACGCAATATGGTTTCAAGTAGAACATAAGGTTGACCGAAACTCGGAGACCGCACCTACCTGATGAGCCCCAAGAAGGGCGAAACCGGTCATGGGCTGTCGAAGAATTTCCAACAAACTTACCTCTATACATGTATTGCAATATCTTGAATATCGTAACAAGTGAAACATGAGGCGGCCTGGTGCAGTACATTCTGTTGCTTAGAAACATCACAAATGAAAGATTCAGCTGGGTTCCAAATGATTCTCTCGCAAACTAAATTTGATTGCAAGTGAGTGCATCTTGCTAATAATTGGACTTGTGTTTTCTTTCCGGCGGATAGCTTTTGTTGCCCGTTAGCCAGTGCACATTCAGCCACATCTTGTGAGCAACTTATGTGCCTAGTGTAGTTTTCTTCAATGGAAAAAGGCGTTAGAGCTTGAATCCAAACTGAAACTGGAACTGTGTAATACGAAGCTATAAAGAACACGTTTCTCTTTCGTAAGCCACAGTGTTTATTGTACCATGACATGTTACTGGATCAGACGCTCTCATAGAAAGCTAGGTTTAGCCCAAACAAGGTCACTATCTTATTGCGCTGCAGTCATTGTTGACAAGTAAAACCTACCAGGACGTCTGATACATATCTCTGGTATTGAAAAATTCAGTTGGAAGGAGATCTGGAGTTCTGATTTCTCGATTCATTACTATAACTTTCGCCAACTCGCTGTCTCAGTTGGACGGTGTACCAGACTGGCAGCATAGCCAAAATTATCATGGAATAAGGACTGCACGTTATAACCTCGGCAGCAGCGAGGCTTTGGTAAATTTAATTTAAAAACCTGCAGGGAGCATTTTATAAATTGAACACACTACCTCCTGAAATTTTTCGACAGCTTACTGGTGGTTTCATCTTTCCTGAGGCCGATCAGACAAGTGTAGTCCCCGAGTTTTCATGCTATTATTTTTCTGTCAGAATGAGATGACTTTTTGAAACTTTCACGGTTGCCAACAATTGGACTCAGTTGATATTTTGAATGTTTATCCAAACATGCTGCACTTCCAGAAACCGTTTATCCTTTTTCGACATAAACCCTTTTTTAAAGACAAATAGTGTGCATCGCATTTGCATGGAAATTCGGGTTGCCTATCTTTCAGATGGTGCAAAACGTTGCCTGCGTAACAGGACGTTTTTCTACTTTTGACCTTTTAGTTGTCACTATTGTACTTTTTTCAATACAGATCACATTTCCGCATCAGTATGTTATTCTTATTTGTTATTCCGAGCGTTCACTTGAAGACAGCCATCTCGCCACCGTGTACGAAGAACTATTTGACTAGCTTAATTTAGTTACCGATGTTTCTTGACTAAACAAGCGTCGCGAGTTTCGATGTTGATATACTCCAGAAACGTGATAATAGAATTACGCCTCTTATACTGACAAGCGATTTGGGCAAACCGGAGACTCAAAAATCTGGCTTCCTTTGAAGCAGGAGGAAGTTGTATTGGTTTCGTCCCGGCCGGATTTTTGTTAGAATATTGTTGTTGCTTCAATTGCGTTTGTTCGCACAGTTTCCACTGTTTTAGTACCATTACCAGAAAGTGCCTAATTTGTCCAACCAATGGACAGTTTTCGCAGAGATTAAATGAGTGTATATTTGTTTCGGGTGCTCTAATAAAACCTCAAATTAAGAGCGAACCTTAGCTGTTCCTCCAACTCCCAGTTGAACAGATGTGGCTTTAATAGTGTGAGACCATGCACGACACGCTGCACAATCTGAGTTCGGTGGCTAAAATCACGATTGCCTGTGCTCGAAAAACCACAGTGTTTCCCGGAGAAGTTGAACAATTCTTTGGCTTGTTGCTTCAAAATATTTCATAAAATTACATATAATCTAAATCAGGTAAGTCTTTTTACAGGTAGGCCGTCAGGACCCCCAGCTTTTTCTGAAATGAAACTGAGCTCCATATATTAACCCATTACTCTCCAATGTCTTTCAACACAACCCCATTTGAGCAAAATGCACTCAGTTGCACACCAATTTGGGGCAGTCAACTGAATCCCGGCTGAATATCTCATCTACGATGTTCTTCTTCAACTGAATGTGCTGCAAAAAGGCCGTCTGATGTTTCACAATTTTCAGGGGATCAAAGCATATTTTCTTAAAGGAAACTACTCCCAAGGTTGCTGAAAACTCTTCGACGGCCCAAGACCAGCTTCACCCTTATTGGGGCTCATCTAGTGGGCAGCACATTGAGGGCACATCATAAACAACAGATTCAGCTGGGATTCGTGTGACTGTCCCGTTGAAACTACATTAATGTGCAAATAATGGTATTTTGTGGAGTTCATTTAATCTGGGTTCAAGTAGAATATACAGTTGAGTGGAACTCACAAGACTGCATCTATTTGATGAGCTTCAAGAACGGAGAAACCGGTTTTGGTCCCGATTAGCTTCAACAGCACACAGAAAATCAGCTGATCTCAATGCAATATCGACCTCGGAGTTACACCGGATGTACGTAGTGACGGGGCAAGCCAGTTTGCCAGCGCTCCGCGGCATACTATTCACAGGTTGACGTACTGCCTTTAGTATGTTTTTGAACAGCATAATTTACGCTTTCCATGGCGAAAACATGCAATTTGGAAGAAATATCTACGTCATTCATGTTACAAACTGACCTTTGTTTAGGGTTTTGATTATCGGGTCAACGAAGTATAAAACAGAAAATGGGCTCACTAATAGGTCAATCTATTACGAAAAAACTGCAATGCGCCAACCTGTCTACAACTTACCCGCCACGTCTGTACGCACAGATGAAATAGACTACAAGGCGTGGGATTACCGATGGGCTGGTCGGCAAGGGAATCGTTGAGTAGTTTGAGTCTACCTATAACTGTATACGTGAGAAGTGGACTCATCAGACTCTGTAAGAATCCATAAAATATTGAACTGAAACTAGTGCGTGAGATCGAATAAAATTCTGACGTATGGTACCTTCATGCTGCACATGAGGTGACGAGTGACTGTACGGACGCCAGGAACTTTAAATGCTTGGTACATTTACTTATCTCGGAAACATACGGGTAAATTTTAGTCCGCGCAGCAATTAGTGTCGTTTGTTGTGCATATCTTCACCAAACTTCTACCAAGGTAGATGAACGGACTACCTAATAAAATCGGTTTGAAACGTGTTTCGGATGACTTTTACTCCATCGGATAGGGTGAGCGTTAGACAGTAAAACCTTGTCATTGCCTAGAAATATGAAAACTGAAATGAGTTGATAACCGGTGACTTCGTTAACATGTGCATATTCGTAACACCCTCAGATTGCTGCGATCTGCGATCCAGTACTTGAATTGCATTCGCCAAAGCAAAGTTCGTCTTCAGACGGTTCGTCAATATGGGTTTGTGTAGACCTATGGAAGAAAAACACGAAATCGGCACTGATAGTGGCATTTCAGAAATGGATTAGCGAAGATGAGAACTCCGACAGACCATAGTGCCGAGCAACAGTTCATTCAACAATGTCCTTTACGACCTGATTTGTAGAAACTGCTCCGGGCACTAGGCTCCAATTGAAGTTGGTGTATGCTTCCCTTCAACGGATACAATTACATTAATCATAGTGTGAATAAAGCACCATAATTAAGCAGAACAGTGAGATTTCAGACAGTCTCTTGAACTCTTCATTCGAAAGGCATTACTCTGCAAGTCATAAACGATAATGTCGTTTGTGGTTAAGGTTTGAGGAAGTTCGTCGTAGAAACACTTAGCCTCCACCAGGATCTTCTTGTTCCGCTACAGTTGAGCCAGTTAAGCTTTCTTCCCTCAGCTTCATAGTGAAAACGTTTATAAACTCAGCTATTCTATCTTTTCCTCAAGCGTTCATTGTGAACGGAGCTTTTTTGTGGGGCTTTGGTGATCCAAACGTTGTGCCAGTTTTCATCGACTGACCTTCTTGTCCAGTCCTGCTCTCACATCCAACTGCCATCAGTCTAAAGCTTCTGCAGCGTACGAGGCAGATAAATTATATTTCTAGACTGTGTTCTCCGATAGGATATTGTGTTATTCTAATGGTATAAGTAATGCGTTTCTCCTATTGGTCCTAAGCGGCATATTTCACACGATGGTATCAGCGCACACCATGTGGGCGAGATTCTTCCTCTAAAGCTTCAATGTCTTGAGGATAAATAGTAAATCCTCTGCAATTTCTTGACTTTTGCCTTCCTCAAGTTCCCCTAACTACTTAAGAAACCTCACCCTGTATTCTCAAGAACAAATTTCGGAAGGAAAGCGAATTGTGTGAACTTTCAAGACCGTATCGGCCCAAATTCGCTGTGTTGGGGTTTGCTGAGTTTATCCTGAACGAGGCGGCAGAAACAGCAAAGCACATGCTGAAGGTACAAAAGTTGTTTTTACCGACACGATTGTATGGATGACCCGTGGACACAGATATTCAATAAACCAGAACCTTTAAATTGAGAGGGTGTCCTTGGTGAGAGCTTTTGGCTGACCTAATGGTTGCACGTGAAATGCTTTTGAAATTCTAAGGATTATTACTTGATGCTTTCAGTTACCATTCTTTGGGCCGTGGAGATGTTATGTTCTTCAGTAATAATGCCTGTGGACGTGAGGTCGATTGCGTTTTTTTTATGCTCCTTCTTCGCGTCAGAGGCAAGCTAAAACAAAATAACCTGAGGCATTTTCGTAAACTCAGTTATTCCATTCATCTCTTAGCGTGACTTCGGAGAAAGAGCCGGACTTTCAAAAAATAGGGATAAATTCACCAGTTATTGATCTGATTGTGTACACTGAATCAATGGATACGATAAACATTGGGAGTGGACATACAGATACCATGGAAACTTCAAAACTACATGCACTGGTAAACGAAACTAAACTGAAAGTCAGTGATTGTCAGCTCATATTGTTCGTATTTACCGATATTTGCTTCTAATTTTTTAATCGGTTATCGCAAATCATTTTACGGCTTGTGTGCCTCAAGTTATATTTATCTTTCATCCAATCTCACGTAAACACCTCAACCTGACCTTCAGAGAGGCAGTCTGCAAGAGTAATTTCTCGACCCCATACCTACGTGTACGTAAGGTTACTCTCATTGTCGTCCTTCCGATGGCTCACGGTCTATTCGTGTTCACAATCCTTGTGACTCTTCTCGGCTGTACTCATAATGGTGAGATATATGAAGTGGGTAAGCATTGCAGTTTTACTACAATGGACCGACAAATCAGTGAGCCTTTTCTCAACCTTGCTGTTCGTTGATGGAGCATCATACATCCTCTTAGGGCTTGTTTTCGACACACATGGAACAGATTAGTCCCTCTAATTACGTTTTGCGACCACCACTACATTCTCCTGTGTGTACGCAGACTTTATTCTTTTTGAACATGCACTGTGTAGACCTGAGTGGAACAGTCTTATCGAGTAAACCAAAAGTGACGGAGTGGGCCGAGTGCTTATGTTGGTGGCTACCATTCCTGGTATAAAGGCGAAGTTGAAAACCCACTGTAGTCAGGTTATCCTCTGAGTCATGGTGGAACTAAGTAGGAACAAGGTATAAAACATATCGGGAAATGGCAATTTGGTCCTTGAAAAGATATACTTGCTTCCCCTATGTAACACCGGCTTGGTCACAACCGCCGTGTTCCAAACAATGACCCGCGCAAGACAAGATTCTTGTAGCTGTCTCACTGAAGCGACTTAAGAACCATCAGAAAGTGACATGCGTACGAAGCACAAAAGCATCATTCACCAGATTCTGCGGATATGGTTTCCGGTCGAGGACCACGCGAATAAAAAAGTTAGTGGCTAGAGACCCTGAGAGAAGACATTCTTGCGTCAGAACTATTGCCTTCAATGTATGGATAAATTCTCTTCAGTTTCTGCCGAGCAATCCATTCAGAGTAACAAAGCAAATTAGTCCACCTATCAATAGTTGGTGTTCGACTGTTTCCCCTTAGACTCTGCTGTTAGTCAGTAAATCTATCAGTTTGACTATTTGGTATTCGGGTTGAGGCTGAATAACTGCATTAAAAAGAAATCTCATATGTTGTTGGTACAATAAAGGAAAGTCATCTGGCTGGAAATCATCAGGTCATCATCTGCCGTAAGTTCTCAAGTTAAAAAATCAAGCCTTACAGGCTCCCGTGTATGGACCATGCAAAATGGAATTACTTCATTCGACGGAATATTTTCCAAGCCGGAAACTATTTTATAGAAAATAAATCATTTTGGACGAATGATTACCAGAAAAACATCGTAATTTAGAACCTTGCCAGGATTCGACTGAACACGGTGTAATTTAGCAATAAATTGAGCGTATTAATTGAAGCGGGTGCATAGCAGAATCAATAGCCCAAGTCTGATGAGGTACAAGCCTTAAGAGAAAATGGTATTTTCAAGTTACTTTGGATAATACGGCTTCAAGGTTGTCGTCAGCTGGAAAAATAAAGAATTGACCCTCAAAGATCCATTTAAAAAGTATATTGCAGATCGAATTTCAAGTGAGTCAAAATAAGGCTTACGAATCATTGCTTTTTGATTGGTTCCCTTTTTAGTAGGGAAAAACTAGCATTTTTCTGAATGGTGTCCAAGCTCCAGCGTCACTAGTCACTGTCAATCGTGCACTGGATGGTTTTAGTTTGGTCGACCCTCAAATTAGTTGTCGACTTCAACGCCGAGCCATCTTAGGCCCCATTCTTTTCAATCAATGTTCCATATCTGTTGGCTTACAGTGTTCCCCACTTTCAGTGCGTCCATCATACAGTTTCCATCGTTATACTTTGAAAGTTTTCAATGATTTCTATAAGATCCGGGGATCAGCCGGGGGAGCAGCCGGTAACTGTTTATTAAGTCCAGTTATAGTCACTGCGAGAGGAGGAAAATTCAAAAGGTAAAGAGCTTAAAGTTGAAAATTTTGTTCATGGTTTGCTCCTGACTGTTCGCAAGGGTCATCTTTAAAACAGTTTTACCGTATTTATTTTTTGAACGAAATTGTTATTTCAAGTTTGTCCGTATCTAACTCGATAGACGTGAACGATACTACCATTTTTGATACTTTCAGTGAACGAAACTGCTAGATATGTGTTCACAGAATAACTCACATGTTCAATGTTAGTATGTGTTTGCATGCTGAAATGCAAACGCAAATCGGGGAAAATTTTTATGTAGATGAATAACAACGTAACACATCACTGGCGTCCAGGTGAGCTGTACAAAGGTTCACTGGACGCAGAGAAAACGCGATGTGCTTTCTAGCTTCTGTGACGAACAGAACACAATCAATTTGTCATCACACTTGCAGTTACCTGCACTGGCTTAGCGAACTTTAGTCTCGTAACGGCAAAACTACACCGGTGAAAGTCAACTGCTAGATCCCAGGTGACCCTGAGAGTGAGCTATGGAACCACCTCAGTTCTTAATAAATGGCTTCCTAAAAATCACCGGTAGTTATTCAGATCCAACGCTATCCAAACACAGGGTGCTCTGCTGTCAAACACAGTATGCTCAAGAAAGAATCAAAGCTTTAAAACTGCCGTATTCGCCGGAAAAAACATCACCCCATTGGGAAGCAAAGCTCAAATGGCTGTCTCTGTTAGCCACCTAGCAAGTCACCAGAGTAGGGCTTGTATGAGTGTCATAACAAAGGGATAGATAAGGTGGTTGGATACGACTCCATCAGTTGAGGGCTCACGAGGTCAAATCCCGAGTATACCCTTATATTTCAGATGTTTCGGCACTTTATGAATATTATACGTTAATGCCTGTGGGCTTTTTATGGGAATTGGGTCTCAGCTGACAAATAGCTACTGAAATACTGTTTAGTAATTACTATCGTTTACTCAAAAACGTCAACCAGTGCAGATGGATGTGCTCCAAAAGTGGCCAGGCAAAATGACAATAGTCTAGAAAATCAGAAAAACCGGTAGCTAATTTCCTCGTATTCTGTTTGTTTTCTTGATGATTGCATATGCATATATCATGCGGGAATTCGGTAGATAAGTCTCCCGTAATGAGGATACGATAAGACAGACAATTAGCTAAATTTCAAATGGAGCGTATTTGTAAGGCTAGCGCAGGAATTCGCTCCATTTTCACATATTTGTGTCGTAGCCTCAGCTTACGACAGCGTATCTGTTTGGCCTAATCAGAAAGCCAAGGCACACATCGGTTGAAATAAATAATGAGATACATTATTTCTGTGTCAAATTTATCATATCGCATTTTTCGAATGTGGTGCGCACTAATTTCGTGCGATATTTGTTTTCCGAGATAGCATACCGCTAATGATACTGACACAGGCCAGATTCGTGGGCTTATTATGTGATTCACGGAGGGGGCCGTGTATCACAGTGTGACAGTACTGTAATATGTTTGGTTCATACCTTGAGATGTGGAATGGGGGTGCAACGCTGTCACTGAAGCTCTATCATAGATGTGTGTCGATAACATTTCTGTCTTTCATGATTGTGAACAACGTTTTCAGTTAAAGTATTTCTGGCGCAAAAATAAGCATCTTTTTTCCGCAAGTTGAACAGCTGTCAAGCCGCATTCTTTCTCTTTATGCTGAATAATATCTAATGAAGAGAGCCCACTCAGGGGGGGGATGTCCAGTGAGATCCATTTGTTCGGGACATGTGAGAAGGTAAGGAGTTTACATCCAGTGAACTGCAAACAAAGTGTGATTTGGTCACGATATGACAACACAAGTTAGTTCTGTTCCGAAGAAAAATGGGATAAGGACCATGGGATAAGGACCATTGTCTCCCTTTAATGAATACCCAAAACATTGTGAGTAGTCAATGAGTATCATATTTTGCACACAAGGAACCTAGGAAACTCACTTAAATCATACTTTCACACAAAGAGGATGTGTTGACCTCATTAGAAAGTTAAGAAATTCAACGGCCCACGTGATAAAACCAGCCGATCTGAGGTTTGCATCCTTGAGGTTACGCGACTCTTCAACACCAAGTGAACCTAGTTGTCTAACTGTTCATCGAACGCGTGCTATTGCGGAGACCTAACAGTGTTTGGGCTGGAAAAACATGTCCCATACTTTTACTCACCATGGATTTCATCGTTCACACACTAACCAACGACTATGCAAAATACAAGTGAGTTTGAGAAAACTAATGGGCACTATATAGGATACCGAAGAAAAAGCGGTTTGCTGGATAAAATAGCAACCAAAGGAGGAATGATCAACGCAGAACGACGGAACGGTGCACGTGTTTTGACTGAAATATGGCCACATACTGAAACTAAAGTTTACAGCCACAATTCTTGAACATAGACGGCGACACGTGTAGAACCCGTACTATGTTATTATGCTGCTGATATTTCTTCAGGGGTGAAATTCAAATGGTAATACAGCGACCTTTTTTCTTTGAAATTTTTCAGAACGTTCGTTTCCATCAGTACAACAGAAAAAACCAATCAGGAATTTAGTCCATCCATTACAGTTTAGCATGTTGTATGGTTGGACCGTCGGCAAAAGCCAGACACACTGGACTGCACCAAACTAGTCTGAACTGGACCGATTTATAAACTTAAATAATGACAAACCAAAAATACCAAGAAGAGTGGAAAAAAATTCCCAGTTTTCTTTTCAAGGCAAAATTATCTGTGAGACTGTAACTGATATTTAGACGTGTCTGGGCATTCTTTCGGACTAAGGTCTATTGGAAGTACAACTTCTTGCGATAAACGACTTCTTATACAGATAGCTGTCTGTGAAACAGGATAACAGGTCTGGATCTGATTTGCATTCCAGGATTATCATCTGATTTGAAAAAGATTTGGGTTGCCTAATAGAAGACTCAGTTGAGTTGTCGAAGGCGCTTTTGGGTATTATTAGGTCGTTTTTTTTAAATTTAACATTTCGTTTTCTACTTCCTCTTGTCAGCACCAAGTAATTTTTCTTACTGAATCCGAAAGCTCCACATTTGCCATTCTCAGTCATTCAAGGCGTTTCCTTTGACAGTATTTGAAGCTCAACTTATCTGAAAACTTAATGTCACTCAGGGATTTCTAAGCAAATTGCATATATCAGGTCTACTGAAAGTGTGCACTAGAAATTGCGCGTAACATCAACAAAAAATGCAGCTTTTGGATACTCTATTTGTCAATCTCTATCTAGCTCAGCTTTGGAGGTTGCCAAACATCACCAGCTATTATCTTTTTTAAGGGATTGTACCGCCGGGCCAGTTCAACCTATACGGCTGTTCCAGTGCTGCCAGCCGATTGTCACAAATGGTGATTTTCCGTCTACTATGACAGTGCATTTTTACAACACTGTCTCATAGACGACAATCGTTACTGAGATGGGAGCTAATGCTCACAGTCTGCTCCTTATCACAAGTGAGGCCAGGTTTGGGCCAACGGAAGTTTACTTCTGAACGTATACAGGAACAATTACACATCGATATTCCTCTTATCCGTTATTTAGATATCAGGTGTTGTCATCATAAATCTGATGGCTGCCGGATAAACTTGTTGTTCACTTGGGTTGTTGAACAAGGACGAGGGACAGACCTTTACAGGTGATAGTCTAGTGGTCCGTCTTCCGCTATATGTTTACGAAACCTCCCAAACCGAAATTCCGATTGTTGCAAAGTCGTGTATTTGAACATTTGCTTAGTCATATGCGCAGTAGTGCCTAGTAGTTATCTTTTGGGAGGGAGGAGCGTGCATATACTTCACTTCGTGGCTTATGAAGGGGCAAAAGTTCGAAGTTCACATTAGGGTCGGATGGCTAACTATAAAAAATTTCATATTACAGAATCACTCTCAATGTTGTCGGCTTGCAGTACTGCGGCTAGGCAACTTTTTATCGATCCAACCAGACGGATGGATGTATATATTTTCCGACAATTAGGATTAGACTTCTTTGTTGTTCCATAATATCTTCCAAGTACCTTTTCTCCAGAAAGAATCTCTTGTGAAATGTAATACACATATGTGCATACTAATCATGGTCATCGACAAATTTTGTGAACAGGGCGTAAGATAGTCCAACAAAAGTGAATTGGACAAAACACTGAATCGCTTGAGAAACCAGATGAAGTAATTGGAAGATTGAAAATCCGAGTTATCTCACTTAGGAGTGTGCATTCGCAATACGGTTGAAAGTCTAACGCGCTCATATTTTTTCATGCGAATGGAGGTAATGCGCAGGTAGAAGTGTCTGTTGTCGTTATGCAAAGCTAGTAGTTTGAGCCCGGTTTCTAATGAATCGCATTTCATCTGTTGTTTACTTTAAAAAACGAAGACATTATTCATTTCTCGTTGTACAGTAGATTCACCATCGTATGGTTTATAAGATCGTCGCTTTCTTCGTTCCTTTGGCCGTTCGTTAACATTATTTTCCCAAGATGAGTGGAGACTTATTCTGCGCTGTCAACGGCAAGAACTGATGACGTGTTGTCAGGTCGTGTGACACTTCCAAATAGATCACCTTTCGTTCTACTAATGAAAAGTGAACGTTTTGGAGCTGTCAGTGAATTTTCTAATGGTCGTAGGTGTGAGTCTTGCGGGAAAATACTCGTGGAGTTCTTTGTTCTTCCCTTTGAAGCATTTTTCTCAGGAAAATCAAACGATTTCTGCTCATATCAGCATTACGATCTGTCACAATGGATGATACAGGTCTAACAAAACACTAGCTGATAGAATTTGTAAGCATAAAAGATTTGCTCCTTAAAGTTTATCAAATTAGCGTGAGACAGTCGGTCGGGGTTAAAACGCATTCGCTATAGGTTATCGGATGATTGAGGATGAGTAGTGACATAAATTCCTTACTTTCTACATCCAAAAGTGATCAGGTGCCCTCTCAGTTTCGCACTGAACCTTCTCTGCTGTCACGTACACAAATAATCATCAGAACGCACCCAGAAAAATGACTGCAAGAGCAAGCATTTATCACCAAGCTCGCATTCACTAAAATAGAATAATTGATTTTGTACGAATGTCCAATATATCCCACAGTTTTAATGCGGTAGTTTCAACATTTCCATAAACAAGGAATTAAGTTCTGAATTTCAGAAGTTCTGAAGTTCAGAATTACCGCAGCGAAGAAGAATGGAGGCTAAAACGATCTCCACTTGTGTCACACCCGAAACGTTCGTGCTTCATTTTTGTACACTGACTGATGTGCACTTGCTCTGCCGACAAGTAAATGTTGTCCATTCTTTAAATGAGTGATGGGATTGCCAGTAGAATGCATCCTTGGAGGATTCTCAACTTCTTAGGTCTACCAAGTTGTGCTTTGCAGTTCGCATTTTTCTGATATGCAGGTACCACTTGGAATCTGGGAGTAAACATGGCGTAAATTCATCTAGTTATTGAGAATTTCCCATTATCCAAGTTTTTTAGTATTATAACCAGTACTAATCATTGCGTTACAGTGCAGCGTTTGTTGGACAGCGTTGTCTAACACGTCCACTCTTGACGTTTACGACGTCACTCAACATGAACTACTTGGATGCAGCTTATGGTAAACATTGCAGAGTTTCCGAGTCTGTGAGCAAGACAGCTACTTTCTCATTTAACGACTCTGCACTATGGGCACAGATAGTTGGCTTATCAACCCCACTCTGGTTGTATGTCATTATATGGCCAGATTGAAGCTCCGTAAGTAAGAATAGAACCGAGAAAATGAGAAGAAGCAAGAATAAATAAAAAAAAGTTACTATGAGAACCTGAATCGGCTAAAGATCCTTTTCGCTGCGTCTCTGTTGGCCCAGTATTTTGGAACAAGTTGACAGTACTGTTGGACTGATTGGAACGGATAGTAATTAATATTCAAATTTGAATGTGCACGTCGTTATTTTTATGAAAACACTCCTGCTGTGGTGCGGTTTATCTCTAGTGGTCATAATGACATTGGGATTAAATGGGCAGGTTCCGGTCTTAGGAGCATCTTATATCCAACAACCTTAGAGGGGGACAATCTTAGGGTACAATTCTAGTTGTTGACTGTTAAGGCTGCAAGGAAAGTTTACTCATAAGTGACAGGCTGTTGAAACAAAGAAATCCTCCTCTCAGTTTCATCTAGCAAAACGTGAGCGTACTTCAAACATTTTCGGAGTCAGTATATAGGTCCTGGTGCTCAGTTAGTTGTGTCTCCTTATGAAAGTCAGTCACTTGGTTTCACGCCTTTCAAAAGTGGTATGTTGAGAAACAAACATGTTGCTGAAGGAATAACATTGTGAGCGTACATATCAGAAGATTCCAATCAGGTATTTTTATTGTTATACCAATAAATGTTGTTATTTACTGATTATTATTCACCACTACCTATTATTATTTGTTATTAGCGCCACAGCAAGCTAAGGGAACACATCATAGAATTTCGTATTCATAAATTCGGTAGTCAATGTGTAAACGCCGTGAGAATTGCGTCTTGTTTTGATTGTAGTCTGGCGTGGATTGCATCCATTTTCATTAGGTGACAGTATTATCACTCACGAGATTCCTCGTACAACCTGTCGTTTCGAAAACTGAAAACTGTGGGTACTGCCAAGTCCTCGCTGGTTAACAGTACGTGAAGGTTTAAAAATACCATATTGAGACAGTGTGACAAATCTTAGTTTTATCCTTAAAAAATACAGACAAACTGAGATGTGAACGGGTCCTAGGGTAGCCAGGTTTTCAGAATTGTCAGAGTCAGTGATATGTAAAGCATTGTCTACATCAAATACACTCATTTGCATATCACTTTGATCTGACAGGAGGTTGATCTGAAACCCAGATGAATATGTCCAATTTAGGTTCAGTTAGAACATAAAGTTGACGGAAACTCGGAGAATGCGTCTACCTGATAAGCCCAAATAGTGCCGAGACCGGTCCTGGGCTGTCGAAGAGTTTTCAGCAACCTATGAGTAGTTTATCACGTCTGTTATCTGCACCACTTTTGTAGGGGAACGCAAACAATAATCATCAAATCTCTGACAGTCAAATGTCTTTGGGAAGCCTCAGCTAAACTGGAATGAAATGAGCTACCAATTGATAAGCTATCACTGAGCGCAAAGTGAACTTTTTGTACATGAAAGAAGCGGTTTTTCAAGTTAATAAGGCATATAAAAGAAACCTTTGAGAACTTTTAACTTACCTACTTTTTACAATGTTATTGTTCCGCTGCTACCTGACGTGAGACACCGGTTGATTACTGCATGTTAAATCAACAGAATGCCTATTATAGTTGAAGAGTTTGGACAGAGAACAAACGGGCTAATTTGAAGTATACACTACTTGCCCACCAACTCGTGGCATGCTGGGTACTGCATGCACAAAATATGTCTTAGATAAACTTCCGCTTTATATGTCCGGTATCCCACGCCTGTGTTGAATACTAGTCCCAATAGTTCCAGTTGAATACAGTTACAGTCTGAATACAAAAATGTCCCCGTCCGCAGCGCCCAATATATTGCAATGCAAAGTGGACTGAGTATTATCACACACAGATTCCCCGTCTCACTCCATTAGATTTTAGAAGGGGTCTTGGGTACACTAAATGTGTTTGTAAGAAGTATCTTTTTCTGGATGCGGAAAACCAGATTGTAAGGGTGAAATCGCTCTCCAAACCAGACTATAATCCTGTAATCACCGGACTTTAATTTGAGAGCGGAAAGGAAGGACTGTTTAACTGGACCGTAATCGAAAAGCAATCCCCAGGCAGCAGATATAGTGTTACCCAAAATAAATTGCTTCACTTCCAGTTAAATTAGAATAGCAAGAGCACGAAATAGTTGCGGCTTGTAATCAAGTAGCTAGGTTGAGCCCAGCTAACGGATAACTACTTTTGAACCGAACTGGTTTAGATGATCAAAAACCACAGAAGGAATCCCATACGCAATAGCAACAGGCCAGCGTTGTTCGAAAAGAACCGCAAACCTGGATGATCGAAAGACCAGATCCAAAACCGGTGCCTGCAGATTTTTTCTACAGTTTGAAATACCTGTCCATCCAAGACATCCAAACAAACGTTTACCGATCGTTAGGAATAATGATAATTTAGTGCATTGTTTTTATGAAAATACTGATCAAACCCAACCTCTTGTGAATTCGCAAGACAAACCGAAATAATCGTTATGGTTGCGACGGATTTACTCTTTCCTCAAAGAATAGGTCAGGTTTTTGAATTTTTTTACCGGCTTATCAATTTTAAAAATAAACTATCATATCCCAGAAAAGCTTCTGGAAAATCGGTGAATGTTTATGCGGGAATCGTTTCGCTCTGGGAGCAAAAGTTTCGTCAGTCCAGGTGAGTAGCCTACTAGGTTGGCCGAGCTCTAATACAGGGGCGAAAGCACTCAGCTGGCTTTCATTCGACCTAGTATATTAGTGCTGAATTTCGGTTAAAAGCTCTTGTCGGTTAGCCTAGTAGCCTAATTCTTACGGCCGATAGATTGCGGGTGATTTACTGTCGTTTCCATCGGTTTTCATTGTCCGGTTCAGGAAGTTTTACTGATGATTCCTCTATGGTGTTACTGTTAAGTTTTGTCTGTTCGTGTTGACGCGTATCTGCTAGGGCAAAGTGGTAAGGGAGGTGAGATTACATAGAGTTTAGTCAGCTTTAACCATGTGCTTCACCTCCAAGCTATTTCTGCTAATAGCTTCATTTCAGTGATAATCTCATACTGTCAAGTGGCAGCTCGACTGATCTAGAACTGTTATGTACACATTCGTCAGTTCCACACACTGAGATGCTGGGCGATTTCAGTTGTCTCGGTTCTCGGCCACTGTGGTTTGAATCGTAGTTGCCGACTCAAAACTTCACTATTTTTTATTTTGTCTCTCAATCTAGCGCATGCCACGTCATTGCTGAGTCTTTCAGTAGCACTCAATATTCATCAGCGTTTTCTGACGGTCTGATTGGCCTCCAGATATGCTCACCGATTCTGTTGAGCGACCTTCAATTGCACCAGTGCAGGGCACAATGTTGTCCTTCTGGAACACAGCATTTACTTTAACTGTGTTTAGACTCATTCGAATAACTTCGGATTTCCATGGTTTATGTAGCATAGCAGCCGCCCAAATGGGTTCCATATTGGGCCTTGCCAAAAAATATCCTTCTTACTTAGCGCTTAATCAAACTAAATGGACATCTACAACCGTGAAGTATGCTCTTTGTTTCACTTTGGGCCTCCATCCGAACAACTTTTATGCACAAGGCCCCGACTCGGACAGACGCCGTGATGGCGATACCAGGGGATACCAGCCGATGAATTATTCAGGGTCAGCTAGCTACCCTGCCAACTAACCTGTGGTTCTTAGTTCTTCACTATATACAGTGCGGCTGAAGCATTCTATTGGAAAGCGTCTACAATGACATCGCCGAAACCGGTAGTATTACGATTCCAGTGCTAGGTTTTACTCTGGAGCAGAATGCACGGGGTCATAGACGAAATTAGCGAGATTCAGGCATGCTGTAGCACCTTCCAATATTTCCTCTACCCTAGGCATTGTAGGTTCTGAAAGATTAATGCCTGCCACTAGCAACTGCTTGACTATTTCAAAAGGCACATTCACATATTTGTTTACGGGTTCATACATCCGTATACATATACGATATATATATATATATCATGATTCACAAGAATTTCATCGGATTCGTGGAAGTAAGCCAAGAACTGTTCACAAAGTCGCATGAATTCTTATTACAATCACTGGACTTTCCGAGTTCGACTCCATTATCATGATACAGTCTTTTATCATTGCGTTCCTAATCCAGCCGCACCGAATATGATCCTTGCCGTTTCATTCACGTAGGCCTATATTCTAAATTCATTAGCTATGAGACTATCCATGACCGTTACCGACATGTCTCGGACTGCAAGAGATAATTCCAGACGAAATTTACTCTTGAGCCCTAAGTATAATATGGACAACATGATAGCGCAGTCATTACTTTCAGCCGTTTTCTGTTACTGCCACGAATCAGGTCCCTTTAGCTGCCGCTGGCTTAGCTACCAGCTGTAGATTTTTTGCCGTTGAAGAGGTTGAAACTTGTGACCGTCTTTTCATTTGTGCTGTATGGGACAGGACTCAAACACTTCCATCATAAGTAAAGAAGAAAGCTGTTGGAAGGACCAATGAATAAGGAAGATAAAGTGTAATTACAGCACAAAAAAATCCTAAAAGTTTTACAGAGCTATACGGTGAGTGAACATATTCAATGTTTCGAATGACTGTACTGGAATAAAGAGAAACGTCGAACAGCGACTTCAGAGGCGACAGTTTGCACATTGACTGAACAGCTGTTTTGTGTCCAGAAGGAACTTGTGCAAACTAGCACTTGAAGCTTGTTTATCAAAAGGCTACATCAATAAGATCACAAGAAACGGGATAACATGCCATTCGAAGAGTAGCTTTTGCCTGAGAAAGCCTGGGAAAGCACAACACTGAGTTTTTAATATTGAAGATGACATATGATACACAGATTATTTTGATGTCATATTTGAGTTATTTGGTTAGGTTACCCAAGCACATTCACGGCGGCACACTAACCTTAAACCATTTTGGGACCGTGAAATACTTATTTATATGAAGTTTGTGGGGGACTGGTCTGGGCTCATTGTATTTTCCCCAGGTAATTATGCAGATCAACTTCGCTTGTACATTTATATTGGATTCGGTTCTAAAAAATGTCGGAATGTTACTTGCTACCCAGTGTGAAGGAACTATTGCAAATATTGTAAATTCAAAGTAACGGCTCCAAGAACAAAGCGCATCACTGCCTCCAGCACTTCTCGGATCCTGGTTAGAAAGGTTGGCCTTACCAGTGAGCAACAACATCATCGGAGTGAACTCCATTGATGTGGTTTCTAAGAGTACCCCGTAGGTTTGAAGCTAATAGTCGGATGGGCAAGAAATTGTGGTGACTTCGAGTAAAATGTCAGTAATATTATCCTATTACAACCAATCGTCCTTGGGTAACGGCGGACCTTTTTTCATGAAGCAATCATCTACACCCAATTGCCACTTATCTATCTGAAGTATACCTAAGTCTGGGAATTGATTCAAAACAGGAGCAAACGAAAAAGATCCTATTTAGAAAAGCAGAGAACCCGCCAATTAATAAAACGGATGAAAACACGGGTGTTATAAAAAATAATGAAAACACGTTTGTCAATAAGTGTTCAACTGTCTTTCAGGCCACAAATTCAGGCGAATGTTCCACAAGTTACTGCATCGTGAGCAGCTTTGCAAATGATTATACGAAACCGCTGTGTTGTGAAATTCACCAGTCTGCGCCATCATCTTTTGGAGAGCTTGTGAGAAGTCCCGGATTACATCTATGCTGTACATTTTTTGCGTCTGTTGACTGGTTTTACAAATAGGCTAGTGGTGATGTTCTCCGTTCACCGGTCCTACCCAACTTTGAGTCACTCATCCTAGGGAACAGTTACCCACGGTTTTTATGACGGCTGTGTACACGACTCTCTTGTTTTGCGTTGTTTTTAACAGAGATAAAATTTCGCGCATTCTAAGCAGCCTCTAGAACAGGTATTGAATGGTTATAAACTTCCTTCCAAGTTTTCACGAAGACGACAAATTACAAAGAGAGATATGAGTCCAGCAAATGGATGCATAAACGGGTGTTTCCTGCTTACAGTTTCATCCAACACAATATACTGAGCAAAAACCAGTGTGAAAGAAAATGTACTACATGAAGGCCAAAGTACGTCAAGCTCCCTGGAATGCTCAAAAGTCCCAAAAGATTCAAATGAATTAGGGCCACGCGCTGCATGTCCTGGCTGACGGGCTATACGTAATGTACTAAGGCAAATCAATGTACTGTGAACTGCGAATAATGCATGTGCTCCAAAGCTCTTGCAACCAAAATATTCCGAAATTAATCAGCTGCAAAGAGGGTGAACAGTTTCGTTAGTTTAGACAGGCTCAGCCTCTTCATTCATCGGTGTGTCCACCAGCTCTGAACGCATCCCAGGTGCGTGTTCTTATTAGTGAGTTACTGGTCGAGCTCATCGGTATTTCCGGCGTTTCTGAGCCAAACCTCACACAACCGTATCAGTAGCACAAAACTCTACAAAGTCCCATGCTCAGCATCAGTTTTTGCTTAATATCCCTTGAGTAAGATTACTATGGAAAATTTGATTTGACCAAGGCTACCAAAGGGTATCTGTTACTTCCTTACATGCTACCACCATTCTAGGACAGTCAGCGCCAGCCAGTTTAAAGGAATTTATTCGGTTATTCGGACTCGGGTTGTCGTGACGGAAGCTCGAGGCGCTATTTACTGGGCTGTCACATCATTCGACTAAATAACCCATGAAAAACCCACAAATTGCACACAAGCCCTGTGGTTATCTCAGAATTTTAATGACCCGGAGCTCTGGAAAATTCTCATCGTGGATTTAAAGTTTCGTCGCTTTCGCTTGGCTTATTGAAACCGACTGAGTGCTAGAATATCTCCCCCTAAAGGGCCAAGTTTTATCTGGTGGTACAGAACCAAGCAATATTAGTAAATCTGCTCATTTTTATTTGTCCTGCAACACAGCATTTTGTACATGTTGATAGATGGTACTACTGGCATGGCAGTATAGAGATATGCGTTGCTAAATAACATAGCGTTGTGCGAAATATCCTAACTACAGGAAAATCTATCACCACAGCCATGAGAGAAGTTCTGCTAACGGAATTAACCACAAAATGGCATTTTTAAGTTCCATGGTCTCGAATTTTTACGTATGCTCGGAGTTCCTGGCAAGTTTGTCAAAATCAATAATGTATTTCATATTGATATGAAGTTTTTGAGGCAAAGGTGTACAAATGACCCCATCGGCTTTACGATAGATATGGGAATGCAGCAAAGTTACTGCCCCAGAGCAGCACAGTATAAACCTAACAAACACCTGCAGGAAGACGTTTCGAAATAGCACATTCGTACACTA
This sequence comes from Clonorchis sinensis, assembly GCA_003604175.2. NCBI lineage: Eukaryota > Metazoa > Platyhelminthes > Trematoda > Opisthorchiida > Opisthorchiidae > Clonorchis > Clonorchis sinensis. Next base: position 64,019,878 of record CM030370.1, read on the forward strand.
TCGTACATGAAACGAAATTCCATTCACAATAACCGAGCAAAGACATTATTTTCGGGTTGTTTTATTGCATTTCGAAATCCAAGGACGTATAGTCCAACGTGTTCAAGACTAGATTTCTATTAGTTCACTAACTAATCGTGAATACTGTCAACCTATAAAGAAACCTCAATGCGTACGAAATGAAATTTAGGATTACTTGTCAAATGATCGCACAGCACTGTGTACTTATAGGGATGTAATAACAGACATAAAAGTCTAGGAACAAACGATTGATAGCCCAGGCAGATATGTTCTCCTCGTGGACGGAATTTTCTCTTTTAGTTGTGAGATGAAATCAGTAGAGACACGTTGACAGACGATGTAACGCTGATTGATCCTTATTGGTGAGTATCTAGCGCCTACTGGTTGGGTTAGGATGCAGTTGAACAGCTCAAGTTCCAGGTATGATTAGTTCAGCAGCAATACGGCTGTGTACTTATACTGGAGCCAGCACCTTCAGCAAAGGATTTGCACCGCTCCGCATGTTACCGCCTGGCTACCGAGTGAAAATGAATCTCCTTATGAATTTGTGTAATTTTAAGTGTCAAGAGCACGTTAGAGTTTCGACCGTTTATTTTGAGAGACTTCTGTTGTAAAGCTCAGCTTCATTTTACTCGTGTTTGGAATCACTCACAACAAGTATGCTATGAAAAAGTAACATTCTCTCCCACCACCCCCGAGCAGTGGCTGAACACTTCATCTTTGATGGCTGTTCAGTAACAAAACACAATCCACTTGAAACCACAGTAGGTTATCCAAGATCACCAAAAGTGTTCTCTACAAAGACTATCACGTTATCACCTCTGAACATATTCAATTCAGATGTTAACAATCAATCCAGAGGATTGATTCAGCAGTTCATCGTAAATAAGGATAGGAATACTTGGATAAAAATAGCGCACGCACATAATTTGGAGAAACGGGAATAAGGTGTAAGTTTGGACTAAAAGGTTAAAACGACTAGGTTAGTAGAGCAATCTTGAATCAAGTCAACCACCTAAAGTTCAGAGCCGTCGTTTGGACTCATTTGCAGCAAACCCTCACCAGCAACATTGCTGAACGCACTGAGTATCCATCTTGGGCAGAAGCAACGGAGTGCACCAGATACGCAACTGTGCCTGGGGTCTGAAACAACCGTTGTTGTGCAGGTGGATAAATGACCGACCAGTTCATCGGGCCCTTGTTTTATCGAAATTTAATCAGCAGGTTCACAATCAGTCGAACTTCACCTAAACCAGTTATCATTTTATTGAATTCCAGTTCGTCGATCCACTAGTTCATGTACGAGCTTTTGGTATAGTTTTTTGCTTACTACAACTATTGAAATTTCAGTACGTATCTTCCTTTCTCTTTTCTAATCGAAGCTTAATACCAATTAATTACAATGTCTAACACTGTGAAACGACAAGCTTGCGGAGCCTCGTCCTGGTACCCATTGAAAGTGTTTGTGCAGCCTTTGAGGTGCTTGCAGTTTTTCAGTCTCCTTTTACGGAGTCAAGGAAACTCTAAATGGCAATCTTGTCTTTTTGCCTTACCGCGGGCACAAAAACCGCGACCAGTGTCTTGTATCGTTTATCTGTTGTTTCACAACTAGTGGCCACTCATCATCATCATCATTGACAGTAGCACCAGTGGTGAACTCCGGTGCTTCACCTCCAATGTCGTCTTGATGACGCCCCTTCCTTTCTTACACCATTCTGACCTGTCTATCTGACTCTGGGTTCCACTAGGTACTATAGATAGTCTGTAGCATACATTTCTGTCCACGCCTACCTACAACGAATCTATCGAGTCTGGTATCAACGAGACAATTGAAATGTACCTGGACTTGTCTTCAACATTCTATCTAAGGAAAAATTCCATTTAAAATAACAACGGCTAAACGGCGCTATCAAGTTTACCAGCGTTATGAGAAACCTCGATGGAAACACGTGCGGTTTTGTGGTGGTGTAACTGCGGCTGCTGGCCACCAACTCATATGCTTCACAAAATTACTTCTGTGGGATACCCAGAAAAGTCGTATTGAAGGGGTATTGCAGCCTCACTTTCAGAGGGCTGTTGATTGCTCGTTTGCACTTCACATTTGTCGCTAATTGTATCGGACATTTGTGTATTTGGATGAAATGATAATCTGTATGTTATATGAATGGCTCCTTTGTTTCTTTAGGTTCACTGCATCTTGCACTTATTTCTGCCATCGGTCTTCAGTTTCCGATAGTCCCCCCACCCTTAAAAAACAGAACAAATTTTGACCTCTATTCGAGTTAGTCACCGATTTGTATGCTCACCTCGGGAATTTCGTCTTTTTCACTTATTTGATCGGCATCATCCGCTAGATATCGTGATTCACAAGTGCGCCTGCAAGGCTTTGTTTTTAAATCAAAAGGCATCTCTAAACATCCACTTAAAGATTCAAGCAGTGGCTTGGTAGATTTCTGGTTCCACTTGTAATCGGTGACTCAATAGATAAGAAGCATTCTGGCTCCGTCGGTAGTCAGCAATTACCTGAACAAGGTACTATTTGGTCAACACCAACGTTCCACACTTAAACAAAAAATTACTTGCTCGAATCGGTAGAACCTCTCAACACCTCTACAGCTTTCTCTTTGTGAACTGAAGGGGCTACACCGTATGTTGTCGATGATAACCTGAGAGACAAAAAACCTTCAAATTTCCTAATAATTTTGCTTCAAGTCACAATTAGCTAACTGCCTGCTTGGCAATGTGGATTGATGTAAATTCTCTGAGGGAGACATCTTTCAGAAGTCCTCAACTCATAGTCAGTTCATCGGTTTTAATGGTTTTTTTGGTGCATTGACTCCCCTTATTTTCCTTTGTCAGAATGGCAAAAAACGAAAATACTCGGATGTTATTAATGTTGCTACAGTGCTCTGATCCTACGATGACTGCTAGTGGAGATAAAGGACATCCAAACATGCTGTCACTTGTATTCTGATTAAGCACAGAGTATGCTATGCAGATTTCGAGCGAACTCATTGAGGAAGATGAAAACAATACTCTGCGAAACGGTTGGCATCATGATTCTACACTCCACAGAACCTTCGTAGCCAAACACAACCCAATAATATGTATGCGTCTTGTCGCGGTTTCATCAAACAAGGATGTTGGCAACTTCGTACTTAATGCGTTTACCAAACAAATACACGGAAGTCTTGACCTCTAGATGTCACCGCGCCGAACGAGATCAACGCACTACATAGTAAATGGGTTCGACCATGCATTTACTTTCATCTAGCGTCCAGAAAGATGTGCGTCACGCAAGTTTATGGTCAATGATGAAGGCAAGTTGACACAAAATATCGGTTTCTTAATCAATAGTTGTTGTTTCGATACAAGCAGTATGTGGCACACAAGTGCCATTTGAGCGAAAACGCGGTTATTATTTAGCCTGAAAGATTAGGCTTTTCCTTGATGAAGCTAAACCAGTTTCGATTTCCAAGCTATATCTTAAACTGACACCGTCCTGAAATTTATACCCGTTATCTGCGTAAGTTCATTGGCCAAACGAAGAATCATACGTAGTTATTGCTGCCTGATGCTGCCCAGATTTGATAGTGTTCAGGCGATATTCGGGTTCACTGTTTTTGTATTTCTCACTTTGCTTTTGCATAAACGTTCTGAACGAAATTTCTCCCACAAGGGGTCTTGCTTTTAGCATTATGTGGCTATTTCTGGAATATCAGGGCAGATGGGCATTGACTGACCGCCGATTTGAAGGCACTCATATGATATTCGAATCTGACTGTTTGGAAGAATGGTCCGCGATACTATCAACGCAGACAGTCAGGTTGCCCGAGGATAAAGTTAACAAACTGGAAGTGTCCAATCGTTGAACAAGAGCCCATCAGTTATTTGGATTTCCGGAAGTTTGTGATCGCGTCTGGAGCTGATTACACGTGAACTTATGATTGTGGTTACCTTGTTAGATGGACTGGGCAGTTTGGTTGCAAATTGTTCAACTGCGTTGGAATCATCAGCATGCTGAAATGGGGCCCTTTGGATATGGTGTGTTCACGTGTTTAAATGGGGTATAATCATACAGACCAACTTGGCTTATCGATTTTGAGTTGTGTTGGTAAAAATGCGTCAATACGCCATATATGATGCATTCAAATGGGTGCAAAATTCTAACGTTAAAAAACTAGCTGCTCAAGGAAGATAAAAAGCCTACATTTTGTACGGATAAAGCACACTAAAATATACAAATGCTGTCCGTGTGACGATTGTTGGTCAGCAGTTGTGCATCGACTAAATTTAAGGTCATCGTAATATGCGGCGGATGCTCCTATCTGTGTACTATAGTCAAGGCTGCGGACAATTTACTTAACGAAATGAGATACGGCATACGGATCAATACTAAGCTTGGTCATGTAAAAAACGTCTGGCCAACAAGGACCCGCAACTAAGCAAAAGCTGCTGGGTAACCATTAAGCTTACCACAAGTTGTTCACAGATTTCTCTCGAACCAAATCCTTGGACTTGGAGAGGTAGTTTCTGATAAGATGGAAAGAAGAATTCGAAGTTCTACCTCTTATCAGCTGATGAGTTCACTAAAAATGCAGAGATCCAGGGCCTGAGTCGTGCTGTGTCATGCTTATAGCAGTGGTTACAAAATGCCACAAATTCATATTGCAGACGGAGAGATCATTATCTTGGACAGGAAGATGTCACATTAATTGAAAAATAAAAATTATATACAATCTATTGGGAAACATGTCTGTCCCTCATAGGTCCAATAGCATTACCAAACATACAAATAGGATTCCGTCCACCAGGTTTGCCGTGCTAATTCCGTTTCTTTTGAATAATTTTCTATGCAGGAACGTTGCTTGACAAGATTTAAAATGGAGAAGGTTTCGCAAATTCACACATATGGACGCATAATACGAGGCATATATAGTTTTCATCCAGGTTAATTCAGTGTGAGTGTGGCGAAAACGGCCAATTCTCCATGAGTGTATATCTTATTTGGAAAACTGAAGTTAAAAGATTAATCTTCTCATGGATCTTGGCCTGGTTCGACAGCAACGTCTTGCTTCTAACAATAAAATAAATCAGCGCAGATGCTTGTTGTTCAGGAAGTTAGAGTCTCTCAAAATCCGGTCGAAGATATGAATCAATCAACCTATTCTGTTTGTGTGTTAATTCCACACTGCTTGATGCCACATGCTTGATGATCTCTCAGCAATTTTTTTCCACCCTATTTACTGCCTAATTAGTTAATGTCCCACTGAGTGGACAGATTACTGGTTGTATGACCCCCTCAGTATAAGTAATATCTTCCCGAATATACCCAATACGTTGCTTGGGGATTTTATATGTTAGTGCACAAAAAACATTCGTATTGAATGTGACAGAAATGCTTGAAGGTGAGTAGGGCTTATTGCTAAGGGAATTTTGTTATACATAACCCTAGCTGATACGTTTCTATCCAAGATTCACATCCAATTGTGTAAGACTGTTTTGAGTTCAAATCTGTGTAAGCCATACGTTTATTCTTACAACTTATCAACATTCCAGTTCAGTGTTGAGGTAATATTCATCCAAACCCGACTGCATAGCGGGAGTGTGAGACAAACCTGAGTTTAGTCTTCCTTCATATACTACTTAAACGGCGTCCGGATGGGCGATTGTAAAAACATCCAACGTAATAGTATATGTAGTACTTATACCTTCAGTTCAGCATGTCTTTTCCGATTAGGTACAAGAGCGGATTAGTCAGGACACTGGTTGACACTACAATCGACATACTACCGACTTATTGGAAAATACACTGTTAGAAAATTGCCACTCAGAACAATCCACCACTTTGTGTAGTAAATCAAGCCCCCACTCAATCTGAACACAACGGCTGGGAGGAGAACTCGATCATACCTCAAACAACAACAAGGAAAAACTTCAGTCCACTATATAGAGCAGTTCAGTTGCTTATAGTCTCAGTAATACGAGGAATTATATTTATTCATTATCGCATGTCATCTGTAGATCCATCCGCAGTTTCTGTGACAGCTCTATCGAGGGAAGTGATAGATAGCTTTCACAAAGGATGTTGGACAATATTCCAAACCTGGTAATACGAGCCCTGTGATATAACCAGTCTACTCCACCAACGGCCAGACCAAACTGGAACTAGTCGATTGCCAACAACGACTCTGAGATGGGTCACCTGGCTAAACGCACTCTTGCCTTCACCGTACTGGTACAGAGCCGAACACCGAAATGGATGTTTTTCTGTGAAGTACCCATAAAAACTGAATGCTTCTACTTCTGCGATTGATGAAAATAATTTAAAATTTAAATATCCCACAGTTTACGCCTTCGGACGTGTTCGGATGATGAAGTTCTCCGTGGTCCGTGATTATACCCGGCTGAAACCCAGGATGCATAATTGCGTCTATCACACATTCATTTGCATGCGAGAGAGGGACCTAAGAGAAACTCAACCGAGTTATAGCCAAATGTCTCTCATGATGTTCTCCTCAACTGAACGTACTGCACAGAGGCTGCTCATGTTGCAACTGGCACGATATCCTGAATGTCGAGGTATATTTTCTTGAAGGAACGCGGTACTCACGAGTCTGCTGAAAGCTCTTCAACAGCGGCGACGTCTTTCGCACTTGTGAATAGCGTGTTCCGTCAAGAAGAATGACACACATGACTGAAGAATACCATAAAGAAGAGATTCAACTGTAATTAAGTTCAATCTTCCGTCACCCCCCAAATCAGGCTGCAAGGATTCCATTGTTTGTTACAACTCATCGTTCATGTAAAACGTAAGATTGACAGAAATTCGGAGCCGCTGCTCATCTGATGGGCACCAAGAAGGATGAAACGGATTCTGAGCCGTCAAAGACTTCCAAGTACTGATGAGTGGCACGTTCCGTCCATACACTGGTATGAGATTATAAAGAAAAGAACCAACTTGCAACAGTAAGCAACTTATAAGTTATCGGGTGGCCACATGAATGAAGGTAAACTTACTCATGGTGAACCAACTGAGTTGCAGATTCCTTCGTGCATATGGAACCCCACCTTGTCACAAACAACCAATATTACGGATTAAGTTATATTTTGCTTGACCTGGTATTGTTTGAACAATTCCGTGGGAATGAATATTACCCACTGGTTCTCCTTCCCGTCAAACACCGGTAGGAGATCCACTGCACTCTATTCCACTAGTCCGACGTTCTGTGTGAGCGATAGTGCCTCAGTTCACAAAACTCCCTAGCTTAGATCGACTGACCTTCGGATATCTCTGGCGTTAAAGGTGGACGTCCATTGAAGTCACTTTTCACAGACACAGCTGTGTCGCTTGTTGGCTGGTACTACCATATCAACAGAATTAGGCATTCATCCCACAGGCATGCAGCGATAAACAGTGCGCCATCATCATTCAGTCTACAGGGTATTATCCTTTTCTATCACCTACCATGTGCAGCCAAATCACCAAGTCTTGAAGTCTTCTGATTAATTAGCTAGAATCATGCCCAAACTGTCTCTAGTTGACATTCGACAACGATGGTGACATTTCGGTCGGCCGCGTTTTCATTGTGAAAAGCAGAAAATGTTAAAATGAAGTCGAAGCTTTAGTGCAAATTCCCGCTTGATTTTTAATTTTTTTCAAATGAATTCCCTGTTGACATACCGGAAAACTTCACTCCAGAATCTGCCAGCAGTCACTGAATCCTGATAAAAAAAACTCACAATAACGGTGAGTGCTCTACCCTTACCAGCACCTAGAAAATTATTTTTTTCGGATACAGTGACTTAACTTTCCTATCATTCTTGGGCAGATTTATTATTGGAATCAGGATTTAAGAAATGTAGCATCAGAATTTCGAATTGTCGGTGGATTCCCAGTGCATAGCACAACTGTCAGAAATATTCAGTTACACGGGACATCTGATAACCCGTCGTGTTATACTGAGAAATTTGTAGTACTAAACGGAGACTCAAAGAAATTGACAGATGAAGCCAGTAACTCTAAAGTGAACGGGTAACCATTGTCGGTGCATATCGTTTTACTATCGTGTTCAGGCCAGTACAAGTTCATTTGCCTATCTGATTACCTGGGGTTTAAACCAGCGCCAGACCCTTGTGCACAGCATAATTTTGGGGCCCGCAAACTGTCTGTGACAGTCCAGCATGCGCAGGTATCCAGTAGTTTGGCCACTGTTGATCGACGAATCCAAGTAGAACCGTTGGTTTTGAGCTCTCAGAGTAAATCTAGATATACGTTTACCCCGTCTTAATATAATAAGAAATGCGGTGAGATATCCATACTTGAGCAAATCACGCTAACAGCTTATCTGAAAATATTGGAAGGGCTTGAAATGGTGCAGCCTTCTTAAATTGCCAGATGCTTAAGGCAGATATATTTCGAAAATCGGCGTCAGTTGAAGAAGTGGGCTTAGATGAACTTACAGAGGACAATCGACTCAAGAAGGAATAGGTTTGCTCCTGGTCATTTCAGATACCTTAAGGAAGGTACAAAGGACCTTTCAACAGTTTGGATTTTGTAAAATTTACTGATCCTTAGCATGCAGCTATTCCCGTAGCACGTTTCCCTATAAAACAAACAGACGTTTATTTTGGAAGTCGATTGTCCTCTGTAAGTTCAGCTAAGCCCACTTCTATTTTTTATATAAACGTATAAACTAAAATGGAGAAATGTCTCGTCAAATCCTGCCGAAAGATTTATCTCAACGCGGATAAACTTCAGGATAAACTTCATACCGACTGAAACATGTGGAGGCGTACGGCAGCAAATTCAATTGAGAGGGGCATCATAAAACAGTGATTCAGCTGGATTCCATGTGAGTCTTCCATGAAAACAAAATGGTTGTGCAGGTGAGTGCGTTGGTCATATTTCTTAGTCAATTTGCGGTTTATCAGCGCTATGCCATCAAAGGTCACCTCACCTGTTGCTTTGATTTATTTTGATTCTTCCCGTTCATCACTGTGTTCTTATTTTTCATCAGGCGCTTCGTTCCATACACCATCTGTGTTACGGGTGCAAAATTAATTGCTGGGGACGTTGGACGTAGACTGCTTTTATATGATTCATCTTATATTAACCTCTGTCATCACCATGAAACCAACTCATGTCACGCTCCTAAAGCTTCACTTCTGGATGGCGCCCAAGTTTATAATCCAGTCGCTTTTACATCACAAGGTATAAACGACTGCAGGTAGCTGTTTCAAACCGCTTCTTTACGTGACCTGAATGTAACACTTGGCTAACCGACCAATTGTCGCTCTCAGACCACAGTCCACGCACAGTCACACCCACTTCAAACTCGGCCTAAAGATTTTGGTAGCTCGCTCGGATGGACGCGAAAACACTTGCTTATCACTCGATAGCAAACGCGCGAAAGTAGCTTGTTCAATGGGGTCAATCAGTGGTAAGTTGACCACACCGCCAGCCACTTACGGTGTACGCAGAATTCGCAAACTGTATATCGGGCTAATATCCACAGGGCAGTGAGTTGGGATGAACAAAACAACATATGTTTTTAGACAGTTAGCGGATTTAGAAGCTTCACTCGGAATTTTTCATGACATTACAGTTCACCAGGAACTAATGTGAACTAACCGGTGATTGTCCGAAAGAGTAATACAAACGTTTTGAAGGAAAAAGTAGGAGATTGGAGGTCGTACAAGTATCGCGTGCAATTTGTTTACGAAAAGCCAAATGTGATGATACATCAGAATCGGTGACCCTGGTGGTTAGTACAATCAGTAAGTGGTCTTAAAATTATCCAATCTGTCACGGGTGTTAATATAAATGGAATTTTTTTACCATCACTGAGGTTGAAAATTACTCCAAATGCCTCTGAACAAATAAACTATTGGTACAGTTTTTAGACTGCCTTAGAAGACGACAGTGTAATCCATGCCGTACTCCAAACAGTAGAAGCAGAAGTATATAAAATAAAAACAGTTAGTCAATTAGACTTTTTCAATGAAACAAAGAGCGACTAGCTAATACCATCTTGTTTTATGCCAATAAACGCTCAATGCCCGTCAAAGCTGGAGGTAGGTATCTTTGCTGTCCATCAGTCTCTTTGCCCTTAAACAGAGAATTGGGCTCAGTATGTAGCATAGTATGTCTCAGCCATCTTCACACAAGGACAGCAGCCCAACTTCCTCAAAGACTTACACGGGAAATTATGAGAATTCCAGTGTGATTTCGCGTCAAATGAGGTGGAGGAATTCGAAGGTTATGAACCGAAAGACAGCTAAAGACAGCGATACATCTTGATGCTATTTGTTTCTCGAATTCTGGACACAAAGTACGTTTTGTTTGAAGTGTTACGAGTCTGTAGCTTTTTAATTTGGTTTTGTGATCCTCTTGTTTCCTGTCGCCATTCCTTAATATGTTCTGACAGTAATGTCACGGCATGTGGTGTGAACCAAGCGAATGCGTTTTTCCGAGCTCAAAAATGAAGATAACAGATAGTAATAAAATGTAATAGCCAACGTGAGTTCAGTTTTCAGTTATTACACTGTGAACAGTTTTGAATTTTTGTGCTCAAATCGAAACTCAAAATGAAAACCATTCTTGTTTCCTGGTGCTTTTGCTTGGTTGATCTCCCAAATTATCTGGAAAAAAAATATGTGGAAGGACATTCCGAATCATTCTTTAGTTCCTCAGATTTCATTAAAATGACGCGTGAGAAATGACAAGTCGTCCGGACCCCTTTAAGCATATCATGCGCTGATAAATGACTACAGCGTCAGTCACTACGTCTCTCATTAGTCCCAGAAGAAATCACTACTGCGGAATTTAGACGTAAAACATTTTTGTTTATTTTTGCGTTACACATCAAGAGGGATTTTGATAACGCAACAGATAATTACTCAGAATAAATGCACTGAAAGACAATGTATGGCCAGCAAGACCTGTTTTCGGTTGCTGCATCGCAAAGTGTATGGTGAATTTGAATAGGGTCTGGTACAGCATCTGCTAGGAGGAGACGGGTCGGAGTTTCATTTTTTAGGCACATGCATTCGTTATTCTTCAGCCGCCACAATGAAGTAATTAAAAGAGATACTCCATACAACGGATATGGTTTTATCTAAAAGTTTCAAAGAAAAAAACAATGATTACTTATCACGCTTCCTTTCAGTTAAGAATCCTTTCCTAAATTGCACTACATTGGGCGTTGAACTTCCTGAAAACAACATTCACCAAATTGTGATCTGTGGCGTTTTGCGCATTATCTGTGGACACTATAAGCCACTTCGAAATTTGCTACAGCGCTTCAAATATTAAATTTGCGGCCGTTGCATCGGGTGGCTGTAAACCGAAGTTCATGTGCGTGGTGCACTAGTAGGTGGTTACTTAGTGCAGCACTGTGCAGTTTTCCGGCTGGATAAAACAAGTTTCAAGAGAACATTTGACGTTTTCCGTCTGGTAGCTGCTTCACTGGCTTACAGAACCATCCGTTTTAGTTCCAATGGGAGCATTTTTTGTCAAATGAGCCGTGGGGTGGTTCGCTTTGGAGAAAAATTACTGCAATATACTCCTCGTAGCTAAAAACCATCCATCGGTTCGCCGTACCTGTGTGTATTGTATATGCGCAATTTAGCTGTTTCGCTGGCTTGACGCGGGAACTCGCTTTCTCGCTAACCCTAATTAGGACGTTTTATGGCGGATTGCATTAGTTACTTGTGATTTTTGAGGAAAAATATCATGCTTTATCGAGAATATTTTAATTCCCGTGTTGGAGATCATCAATGCTCTTGCCCGAAAGATGTTCACTCACATAAGGCCACCAGCCACCTTTAGTAACAAGTCGAGTTATTTTAAATATGTTGTCTCACTTCTGACTCTCAACCTCTTTTTTCAAATGATAAAGATGAGATGCTTACTTCAGTGCGTCTGAGTCCGCACCTTACACTGTCAGCTACTGAATCGCGCGGCTAGGTCTGGACTCACTCACGAGATCAGTTCAGCCGGTTTGATCGACTTGGTTTCAGACTGAAACTGTTTTTCTTTCGTCCACAAAATAGTAAGCTTTCTGGCAAAAAGCCGTTTATTTCGAACGCAGAATAATCCAAAATCTGGAGAAGAATAAGAAATTGGAATTTTCAACAAGCTGATTATTGGGCTAGCAGGCTGCATGACATACTTTCTGTAATAGATACAGTATTCCTTCTGTTTGACGTGTTAATAGTTTCCCCCTTATTGACTGTCATGCTGACCAGTCTAGATGATGTTTTCAGTGTGATTTTTGCCGAGAGTCTTTGTTGTATTGTAGGAACAGTACCTTTTTCTGTTGAACACTTCCTTGCCGTTTGATCATCTGCAATGATTCAGAGATCCACAGGTGGTGAACGTGAGCAGTCTGCAGCAAATTTTATTTCATCAATGTTTTATAACCCCTTGGAATTCCAGTACATTCTCAAATCAAATCGAACAGCTCGATTAAAGGAATTTGTGATACGGTTGCACACCGTAGCCTATACTTCTGCTGTTCACGTAAGCATTTGGACACCAAACGTTCGACTTTTCTTTAACAAATTTGGAAGTATTTATAGTTATTGCTAAATTGGATGGTGGACCTATAGATCATCAAATTCCTTGCAAGTGACTTCCAGTAACAGTGCACTTAATTACTTTACCGGTTGCAACCATGTCCACCTTTATTTGAGGATATAATTATATGCTGCCAACCTACGGGGTTCAAACTGAGCTGCAATCACCCCATTCCTCTACCAAGGATGTTTATCACACTCTTTCGTCGTGTGAACTGTGTGGTAGATCAGAGGTCATTTGTCAACCCTGGGTAACCAAACCAAAAGATAGAAAATCTAAGACACTGTTTTCATTTCTCATTGATATACTAGGCTAATAACACATTTTCAGTTGGGAGTTTGTTATAGGTAAGTTTTAGATAGGTTTAGATAGGTTTAGATAGGTAAGTTTTAGATCAGCTGGTCGCTAAGTTATTAAAGGAGCCTGGCAATTCGCCTGTAAGATTTCCCCAGTCGTGGTAAAAGCATCAACGTGCTCTTGAGTGATTAGTATGGGTTATTTGTCGGGCGGCCTAGTTACTTTGTAAGTGTTACTGGTAAACTGATAGAGAATTAGGTCTCTCCATCATTCCACCATTTTACGAAGTGGTAGCCGCCAACTGGTCAGAATAATGTATCTACCTCCTAGACGGAGCATTCAGAAACATCGAGGAACCAGCGACCTGTATAAAATGAAGGCTACACTGCTAAACTCTGCAATCACGAAGACTCCAGAATTTCATTGATCTTTTACTTCCTTTCCTTGTCATGAAGACGGTTAATCCATCTTCTAGGATGATCAGAGGCGAAGATCGCTCGTCACCTCTTAAAACCCTGAGAAGGTGAGTTCGAGTTGTACCAGAGAAGTTTCACAGAAACTGCGATGCATTGGTTAGAGTAGGACTCAAGCCTTGCTTCATGAAATTGACCCTGTAAACTGGTCTTTAATTTCCTGGAAACAAAACGAGTACTTTCTACAAACGGAGGCAAATCAAGCACGCATGTTTACTCCAACCTAGCTGAGTGATTACTTAAGCTACGTAAATACAAGGCACTCAGGAATCACAAGGAGTATTCTAACGTTAGAATGATGTCAAAGTCAAGGCAATCAGTCTCTCACTGTTCTGTGATGCGTTTTAAACTCAAACACCCACGACACCACCCACTCTGATAAACAAAATATTCCCCGTATGGCTCCATCAGAATAAAACTCAGAAAAGACCTTATTGGTTCATCGCCACATTAACGGCTGGATAAATGGGTACTGGTCAAGTAAAGGAAAATTTATTGAAAATTGTCAGTTACTTGGTCTGGACACCGAAAGTCTGTACTTCGCATAAGAAGCAAGCACGATGTTGAAGTTTCCCGGTGCCTTTAAATGGGGACTTGAGGCAGTGTCCTTCAGGGTTACTGAGGACACCAAAAAGGACGGTTCTACCTCCAGATGAGCAAACAAATAAATGAAAAGCGTGGACTGGTTTATGGCACTTGAAGTAAAGAATTTCTCTAAGAGATGAATGGGCTTCTGAAAATAAAAACCATTTGCTACTCATTTGCGAAACCATGAAGTGATTGTTGAAAAAAACTAACTCTTCGTTCCTTTGCATCACATTCATTCTAAGGACGCTTGTCAGTGTGCGGTGACCGAGCGCTTTTTGCATAACACAATTTCGAAAACAGCGAATTCCATCTCAACAAAAAAAGAGGAAAAAAGACAGACATGTAGGGTCATGCGGTGACCTTGAGGAATGGACCGTTACAAGCCATGTTACGTAGGGAAGTTCTCCCATCAAAGTTTGTGCAGTTGTGCATAGAAAGCGATAAATGTTTCCTCAGACAGAATACGAATGTGTTACGCTCATTACCAAAACTTTCCACCCACCTTGCCCATCAGAGTGCTTCAGTCTGAAGGCAAAAATTTGCTCAGTGCTCACGTAGGTCGTTTTGGCTGGGTACACAGCAATAAGAGTGCACCGATGAGAGTCATATCCACGTGCCCAAGACATTCCGTTGAATGTCTTCCTCTTAGTGTACTGTTTGTTGTCCAGCGTAAATTGGGCTGCTGATGCCTCCGTCAGACCGGAGTCACAAAAGGCCTTTGTCATGTAATCTCATTCGAATCAATGGGGTTTACCTCAGACAGGGTGGGATGTGTGAATCTAATGAACGGTTTGGTGCTGAGTGCAACTTACCAGTAAAATGCGGTGAGTCCAGGTCAAATCGGTTCTTTTCACCCCGCAGTCATTAACGGTGGAACGTCTTCCAGGACCTGCGGCTGATATCTTGTTGAACATGATAGTTACCCCGTTGTTCAAATCGATCAACAACTTCCAAAGTTCTCTTCTATTATGTCTGGATGGCTGGATGGTCTTTGCGAGGAAGACAAACGGTGGCGAGTGTCATTGGTATTATTAACTTTCCGTGGTGAGTGTTTTATTCTGGAGAAGTCCCGTAAATATTGGATGCTAGTTCCAGCAAGGCCTATGGCATCCTTACATTTTTAGTATGTTCGCTGAAACATCGTGGACCAATTACGCGAGATGGAGGGAATTCTGTTTCAATGTAGTCATGTGTTATCTTAACTGAAGTTAAACAGGACCAGTTGACAAAATAAAAAATGCCTCCTCACATGTGGATCGGGCAAGGCTTCCAGATAGCGCTACTATTCACACCCTGCACTTGTCTAGGCTTGGGCAACCTGGTAGTATCATTTGGTCAGTGGCATGACCAATGGACACAGAAGAAATGCTACAGCTGAACGGTTGCTATTAGTGTTGATTTTATGAAAAACAAGTACGTAGGCCATGTAGCTCTTCTTTAGTCGGATTCTACATAGGTCTATGCACACCAGATTAACTTAACCTTCCTCCTGAAATGCCTGAAGCGTGTATTACATCGGTATACTGAAGTTGTACAATGCACACCTGAGTTGCATACATGATGAAACCCAAACTCCGACAGAATCAAAAAGTGTACCGAACTAATCCATTCACTCAGGCACTCAGAGTAAACCAGTTGTTTGATAAGGTCGGAGTTATCTTTCAAACAGTTTGGGTCGTAACGCTACTGTCGGTCAACGACATCTTGGGTGTCGACGTGATATCAGGTTGTCTGCAACGTCGCAGCGTGTTCAGTACTTTTAGTCGGCTTAGAAACCGAGCTTCTCCAAGCAAGAAGCACTAGAAAGTCTTCAGTTATACCACTGCATCTAATTCTTTGTGAATTCAAAAGGACTCCACCAAACATATGAGGGTGTTCATTTTCGACGACCAGTAAATAAATTATTATTTTCCTAACATAAGGCTATTTTTGCTATTGTGTATGCCCAGATTTAACTGCTTGTAAAGTAGGAATATCAGCCATCTCACTCATTCTTTACGTAACCAATTTGTTGTCTCGGACGAGCGTGCAGTATATGGAGCAGTAGTGACTGCTACAACAAAATGTTCAACTGTAAGAATGAATGCAACGAACCGTTTTTTCTTCCTGCAACCGTGGAAGACCGCTATGAACATCAAACGTGCGGTGAGCATGCTTCCTCACATGGCCTAACGTTGGCAAGTCGGTTGCCGAGTAAAGATGAGCTGCCATCTGCCCAACACGCAAGAAGGCCAAATTTTCAACACCTATCCTACTGTTTTTATAAGCAAACCTAGGCAATTATTTTCCTTTCTATCTATTCTGTTTCGAGTTTAACACCGAAACAGTGCTTAGGATGCTTGCCGTTTTGTTGTAGAGAGCCCCAAAGCATATGCTGACTGGACTAGTATGTTGATCGATCGGTATCTAGTGAGTAGCCACATCCGTTTCCGGTTACTGTAAGTAAATAATGGCTATCGGGCCAAAATATAATATTCATTATCCTGATCGATTTCATTCTGGACTCACTGACATAGAACTAACGTGTTCGCGCCTTATCCATTTCAACCAATTTGTTAGAAGTTCACTTGCGACATAACCTTGAAGAGTTTACTGTTCTGACCTTTTACAGTGTTGTTTAAGTTCTTGCAAGTGGGACGAAAGACCATTGAATCTCTGACCGAGGAGAGCCTCTCGGAACATTCGGTTTCCCATGACGTGACTATTTTCAGGCTTCTTGTCTGCATCTGGAAATGACCAAACCAGGAGGAGTTGAACAGAACACATATACTGCGGCAAAGTAAATCAGAAAAAAATTATTATTATTACTATTATTATAAGCTCACTGCGTGCCGTCGTTCTTATGATCTGCATCATCTTTGTCACGACCCGCAACGGTGCGCGTAGGCGCCTAGCTGCATGAGTGTATCCAAAGGGTCATCCGTAGCCTTGTCGAACATGGCCTGGCCGAAACTTATTTTTCTAAAACCTCTCAAATGTCCCCATGTGGCGACATCTTCTTGGTGCTTTTTTGAATGCAAGTCATTTAGCAGTCATCATCACTTAGAAAACGGTTAAACCATTTAAATTTGCTCGCAACCGTAACTTGCAGTACCTCCAGCCCTGAAGCTAAAACCTTCACCAAGGAAAGTTAACCTGACAGTATGAAGACTATTCCACTTCATCTTCCTTTCCAACTGTCAAGCATAAAAGTATTTTTGTTTTGAATAACATAAACAACACAGACTGTCCCTGATGCTCCGGAGTATTAAAAAAAAAGACAAAATTGTTTAGTTCCAAAATTATTTGCGTCGCAAGAGATGGCGTGCCTCAAATTTAGATGGGGTCAGCTCGCACTGATGGAAATATATTTGCGACGTACGTACAAATGAAGCAGAACGGGATGTGTTTGCTCAGGGAGCTGCCTACTACAATTCAGTCGGCCGCTGCGGAGATACCATTGGTTGCCGCATACAGTGAATCAACACCACTGAGTCCATGCACAGAAACAGGCTTTCACACAGGGTGATTAGGTTACAAGCTGGGATTTCGCGTTTACCTATGTCTGTCTAACTAATTAGATAGCTGCTATCGTTCGATGACAATATATTCGAAGTGAATAGGTGGAAAATAGCACATTCACGCTTACATTAGCGCACATCCAGACCACTGATCAGCTTTCATGTAAGCTTTCCAGTTCACACAAGCGAGAGGAGTGTTAGCATAGATTCCCACGCAGTTCCAGTGACTTGTATGGCTCAAATAAAACAAAAAACAGTCTAAGGCGATTGCATCTAAAAGCCTGGAAGAAACGGCTGTTTTCTTACGCGACAGACAGACATGCATCAATATCAAAATATTTTGTATGGAATACAACATAAGATCTCAGCAGCTGCCAGAACCTCAAGGAAGTTGAACTAAAATCTGGAGGCAAGTTGACACCAAAAGCAACTGCAAGCCAATCAACGGCTCACGTCATTTTCATTGAATACTTTTCACTTATGCGCTTAGTGACCATCCCTTCTGTAAAAACCAATGCTCAAACCAAGAACCGTTAAGTGCAGGCAGCCTAATCAGTGATGCGTGGAGGCTAGATGAATTTTTAAGTCAAAGTCGCGCATTAATTTAATGAAATCCACAACACCACTTTTGTTCATATCCACTAAATTTATTGGGAAAGAGTGCGTGATTATGTGCAAAAGGATGTGCTTCGACAAAGCGTGAGATTTTCTTCTGTACGAAGGAGGATTACTTTACGGTGACTCCGCTGCCTTCTTTTCAGAACACACGTGTTGAAACCACTATGCTGCAGAAGCTAAACAGTCAGACGTATTCTTGAGACACCCCTAATTAACCCTCGCTCACGATAAATGATATCCTAAACAGAAGGTGATTGGCCCGCACTGTAGACTTATACCGATATTAAGTGCCGTGCCAGTGGTTAGCAAAAGTGGTAGGATGCAGCAAAGAGGTGACTGGCCTTCCACTATTGTGTGTCACATCAGTTGGACTCTGCTAATAGTTAGGGTCTCTAAAAACACTACACGTACTACATCTAGGTTTGTCGACTGATCGCTTGACGTTTTGTTTCCCATCCAAGTAGAATTTTGTTTACATAACTGAGGAAAAAACGGGAGAAAACGAAGTGGACACACAAATACAGGTGATGAGCGCAGTGATGATTACTCAGTTCACCCGACAAGTGGTGGTAAAGTCTGATGTTACCGAATGATTTTCTCAACTACACTCCCTTTCTCAAAACCAAAGCATTCAGACCAAAGTGCACTTTACGTTGCGAGTTGACCCACCTCAATATGTATTCATTTCGAAGCAAAGAACCAAACTTTACTCCCCACTTTTAGTAGTATTTCCTCTTGTAACCATGACAATGTTCGAACTTATCCTATTTTACACACAGTATTAACCTAGTAGACTTCCGTGCTTTTGAAACGTGTCTATTTATAATGAGAGAATGCCAGTAATTAACTGGTGTTGTGCAACAGGTAACAAGTAATTAACGACTTTGTTAGAAGTAGTAGCTGTAGGTTTTTTAAAAAGGGTTTCTGAAAACTGGAGAGGAGGCTTTTTTGCCTCAGCATATAGTCGCACAGTAGAGCGAAACTTTCCGAGAGGGTAAATTCAATAAGTTTAAGAGCTGACTTTTATAATATCTTCTTTTGCAAGTTTCGGTTGGTCAGTCCGTCCTCTAGAAATTATTAGGGTCTGTGTATGAAACATTTTTTGGAATCAACGATTAGGCAAGTTCATCTAAACAAACATTAAATTCAGGACAGAACAGCAATCGTAAAACGGCAGGGGTTCACCCTATCGTCTTTTTTGCACAGTGAACAATTAATGTCCAACAGTGGGGAAATTAAAGAGTGAAAATGCTCTTAATTTTGCCCAACGACCAACGGGATTGTCTGATAGATGGAAGATGGGCGTGGACCTACTGTCAATTCAGTCCCGTGCAGAACTCTTAATACACTAACCACCTGCTTCCGGAATACTTTCGGCATATAAATACAGCTTGGTGGCCAACCGAAGTAGCCCATAATTTCTGCTATCCCGAACCTGCGAAAACAGAGGTTATTTGAAAATAAGTATATTCAAGCTTACAAAAGATTGTGTTCATGCGACATACGTAGAGTTTGTTGAAAACGTGTGAGATATTACAAAGTAATACATCCCACGAGACTGTCGTCCTTTTTGAAGACTGTGAGAATTGTCAATTGCGAATATTGCGGCCCCCATACGGGCAGGCAGTGGGTAATAGTAGTGGTAGTGGTTGAGCTGTGTAGGTGTAGGTGAAAAGCTTGGTCATCAAGAGTCTATCACAATTGGAAATGCGCTGCTCACCGTGTTTTCACGAGGTGGCCAGGTAAAACCAAAGCTTTAAACGGATAATGACAAAATTGCATCGCCTAAAAGTTGGCAAATTCAGCTGCGAATTTTTCCGGACCGCCTTCTTTCAGAGGGTCTTCTTTGTATAAATCAAAGTTGCTCGAATCACCCGGAGATTTGCAACTGGGGATGATGGGTGCCGCTATCTGGAATTGACAGAAAAAACGGACAGAGGAAATATCGGTTATCATGAACTAGCCAAAGCCTTGTGAGTTCCTTGGTTAGGCAGTCATACTCCCCCATCTGAAAATGTAACTACGGATCATTAATTTCTGCACGAACGTGGAAAGACTTTAACGTTTCTATGCAAAAGGTCCACACATGCCAAATGCCGAGAAGCGTTATGTAGTCGGGCTAGTACATGTAGATACGATCGGGACTGCGTACCCTCTAATTGCGAGATCTGAAACCGTCAATTTGAGGAAGCAAAAACCAAATCCTTGATCTATGGATTTCTAATCAGCTCTGAGAATGAGATACAAGGTTTAGGTCACATCTTCTTGCGTTATTTAGTGCGCGGTTTTGCTCCGAGCGCTGTGAATAAATTATAATACGGTTGGATGACGTTCTGGTTAACCGATTTCAGTAGTAAATATAAGTCTGCAGTAGAATCAACTTTCACGGCTAATTACATTCCAAAATAATGGAACGAATATGCAATCTTCTTCGGCCAAAAGCTATTCCAGTTATGAAAGAAAAAATGTTCAATGAAAACTCACACATCATCATAACTGCCCTCCCCCCTGTTTATATTTACGTGCAGTCAAGGCCTGCGAACGTTTTAAAAAGTTCATTAACTAACAGATACTCATGATATAGTTGCATGGAAAATTTTCGCAAAGCAAGCCAACAACACTAAGAAATATCGTCTAGTTTGGGCTAGAAGGGAAGCAAGTATATATCCTGATAGCACAATTCACTTCAGTTAAACTTCCCTGAATGAAGGAAAATTGGGTTACAATGGTTATTTTCGTTGATCGTAAATGGGCGGCTATGGGAAGACTTCCAGCACACAGTGTGAGATGACCTAATCATTCGCCTGATGCTGAGTTGTTATTTCCTTATTAGAATAAAACGATGATGGGTGAAAACCGGGGCCCCTGCTAACTGTCGAGTGCTTCATTAACAACGGCTTGGCCATGTGGTGGATCCTGTCCCTCATCCAGAGAGGTGGGTGTCTGGCTAGGATATTCATGCTGCGTTAGCTGTTGCTTATGTCTTTCTGCCGCTCCCATCCAGTGCACAGGTGTACCTAAAGAGCTTTTGAAGTTAGATGGTTCTGTCATTTGATGTGTATGGTCGAATCAGCGGAACCAGGGGTATATGTAACTCATTCTTGTTTGGATATCTTTATTCCAAAAAAGATTTGCTGTACCTAACAATTCCAAACTCCATATTCCGGCTGGAATTAGATTATGATTCACAGGTAACAACGATGGAAACATACAAAATATTGTCACTTTTTCTGCAAACAGATCAGTATTTTATTGTTGTAGTATATAATCTGTTTTTCGGCAGGTGCATGGGCATCACATCGCTGATATAAGTTGTGAATTTCAGCAAAATCTGCCATGGTATTTCCGGTCCATAAAGTGATTTCATTTTCGGTCAGCCGGCAAAGATGTATGCAGCCGCTCAAGTAGGTGGATTTACTACCACGTCAAGCCGCTATAACTCCAAGCATAAGGTTTGTAGTTGATCCCAATCAGTCTTTACAATGCACGGCCGTGAAGCGCATGCGATCTCTTTAGGTTATTTAACGCGGTTTATATCCATGAATGATCTGAATTATATGCTTCAAGTCCGTAAGTGAACTCCCCAGGACCCGACTTGGTCGGAGCCAAAACACAAGGTGAATGCAGTTAACTAACGCCTAACGACAAGAACACGCCAGACAGATAACATGATGCCCCACCCAATCATCGTTATCCTTCCCTTCGCTCAATGGTAAACATTACTAAGAATATTGTCCACGGCATCCCAAACGTCGCATTTGTCCCACTGCACCGTGTCTTAACCCCAAACCCTCTATATTAGTTGTTTTGATTGCTGTCGATGCTTGTGATAACAACTTTTAATTTCTTGTCTAATTATGACGACCGATAAGCCGGTCAAGTGACGGTTCGCAAAACTAATGGTCTACCGTGAAATCCCTGAACCGCCACGCCATTAGAATTGGTCAAGGTTTGTTACTGCTATTCGCTGTGCATAGAAACAGGAAACCACTGGACGATGTGACATCGGTTACAGTGAAAATACCTCTGAGTGAAAATAATGAACGAGAAAGCATTCGTTTAAGTTAAGTGGTTCCACTAAATGTCTGTACACTCTGAACCAGTGGATTGGACTACCTCCTTGCCCGAGTGACTCCTTATCCGGGCGAACCAACTTTATCTTGTCCACTTTATCTTATCCACCCCTTAGAGCTGTCTGTTCACCAGCGGGTAATGTGTTCATTCGAACCCACTGAATTTGTGGTATTTAGCTAGTTTTACCAAGATAAATCCGGCACGAACGTAGATTGTGATGGCACGTTCTCCTGTTGTCTGATTCAACATGTACGTGGACGTTACAGTAAGCAAAATACGGGTGTGTTGTAGTCACTTCCCTTTGCGTCTCTTAGCACGTCTTGGGCCATCTGTGCTCCACGGTTGCTGAGCGGCTTATGCAGCAATGAGTGTTTACATACGCTTGGCATTTAACAGTCCTTAAAGTTCAATATTCATGCAAGAGACTGGTTTCAAAATATCCGCTTCGAAGTTGGCATCACTTGATTTTAGTCCCAGGCTTGCTTCAGATGCTGTGAATCTAATATTTTCTTACTTTAGTGATCATTGAGTCAGCTCCCAGGAATGTGTCATGGCGTTAGGTCACCACCATTGTCGACTGATGAACCGCTATTGTAAGGTGAAAGGACGCCCAACCAGCTAGCGTCAAGTATGATATTCCTGCAACACGTGGTAAACAAGGTCAACGTATGTTAATTCTTAAGGCATTCGTTAGGTCCAATGAAGTGTTTCTTCTTGAGTTTTGTTCAAATTTCAGAAAGAGGTCGGCAGACCACCCCTAGAGAAGACAACAAGAGAATCGGTTCAGGGGATCCTTGGGGATTGCTATCCACCTGTTCATTATTAAGACATTACAGCAACCGATGATGTAGCTTCAGTAACACATCACTCACGTCGTAAATACTGAATGAAGGCTTTAACATCACACAAAGTCGAGGTATTTCTAAATATTATTTGGCGTGTTTAGTCAGTCCCACCTTCGAAGATAGGCTGTGTCGCTATAAAGCCCGTAACATAAACCAGTGTCGATCGAGGCCCAGTGCGTAACTGCCCATAAGGGTTTATTAGGCAACTATGATGTGTTGTTTTATTTTGTTGTATTGCCGTATGCACTGCTCGAAAGCAGGATACAATACTATGCAGTCATATTTGATAGATGAGAGTAAATTATAACATGTAATTCGAGGCAGCAGACCGCTCATTATTTAATTCGTAGAAACAAACCCACAGAATCAACAGTATCTTTACATGGTTCGCTACTCTATGTCACTGAGTGAGTTTACCGGTCCTCAAAACCTACACAGCAAACCATAAGGAACAGTTTCACTCGATATGCCCAAGCATGCACCTAATGTGATTTCCGCAGGGCTCAGGGTCTGAAGAATGATGCTTACTCGACAAATCTTATTAACCTCGGTTCTCTTTGGAAGAACCTTACGTTTTAGACCTTGCACCTCCAAAACCATATAATCACAAACTGTTTTCGTTTCGAGTGCGGGATCCCCGCCCTTACATATTCGCGACTGTCCTTCGCCTTTCATTCGTGGCATCCCCACCAGGGACTCGTAGTACGTTTGGCACAAAATTGCTTCCCTAAGACTGCAAACCTACGTCTTAAGCGTGCTACTCGACAAACGAACCTCACATATTCTGTTAATTCCCTACTACAAAGAATGATGCTTATATTCCATCTTTGGTTTCTGTGCCATCACTCTCTTTTGCAGCAGTTTATGCAAAAGGAAGCTTTAGGACCCAGTGAAGTCCTGACTTCTACGAATTAATATACCGTTATGAAAATTTTTAACCTCTGCAAACTTTTGCACGTGATCCGTGCCTTATAACCAGCACTCTTTTGCTAGCCAAAATTTGAGAATCCAATTTTAACTCAGGCTTGCTGCCTTTATTCATATCAAGTAATCGGGTCAAAAGAGATCAATCGACTAATCAGTGAAAAAATCCATAGAAGTGTTCCATCGCAGTCAAATTACTTGTTACCGTACTCCATCACCTTCAGATCAGTCAGTTGCACCCATCAGAACCACGTGACTAGTTTGGACATGGTAAAATTGGTACTTGTGGCTAATAGGTACGATTAATCTGTTTGATTGATGCACTTAGAACAAAATCCACAAGAAGCCAACGTCATAATAATAGCTTCATCTCTGTTAAGTTTGCAGATGTGGTTTGGTTAACCAGTAACACTTTTAACGAATGCTCTCAGAGTCAGCTAAAGTTCTGCTCGGTAGTTAAGTAGCTTTTTACAGTTTATCTACTCTCGGTTAACCTGCAATCATGAGGTAATCCAGAACGTCATTCATTCCAGTGGTCAGCAAGAGCGATTATTATTGCTTACCGGTTTAACAGAGCAACTTTATACACAGTGACTAGGCCACTCACGATCACAGCTAAATTTCTTCCCATCGATTCCGAGTGACTTGGACGATCTTCGTTCCACTTTCCGATCGAAATGTCTGAATTAATGGTGATCGCTTTTCTTGAATCAGAATGTTCCGACGACTTTGCATATTTGCATGCGATTAAGTCGCATCCAGAAATCAGCCTTAGGGTGTCCCCAATCTGGGTAGCATAAAACTGATACGGTAACACAAGTGAGAGGTATGCGCATTTTTGTTATAAATTCGGGTAAACACGGAGACTGAGATTTTGACACCCAGGGTCAAATACATCAAAGAAATACACCAAGTAAATAACTGGAGGATTGGGCAAGTGAATAAGTTAGTCTATACTGCTTCAGTAATACGTATATTCGGAGGGGTTATGAAGGTACGGAGCAGGCAATTTTACCCTGTTTTTTCAGGATACCCGGAGTTACCGACGAGTAGCCATGGCCGATTAACCCCTCTAGATGGATCAAACCTGTCAACTTTTATTTCCACTGTGTTGATCGAGGTAGGTTCACGTTATTCACAGTGCTCATCATGCGTGATGTGATCACTTGATTGATATCAGTCGCCAACCGACTAAAAGTCAGTGGGTGTCTTAAAAGTCTCTGTATTTTTAACATCCTCCTCTGTTTCGTGAGTTACATTTTCCTCTGAGGAATAAACCCTCGAGAATTTAAACGATGCGTTTGTATCTATCTTCACATACAACCAACTACCTGAGTTTATTCCAAGGTTGAAACTTCTGAAGTATTTAGTATGCATACAGTGAACGGCTGCAGCAGCCTACCACTAGCCCCATGTCACAAAACACGTAAATGATAGGCTATTGAATCACAGTTTGCAGTAAAACTTTTGTCTGAACTTACTTCGCGTTTGAACGTGGCCACCCAGTTGACATTACTGAACCATTTGTGTTGTTTAATATCATTTGTACCGTTTTTCAAATTGCCGAATCTTCGAGTCAAGTCAGCCTGAAGGAGATTTCTTACAAGATCTTTGGCCTCGGCTGTGAAAAACGGCGTAAACTTGTACTGTGTATTGCAGGTGGGGTGAAGGGATAGAAGGAGAGTTGTTAAAAATCGGGAAAATAGTATATTCAGCCATATCTTGCGATACAGTCGCAAATAACCAAAGTCTCATCCGGGCATATTAACCAGAAAAACCTCCATACTCACCATATCGAAGGACTACAGACACAGAATGCTAAAAGCGTCCCTACGGGAGAAGGCATGATAACAAACTGGGAAAAATAACATTGTTTCGGAGTAATTTTTATTCGAAACAGACAGTGAAAGGCCAAAGTGTATAGTTTACTTTCTACGTAAAACAGATTACTTTCGTCTGTTGAACAACCTCCCATAAGGGCACGAAGTCGCTGATGCTCATATTTTGTCATTTGGTTCGCAGTACCTGAGATTTTATTACATATCGTTTTAAAAGGCCAAAGCTGGCGACTGTGGTCCGTTGGACCTGTTACACCCAGTTATTCGTGGTAGAAGATTGGGCAAAAATCACTGCGTCATGTCTTACAATGTGTCTGAGCGAAGACAGTATACGTGAAAAGATTGGCTGGCGTTCGATTAATCCACTCATGAAAACACTGCAACTGTGTCCTACTGCATCTGGCAATTTGGTCTTCCAGGCTAATTTTGGTAACGGTCAACTCATGCGCCTATTCTAATTGAAATAATTAGGTAAAAAGCATTGCTGGTCAAATAAGCATAGTGCAGTAAATCAAATTCTCAGTTATCCGGCCCGCTACATTATCCACTCACAATAAACAGGGACTTCTACACACAAAAGGCAAAGCATCCAACCTCGAGAACCAAGTTTTCAGTCGTTCTGTGTTATCCATAGCCGTTCATTCTGCCCCTCACATTAACGTCCGATTCTCCCATTCTTTTAGTTGCTCTATCCCAAATAATGAAACCTCTTATCTCAGACAGAATCAGGTGATCGGCACACGCCCTGGGAGCCGATTGACAGCCTATCTAGAATAAGTGGATGCGCGCTATTTGTAGAGGTGTTATCTATTTGCATTCATAAGTGAACTTGTTAAGTTGATGGAGATAAAGATGTCCGGGCCAGATGAATAAACAATAAATCTGAATAAGGACAATCAGATTCTCACACAAGTAAGACGTAGCTAACTTCACAACAGGATCTTATCTAGACTAAAAAGTAAGAATGAAACCCCCACATTTATTCCACGGTGTATATATTCATTCAAGCTGTGCTTTCTCATGTATTATCAGGTCTAAACGAAAGGATTTTTGACACGATACTATTTGTGGAGTAAAATTTATGTTCACCCCGGTTTAGTCTTATGTTGTCTCTCATGCTGATCTGGTCCTATCTGAACATTCCACCCTCTTTCCGTAGATGTATTCCTTCCACGACTCACCAACTCCGTTCCAGGTCAGTATACGTAGAGTAGTAGATATTTTTAAACGGGTATGCTTCTCCAACTTATCGGAATATTGGTTAGACTTCCAGTGAGGTGAAGCAAGAACAGATGCGAACAGCAGAGTGGTCAAAAGTTTGAAAAATCACTTTCGAACACAGCAACTGTAACCCTTGTGACCACTTGCTGTAAACCTGTTCTTTCAAATGGCACCGTCTGGTGAATATCGAATGCAGACAAATATCGTCCGTATTCCAAAACTCAGTTGGAATTTTTGAAAGGTAGTAAAATATGGTAACGTGAGGAGATATATGACTGGATTGTTGACCGTCTTGTTGATCGTTTTTTCTCCCATGGAAGACAGCATGTATTCAAATGAATCTGTTTCCTATACAAGTGGGAACATTCAACAAGGATATGTCTTCGAATGGACATAAATCAGGCGGCAGACAACATGAATAGTTCATAGTCAATGGAAGTCAGATGATCAACCATAACTTTACTGAATGAACGGCGAATACTCTAATATTTCTATATTTGCTTTGATGTGGCACCGCTTATAGCGTTGATGAAAACTCCTGAACAGTCAACCTCCGACGTCACCCTTCCCCATTTTTGAAGAACACAGTACAGGCCCAATGCTCGAATATCTGTTATTTTTATTTAGCACTTGAACACCAAACGTTTACGTGCAGCAAAACACTCAAGTGCAAACTGAGGCGACGCTAATGGCGTGGTCAACTGAAACTATCAATAGGGTTTTTTTTCGAATGGATGTCCCACTTGACAACGTTCATTTGGCAATTTTCTGGCTCCGCATTTGAATGAGCTAACTCTGGGATAACCAACCCAAACAGACGTGATCCTAAACTAAGGATCCCAATGGTTCCTAAAATGGATTCGATGATTACGCGATCTGAACACATTGTACTTGATTCGTTGGAGAACAGGGCATAAAGGAAGCACCGAGGAAGTGAACATCGAATTTTCGGAAGCTTCTCTTTCCACCAAAAGTGTGGCCTTATTGAAAGTCAAAAAATGTTCTAACGGCGGACAGATGTGTTGTTTATCTAGGATTACTTCAGAACACGGTAGGTAACATTCTGTTTCCAGTTCGTGTCCATTTTAATCGACTTTTTGGAATAAAGTGCTTAAGTTTTCAGAGCGTTTCTATACTACACACTCACGGTTTTGGATCATCTATGTCGGCAATCTTACATTGTTTGAATGACCGAGCAGAATTTCTCTGGCCAAGGTGCGATGTTTGCGTTCGAACCAGAATGGATCAAGCAATGACATGTACGGCTCACACGTGGCATTCATTCACAAACCTTGTTAGAGCCCAATCTTACCACATGGCACGCATTAGCCAACTGGCAGCTGGCAGAGTATAGTGCGGTGTCATCCATTGCAATCAAGTGAAATTTCCCGGATCACAGTGTGCGGTCTTAGCAGAAGATCAATAGAAGGCGGATACCAATTCGGTTTAACTGACTCCATTTGTTTAGGTGGCAGCACGATAAACATGCTCAACAAACCAACTGAAAGATTGACGAAGCCCTAAATCAAACTGGGGAACATGGGGATAGCGTGTTGTCATCACGCTTTATGTGATTTATGCTAGTATCCTTTAATTCTGTTAGTTTCCAGTCTATCCTGTTTCCATCCTTGCCAACGCTTTCTTCAACCAGATTTCGTTTTTTACGCTGTGGACGAAATCGATAGTGACCACCACAAATGATCTAAGTTTACAAATGAAGCCTTATTTACACAGTCATTAAGTTTCTTAGTATACCCAGAGCTTACACGTTTCTGCGACGTACGATGTTCGTAACTGTGTGGAGTTGACATAGGATAGTTGGGAACTTATGCCAGAAGAAAAATGAGTTCTGATATCCTGTTTAATGTTGATTAATCGCCTTCTGGTTGCAGGAGTTAAAAAATAAAGTGAAAGTAGAGACAAAAACAATCGCTTATTTTGAACGTCAGAAAGATACTTGCTACGATACGAGAGTGCAGTTCAACTCGCTGGAAACCACTGGCACAACCGTCCGTGGTATGTTTAGGCTCCCAGAAAACACACACAAGAGCTATCCGCTACAACCAATCCGTTAAAGCCATCACCTGATGGTTAGATATGTTACCAGAGCTTGTCCGTAAACAGTTGTGCGTACACAACCTACGGCGCACACTCGAGTTTGTAGGAGCACTTCAAAATGTGCATGTTATAAACAGACGCATGCATCTCCGATTTTGCCACTAACTTTACCATTACACTACTCACGTTACTCACCTGGATTTGAAGAACTACAATTCGTATTCAATGGTACTATCTAATAAGAGGGAGAGCTCTCTAATCGCTCTCATTATAGCTGATATTTTTGTGGAAAACCTCTACCAAGTAGTTATAAATTCAACTCTCTTTGAATATCACAATTCACGTATGGTGTAACCAACTAGTTTTAACATTACCAGCTGAATAATGCACGTCACCAAGAAGGAGGGCTTCACCGGCACTGTCGTGCTACTTACTGACCCAGTAGCATAGCTGACAGTCTAGGATTATACTGTTGCCGATTCAGCCCTCAGCATAAGCTTTATTTAACTGAAGGCGGTCCCTGACAGAACCAGTCGTTATGCATTAGTTGTTGGACTTTAAATCGATGCACAAAAAACCTCTTCAGCACTCACACTCATCGACCAGTACTGTAGTAATTACCAGATTATGACCACTAAATTTCCTGCTTCCCAGCTATACCTAATGGTTGAATTGAAGGAAAACATGCATTCGAATCGACAAGACTAAAAAACTGTTCATGCATGCTGTCACTGCTCTCTAAAGGTGCTCAGAAGTCAACCTCATCACGAAGCTTTGTATAGGTAATGTGAACATCCTGCAAGCATTAAAACATTCATGCTAAACCCTTCAATTTTACTATCTTTACTTTCTTGACATGCATTCTCAGTAGCGTATTCGACGCAGAAACTGCCCAGTAGCAATATATGCCAAAGTCGCAAGAGCATTTTTGCGTCTCGTAATGGCTTAACTAACGACATCTCTAGTGCAATAGTTGAGTCTGAATTTTGCAGCTGAAGTAACAAAGCTGTTCTCAGTTAAGTTCAAGATGGCGCCATCATGTGAGAGGTATTTGAAAGCCTTGATATCAAAGGTCAATGTAGACAGTAATTTCATGTATATGCATATATATGGATCATGGAAAAGAAAGATCAATCCCAACCTTCAGCTTAAGCTTCTTCTGGAATTTTATCATGACATCCACTGCCGAAAGCCGGGAAAGAGGGAATGAGCTGTATCCAAAAGAGTATTGCAAGCACTACATCATAAGTGCCATATTTTCCTCATAAGAAATCATAGGATTTTGGGAAGCTTGGGGGAATTGTACTTCGCAAAATCCACCAGCGTGTGCACTACTTAATACGCATTTCAGAAGCTTGAAATCAAGGAAAATATAGCCCCTATTTATTTGCATTTTATTGTTATAACATGGAGGAACTCTAGAAAAATATGTGAGAAGCTACAAACGGCTCGTTCATCTGGTGTGTGACAACAGCCATATAATTAGGACATTCACTCCTGTCGAATAAAACTTTGGACATTGACATTGCTGTTCCGTTTGTCTCAAAACCACTCATTGTTTTGAATACTGCGGCACTGGCGTCAATGTTTAGAAGTTCCATAAAAAAGGAGCACGACGTGGTGACTGAGACTTCGGACACAGTCCAAGACCAGTCGGATGGACAAAGATTGACAGTTTTTTTCGCCGTTTTGCTGGGCGTGTCCGGTTCATTCCAGGGGAAGTATTTTGATAGGTGCGCATGAAAGCAGTCGTTCTGTTGATTTTAAGGCAAATCATTTTTCGTGGTCCGTTTTGCACAAACTGACACTATGTTTTTCTTGTCGACTAATCAACGGTTCCTAGTGGAATTCGATTGGTCTGTAGAGACTCGAGGTCATAAAAGGTCAAATAGTTTGGGACAACTACCACTCGTGTTCGAATAGATGCACGTATTTAAATTCTAAACTTCCGTTAGAAAAATCGAACACACTGTTACATGGGTTATGCAAACTGTGCGCTGGAAACTATATTTTTCGCATGAATGTAGGTTGCATGTTTGCTGAAAGCCCACACGGGACTTGTAAAGCCAATTAACGTTTAATATTGAAACCAACGGTCCCGAATCGAGACACTAATCGATCTCTACAACTCATCTTCATGTCAGCTCTTCTCATTCTCCATCAAATTCACGCGCCATTCATGGGTCACTCACTACTAGAAAAATGAGCTGGGCTTTTTCTTCGGAATGCCGAATGGATGGACCATTTTCCAAGTACGGTCAACTGCCTTTCAAGGTCATACAATAGCTGTTGATCAGACGGCTATTGATCTGTTGTTCTCTGCGCTGAACTTGGCATCAATATATTGACGTTAGTCGAACGAAGAGACATCATTGTTGCGTGTTTGGGTGTGTGCATACAGCTCCTGAGGAGTTACTGTCAGACCTTGAATTGACG
The DNA here is from genome assembly GCA_003604175.2 of Clonorchis sinensis. Lineage (NCBI taxonomy): Eukaryota > Metazoa > Platyhelminthes > Trematoda > Opisthorchiida > Opisthorchiidae > Clonorchis > Clonorchis sinensis. Next base: position 64,051,354 of record CM030370.1, read on the forward strand.
GGCTGTGAGATAGATGATTGATCCGTTTTCCTGCCTTCCCTTGACTTGAGTTGTTATTCTTATACCTTCTATTTATAAGTAAATGGATACCCTAGCAATTTTTATTTGGTGACCTCTCAGAAAGCTAATACACCACAAAACGGATGGAAATGATTTTTACTCTCATACATTGAGAATATCCCCCAAGTGACTGCAAGGCTTATGAGACCACGTAATGCGGCGGCCACCTACAAACTTACGAACACCTTGCAGAACAGGTTATCAAAACCAGAAGGAAAAATGGACCTCAGAAGGAAGAACAGAATCGCATGTAAGATTGAGACGAACGCTCTACAAACTGAGGAGATAAGTTTCCCACACAAACAATTTTCCCTCGTCCGCGCGCACAAAGATCAGGCAGGACATGAATTCAACTGAAACGACGTTCGCATACTGATTCAAGCAAGGAACAGGAAAGCACGTGAGTTTATTGAAGCATGGCTGCCCACCAAAGACAAAATCAATAAAAATAACGTTTCTTAAGTAATCTACTAACCACAAAGGCCAAGAGAGCACCTGAACTAAAGGGTTCAGAACTATAAAAGAAACCTGATGAGGAACTTGTAGACGAATCAGAGAAGCCTGGTAGAAAAGAAACAATCAATTCGATTTGAACATGCAGCCAAGAAGCAAATCAGGGAGACAAACTGAAGGCATCTAATTAACTGGCCATAAGAAAATCGGGCGTATCGGGTAGCCAACCGAATCGAAGAAACGCATGCCACAGCGCAACACAAATAAAAAACAGATCAATGAAAACCGTCCCTAAATTAGCCAATCGCATCTAATGTTAACAAGTAATCTCCAAACGCTAGGTACCGCACACAAGAAAGCACGTACTGTCCACCAACCCGCGCACTGATAATGCCTCCCCGTTTGGTGACGAAACGCCTGCAAGTTAACTGTCAGGCTCGGTGAACAGATTAGCAGCCACCTGATCATCGACCAGCCCCGACACTAAAAAATCTTTTGACACATTGCCAATTTCAAATGAAATTTGGCAACAGTGTAAAATGTAAACTGTTCCATCCAATGACCATGCAGCGTGCATGTACCAAGCACCTCTATCAAATCCCTCATTCCAGTTTGTCGCACTGTGAAGCCGAGTTCAAATGATAGCTGCTGAAGTGCGCATCTGGATGGCACCCACAGTAATCTGAGATGAATGGTCAATTGCAGCACCTTTATATGGGGCGGTTTGCTGCTGTGATCAGACACTGTTTCAGATTAACACACGAACTCGCTACTAGCATACATATGTATACCACTTTTCAATAGGCTATGTGCGTACCTAGGGTGAATGGTGAATCGTTGGCCTTGATTCATATTTCAACGTCTCAGAACTTATCCCAGGTACTTGCGACCAATACATGATGGATAACACAGTGTTTCAGCGTGTATGTTGCCTTTTAGGTCCCGAGCTGAATGTGTTGCTATTGGGTGGTAGATTCAATCAACTCAATTCATCAGCTATAAACCGTGTGCGATAAACGCTATGGTTCCACCTGCTATAGTTTAGAGCACCGGAAAGTGGAAGAGTGTGGGGCATACAGCCAAGCCTTAGAGGCGATGGCATATTTGGTTAGTTAGGGAACCTGGTCGCCCCGCATTGAAAAAGATAGCCTTGATGCGTGAGCGTCACTGACTGCGCAATTGGGCCGTTTCTGTCAATGCCATCACCATTTGTGATTCGAGTCCTCGGGTCCCCATCCAGACAGGCGGCAGTTGCCGACCCGACTTAATTTATTGGATAGCGTTTTCGTACTTCGTTGCCAGGTCATACACTGTTCACCCCTCAGTCGCTTCCACTCAACAAAAGGCTCGGAAAGAAGAGCTCTATCAGGCAAACAGTCTTCTGGCATGTGGAATACATATCCTAACCAGGGTAGCCTATGAAGCGTGAGTAGTTCATTTATCGCGAGGGAGTAGCTTCTTCCCAGGACCATCTGGCGTACCTACACATTACTAATTTGACGTTTCAATCAGACCGGACCAATGATTCGGAGACACCGATGGTCAAACACTGACATCTTCCGTATATCCTCTGAGCATAAAGGCCACGCTTTTGATACATAAAGCAGTACGGATCACACCACCGCAGTGTAAACTCTGCCCCTGATAGACAAAATGACGACACGCCGGCGTCGTAGGTGTCTGAGGTTAGCAAAAGCTGTCCTGGTCTTTCCGTCCAAGAAATAATCCCATCTCCAGCCGGTCCACAGGAACTTATGCAGATGTCCAGGTAAACAAATTTGTTTACCACATCGATTGGCTCACCTGCAAGCATGAGTTGTGGGTTTGATCCCACCAGTCTTGTAGCAGCACTTTACACTTTGCAGGTGTGAGGCGCATGCCAAACCGTGCGGCAGTTATTTAGGTTATTTAAAACCCTCTGCATTTGGAAAGAGTCTGAACGAAGGAGAGCAATACCATCTGCGTACTCAATGTTTGTGAGGGAACGTCCAGGGAGCATTTCGACTCCCGAAGTTCCAGAGGCAGGCAGAGAAATTTGAAGAAGCACATCAATAAAAAAGTTGGAGAGAAAAGACGAAAGAGGCCAGCCTTCTCTCACATCACTGGGACTGGTGAACTCAGGTGAAAACTTGCCGTATACTTGTACGCGCCCACAGGAGTTCGCATGCAGTGCATTGATAAGAGATAGAAATTTGGAAGGGACACTAGTGATCGCCAGACACTGCCAAAATTTCTGACGACCAACAGAATCAAAAGCAGCTTCAAATCCAGAAAAAACGACGTGGGATATCTGAAAGAGGAGGCGCTGTTCAATCATTTGTCTCAAAGTAGAGATATTGTCGATGCATCCTCGACCAGGACGACATACAGCTTGATTCGCACGAATCCGTCTCTTCCAGTAATCCGTCAACCTGCGCAAAATAATGCCAAAGAGCACCTTAGGTGCGACGGATATCAGACTGGTACCAAAATTGGGTTTTATATGACGCCCTTGCGCCGTTTTTGAAAAATGGGTGACAGTCGAGGAGCTCCATTTGGCTGGTATTGTGTTTTCGTTCCGAATTTTCTGCAGTATGGTTGTCAGACTGCTCACCAGGACCTCACCACCTTTGAAGAGCGCGAAGTGTAGACCATCCGGGTGAGGTGCCCTGTCACGCTTCAGAAATGAAGTCTCACGCCGGGTTTCGGTTGCGGATGGTGGATTGGTGTCAAGGTTCCATTTGAGCCCCCTTGGTTCTTTCAGCGGTTTTGTTGAAGGAGACCAGCTGAACTATTCCTCTGAGTGTTCAGCCCACCGCTCAAGACAGCGACTGAGGGAGGGAATTGCTGTTCCGTCTTTTTCGGATATCGTTTCACTGACATTTGTCTTCTTTTGACCGGCTGGTCGAATTGGTTAAAACAGGGCGCAGCTGTTGCCTGCGGCGAAAGCCTCCTACGTCTCCCGGGCCTTCGAAATCCACCAGAGTTCTCTGTCATTTTTTAAGCTCCTGATTATCCGGTGTTTGAGGGATTTGTGTGCGCCATCATAGTCGCTGGTTGCTGGTATGGTATTTCTGAGAGCAAGCAGATCTGCTGTTCATTTTGTCGAGCTAAATGGCCTGGACAAACAGTCCTGAAAGCTGAGAGGATTGCTTCTTTAACTCACCTTCATTCGACCGCCAAGCAATCTTCGTCATCCACATGACTGTGCGTTGCCAGTAGCTTTCTGGCCAGATCAGCTCGATATTCTTGAGCTACTGAAACTTTTCGAAGTTGGTGAACGGAGCTGCTCTTTTTTGCGTAATGCTGACGGAAAGCGAAGTGCTAACCGGGCCCGCACGATGGCGTGATCAGAGTCAAGTTACGCACCCCGGAAGGAACGACAATCCTTACCTGAGACTCTCCATCTGTAACTGATAGCCACATGGTCCAGTGGAGTCAAAGACTGTCTTGTGGTAGGTGGACTCCAAGTAACGAGCGTTTATCTTAATTGAGTCGGACACCCACACAGCGCAGAGGCGGCTGTTCACTGGGATGCAGTCCTGTGAGGCGACTTCAGCCTCGGGGCTGAGTGCCTCAAGATCACCGGATACCCGAAGAGTGAAATGTGGAACATCTGGGCTCAACGTAAGCGGTTTCAGGAGCACGAACGAAGTGGAGTCTTGCATGCGTGTTTCACAGACACAACTTACATCAATACAGAGAGACTGGATAGCTCAGGATTTTGCTTGGCTTATCGCGCAGCTAGGGGGGGGCTATGTATGAACGTTGTCTATATTCTTTCGCCGTGAGTAAACTCGAACGATGCAAAGAAAATGAACTCGTTATGCTATTGTTTTCAGAGTGAAACTATCCTCGAGTCATCTTATACCTGATGAACGGAACGTACATTGGAGGGTTCAGCTAGCAGAATAATTCGAACTTTTGAAGCCTAAAATGTAAAATCATTTAGTTTTCACGTAAAGACGGCTTCGGTGAAGTCAATCCTTCGAAAAATCACCGAAGATCTCTTGCTTGGTAGCACAAATTGTTGAACAATATTTCGCCTTCTACACACAGTCACTATTCTGCAAAAGGCAGTGTTGGTGTGGAAACCTTTAAAGCCAAAGCACAGCGTATTAGAATAAGATGTTTCTGTTGCCGTGGGCAACCTTTTTCAACAGTTTCTGCAATCAATTCAAGCATAGTCTGGCTTTCAGGCACTTTGTCTGTGCTGCATTACCTGTCAGAAACAGTCGGCTGTCTAGTCTCTTAGATTTGACGAATGAATAAAGCGAATCTGAGGAATACTTGAAGCCGTAGGTGAATTAGCATCTATCAGCAGCCAAAGATCACCTCGTACATTCGGTGCTATGCTACGCGAATGTGTTTTCCACTCCACTAACGTATCAGTCAGAAGATTTCAAAAGCTGATTAAAAAACAAACACAGGGTAGATTCATCTCAATTAACTACATTGTAGGGGTATGTCGCACAAGGTGGGTGAGGTATGAAATGTCCACCATAGACGTGTCAAAATGATTATCTAACGAAAGCAGCGCGCAAGCAGTACGCGCTCTGTGGCTGCAGCCTACCATTTAGTTAAAAAAACTTACAATCTGATTTGTTACAGTACTGAAGTACTGACTTGTGTACCACGTCCTAGCCGGTGATTCCAACCCAAGCCTTCTTTGTTCTTATGCAAATAGGCTTTTGGTTGTTTCGAAGAAAGTTTGACTGGCATACTTCCAGAATAAAGGAATAAGCGGAAAATCTTCCACTGTGAACGCAAGGCCCACGTCATCTGTTGGCACCACACGCATCTTCCAGCGCTCTGACTCTACCTGTTAGCTTCTTACCTATGTGGCTGTGCTGACAAAGCTTTCATGGCTAGATCTTTAAGTTGCGGTGCATTCTTTATGGCACTGTAGCCTTGGAGCAGCTCATAACAGTTTTAGCAATTATTGATAGTCCAGTTTCCGATTCACTTAGAACACGCGAATTTGACAGAATCGACTACTGTTGGCTCACACTGGGAACCGCATAAGTTGCCGGTTGTTCTTATTTGTTTAGCCGAATGTCCCGTCAGCTTCATTATCTGAGAATTTCGGTTCCGTGGGCAGTCGTATTCGTAAAATGTCGTATTCCTGAACACTTGCCGTGGTTAAAATGGGAGACCTTTCACTATTTCAAGCTACAGCTTGGATCAAGTTAAGTAGAACTTTTCATCTTACCAGGCTGTTTTGGGCAATCCAAAGCCAGGCTAATTGTTCTTATGAATAGACCCAAATTGATCACTTATGTAAGCCGTTGCAGTACTGACTATTTCCTGTAGTATACAGCAGTAACAATATCATGAATAGGTCACCGCATTTCGTAGACAGTGTTTTTGAAAACTTGTTTTCGTAGCTAGCAATAACATGAATAGGTCATGAATAGGTCACCGCATTTTGTAAACAGTGTTTTTGAAAACTTGTTTTCGTAGCTGGGGATAACAAGGATAATATCGATACCTTAAACAGTCTTTTATTTCTACACCACCAAAACTACAACGTACTCCACACCGTGATTATATATGCAGTTGTGCCATCATAAAATGAATATTAACAATACAAAGGTACATGTAAGGTGCAGTCTGTATTGATTCACGTGGTGCTAGTTAGGTCTCGCTACACAGGCTCACTAAAGTCCTCGACCGCAATTCAGGCCAAAACCAACCATTAGTACAAGCTAACTCATTGACTGATCGATACATGGTTACTAGGACACTAAAACTATCACACATTTAATGCTGAATGAGTAACTAAGGTTTATTAGAGGTGAATATGGTTCAGCAACAAGTTGCTTATTTCGTTTTATGGGCATACGAATATAGCTGCTTCAGAAATCTTCGTCCTTGGGCTAGAAATGCGTACCTGCAATTCCAACTCATTGATAGTCACCCTAATATGGTACGTTAACAGCAGGTTTACAAGTGGGTAACTTTGACCAGAAAAATCCAGCATCTGCCTCAGCACAACCTCAGTCTTCAGTCATCAAAAGAATTACGGTTAGGATGTATTGGCTGTTTAGATAAAATATATCCACCCAGAAATTCATCTAAAAAGAGCGGTTCAGGATATCTGGCACGACGTGATTACAAGGCAAGAAGTGTTCCACGGAACTTACGCTTGGGCAGCTCACATGTGGGTTTAGTTTCTGTGATGATGTAAGCACTCGTTTCAAATTTAATTCAGGATACTGACAAATACATTCATTTGCGAATCAATTTGGTTTTCATGGGTTACTTAACTGAATCTATCGTTTACGATATTCTCTGACTGAATGTGCTGTACAAAGGTCACCACCTGTTTCAGTCGGGACGGTATTCGAGATATTGCAGTATGTTTTCAAAAAAAAGGACGACCCACAAGGTTGCTGAAAACTCTTCGATGGCCCACGACCGGGTTCAAGTAGAACGTAAGGTTGACGAAAACTGGGGGATTGCGCCTACATGATGAGCCCCGAGAAGGGCGAAACCGATCTTGGGTTGTCGAAGAGTTTTCAGCAACCTTGTGGGTCGTCCTTTTTTTTGAAAACATACTGCAGACACAACTATCATGAATATATATATATATAACAAACAGTTTGTTATCAGCATCGAATGTATTGCGTTCCGAAGACACTGTGCCAGGAATTTTTCCGGGCAATCAAAACAATTCTCAACTCCGATTGGGTGTCAACGTACCGCAACTCCAAACACACTATTCTAGTGGCCAGAGATGCAAGTACTCTCTTGTCATATCTATTTTTAAGTTACTCTGGAGAAAATGTTTGCCCTGCATCCTGGTCATTGACTACGTCAGGAATGAACCGTAGCGAAATATATGAGGAAGTACTGCCGCTTCTATTTACAGTCAAAACTTTCCATAAAGCTCTTCGCGGTTACAAATTAGTTCTTTAAACTGCACAGAGGCCCCTTCTAGCAATACTTAGCTCTCCAGTTGGCAGTTTCTACACCCAATCAACTGTACTTAGCTAGGTGGAGCTACTTTACTCACTAATGATTTTGAATCACGGTACACATCAACATCTACTTTCGGTCCTGCCGAAGTAAGTGGTTTTACTGGTGTACGGATGGCAAACATGAACTAGGAAAACGTAGTTTCGGGTGCTGAGACAGAAGAAGAGGTAAAATCAACAGTTTCCTATGTTGTGTTGCACCTGAAGTTACAGCATGACTGACAGTGCGAAAACGTCGATGAATCTTGCCCTACAGAACATGACTCAATAACCGAGCGAAGAGTGGCTAAAAGCCATAGGACGAGAAAGCTGACAGTTTTTTCTGCGGACAACGAATTAAACATGCATTCAGGACCATTTTATGGCAATGGAACGTTATAGTCGTTATGAACGAATTTATCCCCATATTTTGCGCAACATACACGCAGACCATCTTGGTATAAATGGAATGTCTGCTTAGACTAGGCATTTGCCAGCAAGCAGGTGGAAGAGCTTCTTCGTGGTTGTAACCACTAAGCAAGCACAGCAGTACATTATGATTCCCCTTCGCCACTCGCTGATTAATCATGGACATGAATCACTTTAGATTCCTCCGGGAACAAAACTCATGCTTGTAGTTTGTTCATCTTCAAAATGGCTGCGAATTTTCCACTGGCAAAATATTTCCACGTCACATATCATTTTCTCGGTCGGAGTGACAGATCTGGTGGCAACTGAGAAAGGCAGTCAGTTCATCCAAGGAAAATCTACAGAAATGTGTGGTTTGCATGGAACTCAGCGTATCAGAGGTTTCCCCGAATCATCCGCAATGGAATGGAAGGAAATGAAGCTTTATCCATACTTGGTAGCTCGGGTACTTTAATTGGTTGATTGATCAATTGTCTGTTGATCTCTCTGTCGAACTTGACAATTTGCTTGAAAGCGTATCGTCTACAGACGTGGGTACATAACCAATGCACACAACGATAGTTTGAGACAATCTATCTACCTGCGATTCGTCATATTTTCTTGCCTTGTTGAAAACTGGCCAGTTTACTGATAAAGCGGGTATGTAAGACTAGCTACAGAGCATGCGGGTGGTAGAAGAAAACTGTTGTTGAAAGACAGCTTTGAAAAACTACCGCTCTGCACTACAAAGTTTGTCAGAATTTTTAGTTGATCATTTCATCTTTCGCCTAGCTCTACTTGTCAGTCTCCTCCATGGTACATCCATTTTTTGAGAAGCTTATCCAGGCTCAAAACGCACAAGCCACAGCGATGTTGCCAAAATTTCGTCAACAAATCAGGACTTACTCCAGTTTTTAAATCAGATCATTTATTTCTTGTTTGCAGCCACGCCAAAAGGCTTTTGCTAGGACGGCAAAAATCCATTACTGAGGTCAAAATCCCCTCAGAAATAAATCGATTTATCGAGCACCAAAGCTGCTCTTACCACGTGATGCTCTAGTCTGCCATTGATTACTGTAAGTTCTGCAAAGTTTCCGCCTGCTGCAACAACAGTTATCCACCTAACGACATAACTATAGGACCACCAAGGTTTTCTCCCCATATGTTCACCACTCGTAGGTGGACCCAATGACTGTTTATTAGCCAATGACGAAAAATGGTAAAGATCAAACTCAGGGTAAATCAGAAGGAAATGGATCAGAAACATTGAAACGTAAGAGAACGAAGTAAAATCAAGGGCTACTTTGGGGTGTCACCCTAGAGCAAGAGTTTTCAGTGACGTTTTACCGTTAAGTTGATTCGTAATCTCTATGAATCGGTTTGATATGTTTTTCTTTGGTATTTAGACGAAAGGCTGAATAGGGCATTTCCATTCAAGTTTCGCAGCGAAAAGCACCTCAGTTTCTGAGTCAGTAACTCTTGCGCTTGTATATGCAGAGAGGGAGAGAGAGACAGTGTTCCACGTATTTTCGATAGCTTTAAGATAAGGATGTTATTTTGGCTAGCTCGCGATCTTTGGATGAAACAACAAAAGCCAGTTCTTGACGAGACAACGAGTTCGTACGAATGCTCTATCCTGGTAAAATATCACACAATTCTACCTAGACTTGACAAACACTGGTCGTTACAAGTGTTTCAATGTGTGGTCGTATTCCTGAGTCCTCAATACCGCAGGTAGGTGTATACCTACAGAGAAGGGATGATATAAGAAACCAGTTTCCCTTTCGCCCGTTCAGGAACACAACTGTGTTCATTAAGCGGTGAGCACACACCTATTCGGAGACAATGGCCGAAATCAATGCGTTCCTCCTACCTCCGAACATCACCTAGCGAACCATATAGCTGGATGATTCGAATTTATATTCTGCGCACACATAGTTCCTGTGTTGGATACGGGTCTGAAAGCTTGACGAGGGCTGCAATATGAACTATTGGGATGTGTTTGACTTCTCTCAATCGAAGTCAATGAAGGAAGCCCAAGTTTTAGATGCACTTCAGGTAGTCAACCTTCTAATGTTTATCGGTCCCATTCAAGAAGTCAGTATAACTATCATAGCTAAGGTCATATACGACAAGGTATTTCATCCTAACTTGAAAAAATCCTCAGGCGACACACTGGGTTTTTCCTTGAAATAGGGGCTACTAATCAGAAATCGGCAGCGCGTTTTTCGCTGTACTCAAATGATTTTGGAAGCTTTTTTAAAGGCACGATGGAATATGCTTTTTATCCTGAGTGACTACCAAATATCCAAAACGTTTTCATATCCATGAGTGAAACTTAAAAGTGCAGCGTACCAAAACTGGGTTGCTACCTTCGTTTGTTTCACCACAAGCGAGTGACTTATGCCCGCCAGAAACAAATCCAACTAAGCACTTGAAGCAAGCACCGATGAAGAGAAAATGGTTAGACCTAATAGCTGAACCCCGTGTAATTTCACGACATCGGTCGACTGTCGACCGCCATGAAACAGACAGAGAAGTCTCGTACTGAATAAAAACTAAGCACTACGGGATATTTATGAAGATTTATATTGAGTAAACGATGCTAAAATATGGACATGGAGGAGTTTCAGGTCAAAGAATTCCGGCGGAAGCGTGAAACGGAAAACACAAGGATGAGTGTGGAAACGATTATGAGACACAAGTTAAACTTGGTCATACATCTCAAACGAATACCATAGGATAGATGAGGCTGACGCAAAACTGAATTCTAATGACAACGAAAGTAATATTAAGTACTGAGTTAACCTGGGTTGTTTCGTCCTGTGTTCCAGGCTGATTACTTGCAAATGTGAGTGTTTTAACGGACGGCACTATGGTTACTTGGCTTCACCTATCGACTAAGCCATATAAAGTCCAGCCAAGAAGCAACGGTGTGGCAGTTCCCTTCAAATCAGTCGCTCAACAATCAATCTTGCTAAAAGCGCTTCCGTTAAGATGTTTCCTACAGGAAGTAGGGTAACTATTTCAAGAACCAGGCTTTACTTTGTGCGGGTGCTGACCTGACAGGGAACAGTTGAAAAATTGTACGCCCCTAAACTATCTCCTCAACGGAAATGCTCTCCTTCGGGTGGGTTGTCAGAGAGCCATGGTACTGTACTGGGCCTATCAAAACAGGCTGACAGGAAGAAGTAGAGAAAAAGCGACTTAAATATCTTTAAAATATTCCCCATGTGGGAAGCAGGAACCCCGATGCTTTCCTGTTTTGGCCACCGTCCATACTGTTTCGAGTACTGAACTCAGCTCGGATAAATGTCTTTTTGGATAATGGAACAATGAACAATGTACAAAGGAAATAAGTGCATCAACTCTACCACTGCACGAAGACTTGAACAACTAGCTGTGCTGTATTTCTAACTTCATATATCAAACAAGGATAACCTTGTCGGACGCCGAATGAGCCAACTAGGGAGGATAAAACCCGGTCTATTTATTGGAAGCTTGACCTAGTGGAATTCATGTTCGTAGAAGAAAACGGGCTGATATCAGGTGAAATTAATTGTATCCTTCATCTCAGTGAATCGGGAAACTCGTAAAGACAACCTGTTCGACCGTGTATGTTGGATCTTTGGATGACTAGCTTGCTTTGCACCACATCAACCGCGTTTTGTTTTAAACCGCTTGCATTTTCTGTGCGATGGTCCGCAGTTCTCATACGGAGCATGAAGCAAACACTTTACACAAGTAGCCACTATACAACTGCTCCGAGAGAGCGGTTTACTTCCGGCGAAAATTCGGTTGCTGCCAACATTAGGAAACCTGTTTGACTTTTAGCTGTTGCTTCTTCCTTAAGCCAACCCCATATGCCGTCTTCAGTTTTCCTTTCGATCATCACACTTTACCTGCGTTCCTCAGTAAACTCCTTAACTTGGTCCCATACAACCATTCATTTTCGGAAAAATACTTCAGTTCCTGTTATGATTCATAGCTTTTATTCGTGCCTATCACCCCCCGAGTCCATTCAACCATTCAACCAAACATTTGTTTGCCGCTGCATGTGAACATAAAGCAGTTGAGCAACACGCACCTTGGCCGCTAGCTAATCCCCGAATTTTCATTTGAAATATCGTGTAATTTGTCACGCTTCACAAACCGTTACTCTGTGGTTTATGACGGCTCCGAAGACGGCCGATCACATTGTGCTAACATAATAATCGATTCTACGGCATGAACATCGTCTCCACAAAAAAGCGGACAGTGAAAACGAAAAGGTGAAAACCTGAAGTGCATTTCTGACCCGGAAAAGGACGGACTGGTGGCGCGCTGAGAATGTGTCTGAACCTCAAAGGACCGCGGCCCTTGTTGCCGAAAGCACATCTAGAGAGAGACTAGTAGGCTCCACCGTCTTGTTGTTTGACGATAATCAGCCAGCATAATCTCCTCCAGATAGAGGCTCGGGTGCGAGCCCTAGTTCTCATGCACGTTTTGCACCTTCAGAATGCACCTTCCTCAGTCTGAGTTCGTCTCTTTTCTACCTGAAACCTCAGGGATGGCGATGAGAGTTTGTCGACCGGTTTACCCACCTCAGCACTTTCATAAGCTCTGACTGTGCCATGAAATGTGGAAGTTGATGCACGCACGATCAGGGGGCTAGCAGCACTTGTGAACTTGTGTCATTTGTCGCCTCATAAATAAATTCCACCGAAACTAAAGGGCAGTTTGTACAAGGTAACCGTAGCAGAGGTACGACTGTATGGTTACAAAACGTGGACCCAACCGAAAATCTTAAAGGGTTCGAAAGTTTGATCGTCAATACCTTTGCAGAATTACAGGCTTTAACTTGGTGCAGCTTGTTTGCAATGAGGCGGTTGGTAGGAGAGTACTAGGTGATGAATCAGATTCACTAGAGCAACAACTGAAACTCATCAGGTCAAGACGTTTGGAGTGCGTAGCTTACATGCCGAACTGCTGCCCATCATAGAAAGTAGTGTTTTCAACTCCGGACCGTTGTTTGCGAAATGGCCACAAAGAACCGACCACGACGTAACACAAAATGGTGAACCTTTTCGTCATCCTGGCCAGGGTTCAAACGATTATCAAACACTGTTGAAAAATCTACAGGACATGGTATGTAACCACACCCAGTGGTGAACCTGGTGTCATTTCCTAGGCGGACTGCATTGCTGAAGTTTTTCATAATATGCTGAGCAAGTTTCGCAACGGACGCCGGTCAATCCTCTTTGTAGCATCTTGCTTCGACATGAATCTCAGATGCATTTGTCTCGTTTTAAGGTGTGCTTGCCTTATTATTGATTGTTTTATGGAGTTATAAGGCTATTAGTAATAAGTTTGCACTTTTTCCCTTCCTTTCCACTCATTGATGACCATTCCCTTCCATAGTTGTATAAAAACTAAACATCACTAGTCTAGTACTGTTTGCCATGATGACAATTTCAGCTGGAGTGCTTACAGCTCCGGACTCCAGCTAATGGTCCCACCTGATATTTAGACCGGATCCAGATTTCTGGTTTCATAGATTACATTTATTCGTAAACGTCACACGCAGCAATGTCGAATGGTTTACTAAACTTCCCCACTTTCACGAAAATCTCCACAGTTATCCTTTTGTGATGATGTGCGTGCACTAATGACGTCTCTACGATTGGCGACAAAATGTCTGTAGACACATTGCCAAGCTCGGCGAACAGATTGACAGTCACCTGATCTTCCAGCCCTTTTAGAAGAAGCCCTCAACACTTGTGTCCAGCTTGTTTCAACAACACCGGTGGCGTGTTTATTTGACTGGTCTTTCAACTTACTGGTTAAAACCAAAACTGTTGTTTATCTAAACGGCACAGTAGCAATTGCCTCTCCGTAGTGATTTAGATCAGTGTAACATATGGACCTTTGCACACATAGTTACGACTAGAAAAAGTAGCATGTTCGAACAAACTCAATTCTTTAAAACAGTCATTCGAGGAGAGAACAACTTCAAAAACAGTGGAATCATCCGGCGACCTGTCTGCAGTTCAAGTGAACATATGGGTTACAGCAAATGACAAACACAACCGGGTGGCCAGTATTTCGGTATGCTGCGAATCACCCGCTCGATATCCATTTCAGGGACAAAATACTCGTTAAGGACTGTCAGTGCGTCGTAAAGAAACTGATCTTCCCAGCTTGCTATTCAGTCCGCTAACCTCAGAATTGGATAGGACAAATATGTAACTAGCGCTATCGTCGATCAGTCGATCGATAAAGATAACTGCGTCGGTCTCAATAGGATTTACCAACTTCACACAGATCGTTTTTAGGTCCGCTTAAGAGCAGCGACTCAGAACAGTTTGAAAAGCATGTTTCTAATAAGTGCCCGTTATTTGGTTAAAACGAAGCTCACACAAGTATCTTAAAACTGTCTCGATCTAATGATCAACTCTCAACGGTTAATCGCCTGAAAATATCCAGTCGGTTTAACTGCTGCGAAACGACCGCTGTCAAGCATGTGCATCCAAATAAAATGATATTGTTCAGCGCAGTGACATTTACCAGGAAACCCTTTAGAAGCGATCAAACTTCCGGTAAGTCGCAACGTGGTTTACGGTCCCTCGCAATGAGATGCCCCTGAAATAATGACAACTTAAATGAAGGGTTGAGTGCGGTTCCCCTCATAAATGTAACGTACTCGGATGATTTGGGGATGTTGCCTCCTATGAAACTGGCCAGCGAGAAACGCATCCCGTGCTTTTTGCACTGGGGCTTGGAATTTTATTTGTATTCGGGCGTTTACAACGGCATTCTCAAGAACGGTGTATAACTTCTGATGTCTTTTGATTGATTCTTTCACATGTTGATGACGCTTGGATGTCCGCGATTCACATACACGAGTTCCTTTCTCGAGAAAACAGTTCAGACAACCCGTAACAAATTCACTAGAATCAAAGTAGAAATGGCTGATCTACTTGCAGGCAAATACTTTGCATTGACAACGCATAAGCCATTAACTGACAGTGATCGGTCGGTCATACTGATTATCCCGCCACCAAACCATGACCTCCAGGTCATAATCCATAAACCTGGCACGTCGTACCGGTCTAGTTGGGCAAGAATTCGTATTTGCTCCCTCGTTCGGAAGAATGGACGAGTTCGTTTGTGATTATATCTATTGTACCTGTATCTTGATAGTAGGCAGGTGTGTGTGCTGGTAACTTGAGCATTAGGAGGCCATCTGGAGATACTGGAGACTAAAGCACCAGCCACAGTGTAAGTTGCAATGTGACTGTGGTAATGACTGGCTTAGTGCACACCCAATTAGAATTTGTAACTCAATAAGGCTTTCAAATAAATTGTGTTTGGCATCCAGAAGTCAGCTTTAGACCCGACTTTGTGCTCGATGGTGGCGATGATGCTATAACTCACTTATTCGGAGCGACCAGTTCACAAAAAACTTCATTCTTCGCCGTTCCTGATTCCACCGATCCCGCTGCGACAGCGAAACTCTGATGATTCAGTTTGAGCTACATGCAAACGAGCATTACGTTAGTGGCTGGTTAGTCTGATTTTCCAAGCTCAGTACTTGCTTCATGAGGCAACGGTGTGATACAGGGCTGCACATGGTTACGTCATCGACTACGTTTGATGAAAGTGAAGTGAATGACTGACAGTGGTTTCGTTCCTCTGCTCGGTTTAAGAAATGTATGGCTGTTTTTGAAGGTACCATTCGCGTGGTTGCCGACTGATGTTGGCTTGAAAGTCCGTCGGAGTGCATCATGCGGGGAGATCAAATATGACAGACAGATTTTACCTGGCAGAATGCGTGTCCCAACATACCCAGTTCGTTATAGCCAATGCCTGCGCCCATAGAAATATTCATCCCATTAGATGGTCAAAGCAGTGAAATCGGTATTTAGTTGGTACTATTCCAAGTACTGATGGATGCCTAAACATCAGAGATAAATGGCAAAAGTTTGAGAATCTGTAGAAATATTAGACGATGCTAGACTTTTACCTTTGTCCCAGAAAAGTATAGGAGGGATATCGAAACACTTACGTACCACTGAATTTTCCACCGATAGCCTTCAGGCATGACTCATGAGGACACAAACGCCCATCAGAATAGCGTGGCTGGTATAATTAATGGAAAAACGCTTGATAGTCATACAGCGAGGAAGACCACACCCGTAAAACAGAACAGATTCTGTGCTGTCCTGAACTTTTGCAGATCGAACGGTAAACTCAGCAAAGCGAATTTCAACCGTGAAAAGCCAATCGAACTCGCGACATCTCATCCATGAAGCCTCCAAACTGTCTGCAAGCTCCACAGTCCCAAGGACAAGCCTTGATATCCACGACTCTCCTACCCTTCGTGAGATTTTCATTTCTGTAGCGGATGGAACATTGAGCAGATTTATATGCTTCTTTTACGGGTACCCCTATGTTTATGAACGTGGTGCCCGTCGCAACTTCCAATTTTTTATGGGACCCCACTGAGTCTACAGATATTGGACTCCAAATCCCATCTAAACTGTTATGATTAGCTTCCTTTCACCTTACTTTGAGGGTGACACAGTGGGCTCAGTTTGGAAGCCCTCGCTAGCTAACTTTAAGATGAGTGAAGCCAAGGGTTTTTCCAGCGCTATATTGCCGGGATCCTCCCCCCCCCGCCCTACTGCTCGAAACAAAGTGAACTTGATCCACGTGTGTATTGTGTCAACTACTTAGGAGAATGAGGACGATGGGTTTAATTATTTGGTGTTGGTCATACGAAGAGCCCTGGCAGTTTTGCACTCGCCACATATGAAGAACTTCTGCCTTGTCAGTGCAGCAAACGAACTTCGCTGTTTTAATAGTTGGCATTTAAACTGCGCCTCGAGGACGCTCTGTCGAACAACCGAAGACAGTCTAAGGGAGAGCAGTTTTCCCGATGGTTTTCTCAAGCAAAAACGGAATACATCACCACCTAAGACGGAGGCCACCACATTGCTTACTTTGTAACTGGCCTCCCGCTCAAAGGTGGCATTCATTCAGGCTTCACAAGGCCACAAACAGAAAGTTTATTGCTGCCAACCTTCTCTCCTAGACCACTGGTAGGCGACCTCAAACTTTTAAGGTGATGGATCGAGTGTCTTTAGTATATCCTGCTCTTGTATGCCTGCTAGTACATCCATTATTGTGCTGCTGATCGACGTTAAGTTGGTGGGGTAGTAAGAGAAAGTTTACCACTCTGTCCGAAAGCTGACAACACGATCTCGATAAGTAGCACGATAGGCCACCACCTTCTAGATAACCCCAAAGATATCAACGTCGATGATTCATTTCGCATCATTTACAGAGCGCGGTCAAACAAAGCAGGAGAAATACAATCGCGCGATATTCCTGTGGTCCAATCGATCACTATCAAATTGCGTGACCTCATCCTGTGACCGCGAAATTCCATGTTCGCATGCTGAAAAGATAGAGGTCCACTCCATCCGTAGACACACGCACAGACACATCTCTGCGCACAGTCTCACTAACAAAGGTACAAACTGCTTTCCCCACAGCCCAAAGCCACTACGTTAGTGACCTTAATCGGTGAAATTAGTTCGTGTTTGCTTTCGATTCTGTAACAGTTTTTAGTACCTATGCATTCACCTCGACAACAGCATGACCTGGATTAATTCTACCGAGTTGTTGAACAATGTCAGTAAAATGGTAGCTGACGAACAGATTGCTTCCCGCCCCCTCCCCCTACTCAGATTACATCATTGAAATAATTTTAAAAAAATAAGCGGTACTAGTACAACGGCTTGTAGGTTGGTAGTGAGCCAGGAGTGTAGAGTTTTCACCGCAGACATACGTTGCAAGTATATGTTAACTCGATGGTTAGTCAAATCTGCCAACAAGTCACGTTCGCAGGATAGACCACCATCACCATAATGGTAACCCGGCGGACCGGTCTTTCAACTTATTTTTCTATTATCTAAACCGTACAGTTTTCGCGTGATGAATCTTCTGTATCCAATTCAGGATTTGCCGTCGTGCGGTATTTCGGCTACCGCGTTTTCCAATGAATGTTCCTTTGTCCCTACCTTTGTCACATCCATTGCATTCGAGGGCAGTATGGCATTTAGGCGGGTGTCAGATTTGCCTATGAAATTGCTACTGTGATCGACCAACAAGTATGGGTCAGTGATACACGTTGTTTGCTTTGTGATGCCTCTTCTTGGTTAACAAAAAGTTCACTTGGAGAACAGGATATTGGCTGCTGTCGCTTTTTGTGTGGTGTTTGCTTTTTTCAAAAGTGAAAAAGCAACGAGAAACTTCATCATTTCAGATTTAATTCTTTGGTGCAGGCATTTTTCCCCGAGAGATTTCCTCGGGAGTCAGTATCCTATTTCTCCGTGGCCATCCATTTCCAATTTTTTTGCACTCAGTCTCACGTCACTAGCCTAACTTTCTCCTGTTGAAAGTTGAGCAAATAAATAACCACATATTTGAAGCCCTTTGTTATGTAAGACAAGTTTTGAGATAGCAGGTTTTTGTATGGGTGAATGTTGCGATCAATCCCTTTTCCTATCTTTGCCGAACACGGGACCGAGGTTCTGACGGACAAACAATTAACCATTTCCGCACGTGGACTACACTTTTGAACTTTTGAACTTTTGAACGGCTAGCGTTGTGGGGGAGTTTGACAACTTTAGAGGGTCGTCAAGCAGCTCCTTATCCGAAAAAAATGTCCAACAGCTACCGCCTTGACAGCGGATTCTTTCATATTCATGGGTTGCATTCATCATCATCAAATAATGTTTTGGTGGGATACAGGTTGATCATAGTCGAATCGATTCGTTTAATGACATTGACACCACCAAAGTAGCTACCAACTGTAAAACCATTGAATACTGCAATCCATTTTTACGGACATGGCATTCTTTTCTGGGACGTAGAAGTCTTTGCACATGAAACAAACCAGCTCTGATAAGGCTATAAGCTAACGGCTATCTCAACGAAACAAACCATAAAATGCTGTTTGCCCAAATGACAACAATTCTAACTCACATGACCAGCTACGATCTTCTCATAAATCTGAATGGGTTCGTCTGCAAAGAATGGAGGATGACCAGCAATCATTTCGTACACCAGGACGCCGAACGCCCACCAATCCACTGCTTTTGTATAGCCCTGCAATATGGAGAAATTCAGGGATTTTGTCGAAAAAAGCCAATTTTAGTTTAGGATATAGTCAGAGTATAATAATCAGCTCAAAAGATTGACCTGAATGAAGACTAATAACTGAAGATAGCTTGAAAAGCGTTGGTAATTTCCCATTTGTGCAAAGATCGTGCAAACAAAAGCACTTCATTGTCATCATCGTCATCATCGTCACCACCACTAACTCACTTAAATAAACAGTAAGCACTGCTGCTCAACTACAAGACACTAACAAAATAATGTCTCAGTTAGAAGTTTAACCGACTGGAGGGTGCCAATATACCGGAAAAAACTGATGTCCTTGTGGAAAACAATCAAGAACAAGATATCTACATATTCGAACAGCAGTGAAATAAGCCCATCTAAGCGCCCATCAAAGTGAAACGCTATCAGTGGGATCGACGAAGCACTCTTTGCTAAACTTTGCTAGATCCACTCAGGACCGGCCCAACGCACATTAGCAGACGAATTTTAGCCAGTCAGCCTAGCTTTGAGGCCGTATCATCATCATTTACGTGCCAATCGCAAGAGGAACCAAGCGGAACTCGGCTAAAATGTCGTGAAGAACTGACAGCACTTTCTTCACCTTCATTTTACATTGACTTCATCCCTTGTCCCCTACCGGTATTTCATTGAAAAGTTTTGGGAGCAGGAAGTAATACCTCCCCTGGGGATAACAGGGAGGCCCAGGTAGTACGAGCCAGAACCACCTTAAGCCGACAAAATTTATTTGGGAAACCAATAAATTCTGAAACAGTACAAAGAATTTTACACGCCACCTCAAGCCAACATACCACAGCCAGCTAGACTGATACGTGTTATAGAGAAACAACCGAAAATAGCTAAGATCTTGAGACTGTTCTTACGGTTATTACAACTATAAGTCTCGTTAGCTTCAGAGAAGTCATAAATGATGCAGTCCGCAAGTGTTGCTCACATGCTGATAGATTCCAGTATCCCATTGACACTGCAGTGTGAGGACTGATGGTATTCACGTAAAAAATGATATCACCCGCATTGGTAACATTCTATGGTGTTTTATCTTTTGTTGTTTTAACTGTTAGATTATCGGTCTATTGAAGTGCGAACCACATAAATTTTTTGCAAATCTGAAGTAAAAGAGAGAAAGTAGGCAAAAGTGAAGAATCCCACTGCTTTTTGAAAAAAAACTTCTTGAAAAACCGTGCTTCTTGGGACATAGGGCACGAAGTACATTTACCAATTTCATGGGCGCAATTCTTTTTAATAGTTCCGTCTGTCTTAATTTTGCATTCCTGTTTTTCCCGGTATACATGGAACAAAATCCATTTTAAAATCTGGGAAAGAGTATGGATTCGTCGGCAATATGCGTGCCACTACTCTCTCATTTGACTTAAAGATTGGATCGATGCGACCCCTAACCAGCTCAGTATCCTGACTGATGCTAACAGTCTTCCGTCTCAGCTGCCATGATGGACACATTGGTAGTAAAAAGGATAGCAGCCTTGGTGTGACTGGTATGTTAAACGAAGCGAAAGCTTCTCTCCTGGGCTATTTCCAACGTATGTCGTTCCAGAAAATTAATTTACTTGAGTGTTTTCCAATATAAAATTCCCAGCATCTCTCTTTGCATAAAAATTGCGTTCAGTTTGTTGCGGTATTTCTCGGTGGAAGGGATCGCTCTGAGCGGAACTGACAAGAAGAACGTTTCATTGCTGCCCAGGGCAACTATTATGAGGAAAATGGAAAGTGTTATGATCCCTGAGTTGTGTTTCTAACAACGAAATAGTCAGTTACGTCCATTCTGCTGTGTGCCTTGATCTGAGTCGAACAGTTTATCGGTTCACTCCTCGCTGTACCCAATGGTTATCCGATTTTATGACTTGAACGATACAAACATCCATTCAATGGTTGAGTGATGTTCGATTTGATGCAAATTGTTCGAAATGTTGTGGCAACAAGCCAGCTTTTCGTACCCACCATTTAGTCTCCATAGGAACTTTCAGGCAGCATAACTCTCATATTTTGAGTGGTTTTAAACTCACTAGTTCTCCGGTAAACATGTACGCATTGTGTTTGTGGTCGTTACAGAATTTTGCTAATTTCTCTGAAAATGCATATTAGTGGAGATTTGCCTGATAATCTAAACAGTAAGAAGTTTAAGCTACTGAAAATTTTAATTCCCAGTATCTCGGCGCGATTCCTAACAGACCCTCAGTGCGAAATCAGGCATTTTGCCGAACCAATAAAACAGTTTTGGGCATCGTTTAATCAGCTGGAATAAATGCATCAACTGACCGTGAGAGAACAAAACTCTGTAAGCTATCCACTATGACATTTTTTCACTTTCCCCCTCCCCCAGGGCAATGACACCTCTCATAGGCCAATTACCTGGAGTAACTAAGAGGCAGTTAAGTGATATACAGTAACAAAGGGTCACTCACTTTACTCTTGATTATTTCTGGAGCCAAATATTCCGGAGTGCCACACAGTGTGTAAGTTCGATGCTTCACGTGCTTTGCGAAACCGAAGTCCGCTATCTGAAGAAGAAATAGGATGCAGCCAGCCTTATTAGTTTCGTTTTTCGTCTGTGCTTGGGTTGTCTGAGCGGCCATAGGCTGGGCCACGCTTTATAACCACACGGTCTTGAAATAACCTCTCTCTCGCTCTCCAAAAAGCAGACCCTCATAAATTGCGTGAAGATTACGATCTCAGTGAGAGCCAAAATTGCGGCTACATTATGCACCCCAACAGAATGAAAAAACTCGCGAAGTCCAACAAGGATTATATCTGTTGCTTCCAACTACAAAACGTTAGTTGATTATCATTTATTATGTCAGTGATTCGTCATATTTCGGCCGTAGCCTCTCAAGCTTAAATTTAGGGAACAAGAAGAACGGAGTAAAATCAAGACCTTGGTCGAAGCTTGAACGTGAAATTAGCTTCACGTGGTGACCTGATTAACCGAATTTAAGAGACAATCCTACCACCGCCCGTAAATTCGGTCGGAATAGAGTAAAAATCACATACTTACACAGAGTGACTCGTAAAAATCACAGTAGAAACTCCACAGGAGGGTTTAGTTTAAAGCATTGCAGGTGAATGGCTAGGGGGTGTCATTTTTCCCCGTCTTTTTGTTAATTTCATGGACGGGGACTTCGACCCATGACTTTTGTGATATGTACGTTAGGAGTGTGCTTATTTGTTCCCCTAAATGTCTCGGCTGAGTGTTGTTCTGTAGTAATGCCTCACTCGGATGCTTCACTTAAAGAATGCATTCTTTAAGCTTTTCCCATGGTGCATATGTCCAAAAAGGATATGTTTAGTTTTCCAACCAATGGATCGGCTGTCTGTGTGAGCCGAATGTGACAGCGCATCATGCCACCAAGCAGCTATCCTGAAGAGCGTTACTTATCTGGAGGGAATTCTGTTCGCATAATTGTTTTGGTGGTCAAAAGCCGAAGTACGTATTGAATTACCATGCAGTCAGATGGGGTCAAGACTTTTCCGAATGAGACATACATTTAAAATTGTCCACCATTTTCCGGAGATACACTTTTTGCATAATATCATTTTGCTACAATAGCGCTTTACCGCAATACGATCAAACGTTGCGGCAGCAGGCAGCTGACTGTTCACATTGACTGATTAGTCTCAGAGCACAATTTTCATGCCTTGTCTAATCTGTGGTAAGCACGATGGAAGAACATAATGGACTTGATCAGTTTACTCAAAAATACTCGCAAAAACTCGGAGAAAGCTGGAAAAAATATACCCACTATTGTCCGTTCATTTCAAAAATTGTTTCATAATGATAATATAATGGACACTATTCGATAAATCCATTGGTACAAAGCTGCGTCCTGCCGTATTTTACCACTCATAACTCATCCAGACATGCACAGGTGGTAAACATTTAACACTAGCAGATTGGAAAATGGATGCTTAAAGTACAAGCAAAAAGACTTGTCACCCAGTTAATAAGTAACGATTTGCTTGGGGTAAATAGGCTAACCTGTTTACTGCCAGGCTTTCAATCCAAACAGTGGAATTTAAGGTGAAAACCATCGATCCCGATAAACTTGCACAGCAGGAAAATAAATCATCATCCCAAGTGCACTACGGCATGTGATACCCTACGCTGAAGCAACTTACTCACTGTGTATAGTACGATAGTCATGTAAAAGCATTTTACTCTTATCCTATTCTTTCTCCAGTTTTCCTCACATCTCCTCCCTTGCATGCCAGATATCTCAGAATATTCGCACCCAACAGCGGCTCCGTGTATTTTGCCTTTCTCCTCTGGCTTTAACCTTCCATTTTGTTTGGCGTCAAAATTCACGTGTAACCCAGCACTTATCTCTGAAATTCATCTTCTAGCACATTCGACCGGATATGTTGATCGTCACATAGAGTGAGGACAAAAACAGATATTTTCCATTTTTACCTACAATAGTTGAATTGGAGATTATGGTTTTTCTATTCGAAACAGAGGATCAGGTATTTCGAGAATCAACCCTGTCTTCAAAAAGCGTACGCGAACACTGTGAGAGCCATCGTGAAACTGGCCAGGTACCTGTGACACTGAAAGTACCCCCGTGAATTATCTTTCCATGTCTCTATGAACAGGGTAGGAGGCTTCTGTGGGAACCAAGATGGGAGCCATCCTACAAGAGGTGGCGTAAGTCCCATATTCAGTCTCTGACAGATTTTGGAACAGGGACGCTGCTGCTAACAATCAACAATGGTTGTCATCTCGACATGAAAATTGATCATCTGGCATAATGACAGAGTCTGTGGGGTAAACGTGACCCCATACCATTCCGCCCCCTCCCCCCACTTAAGGCACCGCACGGAGAAATCTGTTTATCGTGATAAGCTCTTGCTACATGCAGTAATGTCCTCTCCCTTTTTTCATCATCTTCGTCTGACCACTCACTGTCAGTCTCTAATAGCTGTGAAGTTAAAATTTTCCAAGAGCGTTCTGTCAAAGTTGTCGAATCTTCAAACAACACAGCTCTTCTTGCATCTGACTCTTCCGGGACGAGGAAAATACCGAATAAACTAAATAGTTCTGCCCAGCCGTTTGGTGCACCATTTGCACCTGTAAAATGTAAAGTACTGCCAGAGGGCTTGATATAACCAAGACGGAACCTTATTCTTACGTACGGGCCGAGAAATTAGCCTGGCTGAGTGGTTGTATTAGCTATCTGATTTAGTAAAAGACTGTGCTGCAAATCGGTTAAAGAAGACTATGGAGCATTTGGTAAACCACAGTATATGCGGCAAAGATTTGACATCAGCTTACTTATCAGGGGTCGAGTTTACAATGCTACAGTGCTACTGGTCTATTGATATGGGCCAGAAACCTAGTGACTGCAAGCTGAGAACAGCAAAACCACCGTTGTCCGTTGGGGACAGCTGATGAATGACTTTGAGACATGTTGAGCGGTTTCTGGGGAAAATTTACAATTCAGGAACGATGGGCTGTCCACGTAGTAACTTGGCCACGCGTGATGCATGTTAGTCGATCGACATCCTTCGGAAGCACCCTCACACAATCCGGAGACAGGACAAATTCCTCAGAGATATTGAGGGATATTGACGGAAACGGTCCAGCCGCTATCCCAATGGCGGGGGGATGCACCCAAGCTATCACCTTCAATGATTAACTCGTCCCGATCCCACCAATGAAAAGTTTACTCTCACTTCAGGATCCGTACATCAAGGGTATCGGCTACTGCCTCCAGTGAGTGGCTATCCGCCCCTAATTTCCCAAGTCATCGGAGATAGAAACTGTGACAATTACGAACACTTTACAACAGATATGTCGTTGGCAGTTGATGAACCCTAACGATGAAAACCCTACTCGCGCAACTAGCTCCACTGGTTTCTAGTGTATACCAAAGCACATAACTGAGCGACTGGCGAGACAGAATGGATGGGTCTACCACGATTCAACGTCACCACAATGCAAAAAAGCCCTTGGAACTGCAGAATATGTATGCATTTTTTGTGTTGTTTTTCCGTCACGGAGAGACTGCATCGTGGTGTGACGATTTGTGAACAAATAATCTATACAGGAAACCATCCATGTGATACTCGCACAGTCTCCCCCACTAGGTTGCTCAGCGGAGGGAAGTCAGACTGACAGCCTCCTGGCCATCAAATTTGTGAGTTGAAACATGTGTGACGACATGTCCCACAAAATTTCTACCGCACCGCTGGTCCCACACCAACCACTTATTAGCATCAAAGGCTTTGGTTGAGGTACTTAATGACGCTTCAACCTAGGCTTGCGCGTGTACACAACCATGAAAAGTAATAATACCGATAATTTCATGCTGCTTCAACCGACGGATGGTGCCTTCATTAAAAAGGCCTTATTTACTGCATTCAGCAGGATAAGCCAAAACACGCGGTTACCTACAATTCACATATTTCCTCAACATTGTCTCTCAACTCCCTTCCTGTGTGAAAAGATCAGCATCATATCCAAAGTGACTAATAGCGTGCCACCACTCAATTTTGAGCTTGCTTGTCAGAACTCATGCTCTGTTTTCATCGGAGCCATTGGTGTGCAAGCTCCGATTCAGACTAGCCAACCATGCAGCCATGATGCACTTTTTGGATGCCTTATCTGCCGCATTTCTGACAACCCAGAACGAATAACAGCAACCCATATTACGGAACTCTCATCATCCAGATGCTGGTGCCTGCAAGTTTCGGGTAACTCTGTATTTTCTGCGGGCGGGTTATACCAATGGTTATACCAATATTGTTAAGAATCTCAGTTCCCTGGATGAGACCGCCCGACATAATTAGGTTCACGAAAGTAGCTATGATCGTGCTGTTTCACTGCCAGCTAGCGGGAACAGTATCCGTCATTTACTTGTGGGTTATGCGTATTAGTAAGCAAACAGGATTAGCTACTAAGTGACAGCCATGGAGCCGGATTGACATGACAGTCATCAGCACTCAGTATCCAGGCTCTACTCTTAATTGTCCGCCTTTCTGGCCCACCCACACCTGTTCAGGTTAGAATTAAGTCCTCTATGTTTTTCCCGTGAAGACCGAGGAAACACTCCTTTTTGGCCGTTGAACATCATTCAGATCTACAGGTTAGACAGTTTTATCAAACCAGCTTATGCAAAGCTTTAAAAGCAGCATTCTCAGTCGTTTGTTAGACGAGGTAAGCGTGGCCACTATTATGACAGAACTCGATATGTGGTGTTTATGGAGGTTCACCAAGTGAACACTGGATTTTAGATGATTCGTGGTCGATGTGCCATATCGTATCCTCTCGAACACTGGGCATAATTCAACTGGGCTCCTAGGTGTCTGATCAAGCGTAGTTTTCGCGCAAATAGAGCAACCCGTTGGAATCAAAGTGCGCTGAAAATGGACGACGCTGGGGATTTCCGGAAATCTTATCAGCTAATATACAAAGCGGGACGGAGAATTAGGCTGTGAATTAGGTCAACCTGAATAGTACCTAAAATTTACCAGTTTATGAATGGCAAGTGTGCCATTCTCCCTTGAAACACCATCGGGCTGCTGATCCGGATGGCAACCAGCACTGTTCAACAACGATTGTGAGGGGTTGTTAGTCAATTCGAGGATCTTGGCAGTTGGATTGTAAATTTTTCATCACCAAGCGAGGTAAGATCGTCAGTGCGAGGTGGTGTAGGCCAGTTTTGCAATCAAATTTCCAACCTTGGCGAAAAGAGCAACCAAGCAGTGCACCCGAACCATCTATATTCCGTAACATGGCAGACGATGGTAAGTCTTTGTGTTTAGCCTCGACAGGGTAGTTTAATTCAAGTTGGTAGCAAAATGCTTTCCAGCAATTTGAATCAAACCACCCTCTTACCAGTATCCAGAGTAGTTACTCGGCACCCGGACGAGGCTACAATGGAGGCCAAAAATTACTTTAGCAGCGCCCAAGTGTATTCTTTGAAACTTTGCTTTCCGCATCAGCCTCTTCGACAAACCCCTGGAAGATACTCATGGCCGTGTTACGTCGTATTTCGATTTTTACAGTGAGTCGAACCTCCAACTATTCCTGCTATGGTATATAATTTATCCCATAATGTTATGACAGTGCAGCCCAAATGCCAAATTCTGCTTACTAACTGTTACATTATTGATCCTTGATTCTTCTGACCAGTGCATCACGTGAAGCTGTAACGCTCAAACCAACGCAGCCGACAAGTGATGATGAACGGACACGGTCAATCGGTCAATTACTGCATTCATGTGGGCAGTACACGTGACTTGATCGCATGCGCCAATCAGCTCTGACACGTGACCCCCAAAAGCCCTGACTACTGTAATGGTGTCATGAAAACCATGAAATACATGGTAGGGGACTTGAAACTGAGCATTCTGAACCTACTGACTTCCCTAAAGGTTAGATTATTTAAATGTGATAAAAAAATCTACAGATGACCATCCATATTTATATGGACATGGTCAAACACATTTGGTTGGCTAAATAGCTTCCTTTAAAGCCCAGAGACAAATCATTGCCAAAAAATCTTAAACAACAGAAACAACAGACGGCAGTTTTACCGCGTTCAAGGATGGCTATAAAACAACGCCGGTGAGGACACAAAATGAAATGAACAACAATAACTGCCACCAGCGACGCCATTTACCTAATAGTATCCAAAGCTGTTGCAGATGTGAGACATAACAATCCGAAGACTGGCCCGATTTTACTGACAGAGACAGCTCTGGTGCAATTTAAATAAGTTAGTTAATGAATACGTTCATGAGTTTTAAACTCGGTGCATCGTAGCCATTTGGGTATCGTTGAATCAAAGCGGACTGTGGACGGTTTCTATCACTGCCCATACCACGCTGATTACTTTTTAAGATAGAGAAGGGACTGTAATTTAACTGGGCAGTAAGTAAGAACTGTGATTATAGAATACAGCCATGTACATGCAGTTTTGAGATCCTTGCAAAAAACGTTCAGTAATTCTTTCGAACTTAAATCATACTTATTCAACGGCACATCTTGAATAAGTGCATCATGCGGAAGCTGACAACAGACATGTGGCAGTGACACAGCATCAAGTATATTCGCTAAGAATATCAGGACATATATATCCTTCCCATCGTGAAGCGTTCAACTTTTCAGCATTATATGGTGTATTTTCATTGACGGGCATAATAATTTTCTACCGGAAAGGGTAATTTACTGTCTATTTGTTAAACGAATAGGACTGTCACTTGTGGAGTACGGATGCAGCTTTTAGGTTTTTTCTTCACGTCAACATCACGGATGGAAGGAAATAATAGTGCTGCTGATTTAGAAGTTATTTGTCATGTTTAGTAATGTAACGTGCGGCAGCAAAGTACGATTCTTGGCACCCTTGGCAACTGAGCGCATACCTCATCCCAATTTTTCTACAAACAGTGGTGAAAAATCCTGGTGAATAAGGAAAACCTGACGTCATCGCTGCACCGTTTCTTCAAACAAAAAGCGTCAGAATTTCTAGTGTCCTTGTTCAACGCAATCATCGTCATTCCGGATCGTAATGGTACTGATCCCCGAGTAATGGTACCCCTCACGACTGACTAGCTCAGAAGGCGCTGTTCCAGAGTAAGTCAATTACGAAATAACTTCCGCTCTCTTACTGTATGCAGAAAAACACTGTAGAACGAGAAAAAACTGTGTTATTTTGTTTCCAGTTTTCATCTTCATTATCAGAGCAGAAACACTGGTGTGGGCACTGGTGCCTCGAAACCATGCAGCGAAAAATCTTGGCAAATCATATTTGAAGTCTTGATGTAAGAAGAAACGACTGGATAGAAACAAGCCCAGTGCTGGCCAACAGCATGCATTCTGATATGCCTGCACATCGCACTATTAGTCAAACATTCAGTCGCCCAAATCGGACGCGAGTCTCTTCCATAAGAAGCAACTTTAAAATGGCTTTCCTGTTTAGTAAGGAAGAATAACTACAGTTTTTTAATGGGTCATTATACTGCTTTTGGTATTGTATTTTACGTCCTTAGCTTCTATGGTACAATTTCAGCTTCGTGAATTCATACGCTTATAAACGGATCGAGTCTGGCCGTAAAAAACCCAACAATACCATTTTCAAAGCATCCGTCGTCCACTATCTGACTACATTTTATCAGAATGCTGTAGTTGTATCTCGCGAACACAATATTCCATGTCAGTCCTCAGCCAATACCAAATTCATTAGCCATAATGCTAAAAAAGCAATGTACTTGCCAAGCTGAGCAACCAGAAGGAATATTTTGCAACCTAATCTAAATTAACTCTAGATCAAGTTTGCCTAGAACTATTCGAACAGCTATACTTCATGAATATTTGAGAACAAATAGTCAGTGATCCAGTCGTTTCAACACAAGTACGTATAACTAATATCAATCATCCCGGCTTGCAACTGTTTCCGGTTATTTATGAATTCACGTAATATGCAATAAACAACAAACTCGCTTGATAGTCGAAGACTATCATGCATGCACTCTCGGGTTTATAATATGCAGTGTCGTTAGTACAGTGGTGATCCAGAATGTTTACACCTTAGTACAGTATGAAAGGAACTGCCGACTGTAGCTCAGATGAGAATTGAGTTGGCGTGCACATTTTCTACCAGGGAATTTGACACTTCTCATTTAAGAGACAAATTTGAATAAGAGGGAGTTAGAGAAAGGTCACATTATTGGGATAGCTGGTACAAAAGAGTGCGTTTTATGGGACTTTACTTTTCTGAAACACAGTTTCACTTTCATTTCAAGGTGGATGTGGAAAGCGTCTTAAAGTAGTTATACAAACATGGAAGCAGAAACAACAATTGTTGTTCTTCTGTTGCTTGTTTTAAGTAAACAAGTAGTAGCTGCGTGACCGGTCCCGAGCTGTCTACAGGGATCTACAGCGTACTCCATTTCAAATAACTGTACAAAACGGAAAGCCCCGGTGGCTGAAACTGTCCGATAACTCGTTAAACGCCCCCTAAAAATACCTTTTTGGGACTTCAGTTGATTTAAATCGCCACAGTCTCGCTCGCCGATGAGGCCCGGAATATGAGAGGAAAATAGAATGTTAGAGAGAGCTGGAATCAACAATCTGGGATTATAACTCTGGTACTCTGACTACAAGTCAGTTTCATTTTCGTGTCCGTGCATCAAGGACAACGTTTCCACACTTTTAACTTAGCGTGTACTTCATTGGGTCAACTGTGGAAATATTCCAAAATATTAGACCCATTCTGAGAGATTGCAGCAGTTCCTGCTATCAGGTTTACCGATTATGGGCCCTGTGTTTTGCTTCCATTTTACAATATTCCCATTTCCACCTTGCACATTCTTGGAAGAAGGAAGCTTGGTGTGGCAGATAAGCTTTTAGCAGTCAGAGCACCTGACCAATCCAGCGTATTCTCTGGGCTTTCACAATTTCTGTTATATTTAGCCATCTTCCAAAAATGAGATCACGTGCACCACCAGTACTAGTTCTGTGTTCTCAATTAACAGAGCTGGCCAAAGAAGTCGACATATTTGGTTAAGGTTCTTAGGAAACATGAATGGATTGGTTCGTCTTCTGGGTATCTTGTTACTAATATTACTAAATGGAAAAACAGACAGTTCTATCTAAAATTTAGGAATACTAAATATTTGAGATCCGCATATTAGACAAGGATCAATTTTTGAAAGTTAAAGGAATAATAGTTACTCGGCACAAACTACCTTAAACCAGCCACCTAAAGAGCCTATTCATACATTCTCAGTCGTAAAGTATATCTTCAAGATAACTACCGGGTTTGTGCTTCATTGTATGCAACGATCTCTCCTAATAGTTGAACCAAATAAGCAGTAAACACCACCGAAAAAGAACTATCTAGCATTAAAATAAGCTTTACGGCTAGGGAATAAAGTCGATGATCTGTGGCAAGTAATTGCCGATGCAGTCCCCAGCCGGATATCGCAGACGACTGTATGGACTGTATGGACAGATGGCGTAACAAAACTTAAAATCTACTTCATACATCTATTGTTTCGTCTGTTCTCTTCTCCAGTGCCGTGCACTCGAAGAATGATCCTTCAGGACGGTGCGGTTCTGCATTCAGACTGTGTCGTATATCTGGTTCGTACTTTGGATTTTCATTATTAACCTGTAATACATAATTTTCCCCATAATCCGTACTGGCACTGCTGTTGACTGACACGTTACTGAACATTGTTTATCCAATTACTCGTAGTCTCACGTAGGGTGATAGAGATTCGAGGACTGGATCTGCTCATTCCTTTTCTTCCCATTTCCTTCCCCCCCCCTGAATATTCACTAGCTCTTTTCTTGCTAAAAGAACTTTGTACGAGTTGTTAAACCGCGACTTACACTGTGGCTTTTGTAGCAGTACACTGCGGTGACTGATACACTAGTGTTCTACTTCCCAGGAGTCGGCTAGCAGATCCTGAATCGATCTTGCAAGTCACTTCTATCCGTCGGTTTTTGATTCTTTGGTTTCTCCAATTGTTGGCATGAGGAATGAGCTGTATAGTGATATAGTCTATATATAGTCTATAGTCTATATATATATAGTCTATATATAGCCTTCGGTGGAAGGTACGGACAATGGTTAATGTTGTTCTTCACTATCGTGAGCTAGTTCACTCTAAGACACAGTAACCTTTTTATCTAGTTGCGTTGTGACCTAGGAAATTTAGACAGATGGTTATAAAATACGGAGACTTATATCCTGTTGCTTGTTACGGTCATATGAGCACACGTACAGATGTTTCAAGGAGGAATCCATTTAAAGGTGGGTCATTCGGCCAACCGGTACCGTATTCCGTTCAGTATCTTTTGGTCATCCGATCTCTACCAAGCGCACGGAAAGGTGGCATAAAGACTAAAGTATGGGTGGCACAGAGTCACTTGAAGGGTCATTTGAAGAGGGCATGAAACGAATCGGGACATGATAGATTCCAACCGGTCTTACCAATAGGCCTTGCCTATAAAAGTGGGGCATCTTATCCGAGGAAAAACAGCTTTTTAAGGTGGATATAAAGTTTGAGGGCATTTTGTGAGACGAACCGTATAATATGTGCCGGTTGTAGTCAATATGTCCTATCAACCTGCCGTTGTGTAAGTTCACTAGAGCTGCACTCATACCTTTTGATCTCACCCTTATCCCAACCAGTGTGTGTACCAGTTATTCCGCTTACGGTTGAAGCCGGAGAATTCTCGCGGACTTCTACTTACAATGTTTGACCCTTGGGTTTCATATACTCTGTATGAAACTCTGCAGCCCCCGCTATTGTGGAGTTGCGGCTCTAGAAACAAAAAATAGCGATACCGGAGGTTCCTGATATCTGAGTGTCCTGTAGTGACCATTGTGAAACACCTATATGGTTAATTTGGCACATTCTGTCAGGTAGGTATTACGTTTTGGATTCCCGGCGAATACTCTGCAATCAACTAAATGAAAGTTTTGGGCCCAATAATCCGTGACTCCAAATGAATGTGATGAAGATGTTAATAATTGTTGTTTAAGACATGAAGGTTCATCACATGTGTTTGGTGATAAAAATCTCTGGTACAGTGTTTGAGGGGGGTTTCAGGATTTGTTAAACCGATATTGGTTGACTGTTAGGTATTCTGGTTGAGAATTAAGTTTGATGTTAGAGCTTTTGGTGGTGAAGGATATAAAATTACACACGCAGATGGAATGGATGTTTGTGGAATACATGCAGAGGTTCTTTGGAGCGATAGTTTCTGTGTGGTTTGAGTCTTATCCCATGAATGAATATGAATTCAGTAACTTTCAGAAACGACGTCGTGTGTCAGCGGGAAAAACTTACCCATCATCTTATCAGGCCTCAAAAAAGAGCCATATTTCACTTCCTGTCCCGATCCTGCTGGTTGCTTACAGTTTTCTCCCAACTTGACTACTTCGATACCCTATACAACATTCCATCTAGTCCTCAGGCATTTGTGTTCCACAACTTAAAGAGTGAAATGAATATGGCTTAAACCTTATCCACATCACAGTCAAAGCATTCCACTCTCTGGTTTCTAGTATCAAAGTTGCATCAGGTCCCATAGAACTATGCTCATCGTAAAAGTGGACGCTGGTAATGTGCTCGGGTGAGTTTTTCTGGTTGTTGATCAGGGGTTCCTGATGTGTTTGCCGATGCGGATGCAGGGAAATCAGTCGTGACAACGGAGAAATTAGGGTGTTGCATCCAAATAATCAATATCAAGAAACTAAGGCCACGTCGCAGTGCAACCCGAAGATGAGCAAACCAAAGCGAAGAGTAAACTACCAAAACAGAATACGTTGTGATAATCATTCCATTCAAAAAAACGGACCACAACACGACAAAGATCACGAACGGACCGACAAATTCACAGAAGACGCTGTCACCCAACAACCAATCACGTCAAGAGGTAGCAAATAGTCTACAAACGCTAAGTAAAAGCACGCGGACAAAGAGAACGTACCCACCCAACTTCGCCCTGATCTCGTGCGGTAACGAGACGCTTGTGAGTCAGTCATAGGCAGGATCGGTGAATTGTGCTCATGTAGCATCAAACAAGAGAAACCCCTAATAATTTCTTGTAGGTGCCCGGATAAATGGATATCCAAAGGACTCCATCCGAAAACATGTATTACATCTCCTAATAACACGAAACCACGGAGAGACACAACTCAGAAAGCTTCTGTGGGTATACTCTATAGCAGCGACACGTCGGGTGCAATTCAAAGACTATGAGATTGGATATCATAGTCCAAAGACCTCTTGGTTGACAAAAATCCTATCAAACCAAAGAAATGCATTAATTATTTTTACCATATTAGGTGCATAGAATATGACACCTAGTGTATTGGGCAAACATCGAGGAAACCGGAGGTTAGAATCAATGAATACAGGGAACGTACACAATTTTCACTACCTAACGTAACCAGGATGAAAAAATAGAAAGAAGCTGTTAGCTTGCTACCTGATTCAACGGGCGTTTATACGACTGACTGAATAAGCATATGCACCGGTAGTATTTTTTAAGACTATACGGCAAACACACGCGCTGAATGACTCAAAATCTCTGCCCACCAACTCTGTCAACTGCAGCGACGGCACCAGTATTGCCCTCAATTGGATATGAATAAACAGACACGTAGATTGCATGTGATGAACCAGTCGTCACCAACCTTATCCAAACACACTGTCTAAGATGTGCCGCCTCGGCTTGTGCTTTGTCTGGCCTAGCAAAGTCGCCCAACTCATGAATACATATAGCTTAACACGCAAGCACCACCATAACAATGCTCTCTGCTAAAAAAATACATTCACATGCAAATTAAATTGGTGCTAACGAGACTTAAATGAACAGCAGGCCTGTTATTCTCCTACCGTGTATGTTCCACAGAAGCCATTTCACGTTTCCATTGGCGCAATATTCGAGATATCAAATTGTTTCCTGTGGCAATTCCCTACTGGGGACTCGCTTAGGGGTCTTCAATGACTTTATGAATAGTGACTTCTGATGTTAAAAAACGCCTTCTGCTATTCGCGAGGTCTGTTTATCCATCAGGTATCGAAGCTCAAACTGTGTGCTTTGCATTCTCTCGAAATTAACTTGACGGTGCAAAACCTTGATAGGGTCTGTTCTCGGCAGCAGAAACTCTGAAATTACTACACCCTATTCTCAATATCGTCATTTGGGACAGTGAGTGATAGTGGTAATGAATGCTTGCTTGTGTACAACGGTTTGCATTCATCAGGAGAGATATAGTTATACTATGTAGTTGTTAGGGAACCAGAAAATGATGACTATAGAAGTGAAGTGATGACTATAGATAGAAAAATGTCTTTAAAACAGTAATAATATGATGTTTTCAAGCAGCAAATGACAAATATAGTGGTTCACTCTTAAAACTGGTTTACTACGTGTTTAAAGATCGATCACACCAAATATGGAATGGTAGGTAGAAGGCACATTTAGGCTTAGAGAAAATGATACGATATTTGAAAATTTGATGGAGACATTAACTGAGTATACTACACTCAGAGGCGCAGATACGGATAGACTGAGGCGGAGACCATCAAGCTTGTTAGCCATAAAATAAGGAGATTTTAACGCTGGAAACAAACTGAGTTTACCGACGCTTGAATAACAAAAGAAAGCGCAAAACAGGGAGTCTTGAACAAATGTGGACCCAAAAGATTGAGAAAAGCATCAACTGATTGTCTCCTATTTCTTATCTTGCTTTCGAAAAAAGAATGAGAATCACCTGTGAAAACTGTTAAGAATGCCACCTTCTAGGTCCGCTCCTAATTAGAGGCGGAAAAATATCAACTTTTACGTGACATCCTGATGGCCTTTAGGATGGACAGTTAATTTTTGATGAAACACTTTAAGCCTACATGTTTCTGAATGCACTTTATCTTTTTTAAGCCCGTTTCAATTACATATTACCCACACTGAGCAGTAAATATGATACCACTTACATGGCTCCCTTGACAAGTCCCACTAACTTAGGCAGACAACTCATGCAGTCATACATGCTCCAGAGACATGGGCATTGGCTTTCATTGCGAAACTGGTACTCAAACCTGGATGAAATTAGCCAGATTTGTTGATGGTGGATGCTTTTCAATGAGGATATTGTCAACGAGTGAGAAACTGCTTAAGAATCAGTCTGACAATGGAGCTTCTAGATCACGCAGCATCATGATCTTATGGGATATACCTGGCAAGATCTTTTACCGAGTGGAGAAGCGTGTGTCACTTCGTGGCGCCGACCTACATACAAGGCAGCACAGCCATTCTACGTCTACCACTATGGTTCTAGATGGCTCGCACACATCCTAAAATATAGGCACAACTTGGTACTTGAATGGCATAAAACTATCAAACCACAAGACCCCTAGATTCAGTATCTCTTTAGTCATTTCAAGATAGACACTAGAGTCGGAATGGATTCTTGCATGTCAAACTGCCTGAGAAGGACTAATAAAGATGAGTATTTTGCCACACTAAACAGTGAGACTATTATCAATATTATATGTCCACCCTGGCTGCATACCAGACTGCACGGGGCAAAATATCACTTAATTGAAGTCAACAATAATGAAAAAAAAACTTGTAAGGGCCTTACAAAACGTACTTCCTGAGGTTTGTCCAACAGAAAACCCCTCTCATTCGACTGAGTAGTTACTCATTATTAACCGTGAGTGTGCAGTATCTTACTCACAGGTGGTCCGTGAGGGTAGTACGCGTAGTGAGTTCCACATTTTCTAAGAATTGGTCCTAAAAAACGGTAGATACTTTGATTTTTGTTGGCTTCCTTCAGTGTTGTGGCGCTTTAATTAGAGTTCTTTCAGCTTTAAGTAGGTCGACAAACGTCTTTTGCCTGCGGTTGATCAACTTGAGCCACCTTATTTTAATTTCAAAGGCTTCGAGTCATCTTATTCACGAAACAACCTTTCAAGGGCTCGTAAAATGGCAGCTTACTTGACAGTCAAACAGCAACTGAGCGACTGAACCGTTGAGAGTCTGAAGTGTTCCTATTTTCAACAGAATGAATGGTCTTTCAGGCAAGACCTCAAGTAAAACCTCATAATTAACTGTCACAAAAGACCACAAAGCATTTCTCGTGCACAGTAATACGGGCTATCAATCTGATTGGAAATTACATGCAACACGCGCTACGGACAACCGTGATAGCTGAATCAGGTGTTCAAACCAAAATGAATGATTGTACCTAAGTGGTCAACGTTCTGTAGATGAAGAACTGCCGGACACTTACAGTGTCTACCAAAAGTAAAAGAATGTAAACTGATCGTCAGGCCAAATTACTTCGGTTGCTGTTGAAATGCGACAGACTTTGATGCCACGTCGCCGCTGAATATGAGGCCTAAATGGTTGCCCGGAACAGTTATTTTAAGCAAGCTGAAGCTCACAGCTCCCAACTGGTGCACTGATTCCAGAGCTGAACGAAATGGTGCAACCGGATCTTTCCCAAAACCTGATGTTTCAGGTTTTTATAAGTAAAAGTGGCCAAGGCACTTGACTTCCAAACAAAAAGGAAGTTCAAAAGAGAAGAACCAAAAATATAACGGACTGAATTGCTTTTAGAGGAAAAACAGCAACGATGATCGAATTTTTGCATAAACCACTAAATTGGATCTAGAAAATAATAGGCGTTGGTCCAGGAGTACGTTTGAGACTTCACCAGATTCCATCAGTCTCTCATGCAGAAGTAATACGGGTCCAGAATTTATTCGTTTTAATTGCAGAGAGAGGATCGCGCTTCGTCTCAATGTTTATAAAGTTCCCCTAAACTTATCACCAAGTTCGATAGCTTTTTCTTTTAAAACGTTGGCGATGCTTTGACATCAGAGATTCTGATTGTGTTTGTTGTGTTGCTGTTCGGAGGAATAGGATTTATATTTTTCGTTGCAACTTAAACGGACTTTCTCTTATGCCACTTTGGTAAGACGTATTGGGTTGATTTTCTTGAGAACCGGTGATTTTCATTCAGACTATACGACCTTTTAACGCCATTCGACGTACCTTTTAAAACACCTTTCTTATTTGAATGTGTTCTTAATAGTCTTTACGTAACCTTAAACAAGACAGGAAAAAGAAGCCACTTTTTTGTAAGAAATGCAAAAAATAATGGAGCTTTCAGAATTTCACTTAGGCTGGAGATGCATGTTCAGCATGCCCAATAAGTTTGCTGATTTTTTCGTTTGGGATGGAACTTCAAAATGAACAGAACTTGAATATTTCTGAAAAGAACAGCAAGAAATCAGAAGTACTCCGTACTAAAGATCAGCGATGGATAGCTTATTGTTCACGCTCTGTTTTGCTCTTTTTTATGCTGTTGTAAACAAGACCCCACTTTATCCACTGCAGTACCGTGAACTGAGGAGACTGCATATGATTCGCAGAATTGATTAGCAGGAACTGGAAGATGATTCAGGTGTTCGCTAAGCAATTGACTCTTTCAGTTTCGGTGTACAAAAAGACGCAGAACACAGGCACTTTTCTTGCTTTATTTGTATGTACTTGACATGACACCCTACAAGGATAAAAGACTAGACGATTGGTCATTTTCTATATTCTGTATATGTGAAATCGGTGCTGATTTAGCGAGCAATTAACTGTGTGGGACCGACGTTGTTGCCAAAAACTTATGCTCACAAAAGATTCTGTCAGACATAACCTAGACGCATGTTGACTCAGCTTTTCTTCATGAACTCCTGATCTTCTCTGATCAAATCATTTGCTTTGCTGAGATAACTGGGAAAGTTTAACGTCTTTCACTATCAGTTGGTGTGCTTCTTTCAACAAACCCTTTGAAAACGGTTTCGCTAATGTTGTGTACCGTATATGTCCTGTAAACTACGGAGTAAGTAATTGTTGCCCAGCGTATTGTGGTCAGAAATGCTCCTCAGAGTACACAATTTACGAAAATACCAAAGACTAAAGAAACTACAGTTTTAGGCAAAAAAAATTATTTTTTCAGCGATAAGACCCATGCCTACAATTAAGCCAACAAAATGGTTAAAAAATGAGAGATTTGAACGTAGATGATCCACATATGTTGACACCAGCAATAAAGGAATCCCCATGGAAATGGGGATCGCGAATGCTAAAGGGACAGTAGATGAACTTAGTCAGTTTGTTTTGCACACTAATGACAGGCCATTTTTTCATTGACTACGCTCTCTATCGAAGAGATTCCAGAAACCCCATACAAGGTGACAAGTATCGCACAAATTCTAAAAGGATGTGAAACCAAGCCCGAAGGGTTTTGTGCAACACATTCATTTGCAAAATATAATTGTGTAATCAACCGAGTTTCCCGTTTGCAAATGCGTACATTGCTATACTTAGGCAGATTCCAGTCTACTTGTTTTAGTACTTTTGCTTAAGGACACCAACAATCTGGTTTAAACTTAGTTGTGCCCTGTCTGTGGAAACCACGATATATGGCATGATGTAAGTAGTTAGAAATATTTGCCAACGCCCTGCTCATTCGTGCGTTTACATCTAAACCTCTGTTTTTGTGCCTAATTACGTTTGGTTTCAGGTTCACTTTGAGAACCGAAAGACGTAATAATTCATGTTCTCACAAAAGTCGATTTTCCGCACGCAACGGCCATAGAAACTGCCAACGACAATAAAAAGAACTATAGGAAAGTGCGTCTTCTTTCTCCCACAACGGCCTACCATTCTGATGACGTTCACCTACAGTGCTCTAGGAAGCAGAAAGTTGGAGATCATGCGCATTTCTCTTGAAGACCGTGCTAAACGGGAGTGCGGAAAAGAGTATATCCCCGATAACTTCACTAGGCATACCTCAGATAGCCTACCTAACTGATGGATCGACGGCAGGGTGATTCTGCGTTCTTCATTTCCATCCATTGTAGTATGGCTTAATAATTTTGAATCCTTTCAGCTACAACCAGTAAAGACTGGTGTTTGGGCCATCTGGACTGTTGAGACAAGAGTCGCTGCTTGGTGGTGCGGAAGACGGACAAGTACTGTCGATTTCAGAAAAGGTTTTCTTGGTCTAACAGGCACCAGCAGTTAACCTCCTTACTGCAGAGAAGTGTTTAATTCGGAAAGGCTCAGTGGTTATCTGGCAAACTTACTAACCAAAAGGGACTTGCTTCGAAACTAAATCCAACACCTGAACTACTGCCCCCGCTTGAATGACCTGGCAGTATCTTAAATGTCGTGCCTCCTTTGGGTAACATGGCAGCTAGGCACCAAAAGGGCATTATAATTGAACGCCTTGGGGAATGTTTTCGGGAATGTTTCACAATTAAACTTCTGTCGCAGGTCTGAGCAGCACAAAAAGGCAGGAGGTTTATTTTGTCTGCCATCGCCATCCTCAAAGGCTACCATTTCAGAAAGCGTCTCTATTTGGCGAGCTTTAATTGTCACACATCAGTACAGTCTACATAGGAATCTGGGAGACGTGAACCACCGCGATTTCACCTCAAAATTTCTCATTACTGACAGAAACAGTATGAACACCTTGGTCAAGAGAGGTGTCGTGGTTTACCCGCAAGCAGATCTTTCTACCTTTTCCACATTACAAACACTCAGGTGATGTGAAAGACTCTCCATGGACCAAAGTTCCACAATTGTTCTCTAACTTAGTCTTTTAGAACAACTGGAACCACTTGGTTTTCACGGCTCCCGCACTCGCATTTACTGTTAACTTTCCTTTATAAGAAAGTAATAAGTTTGAGGGGTTATCGCCAATAACTTCAAGTTGAGTGACTAGGCTGACCCAAGCGCTCATTTCTGCGCATTTTGAGAAGTTAGACTGAAATGTGTGTATTGCAATGAAAGCATCAAAGAGATATTTCCACAAACCTTTATATATCCATGCTGATCCAGTAGAATGTTCTCAGGTTTCAAGTCCCGGTACAAAACTTCCATGAAATGAAGGTATTCGAAAGCCAACACAACCTGACTTGCATAAAATTTTGCTGCCGAATCACTGGCTTGAATTAGTGATTTCTTTCTTTACCAAGCCTCACCTGAATCTTCCACGCCTTCTTAAATGTGAGAACATTTCTCCACCTTGTACGTACTCCAGAGCAAGAAACAGATAATGCTCGTTCTGAATCAATTTCAGGAATAAACTAGTTGCAAACATCTACCTTGAAACTATAAAATAGCTTGATAAAGAATGGGAAGTCGACAGCTGCCAGAATTCGCTTCTCGTTCAAGATGTGCTCAACTTGCTTTAGCTTCACTATCTAATTGCTTCATCAAATTAATGCAAAGAAATTACTTTTTCTTTGTCCATGACTTTTAAGGCGAAAAATGCCTTTGACTCTTTGAGCTGGACTAACAGCACACGTCCAAATGAACCAGTTCCCAGAGTTCTGATGGTTTTAAAATCTGAGAGGGATGCTCTTTTCTGAAAAGTGTGTATATATCTTATTGAGAAACCTCACAAACAAAACCCACCGATTCACCAGTGGCCCAACGGTAAAAGTATTGAACTTTTGCGTCATTCAAATAAGTTTTCGTAAGATCATCTTAAAATACACTGTCAGGCAAGTTAGTTACCATCTTCCATCATAGACTTTCTTAAAGACTGATTTGCTCCCATCCTGGCGCGCTATCTCGTGCGCTTTGCTTGAAAATGTTGTGTAGGTCAGATTGGAGGTCAAAGGTGCAATTTGTTTAATAAAAGAATCTTCTACGGTTAGAAAAGTCTGAGTGGTCGGAAGACGGTGGCCTGGTTCCTTTTTTCATCCTTTCTTATCACTTGGGGTGTTATGAGTGATGGTGCTCCCCTACCAGCACTGGTTACGTGGTTTCAGTATATGCTGATCCCGTAGAATTGTCATTACCTCCGGTATGTGCGCCGGACCCCCATTCCATGTCTTTATTGGCCTCCTGGTGAGCCAGCAGATGTGTGGCAGACTGTCTGTCCGCTGGGCCCCCCACTATAGTTGTGATATGCCGTTCGTGTGACGTGCATGTTGAACCGAATGCACCAAATCCCGGTGTTTCTTTCAGTGATCCCAGGCAAGAAGGGTAAATTGATCCTACCACGTTTATTTTCAAGCGTATAATGATAAAAATAACATTCATTTCCCAACTTGCAGGAACCGTTGCTGTTGGGAGGGTA
The DNA here is from genome assembly GCA_003604175.2 of Clonorchis sinensis. NCBI lineage: Eukaryota > Metazoa > Platyhelminthes > Trematoda > Opisthorchiida > Opisthorchiidae > Clonorchis > Clonorchis sinensis. The sequence continues at coordinate 64,093,037 of CM030370.1, forward strand.
CTACAACTCCTGCTACTATTTGACTGTCCAGCCTTCGTACTTCCTCATTTGGTCGGGGTGCCGATATTCCGTTACTGACCAGGTTTGGAAGACTGAACGGCTCGATATTCTGTGTGTGAAGCGTCCTCATGAGCATTCATACTACTTTAAGTTCCGCCGTCCTTGCCTCATTGCGTGAATACGTTTTCAGGTCTATCCTGTAGAAGCAAACTCAGGTCTCGTGCTGTCCGTGCAACAGGAATAGTCACACCTCTTGGATCCTCTCAGGCAACCCAGATTCTTGAGCCTGCGTTTCTCAGTAGCAACAGACAATCCGAATTTCCGATACCACTGCCGGTCTCCTGATGCTTTGTATACTCTTCCTACTGCTTTTTGGTTGGGGGCTCAGGTGAGGAATTTTCGCACTTGAGGCGTTCACAGCTAGTGGCTTTTCAAAAGCCCTCGGTTTGTGCCCAGATTCAGACGGAGTTTATTGGTAAAGGACCATTTGCCCTACACTTTTTCAGTGCCGTTTTATTGTAATGGCAGCGAGTTAAGTGACCACATTTTCTGATAAGCTGTTCCATACTTTCAATATTCCACAGGGGGGCGCGAAATAGAGGGTGTTGCACCGCGACCATGGCATTCGAGTTTAAACTTATATCCTTTCGTGTGCGCCGTTAGGACAAAAATAAAGCTAGATGAGGTATACTAGATACAGACATTCTTGAGGCTACAAACCGGGTTCAGACGGGCCAGTCGTTTTTCAGGTGTTCAACTTTGAACAACTTTTGATGTTGCCAAGGCTGGGTGTTTCCAGTGACAAGTGGTCGGTTAGCCTCCATGCGCTATTCAGCAGCCGATTTTCCGTTTGAACAAGGGAGAGAAGGCTGGTGATTAGCACTGCTGCGGTGACCACATGAATTTCAAACTGAATCTCCGGAGTGTAGCGTCAGTCCAAATAGTAAAAGTAAACTTCACTTACAGTAAACTACGATGAGCACTTGTCTTTAGACTTTTGGTGTGATCATAAGAGTTCAGGTCTCCGTGGGTCAAGCATTCGCAATGTTTCTTCGATGAGCAAAACAGTGGGAGTATACTGGTCCGCAAAGTTTCCATTCATAAGGATACTGACAGTGTTTCTGGCTGACTGTGAGGCGGAGCTGGTTTTCCATTCACTGGCTCATGTTCCGACTTTGTTGGATTCGGACGAACGCTGCCGGAATGATAATCTATTGGCATGGACTAAGTTTGCTGGCACATGCCAGGTATATTGAACCAACTAACCACGACATTCTGCTATGATAAAGATCAATTAGTACTGGACTGTGTACCAAACCATGAGATCCGTTCCCCGAGACCGATGTACGTAAACCCATTATAGAAGGGGCGGAAGTGGATACACATATTCGGAGTTTGTGGGTGGTAAGAGTTTCCTATTTTCTGACAAATTAGGGAGGAATTATTCGTGGAAATTTTTTCAGGATCTGTTGCTCCGTTACCAGCCTCCCTCACCAGCAAATGTCAGCAATCGGTCCAACCGACGAAACTAACGATTTACATGATCCTAAAATTTGATCGGCTCCCAATCGCCAGAGAATACAAAATCAGCTGGGGTCTCCAAGTTTGTTTTAAACAAGAAATCTGTGTTCATTTTGCGGGCGCTCTTTTAGAAGCTAATCACCACCATCTTTACAGGGCTGTGTAAACTATCCGCGCTCGCTTTCAAGCATTGGACTAAGGCTACGGTTCGTAATCCAACGTGTGCGGCTAGCAGATCGTTGCAACTTTTCTTATTTTGACGAGTGAATTTTTGATAACTTTCTTTTATTAGCTCAGTGGGAATATTTCATTGATAAGTGGATCGTTCTATGAGCTGTCGACCGGTCCATGGTTTAGGCTTTCCGCGAAAGATGCACAGATTTTGTGCGCAGCAGGCCAAATGAAACGGCACACTGATTCCGCAAGATCCCGGTTAATCAAAGCAAAACGCGTTATTTTGAGCATGTAAAGTCTCATTTATGTAGTTGTTTAATGGCACATTGTTGCGTAGGGTGGGGAATGATTTTTCCGTGCTTCTCAATGCGGGAAAAGGTGATGGAGACTGTATTACTCGTGAGCCAAAAACACCTTCTCCAAGTCTAAAACAGATAGTGATGGATGGCTTTCTGAACTAGAGATTTGTTTGGAATCGAATGATTCACTGTCGCCCGCAATAAAATTCCATGAAATTTTCTGTTTTGTGTGATACGATACAACACTCTGGCGTTTAGAGTGGCGTCATTCCGAAGCCTGATTTTCTACCTCAATGTAATAGAGGACTGACGGCAGACGGCAACTCAGTTTTAACCTCACAAAAATGCCACACCACCACTCTTGCAGATATATTGGTGCATTCAGTTGGAAGAAATAGAAATCTTGATAAAGCCGGTTCAGAATGACTTATTGTTTCAGGACGCGTTTTAGTGAATCACGTAACAATTGCAGCTACCCTACCAGGAGGGCCGTATGTACCAGCTCTAGTGCTGAATCCACTTGTAGCCCGTAAAGTTTTGAGTTTCCCGATCACTTTCATTTACTTTATGCATTGCAAGGCGTAGAATGGTTGAGGGAAATTGCGACATTCCGCCGATTTTATACTTTATAGAAATACGTGGACGCATAAGCTATTGCGCAACTTCTAGTCGAGTGCATCAAGGCAAAAGCTCTTGGATATCTTCCAAGATTTTTTCTCCTGAGGTTCGAAATCCTGTTTTCACGAATCCTTACCAGGAGGATGGAAACGTTACTGACTCAGAAAAGTCAAGTAGCTTGTCGACAACTGCTTTAAAAGAGGAGATCCTTCTTCATGGCGTTTACTGGGCGCCAGTTTGATGGATTGTAATGCGCGAAATAGCAGTGCACTGCCCGTAGGTTGGATGATGTGTAGTCTGTCTCCTTTGAATGTTTTCTGCCTGTTTGGTTTTCGGTGGTTAATCACTCGAAGTAGAATCATTCCTCTTAGAAATGGTCGTCACCTGAGTGCCCGCAAATTCATCGTTTTTTATTTTTGTTAGACTTGGATGCAGTGCAAACAGCCTCCCTATCAGTTCAATCTGAAATAATCGCCCTATACCGTTTTACAGAATTTTACATTTTTGTGGTCATTCGGATACTTTACCCATGTTACACAGAGCTCCCGACTTTGCTTCGTTTCTACAGCGTCTTTTGCATGATCACTTACATCTTGTCACCAGAGTGCATAGGCTTCACTCCACGATTGTGGGGCTTTTCATGCTCCGCAAAGCCTTGGCATTAGATTCCGCATTCTCTCAAAATGGCTGGCACATCGATCAGTCAGTCCGCTTAGAGTAGCCAGTCTTTTTATCCATAGGGTGAAAAGGACAGAGCATAAATGTCATAGGTGCCGGCTGCCAACTTTGATCATCAGGTGATGCAAACGGTGAGTGAAGATGGAACACAATAATTTTATAGTTACTTGTTAGATAACACGCATTGAAACTTAGGAAGTTGCCCATAAAACAGTTTTAAATTTGCACGCTCATTTGTTGCGTGGATTACTGCATCTGGTGTTCACGGACTCAAAAAATACAATAGACATTTTGGCCAGCAGAAGTCCAGAGAATTGCACACCAGGCTTGGTGCAGTAACTGTGCTGGGTTACAAAACTCGGAGAGAAGACGCAGAGAATTGTGGCCCGTTGGTGTGTAAGGGCTTCGAAGGCGGGCAGTTTTTACAGGCTTCTTCGGCGTACACGTGAGCAGAATGTTGAAGAATCTTGGAAAATATTCACCATATCCGGCTTGCTAATACTGAATGATATGTGACGAATAACTGGTGCTAAAAGCATCAGCAAACAGCTGGGGCTAATGGCATAAGGGGAGCAGTTGGAGCTGATTTTGCATGGTTTGGTTTTGGGTTCTCCAAGTGAAAAACACTAAGTGAGTCGGACCCGGAACAAATGGCGAGGTATTTGGAGTCCCTGGAAGTCGTGCTCAGTTTGATAGCATACCCGCAAACTATTCACTCCCTACTTTTGATGGTGCCCTCGCCCACTCGTGCCCTTACCTACAACTGGGAACAAACTCCTCAGTTGGCCCCAGCCGTTTCCGGGACCTGTTCATTTTAAACCGCTAAGTCTCCCGTTCGGATATAAACATCTCGCTGACTTTCATCCGACGCCCCCGACAAAGTCAGTCATTTCCTGTGCAGTTGGTGCTCTGACTTGTGCGTTAACACCGTATCCCTCCCCCAAGGAACTTTTAGCCCACATCTCACTCCTGCAGTGACACTAGTGAGTCTCTACAGTTGCAATGTACACCGTGACTACGAGATTCCTGATAGCATTTATCAGTATTGCTGATTCCTCTACTTCATCATCCCCAATTTTGGTTTTTATGACCTTGGCCATAAGCCTAACATTCCAAGCCCGAATGTTCCTCATCGGTAGCTTTAGACTTTAGTTCAAACAGATCATGACAATCCAGCTGCCGCAAAACAATCGTTGTTCTGGTTCATTTTTCGCGTTTTGAATGTTCTTCACCATGCGCCAAGCAAGATGCTTCTTTTTCACCCTCTCTCGTTCTGGTTTTGCCCGCCACCTTTAAACCTTAACGATCTGATCTTTTCTCAGCCTGATATGTTCCCCCCAAAATAAGACAAACTCCTGGTAACTGTGTCTATTTTGCCATGCCGGTTTAGGCGTGGTCAAGTCCACATAGGATATTGCCCACTGTTCATGACATTGTCCTTTTGCGCGCAATCTCCGGTACCCAAAAATCCCTCCAGTCTCGCTCTATTCCGACTGTAACCGTAGGATCATGCCCAATAGTATGCCATCCACTAGTTGGGAATAACCATGATTATTATTAATTTCCTAATTTCACAATCAAAAGCGACAATATATGATGTTTGCACAGCTTTGGTGTTTTCAAGATATCGGATTGTTTTTATCCCAGTGCAGAAGTACATCCTTTCAACGTTATCATTGTTGGAATTAGGGGACTTCAGTCTCCATTCTCAAACCACAGATCTTTACTCCATAACTCATCCACCCCATGACGCGATTTTTGCGCGCGAGTGTGCTATCTGTGGTTTCATAGGATGCATGGTCGGAAAAACTAGGAAAATGCATTTGTTTTTGTTATGTCTAAAGTTATTCAACACTGGGTTACGCAAAGGTGGTGGGCTTGTACTCTGAAAACTGGCGGCCAGAAGAAACGATTTTTGCGGAATCATTCGAGCAGGTAGCCCACCTGGTAGCCTCTTAAATCGGCTGACAGAGCACTGCTGGTTCGTAGACGTTACCCGAGAAAAGCCAGAGGGTATCCCAGAACTTAATTTCAGTTTTGGTGTTTGTCCCAGATTGTAAAGCGTTTTGAACTTAAAAAACAATATTTTTCCATATTTTTTGTTCTAAAAACAAACCAGTTCCTTCGCGGTAGTGATTTTACCTTCTCCCGTTTATGTTGAAGCATCCGAGGTTACGGCAACCCATGCAACAATTTAAACTTTCTCTGGATGCCTACCGCAACACACGCTAACTGCAAGTAACGTTTTGCTATTTTATTACTGTGTTTATAGTACCGCATTCGTAGATAAACCTCCAAATGAACTATTTGGCTTTTAAAGGTTTTGCGCGTAACTTCACGTGGTCCAACATATTGTTGGGAACAAGTTAAAAGCTTCATTTTTTGATTGTCAGAAATGAGACGGCTTTTGAGGAGGCCAGAGAACACGAAGCAATACGCGTCAGAAGGATTGAAACCACCCGTATTCAAGGCTCTGGCAGAAATTTTGGTGTCATCAATGGCCTTTTTCTGGAAGAACCCTGGGGCACGGAGGTATATTAATAATGATGTTTTTCCTAGCTAATGGGTGGCATTTCGTCAGAGAAGAACATAATGGCACCATGAGGATGAAAGCATGACTGTTGCGATTCGCGGGTAATGAGGATTTCGTGGAAAGTAGGAAGTCACAGAAATAGTGGGCACTATCAGACGCAGACGCGGCTATGCCTAAACCGGCACGATCTAAGTGCGGTGGACGTCGAGGGCCAAAAATCACCGTTCTCGGGGATTTTTCAATATTTTGGGGAACATATCAAGCTAAAGTAAATTCAGACCATCAAAAATTTGAACAAGGCGGAAAAAAATAGAGCCATCCTGTCTGGCACTTTTTAAAAAAACTGCAAATCGCAGTTTGGAACCTGAACAAAGGGTCTAGTGTATCATTAGCGTTAGAGTGGCCCGGCCGGTCAATCTGAAACATATGGGACTACGTCGCCTTGTTGTTGCCATTTAGGCCTATGGATGGAGTCACAAAAATCGCAAGCGAGGAGTTGGCAATACGGGTATATGTTGGTTGATAATTTAGAAGCACACTGCGCAGTGAAAATGTAAAGAACCACCGGAAATGCTGTTACAGAGGATTAGGGTGTAATTCCATAGGTGAGTGAGTTGGCAATAAATCATCAGGCGGAGCGCAAATTGTAAAGAAAATAAATTATTTGTAGGGAACGCGAACTAAAGGTTCACCGAGATCTTTGAATTCAAAAGACATGCTAAGCAAAATAGGATAAACGCACCCAGGAGGCGGATGGGATCAGGTAAAACATTTGTTCATAGTTACCGGCAAGGGAAAGAGAGTCCGAAATGGCACAGCCAGAAATGAGAAGAGAGTAGGTGTGGATGTGCCAGCAGACTGCGTATAGCAGTGCCGTACCGTCACTGCACCAAATTACATTGGTTTCTAGACAGCCCTTAACGGACTTCATGTTTTTGGGCTGATTGGATTGGGATGTACAATTCTCTTGATATCGGAAGTTTGGGTTGGCCAAGGGAATTCGCTGAAGTAAAACAAAGCCGACGTAAGATTGCAGGTGTTTTTGGTTCGGTTGTAGGCCTACTTGGATGTAGAGCACAGAACAGGTAGAGTGGGTAAATGCTATACAGGGCGTTCAATGCATCTGCTGCCGAAGATCGAAGATGGGGAAGAGGAGGGAATGGGATGAGAGCAGCTAGACCTGGCGTGACTGAAGAGGTATCAGATAGCATGGAGCCCAGTGATAGGAAAAATAACTTAAAGTTAAGTTGTTGAAAACAAGTAGCTAAAGATAGGATAGGGGTGGTTTCATGCTTAGCAGCTTAGCAATCAACGACAAACTAAGCTGGCTTAGGTAATGCATAGAAAAATTTGGTATAAGTATGAGGGGAGCTGATGTGACAAGGGACGTCAAACACATAAAGAATGATGGGAATAGAACTTCCGAAATGATAGACTAGTTTTTTCTGGAACTTGCTACACAGTACTATAATTCAGGAGGGAAAATGAATGCAAGAGAAAGGACTCCGGTCCTCGGAGAACTGTTATCTTTTATCAGTGCGAAAAAGCCCATAAGTGCCAGCTTTATATGACGGTGATGAAGGATTAGGACTTTCTTATTACTTATTTACTTATTTATCCGTCCGTTTGTTTATTTATTTTGTGCGTCTACATGTGGGACTAGAGGGAGGAGTCTGCGTTTTATCTCTGTTTGGTGCTGTGGGCTTTGGGATGCCGCTCTAACTACGACGAAAGTGGCTACAGCTTTGCACGTCGATGTAATCCATGGGCGTCGCAGGCTCTTCTTAATTTTTACAGACCAAAGGTCATTTTTCACTCTGTGTAGTTCATAGCGTTATCAGATAAATGACAACTGAGAAAATTCCAACGCAGCAGCAACAAACACACAACAACAGTGTTCTTTTATGGACTCCCCGAATAAAAGACCAGAATCAGAACCCCCGGTGATGGACGGAGCACCTGTGCCACTGTAACGGCGGCGGAGACAAATGTAAAAAATAGACGTGTTAAGGGACTGGATATTCAAATGCATACTGTCTGTGGAAAAAACAACTAGAAAGGATAAACGGAAATCATATAGACTATGAGGCGCGCTTATGCAGGAGGGTCTTGTGTCACAATACTTCTGGTTTGCATTTAATTAGGCTGCCAGCAGGCGACCCACACAGCATTTGTCGGCGAGAAACTCGACCACACAGACCAAGCCATATTGCTGCGGCTGGTTCCGGAAGCAAGGATAAGAGAAGCACTCTATGAACGAAACAAAACATTTGCTAATTGAAGTCACTGATACATGAGAACTTGGCACGCTCAGCCAAAAGCAGAATGAGCTGCCGGTGGCATCAATCAAGGAAATCGCCCAAGGTACATTACTATTCATGCTCCTTTCTCCCTAAGCGCCTTGAATTCTCAGCTTTCTTGGTCGTTTTTTACGGACAACCACAAAACATTAAATACAATGTAACAACCGACAGCTACAAACTGACCTGGACAGGTAAGCGCAGTGAGTTCACTGACACAAACAGCTAATCTGGGGTTGCGATGATGTATTCAAGATGAAAGACCAGGCCACATGACATAGGAGGCAAACCTCGCCCATGGATACAAACTGAAATTTTCCAGGAATTCTTACCCAGAAGGAGTTCATGATCCGCATGCACGCAAAACACTAACGCGGGTTGCGGAGCTCAGTAGCTCGTAGATGAGCGCTCATTTACGAAAGGAGTGCCAGACGTTATTCTTGGTATCTCTATTCCAGCCGTGCTATGCTCAAGACCGTTGGCCTGGCATCTATGCGGGTACAGCAAAACCAAGCTGCAAAGCAGCTCAAACACAAATGGTCTCGGGGATGAAAGGGCGGCTAATAGAATCTATTCAAGCATGAGTACAACCGTTCAATGGAAATTCATCTTAAAATTCGAAGTCATAAATCTAGAGATCCACACAATTCTTGTACATTCGTTAAGGGCTGAAAGTAAACCATGACTCAATGGCATACTCTATAAGCGCAGTGGACGAACGGTCTCTCTCTGTTAGCCGACTTGAGATTTCTGAAAATGGGGTATACTTCCGGCAAGTACGGCCCAAATCAGACTGAAGAAAGACCCGACCCCGCCTACTGTGATAAATAAAGCTTCTCAGACTCAGGACGCAGCCAAAGTGTCGGGGACAGATACAGCCTATGGAATTCTGTCGTTCGCAAAAATCGAATTATAAGCCACCCGAGAATCATGCTTACTTGACGTACAAAACCAGATCTAGGATTAAAAGCGTAAAATGAGGACGGAACAGGCACACCATTCTGGCCCAGTTAGTCGCACAGAGAACGTTGGTTACTGGTCCCCTTTTTTTTGGTCGCCTCTCCTCCTACAGCATATTACATCAACCTATACTAAAATACCGCTGCGCAGATGTCCATCGAGCTGTGCAGCAGACAGCTAACAATGGCTGCCACTTAAATACATTTGTCCGACCTCCTACCGACCCGTGCTATATGGACACGTATCCTACAACCTCCCGAAAATGTACCACAATATCACTGGCGCCGAGTGAATATCCAAAGAGTTCGTTAGGTAGCCCTTCTTAAGTCCCGTAAATCTGCACTTCATTCTCACCGTAGCTAGAAACGCGGCAAAATAACTTTCTTCCGCTTCTTATAAGTCACCTTGGGACATCCATTATGACGCCCTATTTTTGGAGTGAACTGTGATCCGGTTAACCAAGTCTTTCTAGATATTTTATATATTGAAGTCCTTGCCGTGATAAATGCCTGCTGTGAACTTTTCTCATTGTCTGAGTTTAAAGTAGCTAACCGGAAGTAAACCAAAGCAACCGAAGTTGTGTGATGTCTTGATATGTCGTTGAAAGACCCGGCGCCGGGATTAAAAGATTCGCAAATTTTCCTTTAGATTCTAGGAGCAGCGGCAGTTTTCCTGATGGAACCGATAACCGACTTAAGATAACTTTCTACCAGGCTCGTGGGCGAAAACTGTTATAGAAGAGTTCATTGTCAGAACGAGGCACATATTGTAGGTAATCGGCGGTAGCTGTCTATTGGTCCAGCCGCCCAGGGTACTGAACGAGGCAGAGTGCATGCAATATTTATTATTCCTCAAAGCTTGAGGCATTTTGCACGCACAAAACTAATCAAGAGCAATGACTTATCTTTACATCAATAATATAATTTGTTGTAGATCAGTGGGATGCAAAAAAGTCAGATATTTTATTGTTGACTTTCATCCTCAAAAACAAGGAGTTGTGCTTGAATCTTTGGCCTCCGACTGAAATAGCGCAAAAGACGCAGGAAACTGGAGTTTCGATGAAGCCCATGAAATCAATATTGGCCTTTCGACTGTTATGTCCATTCCAAACCGCTGAACCTGTTGTTCGAATGTAGCCATTTTTGTGGACATTCACTCTGTGTTCCCCACAAAAAATTAACAGTTTTCTATACAGTTTCCGGCTGGTGTGTTGCCACCATCACACTCTTCCAAGGAATTATTATGCCTGAGTCCACAACAGCGACACCAGTGAGTCTCTACAGTTTCACTGTGTACCACGTTTCTGAGATTCCTGTTGCCATTTACCCGCTTTGCTAATTCTTACACTTCCTCATTCCCACATACGCTTTTTGTGACCCTGGCCATGAGCACAACAGTCCAAGGCCACGAGGCCTCAGCGTTGTTTAGGCTTCAGTTAAATTAGACCGACTGAATGACGCTAACTCTGTTGCCTCATCAGATCTGATGTTCTGGTTCCTCATTGTGCGCAGTTTACACTTCTCTTGTAATATGTCAGACAGGAAGCCTCCTGTTTTGCCCTGCCTCGTTTCGATTTTTGCCCGACACCTTCAAATCCTAACAACCTGATCTTGCTCGATGTTCTCTTCGACAGAGAAGCTTCCCTGCGCGTGCCAGTTTAGTGGTGACTACGTCTACATCAGATAAAACCCACCGCCTATGACGCTGTTCCTTTCCCCAAAACTCCCTGTTCCCGCAGTCCCCGCCCGTCATGCCTTTATTCTGACTGTAACCTTATAATCATGCCTGACGGCATGCCTCTCACAAGTTGAGAATAAAGGCTATTATTATTATTAAAATTCGTGATATGTAAAGGTTGGTGGAAGACAGCTTCTGTATCCAATACGGAACAAGCATTCTGCTCTCCAGTCTTGCTTGACTGGATGGCCACATGCGCATTCCACTAGAATTACTCGGAGTTTACTGAAGCCCTGCGTGCACGATTTCGGGTAACTAATAGGTTTTTCTGTGCTGCTGCTTAATCCTGCTTTGCGTACGCCAACTCTATCCTCCCACTATAATCTTTCTGAGCCCTGTGCGGCCAATGAGCGAGCTGTGAAGCAGCTAATACGGGTTTGCAACCACGATGTTTGTCATTTGTTCAGTAGTGTTTACCTTAGGACTTCTCGCGAGTGGAGGAACCCAGGTGGTTATCGCAAATCTAGAATAATGCACCTCCTATCCATTCCAGTAGGTTGAGCGCAAAATTTGTCGTTCCTTCCGTCCCTTGATTACCCTGACGCATTCGATCCGACAAGGTTTTGCCGAAACGGTATTAGAAACATAGAAAGCTCTTACATATAATCATAAAAGTTGAAGAAACTGATTCAAAACTTAAAATAGGCGTACACTGTACACTCTTATAGCAGGATCAAGCTTGAGGGTGTAATTCGGTTTTTTGTAACTGAATTGGCTTGGCATAATTGGTCTGTGTTCTTGGAGAACAATTTTCCCTCTTTTCTTTCTCATTCTTTTTATTGCATTTAAAAATGCTTCGTAAAGTAACTAAGGAATGTTTTATTGTTTTTGCCTGCACAAACTTGAGGAAGCCCCTTCAACCACTGCATGTATATGAAAAGTACCCTACCGTTGTATTAGACGCTCAATCGGGCTAAGCCGATGCCGTGGAAGACACCGCATCTGATAGGATTATTGCATTTTTGGTGGCCAATGTCAAACGTTGTTCGCACCTTTAAGCAAGGCTTTAACTTTTCCCATATAATGGCCTCCAAATGAAAACATTCGAACACCCAGTCAGAGAGCTCTCCATCAGACGATACCAGACTTGCGACAAGATAGAATAGCGGAGCGTTTTGTTGCTACACGAACCAGAGTATTCTAAAGTGCGGCTGTATGTTGTAGATGAATTTAAACAGGTGCCGGCTACTCAAAATGTCTACAAATACCGGACTAAATGCGATCCTTCGACTTTAGGAGGGACACGTGCGTTCAGTTATGGCCAAGGCAGCAGAACTAGTGAAAACGCTTTTGTAATCTGACAGTGGCAGTCACAGCCGTATTTGATTTGTCTGGAAGCGATAAATAACTTTAAGTTAACCTTTCGCGGACCTCGTGGGCGCCGGCGCCTTTTGCTTAGCGAATCAGCTTGGGAAAAATGTTTTAGGGCTTCTAACTTTGTATCTGCATCCACACACAGTAAACCTTCCTTTCGCCGGATGGATCAATAAATGAGTCATTTATTCCCCCGATCATTGGTCTGTTGACCAAGCTTGTCAGCCGGAGTGAAAGCATTCCATCAGTAATCTAGGTGACATCATCAGTGCGAGGTTGAGTGGGTTATGTCACCCAATGACATGAGCCGAAAGCCTGTAGAGTAACCTCCAGAAATTCTCCTGACATGAATTTGGTTGTGCGTGGCTGTGAGATGTACATTACTTACCATTGTGACCGGTGAGAAGTTCTGGATAAAGGCAGATTTATTCTTCCATAAGATTGGTGCGTGACGATATATACCGTTAATTATGTTCAAAGGCACGTTGGCTCACGCATGCTTAAGCTTAATGCCCTCAGGTCAACCGGTTGAAGTTAAGAAACGAGTAAATAACAGTTGGCTTTTGGTGCCAACCCCCAAATATTCCGGGGCTCTTCACACCTCTGCTGGTAGCCATCTTTAAACCCTCCATTGGTTCATTATACTGCATTGCGTGCTCTTGTTTTCGGTATTTAGAGGTAAATCTTTTCGCTTTGGTAATTTAATTGCCCTCATATGCATTGCTCAGGTAGTTCTCCCATTCTTTAACGGTGGCTGGCCACATTCAAACCAATGTAGCAAGAGGCACCTGTGTCTTTGGTTCCGACTCCACCTACAGGTTGGCACACGCAGCGCGATCGTTAAGTCGGCAACTTGAAGCTAGTGGAGACACACAAGTCCAAAAGCTGCATGAAACACCCATTGTGTGGATGTAACTGTTTTTACACCATCCTTCCACCACTCGTCTAGACAACCAATCACCAATGTTTGAGGACAATCGCTTCCAAATTATGTGGCAATCTACGTCGACAGAAAATTCTCCAAGTGACCTCTCAAAACTTCCAACGGACCCAGCTGTTCGTTGATGCTTTCGTAAGACCGACTGCCCTGCCATGGCGAGTGTCGTGGTAACGAGCCATGCTGATTGTCCTGAGGAGATTTTCAGATGCCTCCGCCAAGTGAAGGCGCGCACAGCAGCCGACCAAATTCCTTTGGTGCATTTTTAAACACGCGTCTCCTGCCGCGGACTTATCAGCCAGAATGACGCGCTACGATCTGAATCTTCACCAATTCATAGCCCCCCAGGCGAGTGTGTCTTGAAGGGTTTGTTCTTGCCGTCAGTTTCTATACAGATGACCTGAGTGAGTATATGGAGATGTAGGTACCTCGAGATGACTGAAGTAAGTTAGCACTTCTATCTTTTCTATTTCTTTCTTCGCCATAAGCCTTTCAAGTAAACCATCTTTGTACCTAAGCAGAGCGCCACCTTTAAGCACCGCTGTCATGCTGTCAATGATGGTGATTCTGCTTCACAGCAGACTGAGTCGTAAGTCAAAGTATGGATGCACGCACACATTTTGCATATTAATCACTTGATGGCAGCTTTCTCACCTGATTTCTAGGCCAGTAATGCCACCAGGCTCTGCTCGGGGTCACAAACCCGACTTCACGGTCAACATAACGTAATAGTCGGGCTCGCTTGTCTCCATGATTACGCAGCCTTTATTGGTTACAATTATGTACCTCAAGGAAGGCTAAAGTATAACAGCCAAAGCAGCTGCAACACGCGGCAGACGTTTTCATCTGGGTATTTAGCATTTCTTCGCTTTCTTAATATTAGTTCGTTTGGATGGAACTTACTGGAGACCAATCTGCCGGATTCTCAACTTCAAAATCCACACACGTATTATTTCTACGTCCGCGCCAGTGCCATCCCAACAATCGTGGTGGTAGCTGATCTGTGGTGGATGTTTTTAGGCCTACGTACTACATGTACCAACCCCGTAACTGGTGTGCTCAGTCTGCTACTCTAAGAAATTAAGGTTCACCACCACGCACTTACTTAACCAGCAATTCGCTACTGCGGTGAGATCACTGGCTAAAAGATTAAAAGAGCCTGGACTCGTCGAATTGTGAGGCCGCAAAACCATTAGACGAAACCACTCTTGTGGCTGTCGTGTGCACAGTTTCCTTCAAACAACTCTTTGCTTGTGCTCAGCAATGCTTGTGGTTCCTGAATATGGACACATCCGCACCACTGTTGAATACTGGTAAAAAGGAAGCAGGTCTTTGCTGCGGAGTTGTTTAGTAGAGAAACACCAACTTAACAGGTACAGACTATTAGAAAGGGGAGCAGAACTCTCACATACATCTTGCTTACAAAACTGAATATCCATCGTCTCCTTGAACGCGTCTTCCTGAAATTTCCTGGATATTCACTGATTGTTACCTAAATGCAAGCGAATGCTACGAAGCGACTCCACAAATTCCGTGCCGCAAAGCGGAGTTACGAGAAAACATATTACTCGCGTGCCTCATCAGTAGTACCCACCGCCCCATCAGTAGTAACCACCGTTACACACCTTCCTCCTTTAAAGATCGTTCGCATGACACAGATTTTCATTTGCCTCCGTCAGGTCGGCTCCAGCACCTGGTCCATTCAGCCGCTCTTCGAGTGTACCATGCCACTTCCGAAGCTGAGTCCCATTTAGTCTCTTCAACCCTCGACCCTCTTGAATTGTATAGACGTTCCCCCGGCGGTCGGTAACGACAAACGGACCTTGCCATCCACTGCCCAGCTTCCGCGACCTCAGTCTACTACTTCCAGGATTCTGATGATCCTTCCACTTGACTTTCGCGCCTATGTTGAATGATCGTGCCTTCCTACTTGCCGTCTTTTGCGGCAGACGTCAAGTTTTTCTTTCAATGTATAATAATGCACACTATCATATTTGTTGTCTTTTCAAACTCACCATGCTTTACTAATTTCATCCCATCCCCTCATCTTCCCAAGCTTCGAACTTCGGCAATGCCTGGTTCGGAGGACCTGGTGGCTGTTACCCACTCCACCTGGCCGGTGATCTTCGACCACAGGATCCCCAAACGGAGTAATAAACCCTGCGATTCCATATCGGCTTCGCTCCACCTTGTTTCCTCGGCCAGCCTAAAATGAATCCCGCTGCACAAAGAACTGCACACCCCAGCCCACTCACCTTAAAATGTGACGTCCGTTACGGGGCTGTCCAAAAACTGAAGCACGTCAGGCCAATGATGGCACGGCACTGCCATACCCAGTTCGATAGCACACCCGCAACTATTCCACTCCTTCTCTGGACCGTGCCTTCTTGCCCACTCGTTCCATTAACTGCAAATACGACGAACTCCCCAATCGACCCCAGCTGACTCCATGACACATTCATTCCAACCTGCTGAACTGTTGGTTGAAATTCAACTATCTCTGTGTTACTGTGCTTCCCACCAAATCCAATAACTTTCTATACAGTTCGCGTTCCGGCTCGTGTGTTGCCACCATCTCTCTCTTCCAAAGGAACTATTATGCCCGCCTCCACAACAGCGACACCAGTGAGTCACTACAGTTTAACTGTATACCATGTTTTTGAGATCCCTGCTACCATTTACCCGCTCTGCTAGTCACCCCATTTCATCACCCCCACTACGCTTTTGCGACCCTGGCCACGAGCCCAATAGTCCAAGGCCGCGAGGCCCCAGCGGTTGTTTTTGGCTTCAGTTCAATTTGCTCGGCTGGATGATGCCAACTTTGCTGTTTCACCAGATCTGATGTTCTAGTTTGTGATTTTCCACAGCTTACATTTCTTTTGTCATATTTCAGGCATGAAGCCTCTTGTTTTGCCCTCCCTCGCTTTGTTTTTGCCCGCCACCTCCAAATCCTAACGATCTGACCTTGCTCGATGTTCTCTTCGACAAAAGAGCTTCCCTGCTCGTTCCGGTTTAGTGACGACCACGTCTACATTGGATACAGCTCACCGCCTATGGCGCTGTCCTCTTTTCCCACACAAAACCCCTGTACCCACAGTCCCACCAGTCATACCTTTATTCTGACTGTAACCTTATGATCATGCCTGACGGCATGCCCCCACAAGTTGGGAATAAACATTATTATTATTATTATTAGTCCTTGACTAAACGGCGGTCAAGTTTTCTCGAGCTTTCCTCCTTTCTTCATCTAGCTCCGCCGTAGGCAAGCGTGTTGTCGGCCACAATCCAATTTCCTGATCAACCGGAAGGCACGGATGTCGACCTACATCAGCGTAAACGGGGACTTGCCCGTGGTTGGCTGTATAGAAGCACGATGAGCTAGCAACACCATTGGCAAGTTCACTTCCCAGTCACCTCCTCTGACCCCCAGCCACTCCTTGATCGTTCGGTTATTACGTTCTGTTAGACCATTTGTTTGCGGGTGGTATGGTGCCGTCCTTAGCCGTCTCATACCCAACTTCTGCAAGCAATTCCTAAACTCTTCGCTTTCGAAGCGAGGCCCTGATCGGTTAGGATCATTTTTGGCACCCCATGGTTGGCTGATGTGATGCATTACCACTCCGCTGATCATCGTCGCCCGTTGATTTGGCACGGCTGCCGCCTCGATCCACCGCGACAGGTATTCTGTCATTACCACGATATATTGATTCCCGCTCGTTGTCACCGGAAAGGGGCCCATGACGTCGACGGACAATAACTCGCCGATTTCTGGGACAGAAATAGGCTCCATGGAATGGGTTGCCCCTGTCGTGTCACCTTTCATCAGTTGGCACCGCTTAGAAGACACTACATGATCCATCAGCTCACTTCTCATCCTGGACCAGTAGGCCCTCCGCCGAAGTAAGTCTTACGTTTTGGTGCACCATTTGCGCCACGTCTGATGGCATTCGACGATGGCTTCCGTCTCAAGACGCGAGGTATCACAGGTAGCACAACATCCGAATCGGTGGCGTTCCAGGAAATTATGCCAGCTTCATTCAGACTCAGCCGATCAAAGTGACTCTGGAACGTTTCCAATTCCTTGTCTCCCTCTCCGTTCTCCTCCTTTGTTCCCCTTCGTTAAACGAAGCATAAAGCGCCGGAATGTGAATGGTGCCCCAGACAAACCAAACGGCATTCGTCTAAATTGATATTGGGTGTCCTTTAACCGTAAACGCCGTTTTCTCCAGGTCCTTCACCTTGATAGGTAGTTGCCAGTATCCGGAACACAAGTCGAACGCAGTGAAATATCGGGAATTCTGGAGGGAATCAAAAATCTCTGCAACAGAAGGCACAGCTGCAACCCGATCTTCGGTCAGCTAATTCAAGCTCCGGAAATCCATCCAAAACCTGTATTTTCCGTTCGCCTTCCTACAACCACAACCGGGGAGTTGTACGCACTTGTAACTTCTTGAGCCATTGTTTCATGCCATTTTTCAGCGTCTCTTGAATCTGCTTATGGACCACCTCCCGTAGATGGAGCGTCAGCGGACGTGGGCCGTAAGGTCGAAGCGTTCTGACGAGAGGACTTCGTGTTTAATCCATGGGCAGAAGCCAAACGGATCCTCATCGTCCATGAACAGTTCGGAATATTCATTGACCACGGACTGCACTGACGGTACTTTACAAGACGGAAGCTTTCGGACATGCAGCTTACTTACGGCAGTGCTTGGATAACCTTCAAGCTTGGCTGCGCCAGACTTGTCACCAGCTTTCCCTGCTTTAGGTCAACCACGGACTCTGTGCTCTTGAAAAATCTGTCCCCAATATTGTTTGCTCTATGTCTGGGCTGATCAGGAACGTGTGCTGCGCGGAAAAGTCGCCTAGGCGTATTGAGTGCATTGACAACCCGTCAATTTTCAGTCGATATCCACCCACTGCTCTCATGGCTAGCGTGCACGGTCTACGTTCAGCTTGGTTCTCCCTCCGCCTCAGCGATACCCCTGTTCCTGTATCAATCAAACACAACTCTTTCTTCCCGCCTATCTCGATAACGACTTGTATGGTAGCTTGTGTCAGTGCACTAATCGCAACCTGCCCAGGAATAGAGTACTCTGAAATTTTACTATTTACGAGTGGTCAGGCAGAACGACTTTAATTCCTCCAGTGGCCAGGCCTGCCACACTGGTAGTAACGGCTCGTTCGAGGGCCCTTCCACAATTCAGTCTTTGTGATTGCAGGCTGTTCTACGAGTTGGTCCACACTGGTATGCAGTTCGTCCACTGGTGAACCATCCCTGCTTCTCCTGCGACTGCCAGCGGTGCCTCGGTCAGTTCCCGTGCCGGATGCACCAGCTCCCCCCACACTCAACTGACTAGTTGCTCTCGCCAACCGCAACTGATCACCAAGCGCTGGCTGCACACCTTCGACGAACTGGTCGGAAAGCAACAGATGTCGCGACACCCCGTCCAGTCCCGGCAAAGCCCGATCCAACGATTGTTGCAGCTGCCGAGGAACACGGTCGTGTCACATCAAGTGCCATCCTGGCCGTCTTGAACCGCCTCATAGCCTCTGGCGGTCGGCCGTTGTGTCGAACTCCGCTGCAAGGGCTTCCTTCGCGGCGGCTCAGTCCATCTTCCTAGGGTTCCTTCTGGACGCATCCAGGGCCTCCTTCGTCCGGCCCCTGAGGAGGGTCTTCAGCGCAGCCAACTTACCCCGGTCGGTATCCAGTCCAGCAGCCTCCGCAACCTCCTCAAAAGCCTCCAGGAAGGTCTGAACACCTCAACTTTAAGGGGTTTTGGCCACGGAATCTGCATTTCTATCCTGGTTACGGCACCAAATGAAGAGGAAGAACGCCTTCGCTGCGGAGTAGTTTATTAGAGAAACACCAACTGAACAGGTACAGACTATTAGAAAGGAGGCAGAACTCTCACATACATCTTGCTTACAAAACTGAATATCCATCGTCTCCTTGAACGCGTCTTCCTGAAATTTCCTGGATATTCACTGACTGTTACCTAAATGCAAGCGAATGCTACAAAGCGACTCCACAAATTCCGTAACAGATCTCCTTTTCAAGAGACGCAAGCGGATTTACGAGAAAACATACTAGTCGCATGCCTCATCAGTAGTAACCACCGTTACACACCTTCCTCCTTTAAAGATCGTTCGCATGACACAGTTTTCATTTGCCTCCGTCAGGTCGGCTCCAGCACCTGGTCCATTCAGCCGCTCTTCGAGTGTACCATGCCACTTCCGAAGCTGAGTCTCATTTAGTCTCTTCAACCCTCGACCGTCTTGAATTGTATAGACGTTCCCCCGGCGGTCGGCGACAAACGGACCTTGCCATCCACTGCCCAGCTTCGCGACCTCAGTCTACTACTTCCAGGATTCTGATGATCCTTCCACTGACTTTCGCGCCTATGTTGAATGATCGTGCCCTTCCTACTTGCCGTCTTTTGCGGCAGACGTCAAGTTTTCTTTCAATGTATATTAATGCACTATCATATTTGTTGTCTTTTCAAACTCACCATGCTTTACTAATTTCATCCCATCCCCTCATCTTCCCAAGCTTCGAACTTCGGCAATGCCTGGTTCGGAGGACCTGGTTGGCTGTTACCCACTCCACCTGGCCGGTGATCTTCGACCACAGGATCCCCAAACGGGTAATAAACCCTGCGATTCCATATCGGCTTCGCTCCACCTTGTTTCCTCGGCCAGCCTAAAATGAATCCCGCTGCACAAAGAACTGCACACCCCAGCCCACTCACCTTAAATGTGACGTCCGTTACGGGGCTGTCCAAAAACTGAAGCACGTCAGGCCAATGATGGCACGGCACTGCCATACCCAGTTCGATAGCACACCGCAACTATTCCACTCCTTCTCTGGACCGTGCCTTCTTGCCCACTCGTTCCATTAACTGCAAATACGACGAACTCCCCAATCGACCCCAGCTGACTCCATGACACATTCATTCCAACCTGCTGAACTGTTGGTTGAAATTCAACTATCTCTGTGTTACTGTGCTTCCCACCAAATCCAATAACTTTCTATACAGTTCGCGTTCCGGCTCGTGTGTTGCCACCATCTCTCTCTTCCAAAGGAACTATTATGCCCGCCTCCACAACAGCGACACCAGTGAGTCACTACAGTTTAACTGTATACCATGTTTTTGAGATCCCTGCTACCATTTACCCGCTCTGCTAGTCACCCATTTCATCACCCCCACTTACGCTTTGCGACCCTGGCCACGAGCCCAATAGTCCAAGGCCGCGAGGCCCCGGTTGTTTTTTTGGCTTCAGTTCAATTTGCTCGGCTGGATGATGCCAACTTTGCTGTTTCACCAGATCTGATGTTCTAGTTTGTGATTTTCCACAGCTTACATTTCTTTTGTCATATTTCAGGCATGAAGCCTCTTGTTTTGCCCTCCCTCGCTTTGTCTTTGCCCGCCACCTCCAAATCCTAACGATCTGACCTTGCTCGATGTTCTCTTCGACAAAAGAGCTTCCCTGCTCGTTCCGGTTTAGACGACCACGTCTACATTGGATACAGCTCACCGCCTATGGCGCTGTCCTCTTTTCCACACAAAACCCTGTACCCAGTCCACCAGTCACCTTTATTCTGACTGTAACCTTATGATCATGCCTGACGGCATGCCCCACAAGTTGGGAATAAACATTATTATTATTATTATTAGTCCTTGACTAAACGGCGGTCAAGTTTTCTCGAGCTTTCCTCCTTTCTTCATCTAGCTCCGCCGTAGGCAAAGCGTGTTGTCAGCCACAATCCAATTTCCTGATCAACCGGAAGGCGCGGATGTCACCTACATCCAGCGTAAACAGGGACTTGCCCGTGGTTGGCTGTATAGAGCACGATGAGCTAGCAACACCATTGGCAAGTTCACTTCCCAGTCACCTCCTCTGACCCCCAGCCACTCCTTGATCGTTCGGTTATTACGTTCTGTTAGACCATTTGTTTGCGGGTGGTATGGTGCCGTCCTTAGCCGTCTCATACCCAACTTCTGCAAGCAATTCCCTAAACTCTTCGCTTTCGAAGAAGCGAGGCCCCTGATCGGTTAGGATCATTTTGGCACCCATGGTTGGCCACGATGTGATGCATTACCACTCCGCTGATCATCGTCGCCCGTTGATTTGGCACGGCTGCCGCCTCGATCCACCGCGACAGGTATTCTGTCATTACCACGATATATTGATTCCCGCTCGTTGTCACCGGAAAGGGGCCCATGACGTCGACGGACAATAACTCGCCGATTTCTGGGACAGAAATAGTGGAGCAGCAATCGTGTTGAAATCCTTAACAAACCGGCTGTAGTATGCTGCTCGTCCAAGAAACTGTCGTAGAGACCGCTTTGAATTGGGAACAGCACAATCCTCGATCTTTGCCAATTTTTCTGGCAGTGGGCTAACCTCTCCGTGACCCACTTTATGCCCCAGCAGTGTCACCGAACTCCGAGCGAGCTGTGTCTTGGCTTCGTTTATCCGCAGGCCAGCCTCCCGGATCCGCTTCAATACAGCCTTTAAGTGCGCTGCGTGCTCTGGTTCCGAATTGCTGTACACCACGATATCGTCTCCGTACACGGCAACATTCTGGAGTCCCTTCGTTAAACGAAGCATCAAGCGCCGGAATGTGAATGGTGCCCCAGACAAACCAAACGGCATTCGTCTAAATTGATATTGGGTGTCCTTTAACCGTAAACGCCGTTTTCTCCAGGTCCTTCACCTTGATAGGTAGTTGCCAGTATCCGGAACACAAGTCGAACGCAGTGAAATATCGGGAATTCTGGAGGGAATCAAAAATCTCTGCAACAGAAGGCACAGCTGCAACCCGATCTTCGGTCAGCTAATTCAAGCTCCGGAAATCCATCCAAAACCTGTATTTTCCGTTCGCCTTCCCTACAACCACAACCGGGGAGTTGTACGCACTTGTAACTTCTTGAGCCATTGTTTCATGCCATTTTTCAGCGTCTCTTGAATCTGCTTATGGACCACCTCCCGTAGATGGAGCGTCAGCGGACGTGGGCCGTAAGGTCGAAGCGTTCTGACGAGAGGGGGACTTCGTGTTTAATCCATGGGCAGAAGCCAAACGGATCCTCATCGTCCATGAACAGTTCGGAATATTCATTGACCACGGACTGCACTGACGGTACTTTACAAGACGGAAGCTTTCGGACATGCAGCTTACTTACGGCAGTGCTTGGATAACCTTCAAGCTTGGCTGCGCCAGACCTTGTCACCAGCTTTCCCTGCTTTAGGTCAACCACGGACTCTGTGCTCTTGAAAAAATCTGTCCCCAATATTGTTTGCTCTATGTCTGGGCTGATCAGGAACGTGTGCTGCGCGGAAAAGTCGCCTAGGCGTATTGAGTGCATTGACAACCCGTCAATTTTCAGTCGATATCCACCCACTGCTCTCATGGCTAGCGTGCACGGTCTACGTTCAGCTTGGTTCTCCCTCCGCCTCAGCGATACCCCTGTTCCTGTATCAATCAAACACAACTCTTTCTTCCCGCCTATCTCGATAACGACTTGTATGGTAGCTTGTGTCAGTGCACTAATCGCAACCTGCCCAGGAATAGAGGAGTACTCTGAAATTTTACTATTTACGAGTGGTCGAGCAGAACGACTTTAATTCCTCCAGTGGCCAGGCCTGCCACACTGGTAGTAACGGCTCGTTCGAGGGTGCTTCCGCAATTCAGTCTTTGTGATTGCAGGCTGTTCTACGAGTTGGTCCACACTGGTATGCAGTTCGTCCACTGGTGAACCATCCCTCTTCTCCTGCGACTGCCAGCGGTGCCTCGGTCAGTTCCCGTGCCGGATGCACCAGCTCCCCCACACTCAACTGACTAGTTGCTCTCGCCAACCGCAACTGATCACCAAGTGCTGGCTGCACACCTTCGACGAACTGGTCGGAAAGCAACAGATGTCGCGACACCCCGTCCTGTCCCGGCAAAGCCCGATCCAACGATTGTTGCAAGCTGCCGAGGAACACGGTCGTGTCACATCCAAGTGCCATCCTGGCCGTCTTGAACCGCCTCATAGCCTCCTGGCGGTCGGCCGTTGTGTCGAACTCCGTTGCAAGGGCTTCCTCCGCGGCGGCTCAGTCCATCTTCCTAGGGTTCCTTCTGGACGCATCCAGGGCCTCCTTCGTCCGGCCCCTGAGGAGGGTCTTCAGCGCAGCCAACTTACCCCGGTCGTTATCCAGTCCGGCAGCCTCCGCAACCCCCTCAAAGTCCTCCAGGAATCCAGGAAGGTCTGAACACCTCCAACTTTAAGGGGTTTTGGCCACGGAATCTGCATTTCTATCCTGGTTACGGCACCAAATGAAGAGGAAGAACGCCTTCGCTGCGGAGTAGTTTATTTGAGAACACCAAATTAACAGCTACAGACTATTGAACAGGGGAGCAAAACACTCATATGCACCTTGTTTACAAAACTGAATATCCATCTTCTCCTTGAACGCGTCTTCCTTGAACGCGCCGTCCTGAAGTTTCCCGGATATTCATTGTCTGTTTCCTAAATGCAAGCAAATGCTACGAAGCGACTTCACAAATTCCGTAATAGATCTCACTTTTCAAGAGACGCAAAGCGGAGTTACGAGAAAACATACTAATCCTATTCCTCATTAGTAGAATCCACCGATAAACCGGTAGTTCATTGTCGTACAGTCACTGACAAAGCACGGACGTTGCAAATTTGTGAACGCATTTTCGGCATTGGATTTTTACGCACTAACCAAAGGAAGGGTGCGTCGAAAATGAAAATCGAGTACGTTACGGTCCGTGCAAAGTTCCTCAACGTCACAGCGACAAAAAATAAATCAATACACTCTTTCACAGAGATTCTCACAGCAACTGACGGGGCGCTTAAGAGTTCAGCTAATAAAATGGTAGGATATCCAACCGTCTGTGCTCATTGAGCACGGGACATCAAAGTAGTTCCATTTACCCTTTCAAAGCCATTATGAAGCAGGTGTCGTTTGCGGTTAACGAGCAATGAAGTCGCCGCCTATCGTAATTTGTCCCGAAGAGTCAGTCATAAAAACTGAATCGTTCAACGTATATGGTTTTCGTTATGTCTGCTGATTCGCCAATCTGCTGTATCTGACTGCTGACCCGCTTCAGTGCCTAATGCCGGAAAAAGAGATTCACAGAAGGGAACACAACAGCTATGTTCCGAACAAGCAAGCGCGAGGGCGTGAGTGCGTGCGAGTCCGAGAATACAACGGTCCCAAGCAAGTTATTGGAGGGACACTGTCTTACTTGGTCCAGTGCTGACGCACGCGGCCTGGCCTTGGTACAAGGCTGAGACGCGCTGCACATTGCGGAGGCGTTGTCTGACCTTGATCAACGCTGACTCGCGCTGTCTGGGTTTGATACAAGGCTGTGAAGCGCTGTATATTGAGGGGGTGTTGTCTGTCTGGTCAACATCTAGCAGAGCCGAGGGTCTCAGCAGATTTCGGGCATTCAGTGGTTGCTTTCAGGAATCTGACATTCCTGATACCTCCCCTTTTGGCCGTTCATCGTAGGATTGTCGACGCGGATCAGGTTCCACTCTTTTTCTAGTGCGACCGGTACGGCGTCTCGGTTGCAGCAATGGATCTGTCTTAGGCGTACATGCGAGACAGTGGCTATAGGTGCTGGTCTTGTGAGATCAAAGGTTTCAGGCAGCAGGTTGAGATCTAGTAAAGGTTCTTCTGCCTTTGAGCTCGGGCACTCAATCGGCCGTAATTGATTGACATTTCGTTTCCATATCAATGATCCCACCTGGAAGTTTTAACTCACCCGACCGATTCCTTTGAGGACGACTCCAACAGTCCATCTTCGGTGCCCGGGGCGATAGTCCCTCACAAGCACACAGATGCCAGGTCGAAATCTTGGCTTTCCCCCTGTCGGTGATTGGAAACACGTGCGTGTTGGTAGGATAGCGTTATGGGTAAGTCTCAACCGTCTGTTCATCATAACCTTCGCTGGAGAGCGACCATCCGGAGACCGTTGATTAGAAGTTGCTCTATAATTCAGCAGGAAGGTGTCCAGCACTTCCTTTCGTGGTCCCTTCCCCCTCTGCTTTTGTCAACGCGCGTTTAAGTGTGTCAAAGAACCGTTCAGCTTGACCGTCAGATTGGGAATGGAATGTTGGAGAAGTAACACGTGTGATGCCGTGTCTTCGAACGAATTTACTAAACTGATAAGATGTGAACTGAATACCATTGTCGGACACAATAGTTTCCGGGATACCGAATATTGACAGCAAATGCCGCAGTTTAGTGATGGTTGCCATCGTTGTTGTCTCAGACATAATAAGGACTTCAGGCCACTTACCGAATGCATCGACAACGATGAGGAAGCTTTATCCGTTAATTGGTCCGGCACAATCCACATGGATGCGCGACCATGGTTTTTCTGGCAGTGGCCAAGACTGCGGCGACTGTCGGTTGGGTAACTTCTGGGCGGCTGCGCAACGGAAGTGACTCTGACATACCTGCTTCATTTGTTCATCCATACCGGGCCAGTAGACATAGCTGCGAGCAAGAGCCTTCATGCGGCTTATCCCTGGATATCCACTGTGGAACTTTTGCAGGACCCGTTGACGAAGTTCGGTGGGAATGACAATTCGGTCACCAAAGAGAAGACGGCCATTGACAACAGATAATGAACTCCGTCGCTGAAAAAATTTCCGGAGCTCCCCTGATGGACAGGTTGTTGGCCAGCTTGACTGGTGGTACTCCATTCCATTTTGTAATATGCCGTCAATTTTGGTAGCATCTCGGACCGCGTCAAAAGTCACGAGTAGTTGGTTCATCGTCTCCAACACCACAGGGCGAAAGAGGGTAGAAACCATCACCGGCAGCTTTTGGAATGGCTCTGTAAAGCTTAGTCACAATGTAGTTTAGGTAGCTGCAGAGCAAGTTAGGTTAACAGTTAGGGGAAACAGTAAACTGTAGCATACACATTAGAGAAATGGATGGCTTTCGACGTTGTGTGCTGAGCGGAAAGGAGTAATAACCAGCGCTGAATGTTTAGCTTAATCAGAGAAATTAATTATTCGGGGCATACAGAGACAAGAGATAGGGATAGAACGTAACATGGGTGTCTAGACAGTGAGGTGCTCTCAGGATGGCGCGATCACTACCTGGGAAAAGGGGTCCAGACTCCGTTAATTGAATTGCGTCAGTATCTCGCTGCGGGAAGGTGTTTGTCGACAGCCGTGAGTTAAAAGCGTGTGAAGTTCATAACCAGACTGTTGCAGTGTTTGTGAGGCATCATACATATCAGGAGAAAGCAAGTTGTTGGAAGTAAGGTGATCTGGAATGGCTAGCTTCAGAATGCGTTCCATCACCTTGCGCGTCACACTACTGAAGCTAATGGGCCTGCAGCTGCCAGGCGATAGTCGATCACTAGTTTTGTAGACTTGACAATCGCTTCCTTCCAAACAGAGGGAAGGTGGCCTTCGTCAAGCGACGGACTAAACAGCAGACAGAAATGAGTTACCAGTGTATACGACGTTTTCTTCAGGATCCTTGGGTGGACTTCGTCGGGCCCCAACGCGCGGAATGGGTTGACCTTGTGCAGGAGTTGACGAATTTTCTCCACTGTGAAGCCCAAGTCGGTTAGAGACCGTTCGTAGTTACGCTTTGACAAGCTTGGATGTGACGAGGACGCTGGGACTGAACATAGACCTGCATAGTGATCACTGTAGAGCTCAGATACCACTATTGGGTCACTCGTGGGCTCCCCGTTCCAGTCCTTCAAGGAGAACGCGGATGGCTTGTTTCTGGGGCAATGTCTCATGTATTTGAACAGCACATTTCTGTTCTTCCGGGCGAGGTCCAGAATGGTGGCTTGTTTTCGTATGTTCCATTGGCGGAGTTCCGATTTACAGCGGTTCCGCAGTTTAAGAAATGCCAGCTCATCTTCTGTGTCACCTGTAGTAAACTTTTTGAAAAATAGTTGTGACCTCTTTTCCAGAAGACGCCGGATCCTTAGTTCCGATTTACAGCGGTTCCGCAGTTTAAGAAATGCCAGCTCATCTTCTGTGCCTCCTGTAGTCAAATTTTTGAAAAATAGTTGAGACCTCTTTTCCAAAAGACGCCGGATCCTATTGGGTAGCCTACGACTCATCCGACTGCGTGCTGGTTTTATTGGGACGAACATCGCGTCAGCCCCGTGAACTTTCTGGACAACAGTCCCATATATGTCTTCCACTGAGACTGGTCCCAGGCTAAATTGGTCAAGAAAGATGCGCATCCCCGAAAAGTCTGCGCGGCAGAAGTTTCCAATCCACGTTTGGGGTTCGGGATTTCTGGCCCAATAGCAGATGAAATCAAAGGTCGGCACACAGTGGTTGCTAGGTCCAAGTGGAGCGTTAATTATCACCTGCTCAAAGAAAGGTTTTTCGTTGGTGATGACCAAGTCCAGGAGCGACGGTTGTTGGTCCGCGCGGTATCTGGGGCTTGGTGACATGCTAAGTCCAAGCGCTTTGTTAAACGACTTCGATCAGCGCCGCTGCAAATAGTCTACTAGATCCGACGTACTGGAGCTCCGTCCAGGGGGGCTTTGGAGCGTTGAAGTCACCTACCAGCAGGAGATGAGTAAAGTGGTAGCTGGGGGAGAGTCACCCAAGAGTCCGTATTAGGAACTGGTCATCTTCCGGAGGACTCGGGGGGCTACGGTAGACCACACTGAGAAGGAGAGAGTCGGACCCGCGCAGCGGGACTTGAAGCCACAGTGCATCGCAAAAAGGTGCAGGTGTGGTATCAGAGAGGACAATCGGGATTGGCAGAGCCGCATGTAAGTACAAAGCAACCCCACCAGCCCTCCCTCGTTTTGAGTCAGCTTGAAAAGCAGCGTAGCCGTCTATCGAGATCTCCGTGTCAGAGACATTTGGAGTGAGCCAGGTCTCTGTGAGTGCGATAATGGACGGCTGTTCAAGACAAACTGACTGTGTAATATCGCAAAGTTTGTTGAAAAGGCTAAGGCAGTTAGCGGACAAGCTAACACCGTCAACACCGTCTCTGCTGCCTCCGAAGGTGAGGGGCCGAGAGTTGTGTAACCAGGGGGTAAAAGACTTAATAGCTGTACGTCGGGTTTTATTCGATGGCTCCGAAGGGACCCCTGAGGCAAACTTGTCTGCTCCCTCGATTGGTTGTTTCGTGGGTTGCTTTTCATTTGCAGGGTTTTTTTTCGCACTGTGGGAGCCCGGTTTGTGTGGGCCTTTTACCTGTGGCGGACGAAGTTTTTTCCCGTGGGCGAAAATTTCGGCCACTTTTACTTGTAGCCCTTTCAATAACGCCTTTTGGAAGACCAGACTTGCTGTTGTTCAAGGAGTTGAAGCGAATTTGCGCCTGTTTGGTTGCCTGAGCATTTTGGCGCGGTTTGATCGGAAAGGTGTCACTCTGAGGTTTGAGCCCTGGGTGGCAGCACCGAGTAGTTCTTTTGGTGGTGCTCCCATGAGGCTGGTTTTCGCAGAGGACTGCACCTTGAAGCCAGCCAGCAGTTTTCTGATTTGGCGAATCGTATATGGCTCTTTTGGCTGCAGTCGCCTTTCTTTCGCGCTTGCGTGGACATCCGAGTCACCCGTGATCAGCGTGGCCAACTATGTGTGTGAGGGACTGTCCGGTTCGCTGTGGTCAGGTTTGGGGCTTTGGCTGTCGGGGTCCTGGGCAACAACTGTGTCCACAATCAACGGGGTCGCTTTTGACGGAGTGGAGCTGGAGATTGGCAGTTTCGCAGCCTCAGTGGTTGTACGGTTCTTGCAGCATTCTCCGATATCGGCGTCAGCGCATGCGGTTGGTTTGCCGGTAGGCTTCGCCACTTGACTCCGCTCGTCTGACCCAATCCAGCTCAGTTGTGACTTATTTGTGGAATTCACTGCAGCACCTTTGTCGTCTGTTATGGAAAGAAGCGCTGATAGCTCTACGTACTTTGGGCACTCCGTCCACGTGCGTCTTGCCTCCTCTAGAGCATCACTAACTTTAGAATTCGAGGGGTCTGCGGTGGTTGAGTAGAAACTGCTGTCCGGAGTCGCGGTCGTTTGCCTCGGCGCGCTTTCAGGAGCACAAGGGGCTATACCTACAATCGGTTTGGCCTTAAGTTTGATATCGGCAGAACTGGTGCCATCCGGAAGCGTTCTTCGCACCTCTTCCCCAGAACTGCTGTGGCCTAGCTTCCGTGCGTCTAGAGGGCGATCCTCAGATAGACGCCTGATCGTTGGATTTGCCTTTTGGACGCTGACAGCCCGACCCAAAATCTTCTGTACGGCCGACGGCGAGGAAAGGGTAACGAGAAGCCTAAGTGTTCGCTTGCTTCCCTTCTGGCGTAACCAGTCTGCGTGAAGCGATTCGTGGTCAGGCTTTGAGAGGACACTGCCAAGGAGCGATTGTGCCTGCTTCGTTGGCGTGATTTTTCTAGAGAATGACCCCCAGATTAACTGTCTGCTCTCCCTTACGCGCCTGTCCACTAGAGACGCCGTGGCGAACTTTATTGCCGCTTCGTAGAGCTGGATGAACTTTTTCACAACCAGCGGACCAGGGGTTGATAGTGTAAGGTACTCGTTCAGCAAGGAAAGTTCTTTATCAACTTTCGTCCAGGTCGCTGCGTTTTCTGTGTTTGCGTTCGTCAGAGCTTTAGAGAGAAGCTCCAGTATCGCCGCGAGTGCATCGATTAAGGAGGAGCACTTATATTGGACTGTGTTATTCGGTAGTGGGGAATTGGTTTTGCTTTTTGTGTTTTTTTCTTAGTTTGGGAATGCATAGCACTCATGGTTTAGAGGCAACTGGCGCATACAAACGGGTCAGGGAATTAGCAGAGTGCAGTTGAACCCTGGGAGAAAGTGTAGTGGCTCTGCAAAACAAATTGCATCAGGGGCACCACACCGTTTGTGCTTAGTGAACACGAGTCAATAACTTTTACCCTGCAACAATTGATGTTCTGGATGCGAAGAGGGATTTTCCGAGGTGCCTGATACAAACAGGGTAAGCCTAAGCCAGCAGCATGGGCGGTAAACAAACACTGGCTTCTTTTGCGTTTTCTATACTGAGGAAGATGGAATACAAGGTTTAGCAAAGCAGAAAGGCTCATCGTGGGTAAGAAAGTCCATTGGGAGGAGGGTTTTTGGTTGGTAAGGGAGTTTTTAGTCAAAAAGTCCTTTGAATCGTCAGAGTCGTGTAGGTCAATACAATCAGACCTGAACAGGAGGACGGGTTGGGTCCTGATCCAAAACCTGCGGCTCAAAATTCTGACCAGATGTAATCAGCTTGAATGAGCAGACAAGATGCTTTGAGGGGTGATTACTGGGGCGTTGCTGACCATTTTCCCTCAGGAGGAGAGAGATGGGGTAGCGGAATTGTGGCTGTGTATGACACTTGGATGTGGGTTGAAGGAGAGCTGTTCCCGAGTCAGTAAGACGGAGAGGACATTGCAGTTCGCAGTTAGACCATCATATTTGTCAGGGGCAGTTAGATCGTATCAGGAATGTATGTTTTGTTTGCCCAAGTATTCAAATAGTTTGGACCTCATCGCGTGAATGATGGGTGACAATAAGTTGGCATGAGCGATGCGTTAGAGGCGATCCCAACCCATGTGACACGTAGAAAAGTGCCCCAGGTTAGCACGGAAGAGCGAGAGGCTTTCAACTTATTAGATGCATCCGCGATGTGGAAGCTTATTTTAGCTATAACTGTGGGTAGCTATAGCCGAAAATCACAAAAGGGTCGGTTCTCAAATGCAAGCACGGAAGCTGATAATCGGCATCCAGTAGCGAAGCGTCTAGTTGATGAGAATACTACTGCTTTTGAGTATTGATTGTTCAAAAAGTATAAAGAGGATGACGAGGCTGTTGTTTCTACCGGGCAACAGGGCATTAGTATCGAGAAGCAGGAGTGGACTGAAGTCGAGATTTGGGGCACGTTTTACACGAAGCAACTACCCACTCACTGGGTCGTCTCTACGACCACATACATGGGTACACCTCAGAAGACTAATGAGGCACTTGAATCCTGGGGATTACGTACATAAGACTTGACCTTACAGCTGCCTCGAACACATCCTAATCTCTAAAATTGCTGCTAAAAATGCAACCAAACGCTGAATCTCCATATTGCATCATCGTTGTTCACACGGATCCAGCATTGTTAATCATGGAACTAACTAAGCAAGCGGTCAAGTTACCTTCATAACGGCAAGACACCCGACCAATTTCACCGAAGTTATAAACGAGGTTCAATGTGATAAACCTTTTTTCATTTTTCGCAATTTGAAGTCTTCCTATCGTGTACCCCCTTTTTTCCCTCGTTCCGTTTTTTGCTTACCACCTCCAAATCCCAACGGTTTGGTCTTGTTTAAGCTTGATGTGTTCCCCACAAGTAAGATATACCCCTGGTAACTGTGTTTACTCTCCCATGCCCGCTGAGGCATGCCCACATTTATATTGGATATTGCCCACTGTTTAGTACATTATCCTTTTTCGCGTAATCCTCAAAACCCGCAACTCTCCCCAGTTATGCTTTATTCTGACTGTAAACGCATGATCCTGCCTAAAGGTATACTATTCACTAGTTGGGAACAAACGTTACTATTAGTTACTGTCAAGTGAAAGCGGTATGCGGGGAAAGAAACGAAGTGAAAACCCACTACGATTGTGCCAGTCCTTTAAATAAATAAAAGCCTTTCGAGCAAGGTGGCCTCACAACATTTAGGTCCGGGCATTTTGGAGCGACAACGCGCGGGCTATGATAGTGAGGGGTCGCCACCGGCCATTGGCTTGGTCCATCGTGTACAGTAGAGGCCTGATTCAACTCTGCATGTAGCCACGGGCCAAGGTAGGGGACAACGAGTTCGGTCATCATGATGGCTGACAACGCCTGACCTCAGTATTTGGCAGCGCTTTATTACGCAATCCAACTAAGTGTTATCCCGCCTTCCGGAGGGGAAGATATAATAAAGGAGGCAGTGTAAATTAATATACAGATAGCTGAAAACGCAGCCTTAGCTCCTGTTGCTCACATTTGAAAACGGAAATCATCAACAGGGTTGCATACTAACATCAACACCGCACGATGCGCAAAGTTGCCTTCGATTATTACGCCGAAAACAAGACGAAAATCCCCAAAACAGTGTTGTGCCGAAGTTTGGTGGGCAAAACCATCTAATTTGAAACTGCCTACAAAGGTCTTACAGCTAATAAACTAGTTGGAATTTAAATAGGATACTCCGTAAATGTTATCCCCCGTTAGAAAAGCACAGCGAAGGGCTGAAATTTGATGAAGTCTGTTTTTGTGCCCTATTGCCTAAACTGGTATCTACATGCGAAATGGCGGTGGTTGGTGAGCTAAAAGGTTCGCTCGCTTAAACAAAATACAACATACCACTGAAACGTGCAACCAGGTTGCCCAACTCCTCATAAAATTCGCAAATTTTGAAAACCTCGTGGTTTCGGAGAAATTACACCTTTTGTTTAACTCTAATGAGCGGCCTCTTCATTAGCAAACCGGAACTCGCATTTGAATCGATGGTTTCTACTGACCTTGGAGCAGCTGCCATCGGTGTATCGGTAAAACGCACATAGGTGAAATTCTCCGGCGAGGAAACTAATTTTATTTCGCATGCAGTTATTGGCCCTTTGTATCCTCAGAGAAAATCAGCGTGAGTGCGCCCGAAACAAATATGAAGAGACGAGAGAGCTAAGGAGATTTTGATGCCACAGTTGATTAGTCAGTCGTATCCGCGCGCCATCGATACAGGTCTGGTGAGATCCATCCTGCTGTTCCCTTCCCACTGAAGCTAACTGGTGAGGCTATCTAAAGATAAATCTTAAGACCCACATGAATTACCAGTTTCACTGACTGGTTCCCACCTATTCACTCTTTGACGTCGACCGCAGCTTTCATCTCTGCTGGCCTAGAAGCGTGGCTTTGATGAGCTCGAGCCCTGCACACACGAAAGACCGTATGATTTCTTAATCGAGCCATGAGAACGTGGCTCCAACCTATCGCTTCCATGCGGACTATATACCATACCAACCTTCCGCCGACCTCCTCTTTGAAGTACATCCTGGGAGAGAGTAACCAGCAAATTTTCACCACCAAGCATCCCTAACCTTAAGCAATTATTGCTCTGCGCTTATCTTTTCACCGCGTCTCCGGGGCACTGTGATCTTATTTGTTTTCTCTGTCTTATGACTGGAATCACCCAACTTCGTCCCACACATGTCACCGGCGTCCGTGCTCTCTTTGACTCTCAATCTCTTGTACTCGCTTCACTTTCATCTACACTCTCACGCTCGAGCAAACCGTTATTTTAGAGGATCGGTATGCTTTTGAAGACGTATTCTCACTGCGCAAGTCATAATGAACGAAGTGTTTTTCAAGATCCCCCTTATGTACTTTCAGATGCTTTGTTCGATAGTATGTATTTGAGGCCCGCCCATCGCTGGGCTGCTCGGTTATCCTCGGAGCTGCGCATCGCCCCACAGCTGTGATGGTTGTCTCTTCCCCGTTGGATACCGAGAAACCTGATTTAGAGATTGTGTGATGCGTGCGCTTA
Organism: Clonorchis sinensis; assembly: GCA_003604175.2. Lineage (NCBI taxonomy): Eukaryota > Metazoa > Platyhelminthes > Trematoda > Opisthorchiida > Opisthorchiidae > Clonorchis > Clonorchis sinensis. The sequence continues at coordinate 64,126,644 of CM030370.1, forward strand.
GTTCATCAGCACCGGAAGGCAAAAGCCATCCAGTCCATTTGCACGCTGTGTGTTCAAAGGCCCCAGGATTTCTTTCACTTTTTTAGGTGTTTGGAGTCTGGCGTTTTGGAGCCTTGGACGATAACTGGCGGTTTGGCGCTAGGAGAATATATGAATAGAGAAAGCATGTAAAAAAAATCTCGTTTACAGTGCACCATTCCCTACCACTTGGTGTGTCCCGTTCCACAGTGATGGAAGACCTCCTTATATCTTATACGTTCGCAATGTGTAACCTAAACTCCCATCAGTTGTAGCGGTCGCCAGGTAGTACCAGGTAGTACCGATAGCCGTGGTGTCTGCCTCGCGTTAGCAATGTGCACAAACTATGCGCAGTTTGATATGAATCACAGAACGCTTTATAGCCGGTTAATTTGTGGTTATTCCACAGATGGCTCCTTTATTTGAGTTTAATTTTAGCTCTCCCAGCTGGCCAGCATGCGTGTTGTCTTATGTGTTCGTTTGTAATAAGCCGGTCACACAGTACCTTAAAGCCCACAGCGAGCATACTTCACTAAGCCCGAAGGCGGTAGCTGATCACTTCAGTCTGGTTCAGATATAATGTATCTTCGATCGAACCAAAAACTGCTCTGTAAGCAATCTGCTCGAACCTTTTTGGTCAGTAGGAATTGCATTTTGTACGCATCTAAGCCCGTTTCGTCAGGTTTCCCGTATCTAAAGTCCTCCATATCTCTGGGTGACTGATACAGCCCCGGATTAATTATATTTTAACTTAATCCTGATTGTCTTCTAGTAGCTGTGAAAACATGCACGAGGCCGTGGTTACGCACGAACACAAAAGCTGAGCAAGTAAGTTTCCAGTGAGGACCAACAACCTGTTGTATATTCCCGGTTTGATTGAAGAAAATTGGTTGGTAGATGTGATTTAAAAAATTACTTGGTTGCTTCCTGTGCCTTAGCCTGTTCAAAGTGATCTATTCTTCATCAGCGTTTGTTGACGGTTCTCTCAGCCCTGGACATAGCTTTAACCAGCGATAAAGCGGCTTTTCTTCTCCTTGCCCCTCTCTAGGCGTACAGATGACATCAAAGGGGGGATGATGCACCCACTCTCACCAGTTTGGAGCACGGCTGTAATTACGTGAACATCGAAACATCGGAGATCTTGCTTCGGGCGCACACCATCAAACTTAGTTCTTAAAGTCCTTAGGCCGGTTTCCCTACTTTACTGGGATATTTTCTGTATGGGTCATAGCTTCGAGGAAGGCAGGAGCACACCCAACTGTCTGCGTCAACTGAAAAATTAGTACTTTTCTCTGATTCTGTTCACGGTTCAAACTCGCTACCTTATGGACTGTATTTGTTTATTAAGCTGCAGAATTTGCCATGGTGGCAGAACCATAAGGTAAACACTTGTACGTGCTACTCCGCAGATCTTGGTATGGCTTCAAGCGATTTCGTTTGAGCGGAAATGTCCACTTCTTTTTTACTGGTCTATAATTTGCAATAGTTTCTGTACAGGCTTCTTACGATAGGTGTTGTCTGTGAAGAATCTGCTGCTTCATGACACCACTAGATGACTTCGTAACGCTCGGTATGGCCAAACATCTATCATCCTATTGAGGTATCCCCATCATTGCAGCACATCAGGAAATCTTAAGGGGCTACTGAAAACATCGCCCGGAGTCTTCGCTTGGTTCCTAATAGAAAGGTCCTTTAAAAGACAATGTTTTGGCTTGGTGGTTGATCAAATGGCATTTGATCTGTTCGCCTGTCATCTGATCAACCACCACTAAACACACCCTAGCTACCTATATTTCGATGAATTGACAATGTTGGGGCTTACAATTTGTCAGAGTGTGAACAGTCCCTGTTGACCGAAGCAGGTCATTGAGTGGGTTGGTATTCTGTGAAACTAAGCATTTGTTAGGAAGGTAAATGGTGGCCTCTGTTTTGAACACACTCTATGGTGGGTGATAAAAGCACGCCCCCAGTTCCTCCATTTCCATGGTCGCATTGATGCCTCACAACTACTCATGTTGTACGAGGCAGCAAACCTTGAAATGTCTGGGCAGATTCCCCTCCCAAGGTACGAAACACACGTAGTTCATATCCGACACTAAGAACCTCATCGATTGCTCTTATGTGACGCCATTTAGGTACGAATGTTCACCGTCGGTTCACCGGTCACTAATCCGACAATTGTAAATATTCTGTGTAGAAGCTCACAAAGTTTAGAGGTCACTCCGTCAGGATGAGCTTTCCTGCTGGAAACCGGATGCAAAATGGGTCACACTATACGGTCAGCAACCAGAATCAGTGGGTGAATTCACTTGAATAGTCCCTGAATCACCTGGAATATTCCCTGGAAAATATTCTTCCTACAGTCCTACGGTCTTACGGCCAGTTTTCCTTTCAAGTGCTTAAAGGTCCCAATATGCTGAGAATCCCAATGGGGTACATTAAATCGCGTGTAAGCTATCTCTATTTGCAATTTGATTTGTAGATGCCAGGTGGAGAACCCATTTCGGTACGTTTACAATTGAGTATACACACCTTCTGCCTTGACCACTTCCAGCTCAAAGCTGTGCACAAACACAGAAGTGAAGATTCGTGGACATTGGAATTCTTCACGCCATATGAATCTGACTCCAGCTGCATCTAGTGAGTATCCCTCGGTGGAACTTCTCTTTTTTAGTTTCAGTGACTGACGATGGACGCTTTGTTTCGGTCAACTCGAACTGATTTTTGGAGGTCACTTTGAATCCCCAGACCCCTCCACAAATGGCGGATGAGCTCCTCACACATGGCAGACGTCACCTCGTTTGTGGCGAGATCGCGCAGGCAGTGGAGTCGTTTCAGAAAGCCTGCGAACTTATGTAAGGGCTGAGAATTTCGGTTATTCTTGTTTAGTGCCACGGAACATGGTGATTTGGATGACAAGTTGGCGGAACCCAACTTTCTATACGGTTCCGCCTTACTGGAGTTAGCTCGCATGGAAAGCACAGTAATAGGAAATGCTCTGGTTGGAGGTATGGTCCTGATTTCCCCATTGGAACGTTTTAGTTCCGGAGGAGGACAGTGCTTCTGAGTCTGATGATCTCGTTGAGAATGGCCCGCAAATGACAGGTAAATATGGTTAGACACTGGTAAATTCTCTATAGTTGAAGAGCAAGAAGAACTGTCGAACCAAGTCTTGGATGCGATGTGTGAGCCATCCGTATGTTGCTGGTTTTCCTCTGACCTAGTTCCAGGGTGATGAAGCTGCTGACAAGGCGAACGGAGATGCGTCTACCATTGAGGGAGCTGAATGTGCGCCGGAAGATGAAGTCGAAGAAAAAGCGTCCTCTGATGAGGACAGCGAAGAGGAAGTAGAGTCTGCATCCAACAATGAGGAACAGGCCGAGACGGCAGAAGACGAAGTTGATGCGGATACGCAAGAAGACATTAGTAATCTCCAGTTGGCGTGGGAAGTATTAGAGGTGTCAAAGACAATATACTCTCGCAAGAATGACGACGAAAGTAGACTCAAAGTGGCTGACTGTCTCGAAAAGTTGGCTGAAATCAGCCGGGAAAAGGAAGACTATGTCCAAGCTCTGTCGGATCTGCAGGTAATTTTGACATGTCCTTTCCGAATGTCTTTCTTCTATAACGTTTGACATTCAGTGCCTATTTGGTTCATTACAGAATGTGCAGTTTGTTTCGGGTTCGGTTGGGTTTCCTTCCGCATAATTCCTCTGTGAACAGCGGTGTCCTGGCATGTCTGTTGTTTGTTTCACCTTGATGCCAATTAACTACAGTAATCGCAGTAGAGTAGGACCGATCACACAAGCTTGATTCGGATGCTGACGCTGTCCAGTAGGTTTCCGTCTTCGTGCGTTTTGGCGCAGAACGACCTCATGTGAAAGATTACACTGCTGGCACCGTGTAACTAAGTTGTACTGTGCCCACCATTACTAAGTATCCGCTTTTGGTCCGGCAGGACTTAGTCTTAGTTTGATTTGAGCGCAAGGTGACAGTGGTCCGCCGGCCTTACTCTGCTGTTACTGCGCCCAGTTTACCCAGGTTCATTTCAGCTGCTGTTGAAACTGGCGACCCGGCGATTGAACACATTGATACCTTATCCTGTTCGTATGTAGATACTAACATTTGGCCGCCGTGAGGAGTAGTACAGCTGCTAGTCCCCGTTCTCCCTTTTGACCCGTCTCGTAGTTTCGTTATATCTTTGGACTTGGTCAGTTGTGAAGCCTCATCTGCTAGCAGTGCACGTTGTAAGACCATTTATTAGTATACTGCACTTATGAATGGATACTATTCACAATCGCATGAATCGAAATTATTTCATACTAGTGATCTAGATTCCGACTAATTGGATAATGTTAATCACAGCAACAGTTGCTATCTGCAACATTCGTTTCCGCTTGGAACGAGTTAGGGCTGTTTCCACCTAACAATACTGTAGGTTCCATGTGTGTTGAACAGGCATACAAGCATGACTGGCTATGGTCTTGGGATACAAGTATATGGAGTGGAAACCCTGGTAGGCGTTAAGTGCGTACGGATTCACCTGCGTCCACTAACCCTTATAAGGACTAATAAGTTGTTTACCATAACTAATCGAATTTTCTCCAGACTCGTCAAGGATTCTGTCCCCACTATTCACTGGAAGTTAGCAATTTTATAGGTGCTTTTCTATCCGGACAAGCAGATTGCGCCCATTTCAGAGACACTTTCGTGGACTGTTGCGTGAGAAAGGAAGTTGGAATCCTTTTGGTACTAGTCATTCTCGCCTAAACAGGCTTCTGACGAGTCTGCCGTGTTGGTTTTTTGTGAGCTCCGTGAGACATCGCAGCGGGTTAACTTTTTTACTTACTGTCTTCAGCTGCGAGACGTAAATCTTGCAGGCTGTGCAGGAGGCAGCAAATTGGAGCGGACGGATCCAATGATTAATTGACAGTTGCGTGAGATCCTGGAATCCAGATGTGTTGCTTTTCTGCCTGTGGGTGAGTTCTGATGAGTAAGACTCCACGGACTGGCAAGTCGCAGTTACATAGCAGCCAGGGGGCGAGATGGCTCTGCTTAGAGCGCGGATCTGCTGACTGGAAGGTCATTGATGGGAACCCGACCTCCGCATCTCAACTTTCATTATCTGGACTTGGGCAACTTGGCACTATCTAAGCCCTCGTGCGTCCCGTTGGGCATGGTATCTTGGCACCGAACGGGTGCTACAGCTGAACGACAATATTAATGTTTTTATTACATAGCAGCCTTTCGGGTCTGCTGACTACATGATTTTGTTTAGTGCTCCAGCAATTCGACACAAACTACTGCAAACAAAACAACGCGATGATCAGGTTTGGTGCTGCAATGATATTGCAGGCTACACTGGCTGCTCTGCACGCAGATGCTATAAATACAACCTTGCCACGAAGGTCAACGAGGAACAGCTAGTCCCCGTATTGCGAGGCGGTTTGTGGGTAATGTCGCACTGTCCCCTGAGATAGGAGTGTGAATGCAGAGAGGTGCTTCCCCAACGCAACCAGCTGCCTTCTCCCCAGGAAGGATTGGTTAGGAAAGGTCGGCCCTAAAAACCGCACACCCCGATCGCACAACGGTTGACCGTGACCGCCGACGCACTATTCAATACGGCCCAAATACTTTTGAAACCAAAGAGTCGGATGCTGTTCGCAGCCGCAGTCTAAGGAAAGACCGAGAGCTGTGGTGGAAATCGAAAGCTCGGGAGATGGAGAAGGCTTTTGCTACGGGAAACAGCCGTGCGTCCCCAAAGAAAACCTTAGTGCCCCTACCTTGTGGGTTAGACTGGGTGAAATACTGAAGGTGGGGCGCGTCAACTAGCCCCCTTTCCCGGCCTGGGCAACGGGAAAGTATCGTTTACTTGTCTACCAATATCCTTTTCCAACTCCTCACCACACGCAAACGTTGCTAGGTCATTTGACCGTCGGTCATTTGACTGATGGGCCTTATGCACACCACTGCCTATTTATAGTAAACAACTCTTCTAAATCCACAAGAACTTGTCTACATAGGAGCTTTCAACGTCCGCACTCCATGTCAAATTGGCAAACAGACAATGCTCGCTGAAACCTTATACCCCCTTCAAGTTAATGTGTGGTGTGTCTCCGAAACAGGCGTACAAAACCCAAACGTAGATGTGCATCTCAGAACGCCAGCGACTAACTCAGATCTTTCACATTCCCCCCCCCTGTACCCGATGATCCAGAAGCAAACACTCGTGGAATATGTGGCGTGGAAGTTGTGCTCAGCCCCGGAACCGAACGCGCTTCGCTGGATTGGATCCCAGTGAACAGTTGTCTTTGCGCCGTCCGGTTATACAGCACAGTCAAGCTCAATGCCTCGACACATAAAGCAGTGCCTGTTTATGGTGTCTGCTCATGCCTCAACTGACTGCAGTTAAGATGCTAAGAAGCATACTTTCTATCGAGAGCTATCCGGGCTCATTCGTCAGGCATAAAAGCGCCGCTATTGTGATCCTTGCGGGCGATATGAGTGCTCAAGTAGGTCGTCTTAGCTCCTTGGAATCACATTTGGGCGGTCGATTCGGAGTCGATGTTCGCCGCACAGACAACGGAGATTGACTCTGTCAGTTGTGTGCTGACCATGAACGGCAAGTAGTGAAGAGTCTAAGGAAAGACCGAGAGCTGTGGTGGAAATCGAAAGCTCGGGAGATGGAGAAGGCTTTTGCTACGGGAAACAGCCGTGCCCTATATCAACTGATATGATCGACTGGTTCCAGGAAAGCAACGGTCAGCGAAACGTTAAGCGAAAAAGATGGCTCATTAGTTCACTCGCAAAAACGTCGACTAGAAAGATGGGCCGAACACTTCGAAGAGCAGTTCAGCTGGCCTCCTGCAACGCAGCCTGTGGAGATAATGCATACGGGCGAATGGAATGTAAACCTTGATCGCCCTTCGGAAGAAGAAATAAAGTACGAAATATCCGTACTAAAGCGTGAGAAGGCACCAGGACCGGACGGTCTCTATCCAGCCCTCTTCAAAGAAGGCGGAGAATCCCTAGTGACCCATCTGACAAAGCTTGTTGGTGCTATATGGAACGAAGAGAAGGTGCCTGCAGAATGGGGCATGTCGACAGTTATCCCTATCTTCAAAAAGGGTACGCGGACGTTGTGTGAAAAGTATGGTGACATCAGTCTGTTAGCTGTGGCATCGAAGGCGCTCTCTGGTCTTATCCTTCGAAGGTTGGCTGAACATATTCGCGAAAACCAAGCTGGGTTCTGTCCTTTAATTGGATACATTAATCACATTTTCACCCTCCTACAGATTCTGGAGCGCGATACTGCTTCCAGCAACCAACAATGGTTATCTTCCTTGACTTGAAAGCTGCTTTTGACTCTGTGGACCGTTGGACACTATGGCGGTATCTATGGTGCAAAGGTGTGCCCTCAGTAATTCTTGACCCTCTTGATGGTGCCGCACGCGAAATCGTTAGGCGTGTGAAAGTCTCCTAGAATCTTGTCTGAGTTTTTTTACCACATGCAGTGCAGTCAGGCAGGGCTGTCCTCTTTCACCTATCCTTTTCAACTTCGTCATTGATACGATTACAGAAGACTCACTATCGGCATGTAATGCCTGTGAGGTCGAAGTGTTCTGGGCGTCGTTCACAGATATCGAGTACGTAGACGACAGCTCTTGGATCCAACGCCGTCGTACTGCAAACAATATTTAATAATCTGCCTCATGGTTTGGCATGCGCTTCACACATGCAGTGTAAAGTGCTACTGCAAGGCTGGTTGGGCCCGAACCCTAGCCTAATGCTTGCGGGTAAACCGATGGAGGTAGTAGACAAATTTGTTTACCTGGGTAGCTGTATTAGTCCCGGTGATTTCACGTAAGATGATATTTCCATCCGAATTGGGAAGGCCCGAGCAGCTTTTGTGAACCTGCGTCACCTGTGGCGTAGATGTGACATCAGCTTATCTGTCAAGGGTCGAGTTTACAATGCTGCGGTGTGCATTACCATACGGATCAGAAACCTGGCCGTTGCTTTCTGAGGACGTCAAGGGACTTTCAGTGTTTGACCGTCGATGTCTTTGGAGCATTGCCCGAGTCTGGTGGGAACACCGGATCAGCACTACTGAAGCACGTTGAATGGTTTTCGGAAGAAACAACTCACCCACGATACATGGACTGATCACACTGCATAGGTTGTGCTGCTTGACCACGTGCTCCGTATGTCAGTCGACGGACTTCCTCGAAGGGTTCTTTTCGCACAATCATGCGAAGGGTGGAAACGAGCCAGGGGAAGTCAAGCAATGACCGGGCAGCGAGGTGTGAAAGCCCTCACCAACAAACTCAACTGTGCTCATCATTTCCGTCTCCCTGGATGGGGACACATCACTGGTTAGAGACATTGTCAGACATGGCCCAGTCGCGCCCTAGTTTGCGCTCGTGTATCTAAGCCATTGCATTCAGTGCGTATCCTCCTCAATTTCACCAATTAAATGTTCACTGACGACCATGTATTCACGCATCAATTACATCGGCTCCCGCCTCCAATACGCAGCTACCTATCTCACCTCCCCAGATCATTGGCGAACGAAACGGTGGCAGCTACAACCACTGTACGACAAGTACACGGTTCTTACACCTGATGATCATGGAGATCTCAATTAAGATCAATACAGGTCAATCCGGTAAATGATGTTTATGGAATCGGCATACACCTCATCCGACTGCAGCTCTGACATTAAGAAGGACGGGTTTTATCGGGATCTGTCGCGACTGCCTCAGTCAGCAACAACGAATATCTTCATCGTGGTTGGTGATACAGATGCCAAATTTGGATGACTAAGATTTGATCCCGATGATGCCCAGGGTACGGATAATGGGAAGGAACTTATTCATTGCTTTGGAACGTCGTCTGGTGCTAGTCAGCACTGCGAACTCCTTTTGGCGCGCACGAGTATGCAGCAAGTTTTCTCCTGAGTTGGCTGTATCCAGTGGTGTAAGACAAGACTGCCCTCTCACCTTTTCCCTCCCACTTTGTTATTGATGTGCTGCTCGAATTCCTGTGCCTACCTCTGAAACCTCGGGGATCGAAATGCTCCCGGAACGCTCGCTCACAGACATTCAGTATACTGACAATATTGCTTTTTGAAATCATTCTAAGCAACCCTAACTATTCTCCCGCATGGTTTGGTAAGTGCATTACACCTGCAAAGTGTAAAGTGCTACTTCAGAACTAGGTGAGATCCAACCCAAACCTCATGGTTGCGGACGTGATAGACAAATTTATTTACCTGGGCAGTTGAGAGGAGATTATTTCTCAAATTGACAGTCAGGACAGCGTTTACCAGCCTCCAACACATGGCGCCAACGTTGTCACTTGATGTGTCAGGGACAGAGTATTCGTTGCGGTACATACTACTTTGTGGATCAGAAACATGGCCTCTGCGTTCAGATAGCATGCGACATCTGTCGATCTTTGACCATCAGCGTCTCCGAAGCACTCTTTGGGGTGGACAGTGTATGACCTTTCAAGGAAGTATGGAAACACTAGCCAGTAAACTTAGTGTTGTCGATAACTGCCGCCTCCTTGGATGGGGACCCTTGACTCAACTCACCAGTAGTTAATGACACTGGCAGAAACGGTCCAATCGCGCACTCAATGGCTCTTATGCATCAAAGCTATCGCCTTCAACGCGTAGCTACCCTGTTCCCGAACTAAACAAACATGCCATCGCCTTCAAGGCTTGGCTGTATGTCCCACATTCTCCCACTTTCCGGTGATCGAAGCTGTGGCGTCTGGAGCCAATGTGCCTATGGTTCATGGTTTGTAGCGGATAAATTGACTGATTGATTGAATCATGGTTGCTCCATGGTCTTTTGAGTCGTTATCGATTGCTTTTATACTCATGATATCCAAGGTTTGCACATCGTCTGCGGTTTCTGGTGTGCTGGGATATGTTGGTTTTGGAGATAATCAAGAAATCTCAAATCGGAATAATTTTCCTGCATGTTTTGGATACCCTGGAATACTTTTCCGGTACAGATATCTGTCTTACTGAGACCGTGCTAGGGAAACAACGGGTATCGTTTGTTTCAAAGGTTTTGTATAGAGGCTAAGACGCCAAACTTTTCAGGAACTGGTGCATCTTATTTGCTCCGTCTTTATGTTACGGGACAGCTGTGTCTGTTGAGTCATGAAAGTAGACGATGAACGCAGCCTCCCCACACCTAGGTGCCAAAACCTGAGCCTCGCATTTAAGATGGCATGACAAATACCCTATGTACTGGTGAAGTTATCTAGAGACTGCGGTTGCAGATGGTCTGAATCCAGTTCTCTTACCACTCTGTTCCGTTCCACCCTACTTGTGTAATACTTCTCACATCTTGTCGACTCATGTAGGTAGTAACTCGGATTCCATCACAGGCCTCCTAGTTCCTCTATGAGCAACGGGTCCTTGGTTTGCAGCATGTCTTTCTGCAGGATGGAGTAGTCCATCTTTTCACAATGAACTGGGTTTTTTATTTGAATGACTGTTACCCTCTATTGTAAATCAAAGCGTCACATCAGGGAATTTTTAACCCACTCTTGTAATTTTCACAAAACCGTTGACATAGACCTAGAGTCTCACCATACTTATGATGCTTTTGATTCTTTTCATGTACTGTATTGCAGGATTGCCTCACGATCCGCAGTGCTGTCTTAAACGATGATCATCGCGATATCGCTGAAGTTCATTACCAGCTTGGTACCACCCATGCAATTGCAGGAGCATTGGATCTTGCGAGCACTTGTTTCCGAAATGCAGTATCTTGTCTGCAACAACATGCGAATAACATCAGAACCAAGATAACTGAAATGGAAAAGCTTGATGATCAGGCGGTAGAACTAGAAGCACTGCGCAATTCCTTAAAGGAAGTTGAATCCCTCGTATCCGATGTTCAGCGTCGACATGCAGAAGTTAACGAAGATCTTGCGGCAACTCAGCTAGGTATCCAGTCGAACAGTTCGACATTAGCTGTTAAAAGCACTGAGTCGGACACAAATGCTCAGGTGGTGGATGATATTTCACACCTAGTCAGGAAGAAGCGGGCTGTATCAGATGAGACAGCCGGAGAGCCAACCGTGTCGGAGATTATTCCGGCACCTAGCGAAACTCAGAAGCTGAAGAAAGCGAGGATTACTGCCGATAATCCTGCTACCAACGGTGATGTGGGACATTTGAATGGAACTTCTCAAGCCACGCTTACCAATGGTACACAGGTAACTTGCCTCCAATTTCCTCTCACAACTCATTTCACCGTAGGATAATCCTATCGCCGAAGTTGTGTAGGAAGCCCAATGAAGATTCTCAGGCCAAGATTGCATTTATTCGTTTATCTGTTTTTTGCTATATTTCCACAATACATTTTGACACAATTGAACACGTTCTGTGTTTTACTTCAATGTATTCACTACCTGATGGTCCGGTGCCACTTTTATACAAAATCGTTTGGTAGATTTAGCAGGAAATGACCTCCAGGAGAAGTTAGCTGCTTACGGTGCAGCACCACTGGTTGATTGAACGGTCTGTAATGCACTCTACTGAGACTACTAGCTTGCTTGTCAACCGGAATTACTGTAAGTGTAGTTTGTACTCGAGGATGGCGATCTTTGTCTCAGCCGAAGATCACCAGAAGAAGATTTCTGCTTTACTCCCCTGGTAAAACGCCAAGCAAATTCCATTGTATTGGAGAGAGTACTCAGATAGATGGAGTACCATACGTGGCACTACAGCCGATACTTAATAGTTACGGTTGCTCCCACCAATGAATCTCAGAACGAACGATTTTTACCCCACATTGAGAGTAACCACTAAGATTTGGTACACCATTGAGTTCAGTCCTGCTACGTGTTTGCCTGAAAAGGCTCATTTAGTGGGATTATCCGGCAGCGAACCTTTCCATATCAATGAGTCATCCCTGATTTTACTGCAGTTGTTGCCACCAACAGTAACTGTATAGATAAATGCCACGTATCGTTCTTCCTGTTCGAACCCCAAATCAAGGCGGACGCAGTTTCCAGCTTGCTTCATGTTCTCTTCATCTGTACGGGATCAGAATAGTAGATCTAACTAAACCGTGAACGGTTTTCTCTTTCGCGTTCATTCATCTGTCCTTTTGCTAGACTCATTTGCTAGCCTAGTTGGAGTAATTATGAAGCCAAATTATCTCAGTTGCAACAGCGGAAAACATGACAGGGGCTCAAGTTGTGGTTTCTGGACTGTCAGCCCCAATTTAAGACGATCTGCGCTGATCCATCGATATTTCCTCATCCATTTCATCTTTGGCGAACGAATTTAACAACTTGAATCAGTAACATTCACATAGCAGAAAATTTCATTCTAACGTCCGTCCGCCACGCGAGTTTTACACTACATTCCGCCGTGCATTGCCGGTCCCTTTTCGGGTATGCGTTGTGCGGAGAGTAAAACATACAACTTCAACAGCGCATGTTGTAATTGCCTTGTTATACAGTAATACTCCAGGGAGTTGCTCCAGCGAGAGGATGCATAACAGCATACTTGTCACACGGTGTTATTCCTTCGAGGAGAAGTAAGTTTTCGAGGTGGGCTCAACACTCCACCACAGTAATATCTTCTGGGATGTTATTGTACTCAAAAATTACGGCTGAGACCATCCTTGCATTCATTGACGGTCCCTGGTTCATGAATACTACGGTGGCAGTCACTGAAAAGGTCCGGGATCCACAAATTCGAAGGAATAAATGTTTGTTTTACGTGAAGCCACACGTTGAAACGTAGTAAACAAAGATATGATTAAATCGCATTCCAGTGAAGCATTCGCATAATTCTCAACCCCACTTCTGGACGTGGATTGCACCTCAAGGCTGAACCGCTTTTATCGGCCAGTTTCTATTTTAATGTGACGCATAAATCGTAAAGATCGTAGCAAAGCCCCACCTATGCAAGCACACAACACGAGGGGTTGGCGGCGTGCACTAAAGCGTCTGGTGCCATGAATCATGATCTTGGAAGTTTGAAGATTATAAGAATTCATAAAATTTAGACGACGAACATCCTTTGGAATGCGGAGGTTGAGTTCGAGCTTCCATTCAGTAAGCTTGCGCCTTGACAGCTATCTTGAGGTGTAGATTAGTATCAGTCTATTCTTGGGGACAGATCAGGAGTAAAATAGTTGCATCCTCTAACTGAAGAGTAGTTGAAGGAGTTGAGCGATTGAACGATTATGGGAGTGGGACGGAACAGGCAAGTTCATTCGTAGTAGCGATAAACTAGTGAAAGGGGCTTACACTTCGTCAGTCGTGGAATGGGAGTCAGTGCGATGTACAGTTTTCCTCGGATACTGCTTGGGGTGAAAAATGTTTCGAAGCGCATTCCCAATTATAACAGCAGTATTCCACAGTGGAACGGAACCAAAACCTATACATTACAACTTTTGGAGGAGGCCGAAGTATGGGGAAGTCGTCTGGCGACTCGGGGTTCTAGTTAATTTCACATGCACGGGCTAACAGGCTGTTCGAAAGATGATAAACCAAAGTACAAGCAGCCGGTTGATCGAGGGGTTGACTTAGAAGTTGTTTGGGGTGGTGGACTAACGCACGGGGTGGGAGTGGGGGTGAGGAACTCGTAGAATTAGTGGGACTGAATGTAACTGTTCAGAAAACCACAAACACAAGTGTAGTGTGAATTACCGCCAGTAAGTTATCAGTAGGGCAACGGTGCCTGGCCCAATGCCTGTATCCTTCTGGGGGTAGGTTCTCCAGGAAACTGAAGAGTTGCTTGTTCAAGATCGATTCTAGGACTTTGGTCAGGTAGGTCACAGGTTGTGCGGCAGTTGGGATCAGGTGATAAACCTTGCTTAGAAACAATCGCGTGAAGGCTCTGACGAGTTTCCACCAGAAGAGAAAGAAAGATGAAAAGGATGAGGTTTGATTGGAGCCAGTTCTGTAGCACAGGTGCGGGTCCAAATGGGAGGAATATTATCCACAGCAGCAGGCTTGGAAGGCTTTGCGGATAATGGGCATTGGTCAAGATTCTTAGTTAAACTAGTGGGTGGTAGACGTTAGGAGCTCCAGGATGGACATGAGTTGGGGAAGGGTGGCAGCAGGTTGGGTAACATTTTGATGAACAGCGATCTTGTCGGTTGATCATAATGAAAGATAATCATTTAGCTGTAGCATTCTTTCAGTGTCTAGTTGCCATACCAAGCGAGAGTCACCAGGGCTGAGGTAGTGCCAGGTTGCCCAAATCCAAACGGGATGCTGAAGTTGGATCCGAACCACGGACCTTCCGGTTCGTAAGCTGGCGCGTTAACCGCTGAAGTTTCTCGAGCCCACGAACACAAGACGCTAGCTATCTGCACAACTTCGTTCTGTCCTGTGAAGTGCTGTTTCAGGTAGTTTAAACAAGGGGGCTTCGTTTCGTTGGAGTATGCACCTCAGCAAACATCTTGTTAGAGTGGAGGAGAGGAAAGCCGAAGGGAAACGGTCTCCTACAAGGTTAACTGTCGGAAGGGTGAACAACGTAAACCGTCTCACCTTGGAATTTTTTGTACAGGTAAAGCAGTACAATGTTCCGCTCAATGCCCATATCCCTTGAGTGACGCATGTTAACGCAACATGACTAGTCTGTGCATATCTGTGAGGCTTCCTCATGGGTTGCATTTTTAACACCTAGCTAAACTCCATTAAAAAATAAGCAAACGAGGTAATGTGTCGTTAACAGCGAAAGTACACTTCATAATCGCTAACTGGATATTTTTGAGTGGGTTGTTCCAGACTCTTCAACTTCATCTTTAATCGGCGTTGAAACGGCATTAATGCGCGTATCAGATTAAACTCAGATCAGGAAGATTTCATTGACGTGGCGGCTTAGCGTTCGATCTGTGGAAGTTTGAAAATTTCGGTCCATGACGGCTTATCTGAGTTGTGTTATCTCCTCCCAGGAGTAAGTGAACAATTTGGGAAATGACAAAGAGTCCCCATCTCGGTTCTGTCCATTTTTCGTAGAGGGGACACTTCAGTCATGGAGGAGAGTACTCTCTGCTCACATAATAAGCACTCATCGGGTGGGACGCAGTCTATTACCAACAACGTGGGTGGCCAATCTACAGCTCCATCCCCAGCTGATGTCGACTGCATCGAACCGTCAGAGGAAGTGCCGAATAAATAACAAGGAGTCCCCGTGCAAAGAGAGTTCTTCCACTGAAATCTACGGGGCATGCACCACAATGCGGCACCATAGGTTGCTGCCATATGTGAAACTCGGGAGTATTTCAATTCATTTGGAATCTCCATCATTGACAGCAATACGCGCTTAACTCCTATACAACCACGACCACAAGTGAAGAAGAGGCGTGACGGTTTGAACGCCTCCGTGAACCACTGTACCACACTGGGAGGAGGGTGTCCGTACGACACTCACAAACCATACCAGACTGGAGATAACTCAGTGGTTAAGCCGCGGACTTACTGACGGGAAGTGCCATGATTCGCAGCCAACCTTTGCCTTTCGATTGCTCTTGTCTAAATTTGGGTAACCTGATAGTATCTCAGCCGTCATGCTTCCTTCAGGTGGCGTGGCAGCTAGACATCGGAAGAGAGTTACAACTGAACAAGAAGTTTGGTCAATGCAGTCGCATGGTCCTATGGTGTGACGATTTGTTCTTTAAGAAGTGTGGTATACTGGAGTCTCCTGCCAAACTCCGCTACTTTGCGGTGAGTTCTCTGAAGAAACGCTTTGGTTAAACCTCACTTATCCTCTAGTTTTGGCCATCCCGGAAGAACCCGGCCCCCGTACAACCATGATTCTCACAACCGGGAAGAATCTCCTAAAATATCGGCCCTTTTGTGGTGTCATAAACCTGGTCATTTTACTCACTGCTTACAGCAGGACGGATGAGCGAGAAAGTGCTGCTGCTGCTGCTGACACCTGTGAAATGTCACTGCCAGGTTCACTCATAAAATTTGATATCAGAGAGAACATTTTTGTTATGCTGGAATCTCGGAGGAATGTTCCCGTTGGTCTCGAACATAATCCAGTCCAAAAAGCTGTCAAACCTCAAACCGACGCCACCATCTTTAATAAAGGAAGCCGTGTCAAGCCGAGCGAAAGTACTGGGATTCTCGAACTGCACGGGACCGTCGACAGTGAACCTGGAACTCTCCCCTCAGGCACCCAGAGCTCCTGGTCCGGATTACTTCCCGACCAAGGTGTTCAAGGATAAGGGCGGGGTCCTCTCAGTATCTGTTTGATCTATTTGTCTCCATTTGGGAAAATGAGGCAGTCTTATACAGCAGGGGCGAGCGGGGAATAGTGCCCGTTTTCAAATATGGGTGTTTGGGGACTGTGTTAACAACAAAGGAACCATCTTGACTCCAGTCGTAACGAGGCCCTTGCAGCATTGGGCTGCGAGCAGATAGCAGGATTTTGGCTTGGTGGGACGCCCTCACACCATCCGCGCGTTAACTTGGTTTCTCAGACTACCGTCAGAGCTAATAGAATTTGCGAGGTACTACAGTACTCTAGAAACCCCAGAATTCTCTGTGAATTCTTAGGGGTGTGTTCAGGTGTTGTACTTCACGTACCATGGCCTTGAATCCTGTGGATGTGAAGCACATGCCGACGGATGGGTGACCCTGGTCGGCCTTTTCAATGATCGCATCTCCTACTCTCGAAAAATGAGGAATGTCGACAAGTTTGTCGCCCGGGAATGTCTGAACACCGGCGTTTTGGAGACAAGAATAGCACGCAGCCGATTACAGTGGCGCGCATGCCGTCATGCCCTAGTCGGACCGGCAAGCTAAAGTTTCCCAGTCTTCGTACTCAGCGTATGTCGTGTGGGGTTCGCAAAGAACGTTGGATCAGTCCTACTAATGGCGTCCTACTTCGACATAATACTCGGATGTGTTTATTTTAATGCTGTCTAACTATGTAGGCACTTTATTGTCCGTTGTCCTTTTTGTGGTTGCAGGACTTTTTCACACAAAGTTCCTACCTTTTCTTTCTTTCCACTCTTGACTAAGGCTTTTATTCAGTTGAGATTTGTCTGTGAAAACTCAAAAAGGTAGTGTACAGCTGTTCCATCCCTCCTGGGAATGCACATCTCATCAAACTCAGAGTTGAATACTTAACCGTTTGGCTGAACAGCAGTGCTATTAGCTCTCACTGAGACAGCCTATAGCCCCGCTCATCCTTCAATGACAGAAACTACATCACTTGGTCACGTCCTACCTGGCTCCTCGACCAACGACTTCTCAGATGGAAGTTTCACTCATCCTGTGAAATCATTCGTGGGCTCGATTGAGGACAAGTGGCAAGCGCTATTTGGTCATAGAGTGACCACATGCCCTTCACCAACAGCTGTCACATCGATGTGGCGGTAGGATCTGAGTGCTGCATCAGTCTCTTGGGTATTTCGTTCCGCAATGTTCAACCGTGACAGGAAGACCAAGGGGTAGCAGATAAACTAAGAGCATCGAGCTCCCATACTACGATTAACCGTAGTACGAGGCGGTCTTGGGCTAGATTCGTACTGTTCTCCGTGATACTCTAATGTCGGTAACCTATTTCCTACAGGCGACCAGCATGTCCATATGGAAGTAGCCATGCTGTCATTCCTTGAAGAAGGACGGATTAGAAACAATTTGTCCTAAAAAAACCCTCACCGGTTGCCCAGGACTTTGACGACCGAGTTACACAATACCATAAAAAGATGAATTGGATTTCACCGTGAGCCTGAGTGACTCCCTGATATCCAGCAAAGCAGGACGTTTGGACCGCCAGACACAGTACTTCGAACACCAATGTAGTTGGCCACCTGCTACCTCCAATCCTGGCCTTCATCAGAAGGGTGGACTATGAATATCGGGCCGTCTTCAACCTCGGAAGTGACCGAGTGTATATTTATACCCGTGCGTCATCGTCCTGCCGGTCCTGACAACCTTGCACCTGCTCTGTTCAAAAATAAGATAAAAAAGATAACGTTCAGCTGTAACACCCTTTCGCTGCCTAGCTGCCATGTCACCCGAAGGAACCATGAGGGCTGGGATACTGCCAAGTTGCCCAATCCTAGACAGGGAAATTCGGGATGCAGAGGTCCGGTTCGAACCACGGACCTTCCGATCATTAAATTCGCGCTCCAATTACTGAGCCATCTCGCCTGTTAGGGTCTACCTGGGAGGAAGAGACCAATCCAGACAACTGTGCTGAATCGAAAATACTGCCAATTTTCAAGGATACTCACAGTGAATGTAGTAAATACAGATGTGTTCAGTTCGACTGTACAGTTCGACTCTTGTTGTGACAGCGCCTCTGTCGTTGATGATCCTTCATCGTTTCATGGTGGCACGCAAAAAATTAAGCTACACTTGAACCGGATAGAAGCTGCGTTGGCCGCACCATCACAGTAGGTTAGGTATTAGAGCAACGCTACTGATGACCCAATTCAATTTAATTTATCCTCTATAAACCCTGTACCATAGGCATATTGGTTCCAGCTGCCACAGTTTCGATTACCGGAAAACTCGAATGTGAGACGTACAATCAAGCCTTGGAGGCAAAGGCATGTTCAGTTTGTTCGGAAATTGGGTAGCTATGCATTGAAGGCGATAGCTTTGATGCACGAGCGCACTGACTGCGCGATTGGGCCATTTCTGCCAGTGTCATTAATCACTGGTGATTTGAATCCCGTATCCAGGAGGCGGCAGTTGCCCACCCGACTTAGTTTACTGGTTAGTGTTTTCGTACTTCGTTGCCAGGTCGTACACTGTCCACCTCTCGGTCGCTTCCATTCGGCACAGGGCTTGACGAAAAGAGCTCTGCAAGGCAGACGGTCTCCTGGTATGCAGAGTGCGTATCCCAACCAGCGCAGCCTATGAAGCGTGAGTAATTCATCTATTGCGGAGAGTTCCTCCTTCCTTAGACCATCCGGCATACCTCAGCATTACTAATCCGATGTTCCCACCTGACCTGACCAATGCTTCGCAGACACCTATGATCAAATACTGACATCTTCCGTATGTCCTCTGCGCGTAGAGGGCACGTCTCTGATCCATAAAGCAGTATGGATCGCACAACCGCAGTGTAAACCCTTCTCTTGACAGACAAGCTCACGTCACGCCTGCCCCATAGGTGTCGGAGGTTGGCAAAAGCTACCCTGGCCCTTCCGATTCTCGAAATGATCTCATCTCCAGCCAATCCACCGGACGTTATACAGCTGCCCAGGTAAACAAATTTATCTGCCACGTCGATTGGCTCACCTGCAAGCATGAAGTGTGGGTTTGATCGTACCCAGTCTTGCAGCAGCACTTTACACTGTGCAGGTGTGGAGCGCATGCCAAACCGTGCGGCAGAGTTATTGGGGTTATTTAAAATCAAATGCATTTGGGAAGGATCTGAAGCAAGGAGAGCAATATCGTCCGCATACTCAATATCTGTGAGCGAACGTCCCGGGAGCATTTCGACTCCTTAGGTTTCAGAGGCAGGAAAAGAAATTTCAAGCAGCATATCAATAACAAAGTTGAAGATGAAAGGGAAAAGAGGACAGCCTTTTACCTTACACCACTGGACGTGGTGAACTCAGGCGAGAGCTTCCCGTTTGCTCGTACGCGCCCACAGGAGTTCGCATACAGTGCCCTCATAAGGAGAGGAATCTGGAAGGGACACCGTTGATCGCCAGGCACTGCCAAAGTTGTGACGATCGACACAATCAAAGGAAGCTTTCAAATCCAGAGTGGCGGTGTTCAAGAATTTGTCTCAAGGTAAAGATATAGTCGATTCATCCTCGATCAGGGCGAAACCCAGCTTGATTCTCACGAATCTGTGTCTCCCGATAATCCATCAACTTGCGCAAAATAATGCCAGAGAGTACCTTAGATGCGACGGATACCAGCTGATACCACGATGGTTTTCGCATGACGTTCTTGCTCCGTTTTGAAAACTGGGATGACGGTCGAGGAGCTCCATTCGGCTGGTATTCCTTTTCGTTCCAAATCTTCTGCAGTATGGTTCTCACCAACCACCTTCTTTGAAGAGCGCGTAGACCATCAGGACCAGGTGCCTTGTTGCGCTTCAGGAGTGAAATCTCACGCTGGATTTCGGTTGCTGAGGGTGGGTTGGTGTCAATGTTCCATTCGGGCCCGCTTGGTTCTTGCAGCAGTTGTGTTGAAGGAGACCAGATGGACTGCTCTTGAACTGCTCGGCCCAGCCGCTCAAGACGGCGATTGAGGGAGTGGAACTGCTGTTCTGTCTTTTTCGCATATGGTCTCACGACACCTGTCTTCTTTGACCCGTTGATCGGATCAGTTGAAACAGGGTGCGGTTTAGCGCCTGCAGCGAAAAGTCTTCGCTATTTCCTTGGCCTTCTGAAATCCATCAGCGTTCTCTGTCATCATCATTGTCAGCTGTAAGAACCGTGTACTTGTCGTACAGTGGTTGTAGCTGCCACAGTTTCGTTCGCCGATGATTTGGGGAGGTGAGGTAGGTAGCTGCGCATTGGAGGAGGAGCTGATAAAGCTGCGTAAATACACCACTGTCAATGGACTGTTAAGTGGGAATTGGGAAGGAGCTATGCATTGAAGGCAATAGCTTGATGCATGAGCGCCATTGAGGGCGCGACTGGGCCATGTCTGACAATGTCTCTAACCATTGATGTGGCCCGTCTCGGGGTCCCCATCCAGGAAGACGGCAGTGACCAGCGCAGCTGAGTTTGCTGGTAATGGCTTTTATACTTCGCTGCCAAGTCATTGTTTGACCGCCTCTGGCTCGTTTCCACCCTTCACGTGGTTGTGCGAAAAGAACCCTTCGAGGAAGTCGGTCGACTGGCATACGGAGCACGTGGCCAAGCCAGCGCAACCTATGCAGTGTGATCAGTTCATCTATCGAGGGTGAGTTATTATACCATTCGACGTACTTCAGCATTGCTGATCCGGTGTTCCCACCAGATTCGGGCAATGCTCGGAAGACATCGGTGGTCAAACACTGAAAGTCGTTTGACGTCCTCGGCGCGCAGCGGCCAGGTTTCTGATCCGTATAGTAATACGGAGCGCACCGCAGCATTGTAAACTCGACCCTTGACGGATAAGCTGATGTCACGCCTACGCCACAGGTGACGCAGGTTCACAAAAGCTGCTCGGGCCTTCCCAATTCGGATGGAAATATCATCTTTCGCGAGACCACCGGGACTGATACAGCTGCCCAGGTAAACAAATTTGTCTACTACCTCAATCGGTTCACCCGCAAGCATTAGGCTAGGGTTCGGGCCCACCCAGTCTTGCAGTAGCACTTTACACTTTGCAGGTGTGAAGCGCATGCCGAACCGTGAGGCGGAATTAGTTAGATTATTTAATATTCTTTGCATTACCACGGCGTCAGATCCAAGAAGAGCTATGTCGTCTGCATACTCGATATCTGTGAGCGGACGCCCTGGGAGCACTTCGACTCACAGGCATTAGAGGCTGATAGTGAGTCTTCCATGATCGTATCAATGACGAAATTGAAGAGGAAAGTGAAAGAGGACAGGAATCTGACATGCCATGATGACAGCACACTGAATGAGGTGAGCCTGACGAGTGAGACTGTCTGACACCACTTGATGGGTGAACTCAGAAGAGAGCTTCCCGTAGACCTTCACACGGCCGCGGGAGTTGGCGTACAGCGCCTTAAGGAGGGTCAAGAATTTAAGGGGACACCTTTGCTCCACAGACACTGCCATAGTGCCTGGCGGTCTACAGAGTCAAAGGCAGCTTTCAGATCGAGAAACACAACCATTGTTGGTTGCTGGAAGCAGTGTCGCTGTTCAAGAATCTGTCGGAGGGTGAAGATATGATCGATGCATCCTCTTGCAGGACGGAACCCAGCTTGGTTTTCACGGATTTGTCTCTCCCTGTGTTCAGTCAACCTTCGAAGGATAAGACCAGAGAGCACCTTCGATGCCACAGCTAACAGGCTGATGCCACGGTGGTTTTCGCACAGCGTCCGCGTACCCTTTTGAAGATAGGGATAACTGTCGACATGCCCCATTCTGCAGGCACCTTCTCTTCGTTCCATATAGCACCAACAAGCTTTGTCAGATGGGTCACCAGGGATTCTCCGCCTTCTTTGAAGAGGGCTGGATAGAGACCGTCCGGTCCTGGTGCCTTCTCACGTTTTAGTACGGATATTTCGTACTTTATTTCTTCTTCCGAAGGGCGATCAAGGTTTACATTCCATTCGCCCGTATGCATTATCTCCACAGGCTGTGTTGCAGGAGGCCAGCTGAACTGCTCTTCGAAGTGTTCGGCCCATCTTTCCAGTCGACGTTTTTGGGAGTGAATTAATGAGCCATCTTTTTCACTTATCGTTTCGCTGACCGTTGCTTTCCTGGGACCAGTCGATCGTATCAGTTGATATAGGCACGGCTGTTTCCCGTAGCAAAAGCCTTCTCCATCTCTCGAGCTTTCGATTTCCACCAGAGCTCTCGGTCTTTCCTTAGACTGCGGCTGCGGAACAGCATCCGACTCTTGGTTTCAAAGGATTTGGGCCGTATTGAATAGTGCGTCGGCGGTCACGCTGCTTCAACCTTTCGGCCATATAACTGGCCGTCAAGTAACCCAGTGACGTTTGCTGGTGTGGAGGGATGGGTTTGCGGAACATCGGTGAACATCGAACTGCGCGGAGAAATGATACTCCCTGGTTGCACAGGCCGAGGAAGGGGATTGAGTTGAGGTACCCACCATGAGCCTTGACTCAAAAGTCTGAGTTCCACAAGGCAGTGGGAGGGTGTAGGCTTGGCCTGTGACTCGTCCCTAGACTCTGACCAAGAGTCTGACCGCGAGGCAGCGGTTGTTAGAATTTTCTTGGGACCCTTCCCGAGCCAGTGACTCAATATTCTGACCTACTGGCTGTAGGGGGCCGGCCTGGCCAGAGGGCGCAGGGAGTAGGGCATACCAGCCTCACCCTGATGCGGCTGTGGCACAGCAGGCGCCTTTTGAGCGGCACCTGACTCTTTGGTTTCAAAAGTATTTCGCCCGTATCGAATAATGCGCCGGCGGTCACGATCAACGGCTGGGCGATCGACTGTGCGGCGGTTTTTAGGGCCGACCTTTTAACCTGTCTTTCTCGTGAGAAGGCAGCATCGCTGTTTCCATAAATATGGGGAAAACGCCTTACTGCCATCACACTCCTACGCCGAAGACGGTATGATTTTACCTCCCTCCGTTCCATAATGCGATTACTCGCAGTACGGGACTCGGTGCTTCATCGGGCTGTTCCCCGTTCCTAGCATGGTTCAACCTTTAGGAACTGAGTTCCAGCCAGTATAGCTTCCCGCAGTATCATTGCAGCACAGAAGCCCGACCACCACGACGTGACAGCTTTGGTCGTGTTTAGATGACCCACAATCTTGGTGTGTTCTTTGACTTTAACGGTGCGTTCGATTCTGTCGGTCCGTCAGTGCTTTAACTACACTTGTTCAAGAGGGTACGCCCAGGAAGTTCGTGAGCACATTCTAGTCCCCATATTCACATACTTCTGGGCTTGTGAGAATATATGTTAAGTTCCCCAAAAACTTCCCTACGAAAAGTGGTGTCTGACAGGATGTCCGCTCTCTCCATTCTTGTTCAAATTCGTCGTTGATGAAATGATGAGATGAACGCCGGAAGGTGTCGGAAATCCCAGTGTTCAAATTGTTGCTGATGAAAACTCTGCCACTATGTAGTTTCTCGATTTGCAGTGCAGGCTCTTTGATCTGTGGACGCTGCAGGCACTATGGCAATGTCTGTGGAGCAAAGGTGTCCCCCTTAAATCTTGACCCTCCTTAAGGCGCCCGTACGCCAACTCGCGACCGTGTGAAGGTTCTACGGGAAGCCTTCTCTGAGTTCACCGCATCAAGTGGTGTCAGACAGGCCTCGACTTCCCCCTGTCTAGGCTTGGGCAACCTGGCAGTATCCCAGCCCTCGTGCTTCCTTCGCGGCATGGCAGCTAGGCACCGAAAGGGTGCTACAGCTGAACGATTATTTATTATTAGACAGGGCTGTCCTTTCACATTTCCTTCAATTTCGTCATTGATACAATCATGGAAGACCCACTATCAGCCTCTAACGCCTGTGGAGTCGAAGTGCTCCCAGTGCGTCCGCTCACAGATATCCAGTATCCAGATGACATAGCTCTTCTTGATCTGACGCCGTGGTAATGCAAAGAATAGTAATAATCTAACTAATTCCGCCTCACGGTTTGGCATGCGCTTCACACCTGCAAAGTGTAAAGTGCTACTGCAAGACTGTGGGCCCGAACCCTAGCCTAATGCTTGCGGGCAACCGGATTGAGGTGGTAGTAGACAACTTTGTTTACCTGGGCAGCTGTATCAGTCCCGGTGGTCTCGCGAAAGATGATATTTCCATCCGAATTGGGAAGGCCTGAGCAGCTTTTAGAACCTGCGCCACCTGTGGCGTAGTTGTGACATCAGCTTACGCGTCAAGAGTCGAGTTTACACCGCTGCGGTGCGCTCCGTATTACTGTACAAATCAGAAAAACCTGGCGCTGCTGCGCGCCGAGAACATCAAAAGGCTTTCAATGTTTGACCATTGATTTCTTCCGAGCATTGCCCGAATCTGTGGGAACACCGGATCAGCAGTGCTGGAGTGCGTCGAAGGAATAACTCACCCTCGATAGATGAACTGATCACCCTGCGCAGATTGCGCTGGCCTGGCCACGTGCTCCGTATGCCAGTCGAGCGACTTTCTCGAAGAGTCCTTTTCGCACAACCACGTGCAGGTTGGAAACGAGCCAGAGGTGGTCAAAAAATGACTTGGCAGTGAAGTATAAAAGCCACTACCAGCAAACTCAGTTGCGCTGATCACTGCCGTCTTCCTGGATGGGAACCTCGAGAGGGGTCACATCAAGGGTTAGGGACATTGTCAGACATGGCCCAGTCGCGCCCTCAATGGCGCTCGCATCCAAGCTATTGCCTTCAGTGCATAGCTCCCTCCTCAATTCCCCACTTAACAGTCCACTGACAGTGGTGTATTTACGTACCAATTTATCAGCTCCCGCCTCCAATGCGCGGCTACCTACCCCACCTCCCAAATCATCGGTGAACGAAACTGTGGCAGCTACAATCACTGTACGACAAGCAATACGGTTGTTACAGCTGGCAAATGATGATGACAGAGAACGCTGATGGATTTCGAAGGCCAAGGAATAGCGAAGACTTTCGCTGCAGGCAACAGCCGCACCCTGTTTCAACTGGATCCGATCAACGGTCAAAAGAAGACAGTGCCAAAGTGAGACCATATGCGAAAAAGACAGAACAGCAGTTCACTCCTCAAACGCCGCTCCGAGCGGCGGGCCGAGCAGTTCCAAGAGCAGTCCATCTGGTCTCCTTTCAACACAACTGCTGCAAGAACCAAGCGGGCCCGAATGGAACATTGACACCAACCCACCCTCAGCAACCGAAATCCAGCGTGAGATTTCGCCCTGAAGCGCAACAAGCACCTGGTCCTGATGGTCTACACCCCGCGCTCTTCAAAGAAGGTGGCGGGGTTCTGGGTGAGCCATACTGCAGAAGATTTGGAACGAAAACGGAATACTCAGCCGAATGGAGCTCCTCGACCGTCATCCCGGTTTTCAAAAACGGAGCAAGAACGTCATGCGAAACCATCGTGGTATCAGCCTGGTATCCGAGTCGATGTTCGCCGCACAGACAACGGAGATTGACTAAAGCCAGTTGTGTGCTGACCATGAACGGCAAATAGTGAAGAGTCTAAGGAAAGACCGAGCTGTGTGGTTGAAATCGAAAGCTCGGGAGATGGAGAAGGCTTCTTACATGGAAACAGCCGTGCCCTATATCAACTGATATGATCGACTGGTTCCAGGAAAGCAACGGTCAGCGAAACGTTAAGGAAAAAGATGGCTCATTAATTCACTCGCAAAAACGTCGACTAGAAAGATGGGCCGAACACTTCGAAGAGCAGTTCAGCTGGCCTCCTGCAACACAGCCTGTGGAGATAATGCATACGGGCGAATGGAATGTAAACCTTGATCGCCCTTCGGAAGAAGAAATAAAGTACGAAATATCCGTACTAAAGCGTGAGAAGGCACCAGGACCGGACGGTCTCTATCCAGCCCTCTTCAAAGAAGGCGGAGAATCCCTGGTGACCCATCTGACAAAGCTTGTTGGTGCTATATGGAACGAAGAGAAGGTGCCTGCAGAATGGGGCATGTCGACAGTTATCCCTATCTTCAAAAAGGGTACGCGGACGCTGTGCGAAAACCACCGTGGCATCAGCCTGTTAGCTGTGGCATCGAAGGTGCTCTCTGGTCTTATCCTTCGAAGGTTGACTGAACACAGGAGAGACAGATCCGTGAAAACCAAGCTGGGTTCCGTCCTGCAAGAGGATGCATCGATCATATCTTCACCCTCCGACAGATTCTTGAACAGCGACACTGCTTCCAGCAACCAACAATGGTTGTGTTTCTCGATCTGAAAGCTGCCTTTGACTCTGTAGACCGCCAGGCACTATGGCAGTGTCTGTGGAGCAAAGGTGTCCCCCTTAAATTCTTGACCCTCCTTAAGGCGCTGTACGCCAACTCCGCGCGTGTGAAGGTCTACGGGAAGCTTCTTCTGAGTTCACCGCATCAAGTGGTGTCAGACAGCTCTCGTCCTGTCTAGTTCACCATCATCAAGTCGGTGTCAGCTAGGCACCAGTGTACAGCTGTTCACTGTCCTCTTCACATTTCCTCTTCAATTTCGTCATTGATACGATCATGGAAGACTCACTATCAGCCTCTAACGCCTGTGGAGTCGAAGTGCTCCCAGGGCGTCCGCTCACAGATATCGAGTATGCAGACGACATAGCTCTTCTTGGATCTGACGCCGTGGTAATGCAAAGAATATTAAATAATCTAACTAATTCCGCCTCACGGTTTGGCATGCGCTTCACACCTGCAAAGTGTAAAGTGCTACTGCAAGACTGGGTGGGCCCGAACCTAGCCTCATGCTTGCGGGTGAACCGATTGAGGTAGTAGACAAATTTGTTTACCTGGGCAGCTGTATCAGTCCCGGTGGTCTCGCGAAAGATGATATTTCCATCCGAATTGGGAAGGCCCGAGCAGCTTTGTGAACCTGCGTCACCTGTGGCGTAGGCGTGACATCAGCTTATCCGTCAAGGGTCGAGTTTACAATGCTGCGGTGCGCTCCGTATTACTATACGGATCAGAAACCTGGCCGCTGCGCGCCGAGGACGTCAAAAGACTTTCAGTGTTTGACCATCGATGTCTTCCGAGCATTGCCCGAATCTGGTGGGAACACCGGATCAGTGGGCGCTGGAGTGCGTTCGGAGGAATAACTCACCCTCGATAGATGAACTGATCACACTGCATAGGTTGCGCTGGCTTGGCCACGTGCTCCGTATGCCAGTCGACCGACTTCCTCGAAGGGTTCTTTCGCACAACCACGTGAAGGGTGGAAACGAGCCAGAGGCGGTCAAACAATGACTTGGCAGCGAAGTATAAAAGCCATTACCAGCAAACTCAGCTGCGCTGGTCACTGCCGTCTTCCTGGATGGGGACCTCGAGACGGGCCACATCAATGGTTAGAGACATTGTCAGACATGGCCCAGTCGCGCCCTCAATGGCGCTCGTGCATCCAAGCTATTGCCTTCAGTGCATAGCTCCCCTCTCAATTCCCCCACTTAACAGTCCACTGACAGTGGTGTATTTACGTACCAATTTATCAGCTCCCGCCTCCAATGCGCGGCTACCTACCTCACCTCCCCAAATCATCGGTGAACGAAACTGTGGCAGCTACAATCACTGTACGACAAGCACACGGTTGTTACAGCTGGCAATGATGATGACAGAGAACGCTGATGGATTTCGAAGGCCAAGGAAATAGCGAAGACTTTCGCTGCAGGCAACAGCCGCACCCTGTTTCAACTGATCCGATCAACGGGTCAAAAGAAGACAGGTGTCAGTGAGACCATATGCGAAAAAGACAGAACAGCAGTTCACTCCCTCAATCGCCGTCTTGAGCGGCGGGCCGAGCAGTTCCAAGAGCAGTCCATCTGGTCTCCTTCAACACAACTGCTGCAAGAACCAAGCGGGCCCGAATGGAACATTGACACCAACCCACCCTCAGCAACCGAAATCCAGCGTGAGATTTCACTCCTGAAGCGCAACAAGGCACCTGGTCCTGATGGTCTACACCCCGCGCTCTTCAAAGAAGGTGGCGGGGTTCTGGTGAGCCATACTGCAGAAGATTTGGAACGAAAACGGAATACCAGCCGAATGGAGCTCCTCGACCGTCATCCCGGTTTTCAAAAACGGAGCAAGAACGTCATGCGAAAACCATCGTGGTATCAGCCTGCTATCCGTCGCATCTAAGGTACTCTCTGGCATTATTTTGCGCAAGTTGATGGATTATCGGGAGACACAGATTCGTGAGAATCAAGCTGGGTTTCGCCCTGATCGAGGATGAATCGACTATATCTTTACCTTGAGACAAATTCTTGAACACCGCCACTCTGGATTTGAAAGCTTCCTTTGATTGTGTCGATCGTCACAACTTTGGCAGTGCCTGGCGATCAACGGTGTCCCTTCCAGATTCCTCTCCCTTATGAGGGCACTGTATACGAACTCCTGTGGGCGCGTACGAGCAAACGGGAAGCTCTCGCCTGAGTTCACCACGTCCAGTGGTGTAAGGTAAGGCTGTCCTCTTTTCCCTTTCATCTTCAACTTTGTTATTGATATGCTGCTTGAAATTTCTTTTCCTGCCTCTGAAACCTAAGGAGTCGAAATGCTCCCGGGACGTTCGCTCACAGATATTGAGTATGCGGACGATATTGCTCTCCTTGCTTCAGATCCTTCCCAAATGCATTTGATTTTAAATAACCCCAATAACTCTGCCGCACGGTTTGGCATGCGCTCCACACCTGCACAGTGTAAAGTGCTGCTGCAAGACTGGGTACGATCAAACCCACACTTCATGCTTGCAGGTGAGCCAATCGACGTGGCAGATAAATTTGTTTACCTGGGCAGCTGTATAACGTCCGGTGGATTGGCTGGAGATGAGATCATTTCGAGAATCGGAAGGGCCAGGGTAGCTTTTGCCAACCTCCGACACCTATGGGGCAGGCGTGACGTGAGCTTGTCTGTCAAGAGAAGGGTTTACACTGCGGTTGTGCGATATATACTGCTTTATGGATCAGAGACGTGCCCTCTACGCGCAGAGGACATACGGAAGATGTCAGTATTTGATCATAGGTGTCTGCGAAGCATTGGTCAGGTCAGGTGGGAACATCGGATTAGTAATGCTGAGGTATGCCGGATGGTCTAAGGAAGGAGGAACTCTCCCGCAATAGATGAATTACTCACGCTTCATAGGCTGCGCTGGTTGGGATACGCACTCTGCATACCAGGAGACCGTCTGCCTTGCAGAGCTCTTTTCGTCAAGCCCTGTGCCGAATGGAAGCGACCGAGAGGTGGACAGTGTACGACCTGGCAACGAAGTACGAAAACACTAACCAGTAAACTAAGTCGGGTGGGCAACTGCCGCCTCCCTGGATGGGAACCCCGGGATTCAAATCACCAGTGATTAATGACACTGGCAGAAATGGCCCAATCGCGCAGTCAGTGGCGCTCGTGCATCAAAGCTATCGCCTTCAATGCATAGCTACCCAATTTCCGAACAAACTGAACATGCCTTTGCCTCCAAGGCTTGATTGTACGTCTCACATTCGAGTTTTCCGGTAATCGAAACTGTGGCAGCTGGAACCAATATGCCTATGGTACAGGGTTTATAGATGATGAATTGATTGATTGATGGTGATTATGGTTCAGCCATTTAAAAAGTGGACGATCTGATCTACCCCGATAGCTTTATTAGTCCCGGTTGTCCCCGGAAAGATAATATTTCCATCCGGTTGCGAAGGCTAGAGCAGCTTTGGTCAACCCGTATGCTGTATAGCGTAGCCGTGACACTGGTTTATCCGTCAAGTGTCAAGTTTAGGATCCGGCGGTTCAGTTCATGTTAAATATGAGTCATTAACTTGGTCACTGCGCGCTGAGACGGGACACATCAATAGTTAGAGACATTGTCAAACCTTGTCGAGTCGCGTGCTCATTGGTGGGCAGGCGTGCAAACTGTTGCATAGCTCCCCTCCCAGTCTCCACATTGAAAAATCTGTTGACACCCATGTATATGCCTCCAATGTGTAGTGAACGAAACTGTTGCAGCTACAACTACTGTGCGGCAAGTACGCGGATTTTACAGCTGATTATGATAATGAACGTGCATTCAGAACTACGCACTTTGTTGGCAAGGAGAATGTGTTCGCAATCTTTGTCAATAAGATGTTCGTGTCAATTTCTCAGACGAGTACATCTGGCCACTGAGGTATTTTAGAAGTTACACCACTTGGTGGTGAACGCCAACCCCAGAGCTGCACACAGGCAAATGAGGTTCGTCGCTGTATTTTATTGATATATATATATGTATATATATATAACTGTTTCTTAAAGTATCCGCTTATTTTCCAGAAGAGGGTGGCTGAGGCGCTACTTTGTACGCGTTATCGAATTTTCCACAGTATTCAGTGCCATTATTCTGGTTGGAGACATGAATTCTTAATTCAGTAGTCTTCCTCGGAAAATCGACTATAATCTCTCCGGTTTCCGTGCAAGGCTTACAGATGAGGGTGGCAGGTTTCTCTGTGAATGCGCTTATGATATATATTTATCCAACGCGGCCTTTCAGTATCAAAGACGTCATTGAGTTACCGCCCGACCAAGGACACAAAGCGGTCTGTAGCGGTTGACTATAGATGGCAGTATACAGTGAGACTCCTTTTTCGGCGCCACCATCTTAATTAAGATCTACTGTCCCCATCCACTTCCAGTTATCTTTGTCCAGCAAAACGAGACTCAGAGTTACCCGAGCATTGCCTGGGAGCAACGCTCAGACGTCGATTTACTCAAAAAAACTGGAAAAATCTCATCGAGGACCACGTGAGGAATGGTTAGCTAGCGAAAGTCCCCAACATTGGTTTCTCTGATAGAAGAAACCCGACGTCTTTTACTTGACATTAACGATGAAACGTCAACTGGACAAACAGTCCTGAAGGAGACACTAATAGCTTTTACATCAAACGAGCAGCAGAAATCGGTGGGCTTTCTTTTCCTGCGACATCTGAACTATATTGTTCGCAGTTTATCCGGACGGAAAAAATATTATCGTGGCTACAAGCGAAAAGGATCGCACCTTCATTTACAGTTGGCCTCACGATCCGACAGATGGAACTTCCTGAAAAACGGCTTAGCTGACCAGAACCAAAGGTACACCGTACGTATCCAAACAAACTAATGTCCCACACGTAGCTCAGAATACTTGCCTTAGGGATCCGAAATTCTACTATAATTGATACTGTTCAAACGTAGTCCCAATCCCATATGATATTCCCGGAAAGCCGGAAAGGCATCGCATGACTGATCTAATTTGACCGCAGTTTCTTTTTCCAAGAAGGTTTCCGAAACTTTCGCGATAACTTCGACCTATTCTCGATCCCGTCCAAGTTTCTGACATCTCAATGTGCGTCAGCTTACGCTGACAAGGAAACCCACCACTGGAAAAGAGACAATTCTTCGCATTGGTTAGATTTGTATTGATCACCTTTTCATGCTGCAATAGACATCAGAGCTTCAGCACATCTATCAGCATACGGCGGTTGCTCAGTTGGCGCTAGGAAGCTGTTTGTTTCGTGTACGAGGCGCGTGTAATTGTTTTTAAGTCGTTGAGCGAAGGTGCAACTACTCCAAGCGTTCTCCAAATCAAATCGGATTCACCAAGAATGGTCAGTATCTCCTGTTCTCGTCAACTTCGTTGCTGGTGACGTAACAAGATATTCGAAAGCTCAGAATTCTTGGGAATAAGGCCTCACCAGCCGACACTGCGTGCTTTATTTACCTTATGGTAACCTTACCTTATGGCATGTGGATGAGCTGACTCTAGTAATGCTTCGCGCTGCGACAGTCGAAGCATGACGATTTGGATCGAACTTGACGCACCTATGATCCAATTTTTAGTTCATCGGCGTACCCCGTATGTTCGCTGGAGTTCCGGCTTATGAACATCAGCTTTGACTTGTCGAGCCATGTCCCGATTCTACCCTTGAGTTGACACCATCAACCAGAGAATTTTGCCGATGAAAACTCGTGCTTCGAAAGTCACGTGGATCACTCCCGCAGGACTTGTACAAACCACTGAAGTTAGTGGTGTCCCATTGTTGTGCACAACATTTAGTGCTCCTTTATAGGATGGAAAATCTTGCCAGAAAACAGTAATTGGACAAAAGTATGTGACCTTCGAGGCTCCTTGTCTCTTGAAGACCGTGACTCACAACCATAAAGCTCGTTGTAGATTTCATAAGTCGACTTTTCGTATCCAAGGTGATTTCATGTCACTCCCAATTTGCATTTTTTAATATAAAAAACTATTTGCACGCCCGTTGCGAGGGTTGACTCACTCGAACGCAAGTTGGGGATTTGTTCGGTTCATCTCGGATTTTTCAGCATACCTTGGCTTTGTTTACAGGACGAAATCTCCATCAATAAATTTCCCAATCGCACACCAACAACGAGATACTCTCCTTTAATTGATAGTGATCAGGAGCACGGTGCCGATTTCTGGTTAAATTGGTGCGCATAATGATCAGCGCGGTTTATTAACCCAAGTCCACTGGTCTTAGCTCATTTGAGGTGCAGGTAGTTAGACAATGCCTAGCGCATGTCCCAGTCAACGACGAATTTGTAGAGCGCTGGTGAGGACAGTCGTTCCTGTCGAAATCCGGTTCTGAAGACTTCGATGTAGACGGCGTTACAAGTGTTCGCCTGAACACGACGGTCATGTTCAGTCAGTTCTGATTCCACTGTCAAATTCTTTAAACGAATTGTGTTGCTGTCTGAATTAGTAAGTAACACAACTATTTGAATTTCTTTTTTAGCTTCCGTGATGTTGCCCGTCGAAACGAATGCTTCGAATGTCATAAATTTCTATGACAATGCAGCTCGATCGACCGCCTCTAACTCATTGGAATACAGACGACAGACTCGTATCGTTCACCTCCGTAATTTTAACAATTGGACCAAAAGTATGTTAATTGGCGTTTATCTGGAAGCTGCTCGGGAACGATTCGGTCGTGACTGCCGGTTGCGTGTGTTCGACTTGTGTTGTGGTAAGGGCGGAGATCAGATGAAATGGGCACAAGGTCATGTGGATTATGTAATGTTCTTAGACATTTCATGTGAGTCTGTTAGGGCTTGCAAACAACGTTATGAACAATTACAACGCAAACGCCCACGTCTCTACTCGGCTGATTTCCATGTCTGTGACTGTACCGCGGACCTTTCGGACAATGTGCTTCGTGACCGAAAGTTTCACCTCGTGAGCTGTCAGTTTTCGCTACACTATGCGTTTGAAAGTCTTCCCAAGGTAATGAATGTGCATTTTGAGGACCTTTCATCCATCCGTTTTGAAATAATGTGTGCATTGTTACCAGTTCATTCCGTTTGTCCGTTTTAATCCTGGGTACTACTTGTGAACCAATCTACAAAATAGCCCTGGAATTTACGAAGATGCCACTTCCCGAAAAGTTCAGTCACGCCGTTTTGTTATTCCACTAAAAATGGTCGTTGCAGTGATGCTTCAAATCTGCATTACCATTGCGTCCACTAACTGAGAAGTTAAACCACTAAGGCTTGGGAGCGTAAGCCTAATCGGGGGTACTGATTTCACTGCGGGGAAATTCAGTGCGTGGGGAGCACACAAGAACGAGTCATACTTATAGGCCAGAAACTCCCCACCTTGTGAATACCCCCCCGGGCGTGACAGTTAACTTATATCAAAATGTATCTTATTATTCTCGTTGCTTTTGAAGTACTGCTAGGAACACTCTAAACGATGACCAGAAGTGAGTCACACCTTGATCATATGCTAAGCATGAGATCACTTTCACTGGACGCAGCTGCCGAGTCGCACTGGGATAGAACAGTAATAGCCCATGTTAGCGGTTTGTGGAAGGTTAGGTCTTAATGTGGGTTTTCAAAGTCCTGAAAACTAATGTGAAAACAGTAGGAAGGTGAATAAACATTTTTGCCAAGACGACGGCTATCATTGGACTGACCCATCGATCTGACTTTGTATTGAACACGGTGCTAGTTCCTACCTATGATCTTGATTAGAGAATCACTAGGTTTCCTATGTATTAGCTCCGTCGGATGCGCTATCCATCTTGATCAACGTTACTTATATATTGGCTACCACAAATCATCACTGAACGGGGGGCTAATGAATCTGTCAAAATATTACACTTCCCGCGATTGCAAGACGACCAAAAGTGAGTATCCACAATCTGGATTAGCTTTCCGACAGCAATCCAGTCGTTGACTTCGCTCAAGCGATCCAACTTAGAAGTTTTCTGGAGTGGAAGTTACCATGAAGGAAGTGGTTTTTGACCCCTCTTGGGTGTAGACATTCTTTCGACCAGTGCGTAAAATCCGACATAAATGTATCAGGTCGCGGAATGTCCTCAATCTTTAACACTTTAAATCAATTGTGGATACCCCTTGGTTACTCACTCGCATTTTGCCAGTATGTCGGGTTTGTTTTTTCCATGAACGCTTCATTACGTATCCATGTTATTTCACCTTTATCTACCCGTATTTCATGGTTACTTGACCATAAAACACCCAACGTTTAAACACTAGAGTATTTCGTGGTTATCCATCCACATTATGCCCGGATTGTACTCTTCCTTGTGTTGAACAAGACCAGCTGAACTGCACTTTAAAGTGTTCCACCCATCGCCCAAGATGATTTTGCCATTCTCTTTTTCACATATTATTTCGTTGATATCTGTCTTTTGGACAGTTGATCGAATCAGCTTAAGTGGGGCGCGGCTGTTGCCTGCAGCGAAAGCCATCTCCATCTCCTTGACCCTCGCAATCCACCAGCGTTCTTTTTAGTTTTTCAAGCTCTTGGTTATCCGGCGTTTGAGGGATCTATGTGCCCCATCATTGTCTCTAGTTGCTGGTATGGCTTTTCTGGAACTAGTAAGACCTACTGAGATCAAGGACATTGAATATTCATTTAGTCCAGTCGGATGACTTGGACATACTGCTCTGAAAGCTGAGAGCATGGCTTTCTTGACTCGCTGCCGTTCAACTCCCAAGCAATCTCCGTCATCTGCATGACTGCGTTTCCAGCACTTTCTCAGTCTGATAACCTTGATGATGTTGCGCTGCTGAAACTCGTCAAAGTTGATAACTGGTGTTGCTATGCGTCGGCATGCGTAATGCTGGCGGAAAGCGAGGTGATCACCGTGCCACCACAATGTCATGATCGGAGTCAAGTTGCGTACCCAGAAGGAAAGATAATCTATGATTGGGGCTCTCCATCGGTAAGTGATAGCCACATGATCCAACTGAGTCCATGGCTGTGTTGCGGTTGGTGGCCTCCAAGTAGTTCGATGTGAGTCCTTGTTCTACCCAGAAACAGACGACGTCACTCCCCATTATCCGTACTCTGAGCATCGCCTCCAAATTGTGCTTCTGGGTTTAGTTGCCTAACGTAGGCATTCATATCACCCACCCGGTTGAAGACATCCTTTCTTGCTGACCGAAGCAGTCGCGACAAATCTGTCGGGTTGTATGCTGATAGGACAGATAAACGCCGTTTGTCGCATCGACGTGCATAAATAAACCGAGATTAATCTGCAGTGTACGAAGTCTCGCTTGATCAACTTATAGTGACGTAACGCGTTATCAGCGCACTAACGCGAACCGGAAAACACAAGAATGAGACGGATATCGTCCAGCGATTGGACACTGAATCGGTGATTAGGATGAATTAGTGTTGCATATGTACGTTACCATATATGATTATGTGCATGTGGAAACGTGCAACCTAGTTTAATTTATTATCGGGTGTTATTTCTGGAGGGCCTTTTATGAAAAATGAACGGTCCCATCTCAAGCAGGTTTTGCTAAATCGTCACGTTCCACTTCTCCAATCCAATTAGCTTATTTTCAATCAATATAATGTGCTTGGAACAACTGATGGGAAGGAATTTGTCCCGCACACATGCATACATCCTCGACGTTCGTAGTCTATCAGTGGAAGGTAAATTCAAAGACAAAAATTCATCACCTACCATACCGACCTCTTGACTTTCCACCGGCGGTTATGCCGACATTGCAGTTGATTTCTCTACAACCCTTCCATAGATACTGGGTCAGACGAGCTGGATAAGTATATTTCGTTGATCTTAGATAGCAGACACCGAATTTAATTACTGAAGACGAGTGTTCGCCCTTTGCGTCCAGTAACACACAGAATTAAGGTGGATTTTCGAAAACGTCACCAGATAGTGTTGTAGGGCTTGTCTTGGAATTACGCTAACGGCGTCAACAGTCGCACGTAGTGCAAAAACAACCCACCCAACTCAGTTAATCAGTGAAAAACACTCGGACCATTGAAGCCGGTTTGACTTCGCACATTTTACCCATGGACCGTGACATGACCGCGATGTTTGACCAACAAAAGTGACGTTCAAGAATCCGGGCAGGGTCTCTTTTGAAATCTTAATGAGGACATGTCTTTCACTGGTATTTGTTTCAGAATGTTTGGGGCTATCCTCGTAACCTGTTGGTGGTGATATTTCATTGCAATTATCCGATAACCCCACCAATGTGACACATTCACTCACTTGCTGTCTATTGTTTTGTTTCTCTAGGCTCTCCAATTCTTCAAAAACGTCAGTTGTTGTCTGAGACCTGGCGGGTTCTTCATTGCAACTATTCCCAACGCGTACGAAATCGTTCGTCGAGCTAAAGAAGCCTATGCGGCATCAAACATACCTGAACAACAATCCGAGAACGATGTGACTTTCGGGAACTCGATCTATTCTATACGTTTCCGAAGTGGTTCCTTTAGTAAACTAGTTGAGGACCCGGTTAATGCTGATTCGCCGACCGGAGTGTCAGAACTTATCCAATTTCCGCTTCTTGGTGCTAGATACGACTTCCATTTAGAAGGTGTTGTCGATTGTCCCGAATTTCTGATCTATCCACCGCTACTGAATGAGCTAGCTTCAGCCCATGGTCTAGTTCCTGTTTCACCCCCTCTTTCGTTTGCAGCGTTTTTTCACGAATCAGTTTGCAGGTCTAGAGGAATTGAAAGACCACTTGATTTGTTAATACGCATGAATGCATTGGAAACATGGAAGAATCCGCGAATGTCCTATCCCGAAAACTTCAAACAGGTTGCTAGCGATGAACCAAAAGCCTACGCGCACGCAGAACAGCGAGTGAACGAAGATGAGGCGTGTCGCCATTCTAAATTCTTGGGCACTATCTCCCAAGCTGAATGGGAGGTTATAAATTTGTACAGTGTTGTCGCTTTCAGAAGAGCATAATATATTTGTATTATTTTTTCGTTTCACCTAATTTTTATTACTTATTTGTGCAAGTTCCCCTTAGAATGGCGTGGAGCTTGAATAGGTGTACCCAGTTTCCGCTGCGAATCACTGTAACTTACGTTGAGAGTAAGCAAGCAAGTAATTCTGTGGCGTTCCGTGTACTCTTCGTTTGGGCTAACTTGAACCGAGGTTCTGTCAGACCCCTGGAACAGTATAACTCGTTGACTTTCTTAAATTCCGCCAACGTTTTGGACAGTACAGCTATGAGCAATTCTCACCTTGATTTCCCGGAGGACTTATAGTACGACTAATGCTTCAGAAAATCATTGAGCAAATTTTACGGTTGTGTGATAGCTTTTCTTGCTGTACCGAAGAATGCTAAATATGGTAAAACGGTGATCTGCATACTTTGTGTTTCAGATTATTGATTGACTTAATTGTCTATAATCTCTTCGAAAGGTGCCAAAAATGACAGCGGCATTGCTCACTTTCTTCAGCCTCCTTTGTCAATATTTTCGGTCGTCGTTTGATGTGTATTCTTGGGCTTCGCCTGCGTTCAACAATAGTGGGTGGTCAGTATGACGTTGACGGTGGTTTCAAGTTATCATTCAGCTGTAGCACCCTTTCGGTGCCTAACTGCCATGCCACCAGAAGGAAGCACGAGGGCTGGGATGCTGCCAGGTTGCCCAAGCCCAGACAGGGGAAGTCGAGAGGCAGAGGTCGGGTTCGAACCACGGACCTTCCGGTCAGTAAATATGCGCTCTAACCACTTGGGCCAACTCGCCCCCTGGCTTCAAATAACATATCGCGCTATTTCCGCTAACGCATAATGCGCTGCGAGTCCACTGTGGTAATATGGTTGCAAGTGCTCAACTGTTCGATGCCCAGGACGAGACGCCAGTTTTTGCCCCATGCACCAGTCAGCCCAAACAAGCGATTTCTCCATTTACTGATAAATAATAATGATGAATAAGTGACTAAACATTTTCCTAGCTTAAGTGCCCCCTGGTAACTACGCACAGAACGACTGTCACAGCTGGTTGAATTTCATGTGTCTCTCTTGGGCTCAAGGGAAATGTTCCGATTGACTAGAAACGTACACGAAATACATATCTGACTAATGAAGAATGCAATTTCTACTGACTTGTACTCGGAGATGCAAAAATCGAAATTTCTGGCTGTTCGGATCGTACTCCTGTTTGCGCCTGTACAAGGCTGCGCCTCACGATGGTTCAAGAAGGCCTTTCGTGAACAGGCGAAAATCCTACACTGAAGTTTCATTACGTTCAGTACACGCTCGAAACTGCCGTCCCCTCGGCCACAAATAGGTAACCAGGCATCTCCGCAAAAACCTTTTGGACCCCAGCCGCCCCGGGCGACGCCCAACTAACCGGTTCAGGAAGATACCGGAAACTCCATGATCTATGCAGGCGACTAAAGCAACTTTTGTAGAGAAGCCGTTCTCTATTCTATCGGCAAAAATGTTAGTGATATCGGATACTTCCGTCCCAGCCGCCCTTTTCGGGGGCCAGTCAAAGACTGATATACTCGCTAAATTCTACAGACAGATGGAGTGCCTCAAATGACTGTTCCAAAAACCTGAAGTCAAAGCTCACAGCGACACACCTTGCAGGATCTCTACAGGGGAAATAATGAAAATCACTCAGCAGCCGAAATGGATCGAATCTGCCGATGACCACCGGAAACCTGCAATCATCATCATCATTGTCAGCTGTAATAACCGCGTACTTGTCGTGCACTGTTTGTAGCTGCCACAGTTTCGTTCACCGATGATTTGGAGAGTTAGGGTAGGTAGCTGCGCATTGGAGGCGGGAGCTGATAGATTGGTGCGTAAATACAGCACTGCCAGTGGAGTGTTAAGTGGGGGATTGGGAAGGGAGCTATGCATGTGCGTCGGTCGTAGGCCGGTTTCATAAGCCAATCGGAATAGTATGAATGAAAGAAGAATGTCCAAAGAATTGGCATCTATGAATTTTGATGATTATCCCTATGTGTGCTAGGCGGCAATGCTACTACTTAATAAGTTGCAAGTGTCGCAGAAAAAGCTTTTGCTGTTCTACTTGGGAGCGTTTTATTAGAGAGAGGACTTCCAATCAGACCAAACCAAAGTGGTTTTAACCAAGTCTTTGCCTTGGACGAATTCCCCGACACTGTCATAACTATCAAGTCTATAACCGCCCGCTTCATCAGCCTTCGTGGCGATGCAAATATAGTGACCTGACAACTAATGGATACGCTACGGAAAGCTTATGAAACCATCCACAATCAGCCACTCGTTCAGTATTGCCCCATGATTGCAAGACCTGCCTGTTTAGAGCTGGGAGTCATCAGAGGTTAGCTGTTTTGGATTACTGGCACTTGAGGAGCATACTCTGTTTCCTGGCACGACCGGCTCTCAACTGAAGCGGTGCACTAACGCATCTGTGTAGCGTGGCTGTTCGGTTACGCGAAATGAAGGCAATCCGTAGTCGGAAGATGTAACAGCAACTGAAGCTAACTCATCAATATCAGAGACAGCAACATCAGTGTTGACACTGATGATCTACCGCCGTACTGGTACTAACTCTACGCAGCTAGATACGCTGGAGATCAAAAGGGCTTATGAAGTTTGAGGAAACAGTAAAGTAAACAACGCCACCAGTAGGTTAAATCTGGTGCGCGATTTACATCGCGAAACAAAACCTATAATCAGGGAGAGGTCGCATTCAAAGGTAATGTCATCCTTTGTCTTAACTTACTTTTTGATTCTGAACCTTGCGCAGACTGAAACAAAGTACCTACGGATCTTCCGCAACTACAAACAACACACGGAAAACAAACTCACTCACCTAGGTCTAGTGAGAGAAGTAAATACTAATCACGAGTTGGTGACTTGTTGAAGACTAATGCATAGATTCGTTGTCATCGTACGATACGGGCATATTTAGCCATGGTTGTTTGTGAATGTTCATGATGCGTTATGACTGACGATAGCCACGGACGTGACTGTGAACTCCTAGAATTCTAGTTATCGTTTCCATGAACCCTTATCCAATTATAATTAGGTAAACGTGGATAGCTCTTTCCCTTTCTGGGTCCCACCCGAATCGAATGCGCTGGGGCTCGATGTGAGGCGTCACTACAAGTTCAACAAGTCAATCCTACTATGGCTACAATATTCAAAAGCACGCACAGCCTTGAGAGCGATTTCACGGGGTTTCCGATTGGCTGAAGGGTCATTACAACTGAATTTCCACCACATTTTCCGTTGATTATGATAAGGTGATTCGTATCAGAGCAAATCATACTTCAACTGAATATGATACACGAATGGTTCGAGAGCAGAAAATAGACCGAATGTATTTGGTCCAAAAGTGAAGAAAATTAGGCGATGGGAAAGGAAACTCAATCAAACAGGTTCATTCCTTCCATGCCCACAGTATCCTCATCTTGTGTAGATGAACTCGAAGACTTTTTCTTCAACTGTATTACGTCTGGTGCCTTTTGCCATTGATAGGTTGGGTCCATAATCTGAGGCGCTTTGAGAACCCTGACCATCGTCGGTTGGTACAGCCATTTTGGAAATACCCGTTTGTATAATGGCATCAAGATCACATCGGACGCTTTCAACGGGCGGTCGAAAATACACTTCATAGCGCCGTGCGTACCAACAGAGTCGGTGATGTGGCCGACTGCGCCGGATCTTGTCTGGAGTTTAACAGTCTGGAAGAATAAAAAAGTGTGGGATAGATTTCATAATCTTTATTGGCCCAATACAGTATGACTGCCTGAAGTACTCGTCTTGGTCAATCCCATGTGACAAGATAACAGAAATCTGGCTACTCATGAATAGCTGGATTGTTTCTGACTCGCCTATGATACTGATGGTGTTTTCGATAGGAGTAGAGCTAGTTAGATTGGAATGTGAAAAGTGCTGGTGGCTGAATTTATGGGACTAGTGACCAAAAATT
This sequence comes from Clonorchis sinensis, assembly GCA_003604175.2. Taxonomy (NCBI): domain Eukaryota; kingdom Metazoa; phylum Platyhelminthes; class Trematoda; order Opisthorchiida; family Opisthorchiidae; genus Clonorchis; species Clonorchis sinensis. Next base: position 64,168,082 of record CM030370.1, read on the forward strand.
CAGTCTTTAAATGAAACGCGTCAACCGGATCTAGCAAGATCGGTCCATGTAATTGTTGATCAGACGTGCGCAAACGTGTGGTCGGAGTGTGCCTGTTCACTGAAGGCTATGATCCTCGAACATTCTGGCTCATCGCTTCCTTAGCTTCCAAAGCCAGACGTCGCCACCCAATCAGTGAGATTCATACTTCTCTGTCGAAGAGAAGCCGCTCACCCTCCACTCCACAAGGAGCCTAACGTTACTCCTCTTGCGGTGGTTTCGCAAACACAATATTTAAAGGCATGTTTCATCATTAAACATAACTGTGCGCAAGTCCTCGTAAACGTTGACCTCACTTCAGTCGTTTCTAGTGGTTACGTGTCTTTATCGCATTCCACACTCGATTAGCTGTTTTCCCCTTTAGTCGCAGGGCGCACTCTTTGCAGATTACTTTGATCATCAAGTCTTTCACTGTACCAGCGAAGAGGTAAGTGGATAGCATCAACCACGACAATGCAACAATGGGCGTTTTGCTGAACACAATAGCGATAGTAATTGCCCGCAAATGTCCAAAGAAGTCAAAAATATCTGCATCGCATCCCTTAGAAAGGCTAGACTGAAACCTAGCTTGCGCTGACAACTAAGCTAGACGTTTCGGAATTGTATTGTGTGAAATGAAAATACATCTTCCTTAAACGGTGATTGTGAGCAAACGCATGTGTTTCGTAGTTAAAATGAGCTGGTCAATATTTAGGTCCGCCTGCGGCCTTAATCGTCAATACGAAGTCCATGAGCTCTATATGGACCCATTCGCAAGTGGAAAAATAAATCTGAGAGGAGACGAAAATTGTGTCCAAACCCAGGAAGCTTCCTCTTGGCAGAGACGATCAACAGGATCAGTCTCACAAGCTTTCTGCGCTGACTGTTTATAATCGCTGTTTGAGAAGAATGATTAGGTTATTCATTTCAACCGGAACGAATGATCCATTGAACGAACAAATGTAGTTATCAACGACTCGCGCACCGCTGGATATCGGTCCTGTTCAATTCGTGACGTGTCCCAATAAGCCTTATGGATGCAAGTCAGACTAAGCGATGAATCAAGGCAATAGTCTATTGCTTTTGCAGAAATGCAATGACAGTGGTGATTAAAAGGCAAAGTATGCAGGTATTGTGGTGTTGTCTTTTGAGACTGGAATGCCCATTGGGACCGACAGCAACGGAGTAAACTGAAAGCAACAAAAGCTTTTTTCCGAACAGAGAATTACATAGGCCAACTAATCGTGTTCCTTAGAGCGTCGGTATTCTGCATCAACATTGATGTTTCACCGTCGTACAATCCAAAGTTTCGTTACTTTATTTGAAACCTTAGAATGAAAAACAAAAGGGTGACTGAGAACGGAACCTGATGCTAGAATTCGCAGATGCCTACGCCCCGAAACACCCAATCAGAATCTGGCACCGGGCATATCACTGAAGCGTGGACACGTTCACCCGGTGAGACGTGATAATTCAGGCGTGTACAGCGTGCACTGGAGTAGTGGTAACATGTTCGCGTCGTATGTCAGATGTCCAAGTTTAAACTCCGTAACGGCAGAGGATATGTATTGCTGATGAACTCTCAGAAGATCAAAACCCGAGTCCAGTGCGGATTCAATAGAATAATTGCATCAGGACGGGAAGAATACTGATCAAACGAGTGTGATGTAAATAGTAATACAAAAAATGGCAGCACAAACACCACTGACTTCAAGTAACCGCCATTTCTTGCAGCTTCTATAGCCACACGCACGGAGGTCACGAGTATCTCAACCTAAAAGGTGGACCACATCAGCACCCAGACTCTTCGTGACTCATTTACACGCTTATATCAAGTAACACGTTGTCCATCTCGCTGTTTGCTCCATCCTGAAGGAGGAACGGATAACAAAACTCGTTTCAATAAACCATGATTCGGCATGCCTAGCACATAGTCGAGCCACCAAGTTTTTACCACTGGTGTGTCAGAAGCGTGACATATAGTCAGTATTCTGGACAAGGTGGCAGTTACCGGAAATTGCCAACAAACGATCACTCCATTGAATGGCTGGTGCTATTACCGAACTAGTCACCCTTGGGAAGTTGTTTTATAAAAATCGGAGGACAGAAGCAGCGTATATGTTCCTGAGGGGTAAAATACGTGAGTACTTTGTATAAGAATGGTCTGTGAAACATGGACATGCACACAATGAAGATATTAATGAACGGTTCACAGAAATCAAGGCCGCTATGTAATCATGTCACGAGAGCAATTAAAGAATTACCGAAGTGTGCATACAACACCAGCGTAGATTTATTGTACATCAACAGTTTAGCCTCCGTGAGAACACGTGGACAGAGACTCTCAGCCTCCAAAAATCACGGACACCTAGCCAACAAATTAAGCGTCTAAAACCATAATAAATGGTCTAACAAAATGACATGTTGACTGGACAAAAAGTTCATCGAAAATTCGAGGTGACTAGCAGGCCCAGTGTTAGTTTAATAGCCCCGGGCTACAGTTCTTTGTAACGACTCCTCCTCTAATACAGATTCATGATCATGGGAGGCATACCCAAACATCAACCTGTTCGACCCCACACAGTATGCCACACCTTAAAACAACCGCATTCGCTTGTCTTTCCATAGTTCGTACTGGAAACTACCTTATCTGGAAAGGAGAAAAGCATCATTATTACCATCAACGGCACAACAGTAGCGATGAACACTGATGCTTCTATGCGGTACAAAAAGCATGGCCGACCGAGTACGTGAGTGCTTGTACCACTCGTAACAGTAAGGAGATAGAAGAGGAGACAGAAAAGCCGATCCCGTGCACAGCAATCAAAATAGCAGAATCACGGAGCTGATTCGCTCATCCCAGGAACCCGTTTTGACTAACCCCCTCTGTATCCAATTGCTTGTTTTCTCTTTAGTCACCGGTTGGCTCAGTCATCCAGCCAACATATCTATCGTCTTCGTTCCACGTTATAGCTACATCGATAATGAGGCCAACTCGACAAGTCAGTTCGAGGCAGCAAACTCTATGGAGTTAAAAAAGGAAAAATTTGTAGTTGATAACATATCAAACTACCTACCTTAAAGTACTCCACGTCCAGTGGGTTGAAAAACATGAAACGGACAACAACACGTCGCTGGTGGATTTTGTAAGGGTGTCCAGAAAGGAAAATACGTTTCACTATCAAACGTGTAGGGTCGACTGAATGTAAACCGCCTGTGGCAACCAACTCGCCTATGTAGGGTGCGGACAAGTCACCGTATTCGTCCTGTGAACGGAAAAAAGAAGAATTAGGAACCAATGGACAAAGTAAATGGGTGTGTATTTGGAAGAAGGAACAAATCACATATTGTTGGTTAAAGCAGAAATATACTACATCTTTAGCTAGTAGTTTATGCCGAGCCAAATTCCAGCCAATTTACCTTGAATATTACAGGATAGAAAATCAGATGCCAGTGCCCTCGGACTTTGCAAGACATAGCAGTAAAATGAAACAAAAGCTAGTCCTAGAGGCAGCCCACGGATGCAGCGAGTAATAGCTTTCAGTGAACTCATCACACGCTGCGTAGTCAAGTGCTGATGCACCAACGCTGAGCATCAGCCGGGTGAGAGGGATGAGAACGAAATCGGAACAGAAGCTTGATGATGGAAGATATCAGCTGCGTTGTAACTTATCTAATGTTAAATGCCACTTAATTCTGTTTTGAAAAATCTCCCTTATGAGTTCTTAGACCGCAGTGCGAATTTACTGACTGGAAGGTCTGTGGTTCGTAACACGGCCTCTGCCACTCGACTTCCTCTGTCTAGGCTTGAGCAACCTGGCAGTATCCCAGCCCTCTGCTTTCCTCTGATGGCATGGCAGTTAAGCACCGAAAGGATGCTGCAGCTGCATAGCTTTTTTCCGGTCCTGCTAAAAACTGAATTGTCAGTTGGCACAAACGCTTTCTATCACGCTGGTGGGAACTATGAAGCAAAGAACATATCACATCAACTAAGGCTCAAGATTTAAAAATGAGAGACCGGTCTGTCAGCTGCAACCCAGTTATTGCTGGCACTGCATACCCCTGACGCCCCAATTATTCAAATGCGGATATGCAACCAATTATTCAAAAGTCGCATGTTCAAAGGTAGTCTGTGTGGAACCAATTATTCTGCAAAAAACTGAACTAAAGGGTCTTATGACAGACTGGATTATTGCATAACGTTCTAAAAATTAACAAAATGACTTGTCGTCATCGAAATGGATCACTTTTGGTTCATCCCTTGAGGCTTCAGTTGCCTAACAATAAACCCCCCGAAACACAACTCTTGATAAGTCCATACAGGCGTTGCATTAGACGGGGGGATGTGGTGGGAACATTTTCGGTCAGCCAAAGAAATGCCCGTTCACATTATTCTGATCAGAAGCAGATATCGCACATGTAAAAAAAATCGTTCAGCTGTAGCACCCATTCGGCGCCTAACTGCCATGCCACCAGAAGGTTGCACGAGGGCTGGGATACTGCCAGGTTGCCCAAGCCCAGACAGGGGAAGTCGAGAGGCAGGGGTCGGGGTCGAACCACCGACCTTCCGGTCAGTAAATTCGCGCTCTAACCACTTGGGCCATCTCGCCCGAGCACAGCATGTAACTCAAGTGCGGTAGGTACATCACCGATTATCGCCATTTGACCACTATCAATAAGATCCACGATGGAGATTTACAAACGAGGAATCACTGTACTCGAGTTATTCGGACTCTGACAATAACAAACCCTTCTGGTTTCCTCGAAGAACAAGATTAGTGGTAAATTTCATGTCGATCCTCGAAAAATCGAACATTTCCAATATAGAAACGAATTCGCTCCGCTTTAGATATTCTGATTAGGGCCCAGCAAACAGTGAGAAACTACCAGCAACAGGAAGTATTGTTACCGTAATCAGACAATTTGTACTAAAGTCTGTCCAAACATCCTGATGGAACTTGTTCACCACAAATCTAACTAGAAGGCAGGGCTAACGGAACGTGAGATCTTCAAACGTCCTGTACCATCATTTTTCCACTCCAACCGAATACAGAAGTCTCCGATCCCCACCACCCCCCAAAAAAAAAAGAGAAACCTTCCTGAAAGGGCCGGCTTCTTTCCGGTCACATCAACTTTGGCGCACAAATCAGCAGCTTTGAACCTTCATCAGAATGCCGTAATGTCTCCTCTGACGGTCCCTTCCCCCTTACCTCCTGGATAATTGCCTAACCATAGGACTGGAATGACGGGTTAGGACCGCAGGTACAATGGTGAAGATTACCGACGTCGGACACTAGAGGCGAGAGAGCCGTTGTGTCGTTTACGCTCCGGTTTGGCTGTCACTGCGGTGACAGCAAAATAGTCATTAGTTTTCCCGCGAACGTGTTGTAGCCATCCGCAATCATTTTCTTACAAACGGTATTGAGGGGTGCTACAAGAGTTGAAGATCCAAACCACAGTTTCATCATGAGGCGAGAAGCGCCGAGTTGGAAGGGCTCAAACTAAAGCTCACTGAAAATCAATACATTTCTGATTACCACAAACTGTCATATCAATCATGGATTGGTAATGTTAAAATCATATTTCAGATAGAGAAAACCCACCATTTTATGAAAAACCTAGAGTCAAAATAGCGTAGTGGAATGTGTTCGAATCCGACAGTTCGGGTGCCATGGGCAATTTCTGTCAAGAATTTTTTCCTGAATTTGGACCAAACACAGAGTTATTTGGGTCTGCCACCATTTCTTAATGTTGGTGCCTCTCAGATCAGTTGGCACTCACATACAACCAGCGTACTTATGTGTGGGTGGGTATGCGCTAACACTGAGTGCACGTACGCTTCATTAGGTGGCTTTGGCTGGGATGTGTTTCAGTTTGCTGTTGTGGTAGTGGCTGTGGTAGTCTATGTTCTCATGCGAACAAGTCATGAGAAATGAAATGCTCCGGACCCTCACAGTTAAGAATTGCTGGACCCAGCGAAATCAAGTAAGGTGGATCGAAGACTCTCACCGTTGAGAAGTTAGTGCGAATCACACCCGTACGGTGTGCGGAGCCAGCCATGATTCGGTCACTTTTGATCCGTGCTACGACGGCCATGGAGTCACCTGAGGCTGTTTGATATTGTCAGCTCCTCGGCTCAGAGTTTTAGACCTGACTGACGGACACCGATCCGTATTATATATATATATATATATATTCAATCATACGCAACGAAGCAGACAGAACCCCTATTTCGTAGAAGCGTAACTCCGGTCGTTATCCTCGGTCTTTCGAGATTTTGACCTCGAATTTGCCAAAAGCTCCACCCAACTTGGCAACACTGGATCTCAAAAGTCAAATCAAGGGAGAAGGCTACCGAAGAAGTAGAAGTATGTATAGCATTCGAAATCGGTGTTCCTGAATAATTCACCCGGCGAAGCCTCACGCACTATAACAAATTCCCCCACTTTGGTGCACAGGTCCAGCTGTGCAAAGGCAGGCGAAAGTTCCTTAACCAGACATAGCAACTCATCAGGTGTATGCGCAAACAACATAAGGATGCGAAAACTAGCGCTAAGGAGCAGATTCCTAGAGGCAAATCGCTTGGTGCGAACGGACACCCATTAAACTGATATTCGAACTGAACACCAGTTCGTCCCTCAGAATAGCTTGTTCCACGACTGTCAGCCACAGAATAAAAACAACAGATTCAAAGTCCTAGCGGCTTTGTACGCCCGATACTACTACAAAAAGGGTCTGCACCTCGGCTCCTATTCCATCACGTTGACTTGACTAAGACCCACAAACCCCAGCGGACTGACATTTGGTGAGGGGCATTTACAAAGAGGGTATGCCGTACGTGATGCTCACGGGGCTTTTCGTATACTTGCGGTGCAGCATATATCAGGTAAATCGTGTTGTTCTTGTAGTCAAGCGACTGAATAAGATTTGTGTCGGAAAATCAACCAGCTAACCCAACAAACTATCGGCAGGAGCCTGGCTTCCTTTCCCCTCATACAACAGCACGCATAGAACATCTCTGCATAACTTCTTGCAACCGAATTGTATGGGTCAACTAGTGAATGCGTAATCCAACCTCCGGTTAACCGCACTTCAGTTTTACGTACTCATCTTCCGCAGAAGCTCTTCCAGGAAACTGTACGTTTGTCTGGTGGTAAATTATTCAATCCGTTCACTCAGTTACCCCGACTCGGCTGTTGAGTCAGGCGTTTCAGAGCACCCTTTTGTCTTTATTTCCCTCACACACGACAGAAACGAGATGAGCAGCATTGTTTTTCGGTTACCTGCCGATTGTTGTTGTCAAACCAGTCAAGACGGCTGAGGATCAGTTGGTTTCTCAGTCGCTCAGTTGTGTGGTATGAAGAGAAGCTTTCACGCCAATTTGAAAAGAAAATATAGCGCCAATGAAAGCCATGTAAAAAAAAGTAGTCACGCATTTCAATTGTTCTCACCTCATCAACGCGGATACGGAATTGTAACGTGTTTACTGGACTGTACATCACTGGGGCATAGACGGAAGCCACAACCCCCGAATGAATAGCGGGGAAGAAAGTTTCGTATTTTGCTTTCTCATGCGCATTTGTTGTCTGAGTGGAATAGATTGGGGCGGTAATGAAACGCCTGATTCCAGCCTGAGGTGAAAGAGAGAAAAAACGAAGTTGGCGTTTCGTGAAACCAATAATGAAAGCACACGCAGTAGTGCTGTTATGGTCAACTGGTTTTTGAGTCCAAACAAAACTGTCGTCGCCGCCATTATTGTCATTATTATTAGTATCCTGCCACCTGTTTAAGGAAATCTGTCTACGCCAACACATGAAATGTGTTAGATACAATAAAACAACTCAATAGCTATGCACTGGTGAGTTACTGCTAAAAATAGTTGAGATGGTCCAATACACCAGAGGTAGTATATTGTTGTTTTGCGGGCCAAAAACGGTGGCCACATGGAATATCCACCTGTTTGTCAAATTGCAAACATGTGCGCGAATAACACACGGCCTGCTGTTGGATGATGATGTCTACATTGAAATCTATTTACAGCATGTACGTTAGCGATACGCTGTTGTTTTTATTGAGTAGTCTTATGTGGTAATTTGGCTAGTAGATACAACAAGTAGGCATCTCGCAATCTCCCTGCAAAAAGGCGATTGAATGGTACGTGATTCTCAGACCCGAACAGCAAATATTTCATAAAAATGAACTTATTGAGACAGTAGACTTTTATTATGGAGACTGATTGAGGGCATGAAACATGCCGTGCTGAAAGATCATTCGCGAAGATTTACATTTTTGCAAATGATTACACTTCTTTATCTCAAATGATTCAGCAGTTTTACATTGACTCTTGTTGCCACTATATTAAGATATCGGTTAGCAATGAAGCCAACTTACAGTACCGCGCTCCTATCCGATAAGAAATGAGTTCGCATCAAGGCTTCGAAAAGGAAGAGTTGTGGAATATCCCGGCTATTTCACCCAAGCGATGTCATAACCTGTAGTAACGGTATTTTTCTCAGCTTAGTTCTCGGTCTCAGCCTCCCAGGCGAGCGCTGACTGACAGAACTGGATGGTACAGTCAACGTCAATCAAATCACGGGTTCAAACTCAAGAGTAGGGATCGCCCTGGAGTCATCCAACCGCAAACTGACAGAGTGCGTTGCGTAAGATGGACGGAGCTTTAAACTGAATAAGCGAACCGGTAGTTGACCCAATTCAGCAAGAAATCTCTGTAACTATATATATATATATATGGTCAAAAAGCACCGAGCGTAAGGAATAAGGCTATGAGCTAGGTTGCGAAACAGTCCTATGCGCGGTTCTCCTACACAGTAAGCAGCCCATGGCTTACGAGCATTGTGTGGGAACTCCCCGAAGGATGAGCAAAGGATTAACCAGATGATTGTCCTATATGGGTTGAAAACAGTAATACACATTCCCGAAAAGACAGTGTAGGTTTAGCCCAAAGCCCTAAACTAATTACACTCTACCTGATCATTGTTACTCATCACCTGAGCCGGGTACTCACTCTATCCCATACCCAAGGTTATATTGATGGACACAGACAGAAGCAGCGGGGAGTCCAGCGTCAGGAAGGTACTGTTCTTCAGTGACGGCCCAGTAATTAGTGGTATGCAATGCACCAATACAGTCACGACCTACCTGAAACACCATCAATTCTTTAGACTTGATCGGCTCGGCCTCCGGGGGTATCAGTGGTTCGCCAGGATGGTATACCGACCGGCGTATGCTCACCTTCTGGCGCTTACGTTCGTTCAAAGCATTGAGGATGACATCTTGCTCTTTCTGTGATTTAGTTGAGGCTTCCTCCCCAAGACACAATGAGGGTTGATCTATAACGAAAGATTTTGCTTTCCCAGCAGCGTTGTTCGCAGCTGTAGCTATTAATACAAGATCTGACTTGGCACGTAGAGCAGGCAATACACGTTTCATTGTGAAGTGGCAGACAGAAATACGATTCTCATGTGGTAACAATGACCAAACCACAAGCGGAGGTGGAGTAGTGGAATTTGAGGCGGTACTAGAAGGCGCATGTCGCTGCACAATTTGCTTAGCAATATCTCGACTCATGGGCCCAAGGGCGAGATCGGCATAGACATCTGGAGGGATGCACTTGGGCCGCACACATAGATTGCATTCCACATCTCGAGCGCGTTCGCTGAGATAACGAATAATGGATCTCCGGTTGCGATTGTAGTTTCTGAAACTGAAGTAGAAAAAAAATTGCAGCAGATTAGAGTGATCGTTCAGCGAACCAAAACGCAACCAGTATCAACCGTTGATAAGCATAAGCAGCCAAATTGGCCAATCGCTAGGGCGTGCCTAAGGTGACCAGCAAGGACTCTTACATCCAAAAATAAGTTACGTGAAATAAAGTTACGTGGATAAAAAAAGAAGCATGTGACCCCAACGAATGCTGTCAACACAATCAGGATCAACACTAACAAATAAGGAACATACCAAGCAATATTATCGTACTGATTTGGCAGGGCGTCCTTCTCGAATGGCCAAATACTGTTTTGGAAGTTGGGAAGGTTGCGGTATTTTGCAAAGCGCTCTCGTGCGGGTTGGTTCACAGGTGTCTCGATCTAATAAACGAGAGAGGAAACCAAAGGAGCCTGTAATGTACTTAAAAATATTTTCATGAGGGATTATCGAGGTAGTAATATATCTGGCAAGATTTCATCCGGAGAACTACAAGCCATTCCACGTGTCTTAACTGAGAGAGTAAAATGAACGTAGCAAAGTGCCGAGAAGTTTTAGAGAGCCAGTCAGATTTTTTCAAACTTAAGTACATGTGATGTTTAGTCGGGTGGAGAGCCATACTATCGCACTGTGTACCACGATAAATGTATCCACAAAATAATGCTGTATAAGACTTACATTGACGATTGTAAACGATCATGAACCGAACGACTCAGTCCACGGGCAAGCGGCTAGCATTCAGGTTCCAGATAGTGGTGTTGCCTTACATTTCCTAGACTTGACTCACTTGACTTTTCCATCCTATGCAGGACAGAAACTGTTCATGTATATACTTATGAAGACAGTCAATGTCTGCTCACTGGCACCTCTGCGTCCACGGTTTAATGGAAACGTTCGAATGATTGTGTTAATTATGGCTGGAGTTAGTAGCACTTTTAAGAATTCAGTGCTCAGGTTATGTATACCGGATGTCACGGTGCTGAGTAGAGATGGGGCAAAACTTGGTGTTCGGAATTTATTCGGCTGCTGCACCCCATTACATTAGTTCGAACAGCAACACCGGCCAGCAAATCAGAACAAAAAAATTGCGAAATGAGCAAAAAACAAATACCTCTATCTGCTTACCCCGCTTGATTCTAATTCACAATTTTTTGACAAAAATGAAATCACATTTTGTGCCAGACGAATCACAACAGAATCTAGAGGAACATGATGAAGCGCTTTCAGTCACGTTTAGCTAAAGCGTCCACGACCGAGTCAAGCGCGCGAACACATCCGTCCCAACTTACATTCAAGTTCTGCAAATCAGCGAAAATAGAGGTTTTTGAACTTCAGGAAATACAGTAGTCACGTTTTGCTTCGCTCAGTTTGTTTAGTCTCCAGTCATTGCTGCCCTCCGGATACTAGGATATGTGAAATGCTACCACCACTGACAGAGGGGAATAACCCCAAAGTAAATCAATCTGCACTTAATGCAATCAATCAATCGAGAGAAGGCCGGTGAGCGAAGTGCATTTAATGCACTTTAGTGCATTAGTTTTTTTTTGCGCACCGAACTCATTGTTAAGATGCGCACGGTGTATGGGTGACGATTTCGAGGCACCAATATTTGGCTGAAGTATTCTAGCTAGATTCAAGTGTTGCAGCCATTGCAACAGCACGGGCTATCCACTTTTCAGAGACACAAAAGCCGATTCGTCCTGGAATTAACCATATATCTTCCCCAGATAGCCGACTGTGGATATCTCATGGAGACCAGACAATTACTTCAGGTAGGTGCCCGGAAAAGAACAACTCCCAAAAACTGGAGCGAAATCTTGCATTTTCAAAAAGTGAAATGTGTGGTACATTGTCGCTCCTGACTGTGACCAGCATCGAAACCTTACCCTATATCAAATGGAAATTAATGAAAGTGATGAAGTGGATCGGAGAGTCATATGCTACTCTGCCTACGATGCTCGGGAGATGCAGAAGATGCTTGGGGATTCAGCGGTGAAGGGCTACTAGTGCCCGGATACAGTTCGCACGCATTTCCGCGTACCTCTCTAAGGTTCACTACGCAGTTAGGCAGGCACATGGTATGTGTGTGCATCGAAAACTACACTCAGTCTGACGTAAATAATCACGTAAATTATAACAGTCTGCGTGATTGGTTGTTATCTCCCTCTGGACGTCTTATAACGAGGGAACGAGGAACCACCGCTCGGAAGTTAATTAGGTGGAGCACTTTTGACGTCAGAGGCATCATATAGAATCCGACCAACGTGCCCCCTATGAAGGAGTCTTTCGTGTCAGGAATATTAGTCCCTCGACTCCAACTTATTCGCATCACACGCGTCCTGAGTCATGAGGCATCATAGAGGCATTGAAGATATGCCCGTGGAGTTCTGGACCTAAACACTTTACTAGGATTTTCATCCACGGTGGCGTAAGCAGCACTGCGATACTGTATCATAAAATTATCCATCCGGCGCTCCGTCTACTGTAGCTAGACATGCTGTGTCGCGCTCTTGAGATTGCACATAAAGTCTTCCCCAAATCGCTCGATTGCGAATGTCTTGGTGCCGTCAGCGGATGGCAGCACCAGGCTACTCTTTACCCATTCGTCGCTTTACCATCAGTGAACTTAGTTTCATTAGCGGTGACTATTAAATGCACTAGCTTTCGTATCGTGGATTCCAGATGTGCAGTGGTAAGGAAGTACAACCCTGCCACTCAGAATGAGAACCACTGGAGCCGAGTAACAGTTCCAAACTAATCTTACATCTTACATCTTACATCAGTATTTCCACCCACCTTACATTGCGAAATATGTTCACTGTGAAGGTTCAACATGCTTCACATGCAAGCTAGGACCCAGATAACCGGAGGGCAAGTAATCAAAAAGCGCATCTATATTGTGGCGGAACAGCTGCTCGGCCGCAATAAACAAGTAAGTGCGACAGCTAACTCAGCCAACTAGGATAAAAGTTCTGAAAAACGAGATACGACAGTGACAGTCATACCACATTTCATAGAAGACACAACAGGCCCGAAAATATCGGCGCGTGTCGGGAATTATTTGATGATAACTCACAGAAAGCGGTTAAACAGGTAAACAATCGGATGTACAATATTTCTTAGATTGCCCAGGTCTAGAAATGAAAACCGCTTGAAGAACATTTCTGCCAGATTCATACTGGTTAGCATAATCAAGAGCAGATAGGCGAAATACACTCACCTGCAAACCAATTTGGTTTTGCGGATGACTCACTTGGAACCCAGCTGAATCTCTCGTTCATGGTGTTTTTAAGCAACTGAATGTGTTGCACCAGGCCGCATCGTGTTTCAGTTGGTAAGATATTCGAGATATCGCGATACATGCATAGAAGTAATACACCACTCATAAGGTTGCTGAAAATTCTTCGACAGTCCATGACCGGTTTCGCTCTTCTTTGGGCTCATCAAGTAGGCGCAGTCCCAGAGTTTCTGTCAACCTTATGTTCTGCTTGAACTCAGATTGCACGAAGTTAGCGAAATACACTCACTCATTTGCAAACCAACTTGGTTTTGCGGTAGACTCCCCTGGAACCCAGCAATACAGATCGTAGGCTGTCGAAGGATTTTCAGCAACCTTATAAGTAGTGTATTACGCCCATACATGAACAGATAAGGCTAAGCAGCAGCTTCCGAGAAGTTTCGAAAGATAACAGACTAACTACAAAGCTTCATGATCGGACAATCGTAAGTTCTGGATCAAACGAGTATTGCACGTCCGAACACTCGTTTTCCAATTTTCAGCACCTGCTTACACAAGCTATGATTCTAAAACAATGGTTTTCGAAGATCTGAAGACGTTTCATTTCTGCTGCTTGCAAAGGCAACGCATTACAGCCATACAACAAAACGATCCGTACTGTATCCCACTACACACCTTCCTCGATATTCAGAGATGCGCCGTGTTGCCGCCATGACTATCTCAATAAGCGTACGCGACTTGAGCCTTAGCGATTGTATCGACCTCATCTGACACAAAATAACTTCTAAAAACCCGAATATCTCTATTTGGATTGTAAAAGGCATGCTCCGTGACTGCATGTCAAGGTCCGGGACCTTACACCTTGTGAAGCGAATGGACATGCCAAAAGACGGAATGACTTAGGTCAGTTCATCGAAAAACACGTGTCTTTTTCATCTCTTCGAATATGAGGACGGAGTTGTCTGCATATTCCACGTGTACAGAGATTTCGCCATCAGCTGTTTACACCGTAGGGTTTTGACCACTCTCCAGCGTCCGTCTAGTTATATCATCACTCACGAAATTGACCAGGGATGGAGTAGGCGTCAATGTCAGACACCGCTTACTGTACAGAAACTTTTAGGTACCACCCTTGATGGCTTCACTCACATACCGTTTTTGGTGACCCGTCACAAGGACCAACCGACACAATCATCTAACAAACCCGACTTCCTGAGCCTCTTCCACTTCGCCTTCCTGTTAAACCATGATTCACTGTCGGGGCGCATGCTAACTTTCAGTTGACATTTGATTACTCACCGCGCTGAATTATGTTCGGAAGCAGCGCGAATATTGCCTCAAGATTCAAGGAGCGCCGCTGTTCTGGCTGCCCAAGCTGCTTGATTGGAGCTAGCAATGACGTTCCGCAGCCATTGTGCAAGGATGTGGCTATCTGGTTCCAGTGCGTATTGACATCCGACGGTAAAGCAGTTCGAAGAGAGTACAAATGGTTCCGGCAAATTCTTATATCTTCAGGATCTATAAGCATCTCAGTTGGTAAGCAAGTTGTTTGCCCTCTACACGGGGAAAGCAGAAGTAAGTGACTCCGGGCGAGTGCATGGTCAGAACCCATACAAGTGTTTCGAAACGAGCGAAAGTGGGCGACTGATGGCGATGATGATTAAATTGGGTCGCTGACAGCACGATGATAGGGGGCTACATAGTCAGATGATTTCGGTTATTTCAGAAGTTAGTGTTGCATAAAAGCAGTCTGCGGTCAGCAAACGGCTGAAACAGACGTTCGCTGTTGCCTATACGTAATAAGTCTAATCCAATTCAACCACCTGACAACCTCAAAAGTGCCAAGTCTGTCCACTCCTGCGTTCAGATCTCCGGCAACCAAAACGGTACCGAAGCTTTTAGCCCACCGTAACCGGGGCTTGAAGACGTCACAAATGTTGTTTTTGGTGATGTTACGGATACATTTGGTTGCAGCGTGCGCAGACACGACAGATAGACAACTACCAGCTTCATGCTTGTAAAACTTTCTCATACGAGTCACCAGACGAACCGCACAAGAGCAACTACCAAAGGATATCCAGTTAAGGGAGGATCCTTCCGCCCGGTGACTTAGGAAGATGCCGAACCTGCTCATTCCGCCGAATCGGCCTCTGGATGACCAGAAGTGTGTAGCCTGAAACGGTGACGGAGCAGTTAGCTCAGCCATCTTTTATTCCATCTTCTATTCGTGTTTCTGTTACGCAGTATGCATCAGATTTGAGGGGATTCAGTGTGGGAGCAAAGGCGGCCTGTTGTCCTAAGTGATGGTAAGTCTCCGACAACCCACTATCGGTTACACCATTTAGGCGCTCATCAGATAAGCATAATCCTCCAACTTCCTCAAATTTATTTCGTACGTGAACATCAACCTAAATTCAAGTGGAGCTGAACACTGATTGCCAAAAATCGATGAGCCTGGTTAGAGTCAATCGTTAGCACCACCGCGAGTCTCTAATTCCGTAACTGCCCAACTTGATGTTCAATCATAAGAAGTCTTGGGAGAAATTCGACGACTTTGCATTTAAATTCCGTGTTAGGTTGTCCAAGAGAATTCATGTACCTTACCCTACCATGTACATAGCAATGTTGGTATTTGATCAAATACCAACTACCACACCCGAGCTACCAGTATTCCAACACATTACCAACATAGCAATGTGTTCGTTGACTTGCTTTTAGCTTCAGGCTGAAAAAAGCTGAACAGCAGAACAACAGCTGATAAGATTTGCTCTGGGAAGTCAGTGACAGCTGTTCATCTGAAGGAAGTTAATACGTGCTTAAGCCAGTGAGAATTCACCGGGCCCCTACTCACCTCATCTGGGTAGAGTTCCTCTGCACGGGCTTCTCGGAACTTTGTTAATTGTGAACTAGAGAACGACGCTCTGGATGACGCCATTGATCGTGCACAAAATGCAGACATTTCGGCGGAACTCAGATCCTCATCCAAAGACACTTCATCTGTTTCAGAGTTAGTATCCATATCTTCCTGGACGGAATCGTCCCTAGAAATGCCCTCTGCAGCAGGAGGCACTAAAACCACGGAGTCCGACTCTTCGGAGCTTTCACAAACTGCAAATAAAAAGAGAAAGAATTACTGGCTCGACTGGATTAACTACTAAATGGTAGAGCTTGACATGCCCTGGAATTCTAAGACAGTGTTTCTGGAAAAATTACAACATATGAACTAAAATACGAATATAAGTTCAACGGTTGTGTACAAAGAGTCCGCTATATAAGAACACACAATCAATCGAAGAAATCAATTTACCACCTATAAACCGTGTACCATGGATACACAGTTCCACAGTTCCAGTTGCCACACTTTCGATCACCTGAAAGTGGAACCGTGTGGGACAAACAGCCAAGCAATAGAGGCAATGGCATGTTCAGCTAGTTCGGGAACTGGACAGCTACGCATTGAAAGCAATAGTTTTGAAAGAGAGTACCAGTAACCATATTGTCAGTGTCATTAACCATTTGTGAGTTGAGCCTCGGGGTCCCCGTCACCAGGGAGGCGCAGTTTGAACCTGAAAGAGGATGAGGGTGCAATCAGTTTAAGTACAGTATTTGCGTTCTGGATCCTTGTTTCTGACAACATTCATCAATGCAGATGGAATCCAGCATACGAACGAAGGCCGCTTGTTGTCGTGCTCATTTCAGTGTACGAACATTGAAAGTGGTTAAGTAGACTGGCTTCCGAATCTGAGAAGAATTCATATTTAGGTATTCAATGAAGTCGGGGACAATCTGCAGCTGATCGTCATTATCTTCGGCTGAAAAAGGCCGCTTACTTATTGTACACTGGCTACAGCTTACAGTTGCGTTCGGTGATGACCTGGACAGGCAAGCGTGGATAGCAGCGCATTCGAGGAGAGAGCTGACATAAGTGATGCGGCGGTACAGGTATCAGTGGACTCCTCATGGGTGAGATCGGGAGGGAAAGCTATGCAGTGAAGACAATAGCTTGGACGCATGTCTACCATTAAGTTCACCAGTGAGCCGGGTCTGAAAATGTCTGCAACCACTGATGTGTCACATCTCGAGGTCCACATCCAGGGAGACGGCAATGACCAGCACAATTGAGTTTCGCGCTAATTACTTTCGCACTTCGCTGCCAAGTCATTGTTCGACCTCCCATGTCAAGTTTTGTGTTGCTGTCCAAAAAGGGCCATTCGAGGAAGTACATCAAGTGGCATACAGAGCATGTGACCAAGCCAGCGCAACCTATGGGGTATCATCAGCTCATCTATCGTGGGCGGGCTATTTCTTCCCAAGGCCATTCGACGTACTTCAATAGTTAATTTAATTCAATTTATCAACTACAAACTGTGTACCATAGGCACATTGGTTCCAACTGCTATAGTTTCCATCACCGGAAAGTGGGAGTGTTGGACGGACCAACAAGCCTTCGGGACGAACGCATCTTCACATAGTTCATTAACTGGGCAGCCACGCATTGACGGCTATAACCTTGATGCATACGCAACACTGACTGCGCAATTGGAGCATCTCTGCTCGTGTCATTAACCACTGATGAGATGAGTCCCGAGATCCACATCCAGAGAGGCGGCAGCTGTACACCAGACTCAGTTCACTAGTTAGGGTTTTTATACTTCGTTGCCACTGTCCACCACTCGGTCGCTTCCATTCAGTACGGGGCTGGGCGAAAAGAGCTCTGTGTCACACCCAAGTGAAAATTATCGTAATAGCACCAGTTCATCTGACAATTAATGTGTTCAGTCTGGGATGGCTGGTTTCACATTAAGAGAAAATAAAAATAAGAAGAAACTGCTTCTCGCCAGATCCACGCATAACATATCAGATAGTGTCAGGTTACTTATTGAGTACGAAATCTGTAACATACCAAAAGTCAAGTGTTAGGCATCCAACAGCCAGTCACTAGTGGCCTGCCTAGAAACGTTATTCAGAAACGTTATGGGCACCTGTGGTTCGGTGCTGATAGCAAGCACTAAATAACAGTATAACTTCATAAAAGAACAGCGAGCATGAAAAAATACAAAGCAACTGCAAAGCTCATATGACTGAGATTGCGTGCAATAACTAGAGCCAATCTATGCTGAAAAGCCGATGAGCACTCCACAGCTTTTTCATTCCTATTGGGAATCATTAACAGTGCGCACCTCACGAAACGCGAAAGGGGTTCGAATCCGCGACCTACAAGCTACCAGTTTGAACACTTGTCCAGTCACAAGCGGGCGGTCAGCAGTAACAATAAAATAACGGACAACGGTTCGGCTGTAACACCCTTTTCTGCGTCTGGCTGTCATGCCACCCGAAGGAATCACGAGAGCTGGAATACTGCCATGTTGCCCAAGCCTAGACAGGGGAAGTCAAGATGCAGAGGTCGGGTTCGAACCATGGACCTTCCGGCCAGTAAATTCGCGCTCTAACCACTGAGCCATCTAGCCCCTTAGCAGTGTGATTAACTTGCACATTGTGAAAATAATAATGGAAAGAATAAAACGTGGGAATCGCTAAACACAATCCATAGCTAGCTAAAAGGGTTCCTGAGCTCCTAGTTAACGAATCATATACGTCGCAATTTGTGCTACCTCAGTCATACCTCTGCGACAATACCCGTCGCCGCATATGCTGCACAGTGATATGAAAATTACTGTAGCAGATGAGTGGAGTATGTGATCCGACTGAAGGCAGGAAACTGCTGCTCCCGTATTTCTTCAATTCGCTGCAAAAACCCCAAAATACCCACCCCTCTTATGTTACAATTACCGAAATCAAGTGTGCACATCAATCATGTTCCCAACCATCACTTAAAATTTGGAGCCACTGTCCCAAAATCAAACCAGTAACGGAATTTGAGAGAAGAATTTCTGTGACGAGCTTTGGGAAAGCACACAGAGAGGAACTATTGCACGATACACCGGGTGTACTTTGTTGTATCGCCCCAGATGAAAGAAAATACAAACGGAAAAAAGCAAAGGCAGTTGAATATCACCAGCTATGGCAGAAAAACATTCGTGATTTCAGTAGACGACATAATTAACGCTTCCGGGAATATAGTAACCTACCACTTCCGTTTGTCACGGAGGAAGAACGCAGCACATTATCTCTCAACTTCACAACAGTTTGTCCAAGGGGACCGATGGCCCATTGCTGTGCCGTAGTGTCCTTATTTATCCAGCTGGCACTGGCTAGTGGAAAATCACCCCAACCGGTCAAATAGACAAATGGGCGCCTTTGTTCATCAGCAACCTGTTCAATTGGATCATCGAAGTACAGTGGAGAGCCACGCAAGAGTCCTTGAACTTTCAGATACGTCTGCATAGAATTAGAGTTTTCAGAATCCGCGTACAGGCCTGAAAGGTAATAAACAAGAACATTGTAACGTAGTTAGATCAAAGGCATTCCCGGTCTATCTTAGTGAAATTCTTCTGAAACGAAACTGCACCGGGTTTTTTGGCGACTAAAACACCTAAGCTCCGACTGTTCTAGCGGCGAACGTCGACATTTCACAGTAGACCGGAAGATACGGTCAAACAGATACTTTCCGTCTATTCGTAGCCACAATCCAGCCTGAGTGGCGCTAACTAGATGCGTGCAATGGACAAAGCGCATGGCCTAACCGTTTCCCCTTTCCACAGACGAGATAACAATTAGAGAATAGGTTATCTCCGAGTGTCACATGTATGTTTCCACCAGCTTACCGAAGGAATCGTTATAGTGCAAATTCGCTCTACTGACATCAACCAGTCACGCGGCGCAGAAAGACTAAAACAGTGGCAACAGAAAATCTGGCCGATCAGTGGCGGTGGGCTGAGCACATGGCCCATGATTCCACAGGCGCAATACGTCAAACTGATGAGTCGAAAAAAAGATAATTTCTCAGCTGTAACACCCTTTCGATGCCTAGCTGCCAGGCCACCAGAAGGAAGCACGAGGGCTGGAATACTGCCAGGTTGCCCAAGCCTAGACAAGAGAAGTCGAGAGGCAGAGGTCGGGTTTGAACCATGGACCTTCCGGTCAATAAACTCGCGGTTCTAACCAATGAGCAATCTCGCCCCCAAAAACATAAAGTAAAATACGTGTAAATCTTACGTGTAAAGTATGTGTAAAAGAGAGCGGCCAGTGTAGGAACCATTGAGAGTGAATAAAACGAGGTGTTGGCCGACAGAATGGATTGACGTCTGTTCTGAGTCGCAAGGACCAATCGGTTAAGATCATGCAAAACGCTGAATATTCACCCATCTATGAACTAAGGAAGTCCGGATATTAAAAAAATTTGCAGTTCTATGGGCAGACCACAATAACACACATTTGGTGATACATCTGTGAATTTCACGTGCCTGGAACTGCGTTCAAAGCTTGTTTGGTTGGCTGTGTGCACATTCAACCTCAGAAAGGCAATCACAAACTACAATCAACTACAACACTTAGTAAGTACCAAATGGGAGGAAAAACGCACTGCACCTTATTCCACAAAGCCTGGAAATTCTGGTCGAACTGACACCCCAGGATATACATTCACTTCTCATGATGCGGAAGGCAAGGGCTGATGGAGGAAATCTCAATCAGTGAGAAAGATTACTGAAATTTTCCAGACGTTGCATTCACATAAGGGAATCCGATATTATACCTGCCTGATTCAAGCATATCCAAAACCATCCACTGGTAATTATTATCCAATTCTTGGAAGTGCATCATTGGACACTACCTCCTTGGCCATTCGCCAGTTTTCACCAGCTTGACGATACATAGACAAACAGGTCCACATCTCAGCTTAATTCTGCTAACCTTATACACATTAATCCGCCTGTCTGTTGCGTAAGGAACAACCAGCTTAACAGACGTATCAAACTTCAGATCCGTAAACACAGCGATAAGCAGCGGGACTCACACATATGTTCATCCAATGCTGGTTTTAGTATCGTGGGTAACTGTCAGACCAAGGCATTCTTACGATGTTGGTTGTGAATGATTACTCATAACATCGTGTTTCGTCGAATAAACGGTAGTTCCGCATCATTCATCCTGCTAAATTTCATTCTAAGAAGCTCGTTTTCATTTGTCCTCTACACTGGAGCTCGACTTGGAGATTTGACATTCTCAAAAGTCATTTGGGAGAGTTGTTTATTGAATTTGTGTGTCAGCTATCACGCCACAACAAATGCTTTTGGTCGGTCCCACTAAATTCTTGCTATTACCTAATCTTCTCGTTGGAACGACCAGGACCATCCCCCTCGCAGTCACTGGATAAGGGTTTCCTTCTTGAAAATCAGAGAATCGATGGAAATGTAAAGAGTTACAACTAAATGCAGAAAATCGCGTTACAACATCCCCTGGAACGCTCCTTTTCAACGGCAACCGGTATAGAACAGTTCCACAATTCTTTATGAGAAAATCTGAACACTTGCGTGGGAAATTTAGAATTTCGCTCACAACAATACCCACGAAGTCGATGGAAAACCGGACGCGATAGTTTAGATAGACTTGATGAGGCTTCCCAGTTAGGCCTCCTACATGTACAGTGTAATTGAAGGTTCCCTAGTTGTTACAACAGCATATTTGTGCAGAAGTGAAATACAGCTTGCACACAATATTTAAAAAATTACCTGGTACGGACATCAACGTTAACGAATCAACCAGCATTTTGGCTCGAAACCGACTGGACGAATGTGCTCCATTCTCTTGGATCCGTGATTTCTTCAGAACACCAATATGGCGTAAAAGATTGAGCGCGTGATCGGGAGTGTTCAGCGGATAGATCACGCTCTCTGGTACCGGGAAACGAGACTAAGAAGCAGGCATGTAGGAAACAGTATGTATGACGGTTGTAATAGAAATCCGGAGTTAGTGAAGTAGAGTCAGAAACATCCAGCTAAAAATCTGAGCAAGTGAAATATGTATCACGATTCTAGTCTTAATAATAGAACAAAAAAGAAACGAAATGTTCCTGCACGGGTCTGGAGCCTGGTAATTTATGAAGATGGAGATAGCCCCATGAAAAAAGTAACGAAAAGATTGGTTAGAAACTAGCGAGGTGACCGCAATTTGATATACACATATCAGTGACAAGACTGACGCCAAAACTTCGGTTTTCGGACGCGCTACGAAAATGAGCGATTCGAACACCAAAATCATCATCAATTGTGCAGCCGAGTACATCCTATTCTGTGCGTTTATACCTTGTTCCCGAGATCAGACTACGGAAGCATAACTGCGATCTTAGTTACCAAGCCCTTTTCCTATATACACGTCTGATTGGTGATCGTTCGTTTATTTTTCCAAAAACACTGAAGCCCATTTGGACCGGTTTGTTCGTATAGCTGTCAGTAATTTTAGCTTGTTAATTTGTTCCTCCTTCAAGTTACCCGGGTTCGTTAGTGATACACACCTCCCAAAAGGACTTCATGCTCAACTTAACCAACCAGGTATGCGCTTGTCAACAATTCCCACAAAGGTACCGTACACAGGTGCCCTCATCTTGGCTTCTCTGATCAGTATGCCTGGTCGTCTTTCCACAGACATAACCAGAGGTAAGTCACGGTCGTTTTTTCCTTAAAATAGCCTCAGGCATGCTCAAGGAAAGTGTTTACTAAGAAATACTGATTGCTGACTTTTCCACCTTTCAAGATCGTAATCTATCAATATGTGAATACTTGAATACTTTGTGGTCTGAATCACTTATATTACAGCTTACGTATTTTCGCCACCGTTTCCCAAGCAACTTCGATGGATGAAAGAAAAAGTCCATAGGAAGCGAAGTCAGATAAGGGTAGAGGAGCTAACGAAACCTCGAAAATTGATCAACCAGCTGAACCAAATATATGTCCGAAAGATACTTAGTACTGAGAACTGCTGTGGGACGTGGGGTATCCCAAATTAGTGGTGTGGTAGCGCCATTTGATTGACGCTGACTTGGAAAGATTCTATGGCAAATTAATTGGCGTAACTAACCAATATCTTTGCTTCCTTCGAACAGTCTAGTCACACTGGAGACATTATGAATGATAAAATACACAAGTAATGAGTCAAACACAAGGCGGGAAAAACGAATGGTGCTGATCTCCTTCATCGGCGTTGCCGAAAGTAAATGCTAGCCCCCTTATCCAGCAGGCAACCGCTTTTTCCAATCAGTGTGCCGTTGCTGAGACGATTGCTGATCGTTAGGGGATGTAGGGGATTACACCAGTTCCTAGCAAGTCTAAGTATGGACCCTTATATGCGCACCTGAATAAACTGTCTGAAAAGACTGGTTGACTGAAAAAAAGGCCACCTGATACCTGATTACTCCTATCCAAGATCGTGTTCAAGTTGGATACTACCGCTTAGTGCATCTGGTCGTAATAACAGGGTAATTCGGTTGTTCTTCCTGGATTACAATAATGTGACCGCTGTTTCGGCTTCGGAGACAGGTCTCATTTGATCCCTTCAAGACTACTTAACGAGCCAGGTCCAATTCACAACCTTACGTGGACATGCCAGTGTCCTCCAAGGGGCTCTTATCCGTTCTTACTTCTTTATGCGTACCAAAAGTATCTACCTCCAATTTCCTTATTCAGTGCAAATGTGCTGACCACTTATTGTTCAAAAGTGCTGTAAGATATGCTAGGAGATTATGTGGATCCACAAGTCCCGCTGAATGTACTCAAATTTCCCAAGGTTTGCATACCATGTGGGAAAGTGATCGGGATTAGCCACCTTAGTGACCTCTGGTGGCCTCCGTAAGTCTAGTCAACCTACAACACAGTTCGACGACTGGCACTTTGCACTTCCAAGCTTAGACTGCTACATGTACCCCACAACCTCACTTTGAGGTTTGCTACTTAATGTGTTCCACAGTGGATTGACTTTTTCACCACCGTATTTCTCAGACTAGCAAGGGAAAATGCTGCCCATGTGTGGTGCCTGGCGCATGACCCCAGATAAACTGGAATATCATTGGAAATTAGTCAGTAAGCACAGTGACGCTTCTACCTGAAGACTACCGGAAACCCAAATACCACGTCCACACTTTTCTAAGCTCGTTTATACTTCCAACATTTGGTCGATTTTCAGGCTCAGCTTTGCTCGTACGTCAACCCTCCGTAACTCTGCCAGTTACGTGGGTCGATACGGGGCTAAAAACATTTTTATAGTAGATGGTATGAAGCTACGGCCTCCGGATGGACAGACTTTGTGTAACATTAAATTTGCGTGCCATCCCCTTTCCCTCGTTTTGTGATGTCCCACTGGTTACATAAAACTCTCCGGAATAGATATTTGACATATTTGAACTGCCGCTTTATCTCCTGCAACGTTATGCAGTGTATGTTGCAGTTGCTGTCTGTGGTTCAGAGAAGGGATTTCTACAGAAGAAATACGTTTTCCGTTTGTACTTCCTAAGCGTAAATCCGTCAATTCCGACGTATCTTCAAAGGATAGTCGGCAGTGAGTTTGCGCCTCATCACACATAGAAACAGAATTTACTGGAAACCTCAGTTGGTAGGAAATTTCGAGCTCCTTAACTATACGAGACTGCAATTGGTGGTGTGTTCGGCTGGCACTGCAGTTGACCTGTTCCCCGAGCTTGGTATCTGGCTTCATTCAGCGTGATAACTGGACCACCCTCGCAACCGCACACTCAGGATATCCCCTTGTATGGTGACGAAAAATTTGCAAGCCAAGTGCCAAACTTGGTGAACGGATCATCTACCGCCTGATCAACAGCCAATTAGCCCACCCGATCAACCAAGACTTCGACAGATCGTCCAGAATTTTGAGAGAACGGTTTTCGAGAGTTCTAATGCAGGACTTTCTGAACCACTTTCTACGGGTAACAGAGAACGTGAAGAAACAAATCATGGTTGCTAGAGGGCCATTCTAAATAACAATCAAAATTTCGGCGGATTAGACCTGCATTTCCCAAAAGTATTATTACCCAGCAAAGCTTCTGCTAAAACTTTCGGCAATCGTGCGACGACGAACCCGGAGCTCACCCAATTTAATAAAAGATTTCATACGGCCAAACCTCAGTAAGAAAAACAGAAAATTACCAGCAAGTTGTGCTTGATCTCTTTTTCGTTAAAACTGGACGACATCACCGCATAAGACACATTTCCAAGTCCTTGCGCATAAAGTGCCGTCAGAAACGATTCTGTCTTTGAATCCAACTCCGTACGCCCACTTGGAACAAGCATCACTACCCAATCTGCCAAGTTGATCAGGTCGATGCATGCAAACACGTCATCAGACTTTGCATTAACCACAGCGAAATGTTTGTCCAGTAACGGAGATCTGATGTGCACTACGCGCTGAAGATTATCTTCTTCCTCATTTGAGATTTCAGCATCGGGATCAGCCTTCTGTAGAAGTCGCTTAGCCAAGTGCACTGGAACATCCGGTGTTATTGGAATGAGGACGCAAAAGACCGGAGTATCCAACGTCCCCTGACAATCAATAATTCGTTTCAACTATGAAGAAATGTGTCAACTATAAGTGTGAAACTTACCGACGATACAGTAAACAGCCGCTTTTTCTTCGAAGTTAACCTGAGACCACGTTTACTCGGTAAGTTCTATGGTGGAAAAAAGTTACGAAGGGGAATGCAGATCAATCAAATAGAGTAACTCAGGAACTCTAATGGCTTGCAACAAACTCCGAAAAAATGTTTGGCCTAAAAATAGAGCACCACAGTCATCGGAACATTTTAATCCTGAAGGACTGTGGTTAAATCTAAAGGAACGACGTAAGACTTATGCTACATACAACGAGACACTTGATTTTCCGGACAACTGTAAGGAGTTTTGGTTGCATGGACGCAGTAGGATGTAAGGCCACCTGTGTTGCAAAATTGTGGGCCCACTAAACTTACAGACTAAATAACGTCGCTGAAAAACTGGGACTTGGTGCGGTGCGGTGGTTTGACTACCTCAGTACGGCACCGCACCTCCTTGTTATACCTTAATTTCCTCTCATATCACTTACTGACTAACTTTAATCCTATCCCCGTCGTAGGTGCATCAGTCGAGCACATAAGAGACTAAATGATGGTAACTAATCGTGTCCCTCTCTTTAGGTTCGCAATTAAAACTGCACTACCCTACGTACTTTATTGTTCTCAACGTTCGCACCCCCAGCAATTAGATAACAAAAACGTCTGTTACGCTGGATCTAGACGGTACCAACAGAAGTATTCTGCATATCCCATAAAAGGGCACACAATCGGAGCACAGTACGCAAGGTTAGAGCAACTTCATTGAACAAACGTTAGCGAATGTAGAATTTAGGCGGTCCGGCTGCAGGCAACTTTGGTGTAAGCATGGATTTCAGTTCGCAGCCGATCCACCTTTACCTGAGTGAGCACCAGAAAACCGTTGTGGCGCTCGACTCCCGAGTCCGAAGAAGTTCAAAATAGTTACAACATCGGTCAAAGCCTGCAGAAGATGTCGGCTTAAATGCAACAACTAGGCGGGTGTCTCGGAAGTCTGCTTGCTCTGTTTCCCTCTCTCTTGCACTTATTTTATACACTTCTTTTCAAAACATGGCGGAATACCTTTTCAGAAGAGAGGCTACTCAGCTCGGTTTCAGGTTAGTCTCCCATGGAATCGAAATTGGCATGCAAATGAGTATATCTGTCGAATGGTAAAATACAATTTACTAGGCTGAGTGGCTTAATCATCATCAACACCATCATCATCAGCTGTAAAACTGCGTACTTGCCGTACGGTTGTTATAGCAGCCGCAGTTTCATTCACCGATTATTTGGGAGGTAGGGCAGATGGCTGCACACTGGAGGCGGGAGCTGATATAATTGATGCGTAAATACAGAGTTGTCCGTTAACTTTTAATTGGAGAATTCGGAGGGAGCTGTGCATTGAAGGCAATAGCTTGGATGCATGAGCGCCATTGAGGGTGCCACTGGGCCATGTCTGACAGTGTCTCTAACCATTAATGTGTCCCGTCTAGGGGTTCCAGCGCAGGAAAATCGCAATGACCAGCGCAGCCGACTTTGCTGGTGATGGCTTTTATACTTCACTGCCAACTAATTATTTCAGCTCATCTGGCTCGTTTGACGTGGTAGTGCGAAAAGGACGCTTCGAGGAAGTCGGGCATGTGGCTAAGCTAACGCAACCTATGGAGTGTGATCACTTCATCTATCGTGGGCAAGTTATTTCCCCCAAAAACCGTTCGACGTACTTTAGCATTACTGAGGGGGCGAGGTGGCTGTGGTTAGAGCGCGAATTTACTAACTGGAAGGTCCGTGGTTTGAACCAGACCTCTACATCTCGATTTCTCCTGTTTAGGCTCGGGCAACCTGGCAATATCCCAGCCCGGCCGACGGATAGATGTCTGACTAAGGCTCCTGGACATCCAGATTGGGAGTTGGAACATGTTTCGCAACCTGTTTTTTATAATAAGTCGCGGTTTTCGGTAGTATACCAGCACCTACCACACCACCAATATTTTAAACCGAAGACTTTGACACAGAGCCTAGTCTTCCAACATGCGTCCAACCACGAACTTTACGACAAAATTAAATTTCAAGCTGACTCGGCTGTCGCGTAATTCCATCAGCCAGCTCACCTGACTTGGTGCATACTGCATGGCGGCTAACATAAAAATAGGCTGATTCTGACACCTTTCTGAAACTACTTGGATTCCTTCTCCTTGACCCTACTGGACCGGCACTAACTACTTCATCTGCGCCTTGAACTAAAATTGTCATATTCTTATGGTGGTCGGACTTCGGTGCCGCAAACATCCAGCGGTCATGTTCTTAGGGATCAACCACGCCAGGAAGGCCAAAGAACAGCCCCACAAAGAATAGCGAATCCCCTTAATGCGAGAAATCGTATTATGGGGTAGTCCAAAAGTAAATTCGCACTGTCCTCTGCGATAGGAGTGTGAAGGCGAACGACAAGCACGTCCATACTTATGGAAACAGCGGTGGTGCCTTCCCCCGAGGAAGGACAGGGTAGAAAATGTCAGCCCGAAAAACCACACACTCCGATCACCCAACGGTCGACCTTGACTGTCGGCCCATTATTCAATACAGTCGAAATCCTTTTAAAACTAGAGGGTCTGATTTTCCTCACAAGGCAATCGTTGTGCGCAGCTTTACTCCCTGTGCCCTGAGGCCCAACCAGTCATCTGCAGCCAAGTGGGTCAGGCCAATGAGTCGTTGATTAAGGGAGGGGGTCAAAAAAACTAACAACCGTTACTTCACCGTTCAGACTTTTGAGTCAGAGGCTAGTGAAAGTGTTGCTGAACAAGACCCTACATCCTCCCACTGCACCGTGAGCCAGACTTTTGAGTCAACAACTGAAGGTAGGGTGTCTCAACAAAATCCCCTTCTTTGGCCTGGGTAACATAGAAGTATCATTCGCCCTTGCAGCTCCTCGCCCAAGTCTTTCTGAGTCATCTAGCTGTCAGCCAACTAACCGTTGTTGCGCAAGTAAAACAAATCGAACTATACTCTTATTAAATTCAAGGGATCTGTTCCACATTGCGGCTTTCAGTGTCCAGACTCTCCATCAAACTGAGAAACAGGCAGCCCTTGCTCAGACCTTGTTCCCTCTTTCAACCGATGTCAGTCGTCTCCAAAACACACTTTTAAGTCTCCAGTCCAGTCACACATCTAGAAACTGCTAGGGACGAACCCAGATTTCTCGCAATTTGCTCATCGGGTGTCTGTTATCCTGATGCAATGGCTCGTGGCACCTACGGCGTGTGCGTTGTGCTTAGTCCCAGGACTGAAAGCGTCTTACCGGACTGGATTCGATTCAACAGTAGTCTTTGTGCTGTTCGGCTGATTGGTACAATCAAGATCAAACCATACCGACGTGTTAAACGGTTTTTGTTTGTCTGCTCAGACAGAAGGCAACTCTGAGGCGGACGAGGGCTTTTATTGTGAAGCCACGGTTGCTTCGGTCAGCGAGAAGTACGGATACCGTTATTCTGGCAAGTGATGTGAATACCCATGTCGGTCAATTAAGTCCTGAGGAAGTCCATTTTCGCGGCCTAACAGGAAAAGAGGCTAACCGCACAGATAATGGGGGGTGACTTTTTCAGTTATGTGCTAAACAGCATTGTTTCTGAACAGCACAAAATTTCAGGACAAGTTCTTCCATCGTGTGAATTGGATGCCACCAACTGCAATACAGCTGAGGGTCGGCTGAGTCATGTAACAATCAGCTGCCGATGGAGAGCTTCGATACAAAATTGTCGTTTATAGAGCATCCCACTAGACTCTAACGACGGTATTGTGCGGGTACTCCTATTTATTCCTTTCCACTCTGGAACACGTCGGCTAGTGAAAAACCATTCAGTTCATCACCTAAAGAGGGTCCGTGTAGCCCAACAGTATTGTTTTGAATTGGCCGAGAGGCTTCCAGGACTGGACGGGTACGATGGTTGTAATGTTATTTTGAATGGTGATCAAAGTGAAGGTGAAATAAATCATGTCCACGGCAAATCCGATTGAAGCGAGAGAAATTATGTCTAAAAAATGTTATGGTGCCACAAAAGTTGAATAGTTGAATGATCAACCTAAGGATGGACATACCGTGCTCGTGGATGGCCAAACTCCGAAAAGTGGAGGAAGCTTATGTAATAGGAAACAATCGCAACAATCGCTGACCCGACCAACTAATCTGAGGACAGTCAGCGTTGGTGAAACAAAATTCGAAAAAAACGATACCTCAATCCACTCGCAAAACACTGAAGAAAGATTTAGCTGGCCCCCATCGACTCAACATCTGAAAGAACTAAACGAAACCGAGTCAATCAATTTAATCAGTTTATCAGCTTTAAACCGTGTACCATAGGCACAATGGTTCCACCTGTCACAGTTTCGATCACCAGGAAGTGGGAGACTGTAAGACCTACAAGGTATGGGTCTTGGAGGCGATGACATGTTTAGTTAGCTCGGTAACTGGGTAGCTATGCATCGAAGGCGACAATTTTGATGCAAGATCGCCACTGACTACGCGACTAGGTCAGTTCTGCCAGTGTCATTAACCACTGGTGAGTTGAGTCCCGGGATCCCCATCCAGGGAGGCGGCACTTGTCGAACCGACTGTTAACTGGCCAATGTTTTCATACTTCGTTGTCAGGTCATGCACTGTCCACCCCTTGGTGGCTTCCACTCAGTACTGGGCTGGGCGAGAAGAGATATGCGAGGCAGACGGTCTTCTGGCATGCGGAGTACATATCCTAACCAATGTAACCTATGAAGTGTGAGTAATTCATTTATCACGGGAGATTTCCCTCTTTCTAGGACCATCTGGAGTACCTCAACATTACTAATCCGATGTTCTCACCAGACCTCACCAATAATTCGGAGACAACTATAGTCAATGACATTGTTCGTATGTCCTCTGCACGTACAGGCCCGTCCCTGATCCATAAAGAAGCATGGATTGAACTGTCGCAGAAGAAACGGAGCGGAACGACAACATCAAACCACCATTGACAACCCAAGGCGAGGAGCATTTTCATTGCCTCAGTGCAACAAAGCACATGATCCAGACGGTTGGCACCCTTCAAACGTGGCTAGTCTGACAATCCCATCCCAAAATATCTGAAACGAGGAAAGAATATCGAAAGAATGACGCGTTCCAACAGTGATTCCTGCATTAACAGAGGGGGCAACAGGTCACCAAAGAACCAGCCTAGTGATGAAGGCTCCCAAAAGCCCTCTGGTATTATCCTACAACGGTTGATCCATTGTCGAGAAATCCAGGTTTGCGAGCACCATGCTGGGTTTCGTTCTAACTGGAGGCACCAATCATATTTGATGAGGTTGTGACACTTCTTCCAGCGATCGAGAATAATTTTTTTCGACCTGAAGGCTGCCTTTCAGCCCGGTGATCATAAAAACTATGACAGTATCTAGCGATGGAAGGACTCTATTCTAAATCCTTTTCTATTTTGAAATCATCATCAAAGATAGCAACATCAGTGTTGACACTGATGCTTTGAGTTCACCACATCCAGTGTTGTCAAGAAAAGGCGCCCTCTGTCGCTCTTTCCCTTCAAATTCGCAATAAACGCCCTGTTGAGTCTTTATGTGTCTACAAAATCTCGGAGGTCAGAATGATCCTCATGGGTTCATTCAATCATTAAGGTGACGTTCCTCCTTACTTCAACCAAACCCCTCAAAAAGGCGAGCCATTTTAAATAACCTAAGTGGCTTTGTTTCACGGTTATGTATGCGATTTACACCAGACCGGTCTAGATCATGTTTGCAGATGAACCGATCGACGTGGTATTAGTTCGTCTAGCTGGGCGGCTGTAAAAGTCGCGGTGGGTTGGCAAAAGATAAAACCACGCACCGAATCGGGGGCAAGATAGTTCAGTGGCTAGCGCACGAATTTACTGACCGGAATGTCCGCGGCTCGAACCCGGCCTCTGCATCTCGACTTCTCTTGTTTAGGCTTGGGCAACCTGGCAGTATTCCTGCCCTCGTGCCTCCTTCGGGTGGCATGGCAGCTATGCACCGAAAGGGTGCTACAGCTGGACGGTTTTTCAGCTGAACGGATCGTGAGGGCCTGGAGAGCGTTTGCTAACCCCCAGAATTTGTGGCACCGACGTGGCGTTAGCTTGGCCGTCCAGAGTAGAGTGTACAACAGTGCGATCCGATCTGCCTTACTTAATGGACTAGAGACGTAGTCGCTGCGTGCAGAAGACTTTAACAGCCTCTATGTGTTTGACAATCATTGCCTCCGAAGTGTTGGCCATATCTGATGAAAACATCGGATCGGTAATGTTGAGGCACATCAGACGATCTTTGAGAAAGGTAACTATCCCACGATAATCTAGCATGTTGCATTCCACAGGTTACATTAGTTGGGCTATGTACTTCGTACGCCAGAATACCGCTTGTCTCTTAGAGCTCAGTCTTGCATCGGATGGAGACGACCCACGGCAGTCAGTCAACGACTTGGTAACGAGGCGTGAAAATCTTCGTTGGTTAACTCAGAAGTGTCCGAGCTTCGACTAATCTCACAGTGTTGCTCGAAATCCGATACCTAGGTCTGATTGGTCGGACTAGTCTACAAGCGAAGCGCAAAGCATCCTGAGGGTTACGGATAGTACATTTCATTGAAAGTCAACCTGAGACGTCTTGTCCGAAATGGACTTCAGTAGCTGGTTCTTGTTGACTTACTTCACATCATGGTCCGAGGGATTCTTAACGGCCACGTGATGTGTGCGTATCTTGCGCGACCCTGAAAAGTGCAACTAGAATAAGCGACAAACAAACGCGTGACTAGGATCCACACGGTTATTTCAGAACGAACGACAACCACAAACTGGCCTACACCGCTTATAGGTAATGGTCATGTGGTCTACCTGTGGAGGTTGGTTTGAGTGCGAGACGTGACCAACGGGCTTCGGTAATTAGTACCACGCTAAAATAGTCTGTGCCCAGCACATAACTACAGCAGGCGTTCCTCGTTGTCCGTGAGTCACGATGCCTGTCCTAGACGGCTACCCAATTGAGCCTCAGCAGCGCCAAGTCTACCTACTTGTGCATTCATATCTCAACAACCGCAAGATTGTCCGGGTGTCTAACAAGGCGCTTCAAGAAAAACACACTCTCTCTCTTGCCAACCACGCAGATGTGACTATCAAGGGTAACCATTCAAGCAGGGACCTTTGATGCCGATGGTTTAGAACAATACCAAGCGCAGAAGTCAGCAACAGTGGCTTCCAAGTCACCAGGGTTGTGAAACCAGAAGCAAGCGTAAAGCGATGGGATGGTCAGTGCAACAACCTTGCGTGAGTTTTGAATCCTAGTTTCAGAAAGACAGCACGCACTAAAAGAAGACTGGTCCAGCGTGTGTACAAGAGCAGCCTGGTGTCCAGCTTCTTTCAGTGCCAGATGGACTGGGTGAACCGGTTTGAAGCGTGATCCTGAAGTGTCTGTAGTTGTGGGGGCAGAGTAGATATTGCAGCTAATGGCAACGGGGGGAGAATGAATGCCAGTCGGTAATAAGGGGTCAATAGGATGTTGCCGGAAAGGGATTACGCGGGAGGCACCAGTGGTACCCCGTTTTTGCTTACCCACCCTGATGTACGTATGTAAAGCGACCAGCTGATGACGCCACGCGACGGCCGATGTAGCATGAGATTATTTGCAAGTGTGTGTGCAAGCGAACTGGGATAATGTTACGGCACCCAGACCTTAAGGACGACTAAGATCCTCAACCAAAGCTTTTGGTTCAAAGACCTAACTGCAGGGTAGTGGTGGTTGGGACAGTCCGAGCAGCCTACATCTCTAGGGAACAAGTCGTCACTCAAGTTCTAAACCGCAATTTGGAAGACCAGGAGACTGTGTTCGTCAGAGCTCTCAGCTGAAAGCAAAAGCCCAAGTGTATTCCTGTACATCTTGGGTACACCTAGAGCTAACGCCTACTAAACCGCATCAAAGCTCCCCGAGAGAAATGACAATAAAATCGACAAAACTCTGGGTCATTCGTGCCCAAGACCAATGCTGCACAATGAACCGGTAGGCAGTCCAGAGTCGAATTTACCTAGCCTCAGCTTGAAGGTGACAGTAGGTTTTGGGGCTGCTTCAGCCGGAAGCACGTTCCAGGAGAATGAGTACTTTCCCGCGCAGTAGGCGGTTACACTAATCGTTTGATTGATGTGGTGGCCCCTAAGCCAGTTCCGCTCTAAGGGGGAATAACTGACTGCATGATTGTCAGGATCTGAGGTGATTTTGTTCGTTCATTTTCGCCACGTGAAGGCAAGCATACAGGTATCCAAAGCCACTATCTCACTTCCGTAAACCCGAAAAACGATGGGTAAAAACAAACCCACAACATTTATGGTGGGAACGACACCTTGGGTCAGTTTTCACGCAAGAATAACGGAAACAACCTACCCGTATTGTTCTGATTGACGATGTGGTCGATTTTGATTCCGATCGTTTTTTCTCCAATTTATGTCTTTTATTATTTTGTTTCAGAGGACCGCTCCGGTGAGAAACCTCCATCTCAACGCCGAAAACGTGGTGCGTCCAACAGCTAGCAGCGTCAGCAGTGGACGCAAAACAAGACTTGTCGGGTAGAGTGCAATGCAGCGTTCTGATTGGTTTGTTTCTGGATAGCCATATCCTCAGCCTTCACGAGCTTCTCGGATTCCATGGGCTTCTTTCGTGTCCCTTAAAGTGGTAGCCACGATCATGTTTCTTACGACGTCATCCCTATTCAGATTGGTTGAAAGCCGGGTGGCGGGAAATAAACTTATGTTTCATGGTTGACCTTCTCAGGCATTTGAAGGAAGGCATTTGAAGGAATGAAGGACTATTTTCCTAATGTAAAAATGGCATACATTTTATCAGTTACATGCTTTTGAACCGCTTCTTTGTTCTTTTTGGTAGCAAATAATTGAATCGAACAATATAGGACTGATTAGTGGTCATCTTGTCAATGATAAGGCTGCAATATTAATGCCCGAAAAGTTGTGGTTATCATTTCGACTGCTTTCGTTCTCGTACAATTAATGGTGTTTAAACTCTACCGCCCATGAAAGGTAACTTGCAGGTATGCGCAATTTGCTTAGCTCCGTAAAACATTCCAACAAAGCTCCTCAGTTAGTGAATTACTTGCACTGAACACTTGAGTGCATATTGTTGCGTTTTCCGTCTACCCAGTGGCCCCCTGGACCCTCCTTATTCAGTTCGAATGCTTCGGTGAATCAACCGGATCAACCAGAGCCTCTGCTGTTATGCCAGAGAATTCCATCTACTTTTATTACGTTTGTACATTGGAATGTATTAACCGATGGTTACAAGCTGCTGTGGCCTGAAAACAAGCCTGCCATCCCTTTAGTTACGACGTCGATGATAAAAAGCACATCGAAGGCACTTCCAGAGCTTCAGGCGGCCGAATTTTAAGGAGCGCACTCTTTTGTTCCGTATTTTTCCCCAGCTATTTCACTAGTCTGAAACAGTCTGCAACTAATCTGTTTTCTGCTGGCGAAAGGCTGGAACTGGCGCATCATGGAAAGCCAGTCAGCTTGTTGAGGGTAGGCGAATTGCGCTGAAGTTTTTTCAAGGGAACTACACTCAGGCGATATTCCAGTAGTTCCTTCTTAATTCTTTCAATAAAAGATTTGTGGTGTTATAAAGGCGAAATACCAAAATATATTTTAAATATCGCTTGGCAGAAGCCACCCACCTCCGGACTGAAAGAACTCGATCGTCCTGCCAAATTATAAAGCCAGTCACCACTTTTTCCCGGTAACAGGCTGCCTAATAACCTCATGGGTTTGCCACACAAGCTAAATTGTTGCAAATTTTGCCGTCCAAATCACTTGCTAGGAGTGTTGCAATGATTCAAGCAGAGAAAAGGTTGTTCCTCCCTGTGTGGGTCCGTTATCTTACAGGTGGAGTGGGCAAATATGAACGGTCTAAGAAAGACTGTCTATCAAGCAAGGCCTTGGTGCTCTGTTTTCCATGCTCTTTCGTTACCAAGACGCCCATAGCCTAGAAAATTTGGCTGGTCTATTAATACCCGCAAAACAAGGACAGGAGTGTTAAATCTCCATCTGACTTTGCTGCCCGAAGACATTTAGGAACGTAAAAAGAATTGGTAGTGGCCAGGGCCCCGTTGGTTCCTCTAGAAAGATAGATATACACTGACTTCAACTGCCGCACCCCGTCGAGAAGGAAATTGACTTCAAGGCAAGGGAAAACTGCTCACCCCTCAAGGCCCACAAACATCCAACGCTGTATAGAGTTTAAGACATTAAAACTTTCTAGCAAAGCCTAACCTCCCCCCCTAAATGATTTAGATCTAACTCACCATCCGATTTGGTTGTTTCTTCCGCACTGGGTAAATGAGGTCCGGCCTATCTAGTTAGCATTCGATGCCGGTGCAATGCGGTTGAACGCGACTATGATCGCATCGCGCCCCACCTATTGTCAAGCCCTGACGGTTGCTTTCTGTCGAGCTGTATCGCGGCAGTCACTAGCGTTAGTGTGTGACAACATCGGCCTGTTGTTACGATGCACGGCCACAGTATTCTATTTCGTGACGGTTCGGAACTTACAATCATGCAGTTTAATGCACCCCAGGTAATAATTAACGCCCGATCTAGCTAAAGCAGGCTGCCCTCGCGTATTCGAAGAAAATTTTATTTGGCGCGCTTGACTGTGGTTATTTTAGCGGTGCTGGGCTGAATCTGCATATCACAGACACTCCAATGGCTTATGAGGAATGCTGGTTATCACACCCGACGCAAGATATAGGTAACAAGCATTTGATAAAGCATTCCTGACACACTGTATTACGAAGTATTACGAACAGATGCAATTATGGATGGATTTCACTTTGCGGCAGCTGTACTAACATCCAACTTTCAGCACAAGTAGCAGACGGTTGAGCGTAGTTCATGGCGCTGGACGCCCCCTCGCCTCAACCGTCAGGAGCAGTGATCATCAGTGATCTTCAATGGCAAAAGCCTTCGGGCAACATGGCAGCAACTAAGCGATCGTAAATGAACGCGACAACTCTATCAACTGCCGAAGCTGCAGCTCACTGCCGTCGCCGAGTTTTGGACACGAATCGGTACAGTAAGGTAACTCAATATTTCGCTATGAGTAGAACGCAACTGCCTTTGATGTTGCCGCCCCATTCGGTCTAAATCACTCAAATGGAACCTGTACAGTTTGCGGTCTACCATTCACTGATACAAATTTAGCTAGTCTTTCGTACTTTGCTTCTAATTTCTCAGTCATTTAAATAATTGTCTTAGCACAGGCTAGCACGGAGGCGTTTTAGTCAGTCCGTTAGTCAGTTGGTCGGAAGAGTAATAAGCGCTGAGGTGCAACCAATATTCGTTGTTCCGGCCTCCAATGCTCCTGGTGTGAACCGCAAACTCACTCACTTTTCCGCAACCCAACATTTGCTTAGACGAGTAGAGCTTCATTATCCCTGAGCAGGGTAGTGTGCGCCATGAAACTTTTTCACAGTAATAACGCTTATTACAGGATGGTATGTAATATACCACCAGGTGTTATCAAAATGGTGCAACTAGAAATAAAGCATAGCTGATGGGTTTTGAGACCACTCATGTTTACGCAGTAAAGGGACAATAACACGAACTTGGGCAACATCCTTCGCCAATGCTGTCATGCCTGAATTGCACGACCAAAATGTGGTTAACATCTTGAGCACAGGAAACGGCAGTTAGGATTTTTCCCCTCTCTTGGAAAACGCATCAAGCTGAAGCTAGATCAGACCCTTACAATTTGAAGATGGTGGCAATACACCAGCAGAAGAAAGCAAAACCAGGGCGTCCTGCCCGGCACGTGAGCCGAAAACTACAGATTTCTGAAAATAAGGAAACCGGAAAAAGGATATGATGAAGCAGCGGTGTCAGAGTGATCCGGCCGATCAAAGTGGACTAAAATAAAAACCACTGCTGGGTCTCCTGGACCTTGAACATCAATTTATGACCAGCGTCACGAAAAGTGGGGAGGATGGGGTGGAGGAATTACAATACGGAAAATAGTAGCTGGAATCTCAGGATCACGATGTACATTTGAACTGTATACATTCGCTGATGTCTCTGCTGGGGCAACCGGGCGTGAAGATTCCCCGGAAGAGTAAGTATTAGCTTACCCACAGAACCGAACGCAAAATGCAAAGAAAATTTCTGATTTTGTGAGGGACTCAAACTAGAAGTCCATTGAGAGGGTTAGATCCGGCGGTTTGGCACAAACTTGTTGCAGAGGCGGCTGTTCGTATTTGCGGGTGAATGCACGAGTTGCAGGGAGGTCGCCGTCGAGGGCAATTAAGGAACAATTGCTGGTGTGCCATCAGGCTGGGCATGGGAGTGTCGTGCCATTATTGTACCGAACTCGTTCGATTTCTAGACAAAAAACAAATAATCACAACTGGGCTATGCCTTGTGACCTTGTAACCCGTCGACGCTGGGCTATTTTATCACCCACAGTCCTACGAACAACAATCACGGGTACCTTTCTCACATATCATCTTCCATTATCATGTCATAACGAACAAAGCACAAAGTAATAATCAGCCAAACCGTTGCAATCGGTTTTTGCCGAATGCCATGTGTAATAGCCGCATCTGTTCCACTCATACACAAAATCACCCTTTGTCACATCGCCGTACCTCGCAATCAGACTGCGGAGTCGCACAAACGCAAACAATAGAATATTCAACCTGTTGTCACTAAAAGCAGGAAGCGGCGGCTGCACATATGCGCGGGCTTTCGGATGCACCGCGGATCAAAAACAGGCTTTCCGAGTGGCGATCACTTTCAGGCAGGTTTAGTTGCTATTTCGGATACCACCACCGATTTGCATGGATGTTCCGAGACACACCTAAAACTAGCTCTCGCTCCTTCACATTCTATCTGCGGTTGCTTGTCTGCGCTTATCATTCCCATTTTTGCAAATCACGAAAATGGTGCATGTTGGAACTGGTTGGGCCGACCGTCTGTTTTAAGCCTGTGCGCTTGCAACCGATTACCGAAATCTGAGTACCTGAACACAGGTGCATGAAGTTAATCTGCGGACTTCGGTCGCTATAATGACGACGACGGTTAGGAATATTCATTCTCAACTGCGCATGCGCATACCTGTGCAGCATGAAGGCTCAACGGCAAGTTGCAATATTGCTTCACCGTAGTCTCTTTAAACTGGGCCTCCAACAACCGGGATAAGACGTGCCTATTCCCTAGTTGAATTCTTGCAGTTTGAACTCAATTCCGGTGCATAACATTGACGACCGGGAAAATTAACCGGGTATATGACTTGCGTCAGTCAGCTGATGCGTCCTGCGGACCTGCAGAACAATAAATGAAGACAAGAGCCTGCCTGCTAACCCCGGCCGTGCAGTACTTGACCACGCATCGCTGGCGCTAGGGAGGACGCACTTGTGGCGGAAGAAACTCTAATGGTATCACTACAACGTGCATGAGTACTTATTCTGGTGAATTAGTCGATCTGCGTAACGGTATTTGGCAGAGACTAGGACCGCATGCGAAACAAGCAAAATGAGTTATTTTAGCTTCACGTTTGCTCATAGGGGATCCTGATATGGCCGAGATATCACTTGGCCCGGTAACCAACCAAAGCAACAGCCTCTCCGTAATCCATACTGGCTGGCTGGAAGGACAGGCTCAAATTAATGAAGTACGACTGGTGCCGGTACAGCGTTCGGCCGTCACGGTGAAACAAATACGCCGCATTTGGATGTTTACTGCTGTTTACTGTGGGCTTCTTTAACCGATATTTCAGTATAAAAGTTGCTATAAAGTGTTCGCTTCCCAGCCAACAATGTTGAGGTGCTAATAACCTGTCAGGAATCATTATGTGTTCAGTCGTCTCCGTCGCTGACATTCATACCTCGGAGCTCAGATCCCATTGCCGGGTGTGCAGAAAATGCGTGGATATCCGGCTGGTTTCTATCATGTTCTTTTTCAGTATGAGGAAGTAGCTCTTAGGGCCTAAAATATCATGAGGATTATTAAACGCTCTTTTGCGTGACCAACGCGAGCAACTATAAAGATGAAGTATTGGCGGTGATGAGCCCATTGACGATGTAAGTTGCTTCGAGGAATCTGAGTTCTGCCCGTTAAACCGTCTGCATAAACGCATCCTCCAAGCCTACTAGCACCTTAAAATAGGGCTAGTTGCTCTAATAGTAAAGGCCTGTCCCGAAAAGAAACTGAAGCTAGGAACACATATCCCCATGCAGAAAAATATTCTGTCGTCCGAGTTGTAAGCTCCGATGCGGTGCCACTGCTGGCTTCGGGTTACAGTTTTGGGTTTCGTGATTCTTCTGGCTGGCAATACTTTGAGACCAGAAAATAGAGGAACCATGTGTGTCCAAGTTTCTATATTTTCTCTTCGGCTTAAGTCATTTTTCACGGGATCTACTTCTTGACCTTTTGTCCATTGCAGACTCGAAAATCGGGAGATCCATCTGGGAACGAAGCCGACTAGCCTGGATGTTAACCCCCAAAAGGCTACAGGTAAACGACTGTGAGGCTTGGCCGCAATCGACCCAGGCTTTGATTCTGGTATCTCAGAAATGCAATTTTTTGGTCAATACCTCAAGATCGACTGCGGCATCTAGACCTTTAACGACACGTGGCCAGGTCGCCTTCGCCGCTAAGCGCTCTAGCCAACTGGGACGTGTTCGTCGGTTTGTGAAGTGAACAGCCTAGAATGTTCTTTTTTAAATTCGAGCTTATTTGCTGATACCCGCTGATGGGGAAATTCACTTCAGATTGTGGTATCACTTTGTTCTGGAAACGACCAGATTTTGATGTCTTCCACGGAGAGAGCAGTGATCATATTAGGGCGGCACATGGTCAATGCAGATATCAGATGTTTAGGAAGCGTGTCTAACTCCGCGGCGCAGTCCTAAACACTGTAGTGCTTGACCTCTAAATCTCCGTCCACAGTAATCCAGAGTGTGCTGCTAGTAGAATAGCAGAAAAACCGTTGAGGTGGCTGCCTGTGATCCCTATGGATTTGAGATGGGTTAAAAGCAAGTTAAGACATAACTAAACAAAGACATTTAGGATATCAAGACAGTCAGTTTCGGTGGGACTGGACCTATCCTTGCGGTTTATATTAGTCGTTTGCCGAATCAATCCGGTTAGGTATGCAGCAATAGCCCTCACATAGCTCGCGCTGGTGTTGCACAGAGGCTTGGTTGTAGTTCAGAGTGCATCTGTGAAGCCGAGCATGAAAGTACTATTACGTTCAAAGCTACTGAAGGTATGATAGTTGGTATGCAGTCCACTGACATGGATGTGTTTTCCTCATTTGTGAAAAGTTACCAACGGGCAACTGAAATCTGACTACTTCGAAATAT
Organism: Clonorchis sinensis; assembly: GCA_003604175.2. Classification (NCBI taxonomy): domain Eukaryota; kingdom Metazoa; phylum Platyhelminthes; class Trematoda; order Opisthorchiida; family Opisthorchiidae; genus Clonorchis; species Clonorchis sinensis. The sequence goes on from CM030370.1 coordinate 64,208,930, forward strand.
CCTTGACAGAGCCTAGCCAATGACCCCTGTGGAGTTAGCCAACAGTACTCCCCGGATCTCAGCGGGTATTACAGCTTTGTCGGTGCCAGGGCATTGTGGTTTTACAAAACGCCAGCATCTTTAAATCTTCGAGCCCCAAGTTCGTTGGCCCTGTCAGATTTTGAGGTAGTTTGCCCCAGGCTTAGCCTGCACCGTATTATCGTTCTCGGAGACCGGCATTTCCAATAAGACAAAAGGTTTCGTCGTGTGTAGCCTGACGTCGTTCAAGAAGACACTGATCAGAGTACGGAACTTGCTTGACATATGACAAGAGAATTGTAAACTCTGGACACTGAGAAACCAGAACATCAGACCTGGTGAAGCAGCAGGGTTGGCGTAATCCAGCCGAGCAAACTGAACTGTAGCCATGGGCCTAAAATATTAAGGGTTCTCCGTAGCACTGCTACACTAGGCGAGATGGTGGATCACGCTAATTCAGTCCCTCTTTAGAAGCTGCCTTGCTTCTCATTATCCCACAAGCTTTATATGGTGATATAGGTTGTGCGTTTAGTAGGTCCCAGGTTTCCCCTTTCATAAATTAGAGCTCCCTCCTGCTGCAAATTTCAAGGTTTGTTTCAGCTAGTTTCGGGGAAAGGGGTGAAGATATCTGCCACCTGAATTGCTTGCGCTTTTAGCCCAGATACAAAGCTTCTAGGCCTGCATATTCATAACGGTCCAAGGCAAGTCGGCAGAACGTTAGTGACATTTTTGCAACATTCACCCCTTCACGTATACCGGATTGTGCATTTTGCACAACTGGTAGATATATACGGGAGCTACAGTATTATGATAATTTAACCCTGATGTTTGGAGGAATTGGGAGCCATACGCAATTCCGAATTCATCCATAGATGCGCCATTATTCTACTTATAAAGTCCATGTTTGCATCCTCGTTTTTTCTTTGTACCACGTGGCTAAATCAGGACTGTTTCAAAGATTCACGGACTGTAGGTAGGTGGCGCAGTACCATGTTTCTTCGAGAGCTTTCCGCGTTGTACTTTGTGGATATTGGGAACATTGCCGCCTTCAGTTGGGAACCGTAGATGCAGATTATTCCTGTTTGCTGGCGAGCTGGCGAATTGTAGATGTCCGCGATGATGGGATTTGTTTACCAGCCCGCAGGAAGCATAACAGTTGGGGCATGATCAAGAAATTACAACTTCAAACTGGCGGGTGACCACCCAACGAGGAGGAAGATAAAACAGAGGAGGCATGCTTACCACGTGAAAAATAATCGAAGGTTGTCGAAAACAAAAAAGCTAGGCAGGTGATGAGACTAGTTCAATGGTGAAGCCAGGTAACTTGAGCTAAAACTGAAAAACCGTTGCTGGCCTTGGATAGACTTGGCGGCTGAGCGACGGACCAGGGTCACAAAAAGTACAAATGGAGATGAGATGGGGAATTTCGAAGTTTCACCTAATAAATCTAGTTTATACTGCGAAAGGTTAGAGTCTCTGGTGTGGCTGTTGGAAAAAAGCAGCTGTTAACGATACTGGCGATGGAGGGGTGTGCTGATTTTTAGAGCCAAATGAGCACCGTAAGTACCATCGTTGAACTTGAACAAGCGGCACAACTGAAATAGCAAAACATGAATGATAACTCAGAAAAAAGTATTTAGCGGGTCAGAACGAAACTGTCACAGAGGCGGTTGAGGCTGGGTAAAAGATTTTCTCGTAGCAACAATAAGGTGCGATAAGGTGCAATAAGGTGGGGACAGTCGGGACCAGAGTGACAAAAATTAAGTGTCATCAGACTGGGTAGTGCCGTGCCATTATTACACCGACATATATCGGTTTTTGACAGCCCCGTAATGAAGTTGCGGTGGTCGGACAGGAGTTGTGCAATTATTTTTGTAGCAAAAATTAGGTTACGTACTCACGGATTGATATGCAAGATCCAGACATTTGCCCAATTTTCTCGGGTAGTGCTTGTTCCTGTCGTTCAGTAGCTGATTTTCAGGGATTTTGTGTAAACATGTGTGTGTTCGTTTTTGGGCACGGTTTGATCGTAAGTGTCATCAGACTGGGTAGTGCCGTGCCATTATTACACCGACATATATCGGTTTTTGACAGCCCCGTAATGAAGTTGCGGTGGTCGGACAGGAGTTGTGCAATTATTTTTGTAGCAAAAATTAGGTTACGTACTCACGGATTGATACGCAAGATCCAGACATTTGCCCAATTTTCTCGGGTAGTGCTTGTTCCTGTCGTTCAGTAGCTGATTTTCAGGGATTTTGTGTAAGTATGCGTGTGTTCGTTTTTGGGCACGGTTTGATCGATAAGGTGTTTTTGTGAGACAATTAGAATTGGATGACAGCACCAAGAAGGTCCCCCTTGGTGGCGCGCAAGTGGGCCTCATTTTCACAAAAGACTGTACCTTGAAGTTAGCCAGCAGCCTTCTAATTTAGCGAGGTTAACGTACTCCGTTTGACTGCGGTCACTTTCCTTTTGTGTTTATGTGGACTCACAGGTGGCCCGCGATTAACGTGGTTAGCCGATTGTCCGAAGGGTTTTCCGGTTCCCTGTTATGGGTTTTGTGGCTCTGGCTGTCATGGTCACAGGCGGCGGCTGTCCAAAATCGGAGAGGTCGCTTGTGATGGAGTGGTCCCGAGGACTATCAGTTTCACATTTTCAGTGGCTGTGGGGTCCTCGCAGCATTCCTAGATGTCGAGGTCAACCGTTGTGGTTCAGCTGTCATTGGTCTCCACCACTTGTCCTTGCAACTCTGCTTCCCCCAAAAGAACAGAACTAACTGCAGCTCAGAAGGGGAACTGTTTTCCGCGCATTTATCATCGGTTATGGAAGTAAGCAATGATAGCTCTACGAACTTTAGACACTGCGCCCACGTGGGGCTTACCTCCACCAGGTCGTCGCTTCCTTTTTAGTCGGGAGTTTGCGGTGGTTGAGTAGAAACCGCAATCCGGAGTCTCAGCCGGTTGTGGTGGCGTTCTTTCAAGAGCAAAACGGGGCCATAACTACCATCTGTTTGGATATAAGTTCGGATCGGCTAAACTGGCACCAAGCG